>JBAJHW010000006.1:21981407-22605320 GCA_037013535.1 Intellagama lesueurii
TATTCCAGAAACAATGTGTTTTCTATGTGTCAGCAACAGTGAGAAGGAACTTTGTGGTAGGGTGGCCAGGAAAAAAATAGGATTAGATTTCTGTATGCTTAACAATTGTGTTGAAGAAGGACTTTCTGTAGGGGAGCTTATATGATGCATTATACATCATATAATGTATGATGTACATTATATGTACATCATACATTATATGATGTATAATGCATCCTTCTTCTTTATGACCATTAATTTTTCAGGAGTCCTCTTCTCTTTCACATCTTCCTACCCTAATGACATATAAATTGTCTTTACTACTTTTCAAACCACTGAAAGTGAATCAGATAATCCATCAGGAAACAAGCTCTTTGTAAAAGAAAATCTGTCTCAGACTAGGAAACCTGTCCCCATACACAAACATATTTTCATGATATAATTAATATAATTCACTTTTACATCATTCCAATATGAGTAAAAACCTTCAAATAGGCTGGGGGATGTATAATCAGTATAATATGCTTCATCATAAGTGTATTCCATGTTCTGGTTCTATGCAGACATTACACCCAAATCCCCTTTCTTTCCAGCTATTCAATGTTATCATATATAGGTCTAGTCTGTAGAAATTTCCTCCCAATTCAGTCCCTATGAGAGTTGTGGGGCTTACTCCCTGGTCAGTTTTTGCTGATGTGCAGTATTACAGTGCACCAATATTCAGAGATGAGTGGTCCAGTAAGTCCAGATTTAAATCAAACAATGACATTGGATATTTAATTCCCTCAAATACTGAATATACTGTTCTTTCTCCAACATTCCAAAAATATCCCATATCATATTTATTTTTTTCCCTTTTTGGGGGAAAGCACAATCAACTGCAGAGGCAACATTTAAGAAAATGTGAAGCTTGAGTTGCTACGACATATTTCAGTACTGTCCTATTAACACCAATACAGCAGTGCTGAGTTCACTTATCTGGGGGCAACTTCCATGAATGCAGTTATATTTACTTATTAACAGGTACTGTATATGCAAGACTGCACTGTTAAAGTCAGGGAAAAGACAGAAATTGTTGTAACCATTATATCAGCACTACATATAATTCTAGGAGGAGAAGCTGAAGGCTCACACTAATAGGATGTAAAAGACTATGAAATCCTGGGTAACTCAGCATGGATGGTATTCAAAATTAATAGTGCCAATGAGATGAAACTATTCATGTAATGGCACAGTTTGCCCAGAATCTAAAGTTGACATTCCCTTGTCTGCTTAACAAAACCTCAGTTCACTTAAAATTCAATGGTTAACCCTTTGAATTGTGGAGTTTCCCCCTCAAATAATGTATGATTTGTCTAATTTATATTTTCTTGGAAGCATTGTCTTATTAGCATCAAAAAAAAAAAAAGATTTACAAGCTGGAAATTGCAAATTTTCCTCCAGTGAATTCTTATGTTTATGTAGAAAAAGTACAGGATGAAATTAAAAGAAGATATGTTCTGATAGCACATTTTGACCAATATTCTGCTACTTAGCATAACATGTGTAAGAATAGGCCTGTTGAATCTATGGGGATTCAGTGAGTCAACGCCTCAAGGGATCAAATGGGCCTTCTCTGACTATAACATACTTTAGCATATTAAATTACAGTTAGAGTAGGTCAATTTGAAACAATGAAACTTACAAAACAGTTGTCTCACTAAATCCCTATTAATTTATTACATTAGCCAATAGGAATTTGGCCCATGTATATCTTAATGTAAACTATAATACTTTTTGAGAACTGCAGTTGATCCTTGTATTTAGAACCCGAAATAAAAATAAAAGGAACATATTGACAGCAGTGTCCCTTCAACTGGAACAAGGCTGAAAATCCATAGCCAGCCATATGTTGTTAATGTTGATTTCCCATCATAAAGTTGATTAACCATCATGGTCAATGGTGAGGACTTCCAGAAATAATAGTTCAAAAGGATTAATTAATTAGAGGTTAAATCTATCACAATCTTGACCAGTCATCCAGCTAACGTTGTTACCAGCACCATGAAGGCCCTTCAAACATGCTAATCATTGTCCTATTGCATTGCTATATGTAGGTTTTTTAAGATGGAAGTTACCTAAACTTTGTTAACTCAGACTGCAAGGCAAATGAAATGGGGAAGAAAGAGGAACAAAAAAGTAGTTTTTCAGTAGGTCTAGTGGAATGTTGTGCTTCTCAACTCATCTCTCTGCACTGAAACTGATGAAACGGGCTAATTATTTCTCCATTTATTTATTTTATATTCCACCTTTATCCACATATGGGACTCAAAGCAGCTTACCAAAAAAAAAGATGCATAAAAGCTTAAACAATGGAATACATTTTAACCCTCATCTAGTAATTTTTTGAAAAACAAACAAACATTTTTTTTATATAATTTTAGAGTGTTTTCTGATCTGCAGAGAATCCCAGCAAATTCTTTCTGACCCCTATTGGTGTTGAAGGTTAGAGTTAGTGTTATGTTTCAAGGTACGTATCTCAACTCACTGAGATTTCCAATTGCCCATCCCATGTAATTGACTTCCAAACAAACAATGTGCACCCCTCTTGTTTCTTAGCATCAAGATTTCAAAATTTGGTTATCTATTATAGCTTTGAGTTTGAATAAAATCATGGCTAAATATACCAATTTAGGCCAGGAAGGATTTGCTGGGAAAGGCTACTATCAATGAATATCCAAAGGATGATCAATGTGATATTGAAAGTGAAAAACATAAGAGACATAGTTAAACCATTGGACTGAGGGAGGTGGTAGGAAGGAAGGAAGGAAGGAAGGAAGGAAGGAAGGAAGGAAGGAAGGAAGGAAGGAAGGAAGGAAGGAATCTGATGGGAGATTTGTCTGCATATCTCTAGCACAATAGTGGGCCCCCATTGCCATTGGGAAAAATGATATCATCCTTTACATAGCAGAGGGCAGCCTGTATGTTGACAATGGCAATGCCAGGATTCAAGATGATCTACAGCAGGGGTCCCCAACCACCGGTCCGCGGCCCAGTACAGGGCTGTGGCCTTGGCAGGACCAGGCCGCGGAGACAGATCTCCCGCTCCCTGCTCACATGCCCCCCGCATGCATGTACACATGTACACCCCCCACATAGACACATGGATGCACGCACACCCCGCCCACGGATGCACGCACGCACACATGGCCCCCCCACATGCATGCACAGATGCCCTGCCCACCCACGCACGGATGCACACACGCCCCACCCACGCCTGCATGGACACCACCCCCCTGCCCGCACACTAAACCGGTCTGCGGTTCAGAAAAGGTTGGGCACCGCTGATCTACAGGATACCCTCTCATGCTCATTATCATTCATTAAGAGATACCAAGCAAGGAGATATCCCAGAAGCGGTCTCCTTTTTTCTTCAGTTAATAACTTCTTACCCACTCATCAGCTATTAATGATATGACATTTTGGAGGTTATTAACTCATATAGTCACCAAACATCAGAACTGACTTGAAAGAACATACATAACATCTTTAGGAAAAAATTGTTTTAAATTACCAAACAATTTTATAATGTCAAGAATGGTGGAATCTTTCACTCTATGAGAGGATGTAAGCACCAAAGCTCTGCTAACATCATGTTACAACCCACAACCACAAACCAAAACAACAGTATTTTCACAGCTTGAACATCTCAGTTTCTGAATATTTGTTATCTATTTTTAATATCTTATAAATAAGATATAAATATTTTTGGCAACTTAACATGGAATTCCTTTGCCAGCATGAATCCCTGTTTAGCTGAAATGGAGTTAAAAAACTGAATTGAGTTCTGATTGATAGATTCAAAAGCTGAGATTGCCCCAGACCTTGTGCTGTTTCCCCACTGAATTTTTTTGTTAGGAACGTGGTCTCAGAAATCCCGAGACACTGTTTAACTAAAGCACTCAGGGCTGGCTCAAACACAACTGCACAAAAAAGCATATGGGCCCAACCATTCTCTTTCAAGATAAGCAAGATTGATCTTCTCAATCTATATGAACTATTTTAAAACTTGGGGTGTTTGAGGT
Organism: Intellagama lesueurii; assembly: GCA_037013535.1. NCBI lineage: Eukaryota > Metazoa > Chordata > Lepidosauria > Squamata > Agamidae > Intellagama > Intellagama lesueurii. The sequence continues at coordinate 21,985,451 of JBAJHW010000006.1, forward strand.
CACCTATTTCTGAATGGGGCATGAAACAGTTTTACTTTAAAAAATCATAACTTAAAACCCCTTTACTTAAATTTCACCAAGCTTGGCAGAGAGCAAGAATCAACTATCTGTTACAATGTTGCCACATTTGGTGCCATGCTGAAGCCTAGTTTAAAAGTTATATATATATATATTTGTTTAGACTGCCCCCATTTTTAGAATTGCCTTATAGAACTTTGATTTGTTCTGTCAGCACAAAATCACTGCTGTACTCTTGCACAGCAATGTTACAGTTAGGGGGTATTCTGTGATTGAGTTAATGAGTTATGTGTTAACTGGTAAAATACCATTGGATCATCGGGAAATTATTTTGAATTATATAAAAGGATTTGTTAAGGAATCAGATATCAAACTGGCCTCATGTCTCATTAAAAATAAAGGAGTCCCCCTTCCATAAAACACTTGTTAACTAAATTGACATATGATTGGAACACTCAAATGAATTAATTAATTAATTAATTGCCCCACCTTTTTCCTTAAAGGACCCAAGGAGGATTACAACAATTAAAAAACAATATGTAAAAGCTAAAGCAGTGAGTATCCAAATACTACAAAAGAATTAAACAAGTATATTAAAAATAGTCAACAAAACCAATAAATGATTTGTAAGGTACACATACATTCACAATATCTGTTATGTATTGAAATGAAAAAGTAAGAAAGGTGACATATCCTTTTGCTTTTTATAGATTGTTCCAGAAATGTGTAAGGGATACTCTGTGTGGTGTAGCAGATAGAGTAGTAGACTAGGACTAAGGTGATATAGGTTCAAATCCCTCCTCAGCCATGAAAACCTACTTGGGGAAAGTGCAACTGGTAAAACCACTTCTTAAATACCTCATATATCTTTAAAACCCTGTTAGGATCACTGTAAGTTGGTTCAGACTTAATGGCACATTACACAAACATGGAAATGTACAAGCTTTTGACTACTAAAGTTTGGAAGTTGATGGGGGCTAAACCACTTCTCATTTCCTCTGACAACTCATATTCTCAACCTGCAGCCTGAGGCACAGACTGCTTTTCCATTATAATTCATGAGGCTATCCTCTTCTTTACTGTCTGCCTTATGCAGCTACACTGTGCATCGAAAGAAGTGGATAACAGTCCATGAAAACTTCCAATAAATATCAAACATGTTAGTCTTAAAGATGCCCCAGGATTCTTTTTGGTTTTGCAACAACAGACTGATTTGTCTACATGCTTGAAAATCTTGATTCTTTTGTTCTGTCACAGGCACAAAAAGTTCTCATCCTGGTCCTTAGCAAGTTAAAAAGAAAGTGATCACCATATCAAACTCAGTCTATTTATCTAATAATTTATTTGATTTATATACTGCCCCATTAATAAGTGGACTACTCTAGGTGGTTTTCAAGTTAAAACAAAACTCCCATAGACCCCACATGACAATAATACCACAATATGGTGAATTAAAAAAAAAAACCCATACAAAAAGAAAAGAGAGAACAAGAAAATAAAAATAAAAGATTATTTAAAAATAAAAATCTTTAAAAATAAAGATTAACTACTTCTGGGAGACTCAGTTGTTGAAGACTGCTTTGAATAGTTCTGTTTCCAACAATTTCCGTAACATAAGGAGGGGAGGGCCTGTCATATCTCTGCTGGTAACCTTTTCCAGAGATTGGAGGCCAGCACTGAGAAAGCCCGATTTCTCATCTTCACCGTTCTGGCCTCCCTCAGTGTGGCCACTTTAGCACCACGGAACAGCAGGTGAAACAGGTAGCTTGATTTTTGGGAGAGACATTCTGACAAGTATCAAGGTCCTAAACTGTTATGGGCTTTATAGGTCATAGCCAGCTTTTTGAATTGAGCACAGAAACTGACAAGGAACCTATGAAGGTGCACCAAAACTGGGGATACATAGTCAAATTTACTAATCCCAGAAAACAATCTGGCCACCACATTTTGGACCTGCTGAAGTTTCTGTACTCTTTTCAAGAGCAGCCCAACATAGTGACCACTGCAGTAGTCTATTTTTGAGGGTAGATTTTTGTGAGGTTATAAAACAGTGTCTATTTTTCCCAATGACCAAAATTCTGTTGCATCTGTGGAAAGCAATAGTGTAACTTGTGGCAATTAACAGGTCCTTGCTTGGATTTCTGGGTCCACAGCAACCTGCTGGACTGGCATTCAGCTGCAAATCCAAGCAGGGATGCAATATCTAGCAGTAGGAAGCCACTGTGAATTATGTCATTTGCCTTCCACAGGTGTAACTAAGCAACAGGACATTGGCCTCTGTGTGTTCACATCTTAAATCCCAACTATTCAAGCACTTGCCCCATCCTTTGCTTTTCTTTATAGAAATCTTTTCTGGCTATGTTTTTCTCTCTCTCTTTTTTAATGCACCTGTATCTAATTGTCCCATTACAGAAGACCGAAATAGATTTCTGATGATATGTAAAAAACAGTTTTTCCCCCTCCACAAATGTCACAAAGAACCTATATGGAAATAACCAGTTATCTCCCCAGTAATTATCAGTAATAACCAAGATTATTTATGTCCATGTTTCCAGGGAGTTCCAATGACAACAACCAACTCTAGTAACCAAGATGAAAAAGGCATTGTTAATGCTTGAGTCAGAGTTAAGAATACACATTTTCTTCATTACTCTGTTTGTTGGCATTTTGAACCAGTGCAACCATTCTTATCAGGATATAATACCGAGAAACACCTCAGTGAACACCTGGAAACTGCTTAATGGTCATCTAGAAGGAGGATGGTGTTTGTGGTGGTGTTATTTGTGCTACTCTCTCAGACCGAGTGCAGGATCAAATGCAAAATCCGTGACCCTCTTCTTATCCTTCACAAATATTTAGGCCCAGGAGAACTTACAATTGGTGGCATTATTTCTCAAACCTTCATATTCTCCATGCCTCCATCCTTTGAAAATTATCCCTCACAAGAACTCTTTGATGATATTGTGTAAGAATTGGAGTTTTTAATTATATTATTTCTGTCTATATTCTGAGACACTGCTGCTATATAGATCAGTTGTCTTCTGAGTGGGTGAGCTGAATGACTGGTGCTGCATTATGCTTTTTTTCTTTTTCTCTTTTTAAACAAAGACTTTTTCAATCCAACCATCTTTATATTTAGATAGTATGGGTTGGTTCCTGGCTTGGCCATGCCAATTAAATTAATGGGACCTAAGTCATGGAATCCTGAGATTCCCAGTGTGGTGTAGTGGATACATTGATGGACTAGGGCTTGGGAGGCCTGACTTCAAATCTCTGCTCAGCCATAGAAACTCACTGGGAGGGGTGGAACTGGCAAAAGCATTCTTTAAATATCTCGTTTACCTTGCAAGACTATGAGGGTTCCCATAACTTGGTTCTGACTTGATGGCACATAACAAGTTACTTATATCTTGCTTACTCTATGCAGGATGCTTTAACATTCCCTATATGGGGCAATGCCATCTGTATTTATTAAAAGCTAAATATTAATATTTAACACAATGCATTAATACTGTGGACTGAAATATAGCCAATGTTATATTCTGAAATAGGTCCACTGTGATGCAACAAGTAATTCCTATTTCAGGGTAGTGCCTCAGAACTACCAGCACATCCAAGCCATGGTATTTGCCATAAAGGAAGTGAATGAAAATCCCAAACTTTTACAAAACACCACTCTGGGCTTCCACATTGATAGCAGCAATTTCAGTCCAAGTTGGACCTTTCACACCTCAATGGACCTTCTTTCCACAGTAGGCAGATTCATCCCCAACTACAAGTGTGACATCTGGACTAAACTGGTAGCAGTCATTGGAGGACCAAACTCAGACGTCTGTCTTCACATGTCAACCATTCTAGGCACATACAAGATTCCCCAGGTAAGATTTATGCCTACTTTGTGGAACATGCCTTCCACACATCCCATGTATACTTCCCTCAAGATGAAATTGATGAATTAGTCTGTACCTAGTCCACATTGCTAGTGTGGAATTTCACTTGGGTGCAAGTGAAAAATATGAAGTATTTTTAAGGCTACAGTTATATATTTGAAAGATTTAATATGAGCAAAAATCAAATTAGGAAAAGAAAAGAAATCCAGGAATTTAGGTAAAACTGACAATAGTTTTAAAAACTGTTTCAGAAACAGTTTATGCCATAACCTGTGAAATTCTGTTTATGTATTTTGTCCATTAAAGGGGTCAAAAATCCCATTGTGAATTTATGGTAGTCTACTTAGCTCTATGGAGTCTTGCTAGAATGGTTGATATAGGGAAATAGGAGATAGCTTCCACAGAAAATCTGCAAGAATGATTTCAAGTCATGAATCAACAATGTGTGAGAGAGACACGACAGGTAGAGAAATGGAATAGTGTTCCAGGACTAATTGTTATCTAAATATGATGTAATTTTCATAGACTGTAAACAACCCTAAAGGTATTGTGTACACAGTGTTTGTAGTGGTCTTGTCTCCTGCCTAGTTAGCCTCAGCGGGCAAGTGGCAGAGGAAGTTGGAGATGCTGGTAAAAGTGAGGGCTTATTCCTATGAAATTCTAAGCTCCAGCATTTGACATTATTTCATCATCTGTGCCTGTTGTAACAATTCTACTTAAATTTTACCCATTGATATAACAAATTGACTGGCACCAGCTAATTTTCTGAGGCTGTAATTTTGTCCACTTCCACACTAGTATTTTTGAACTCTGCAGTTGACATCCTATATGCACTCATGCAGTAAAACAGAAATAGGCAGACTGGTGCTAAACTCTCATGAGCTTCAGTCAGCATAACCAAAGCTTATGTATTATGGGTCTTACAGACAGAATCACAATGAAACACATGGAACATATGTACTGGATTGAACAATGGCTCCATCTTAACATAAGGATTGGCAAGAAGAATTAATATTTAGGAGCAAGCAACCTACTCACTTCCTTGTCTTGTGAGCTCACATCATAATTATTTGTGTGAGTCCAATCATACCAAAGTGAGTGGTAATTAGGTTTATCTAAAGGAATGTGTTCTATTGTCTGGGATCTCATAAGTCCAGGAAAGTATTGACCCATGTCCAATCTTTCTAAAGTGAGTAGTGGCAATTTGCCTCCAGGCTTTCTTATATGAAGCTAAGTATTTGGAGTCTTCTCAATTTGGATTCAGATTTGATTTTGACACTGAAACTATCTTGGTTTGCCCTAATAACAACAATATATTGTTGTTATATTTTAATTGTTTTATTTTTATGTGTTGTTAGCCGCCCAGAATAGTCAATTGACTAGATGGGCGGGATATAAATAAAATAAATAAATAAAATAATAATGGATGATGAACCACAGTGGAAAATGCACTGGTATTTGGCCATCTCAATCACATTTGCTACTATCAGCCACGATGTCCATATAGGAATTTTGTTGAAAATGGTACTTGGGAGCCTTGATTTAAAATGATCTTGGCTCCATTTGGCTGGACCTTTGGCTGGGTGATGCAAATCCATCAAGATGAGATAGGTTTCTGTTGTGGCATCCCTTTAGCTGAAGTGTACCAGGCTGCCAAGTGCTGCTAAGCGTTACTCGTATCTACCAAATTTGCAATGTTAGCTTCTGACTATCTTCTCTACAGAGCTGAAGCAAAATATATATTGCAATTTAGGTTATATCTGGGGAGAAGCACACACTTAATTTTTGCTTTATTTTGAAGCCATCACTCTCTCTCTCTCTCTCTCTCTCTCTCATTCTCTCTTGCTCTTTCTTTTCTTTTCTCTCCCTTTTCTTATTCTTTTTTAGCTCACATATGGGTCTGCTCCAGTGATGGATAATAAAATCCAAACAGTTTTCTTTCATCAGATGTTCCCAAATGAGGCTCATCAGTATGTGGGTATTATCCAGTTATTGCTGCATTTCAAATGGACATGGATTGGGGTCATTTGTCATGATGATGACAATGCAGAGAGATTTGTACAGAAAGTGCTTCCTTTGTTTTCCCAGAGTGGGATCTGCTTTGACTTCATAGAAAGATTCGTCAAAGTTGTTTTTTCCACTGAGTTATCTGGAAATGTAGAAAGGCAATTTGAAAAGTACAGGCGTGTCACAAGAAGCACAGCTAGGGTGTTGGTTGTATATGGTGAAACTGAAACAATCATTGTTTTGAGGTTTTTGCTCCAAATGTCCCATGTTGATGACACACCACTGAAGACGATTGGTAAAATCTGGATTATGGCAGGTCAGATGGACTTCACATCAATTCCTCTTCAACAAAATTGGGATATAGATTTCATTCATGGTTCTCTATCCTTTATGATTTTTTCAAAGGAGGTGGTAGGCTTCCGGAATTTTCTACAGCAAAAGAATCCAAACTTGGAAAAAGAAGATGGCTTTATTAAGAATTTCTGGGAACAAATATTTAACTGTGTGATTTCAAACTCAGCAGTAGAAGCTTCAGAAATGTGCACTGGAGAAGAGAAGCTGGAGTACCTTCCTGAGTCTGTTTTTGAAATGAGAACCACACCTCACAGCTACAGCACCTACAATGCTGTTTATGCTGTGGCCCATGCACTGCATGCCATGTATAACTTCAAATTCAGACACAGAGCAGAGCCAGGTAGAGGGACACAGACAATATTGAATCTTCAGCCCTGGCAGGTAACAGAGTAAAGTGGTGACCTCTACTACCAATTCTGGTTTATCGTTTTATCTGTGTTTTTACTTCCACTGAAGTTTTTGTGATTTATTATCAGTAACTGTATCTAATTATGTTTAGAGATGGGCACAAACCACCAGTTCAGCAGTGCATGCCAGTTCATTTTTCAGCTGAACAGGTGTTCTGCACTTCCTAGCCCTGCCTGGGTCCACACCCAGAGGCAGTGCTCCAGCTCTCCTGCCCCTTCTCCCTTGGGTGCTGCCTCTGAATGGGTGCTCACCAGAGGAGGTAGGACTGGGATCTCCCAAACACCTGTTCTGCCATAAACCAAACCAGCATAAACTGCCAAACTGCCAAATTATATTCTTTTCAAATTGATTTTATTATGAATTTTGCAATCTAATGTTTTGCTGATCTCAGTCTTCTGAATCATTATAAGGTTGGGAGAATGTTCCTGGAGGCATTGGGAACTTTAAACAGAGCGCATTTATTTTTCTGTATTTGGATTCTGTACTGCTACACAGTTAGCCTATAGCTGGATCCATATTCAGCCTGTGCTCTCAGCAGGGGGAAGCACCAAAATTTTAACTTGAACACTGCAACTGAGGAAGTCTACTGATTCCACAGAATATATTTTTTTCAGGAGAATGCAGCCAATGCCCCCCAATACTGTTACAGTATCATATAAGGACCCATATCTTGGGCCCAGCTTGAGTGGAACAGAGAATACACATCTGCAACTTCAGAGTTCCACATAAGAACATAAAGTAATAACCCAGACAAACCCAGTCAATTTTAATCAAACACCTCCATATTCAGATCTATTTATTTCAACTCTGGATCCATCAGGCCAAGGAGGTGTCCAATGCTTAGTGAGTTAGCCATGCATCCTGTTTTTCTCTGCGTCTTCTCTCCAACTTCAAAGTTCTTCTGGGATGTTGTTTTGTCATTTCTTGTCTCCTCACCTGCATGGTCTTAACCCCTTGCAGGAACTGAACAGTGATTGCCTTACAATATCCAGCTGAAAGGTATTATTCTCATGCTTGAAAATACTACAACCTCCCCCCCCCGTACACACACACACACAAACAAAACAGTGTGTCACACATCTTGGCTTGCTGTCCATCAAATATTTGCAGTCATTTGGACCTCATTATTTCACCACCACCGCCAGGTTTTATAGCTATAAATATTTCCTCTTGAGGAAGATCTTGAGTGAAAACACAATTGTAATACTTGTTTTAAATTCTTAGTATTAGTAGAAAAACAGAGTGATTTATTTGCTTCTTTTTTATTGTGTTCTGTAAAACAGTGGATCCCAACCTTGGGTATCTCAGGTGTTCTTAGACTGCAACTCCCAGGAACTTCAGCCAACACAGCTGATAGTGCAGGCTTCTGGGAATTGCAGTTCAAGAACACCTTGGTTACTCAAAGCTGGAAACTACTACTGTAAATCATCATGTACTTTTATAGATCACTGTTATTTTTGTTGTTGTTGCCAGTGTTCTTGTTCCTCTTCTACTACTAATGTTACTACTGCTACTACTGCTACTACAACTAGTCTTTAGAGGAATCATCAAGCTAAGATTATCATCCTTTTGCTTTCTTTAGATTTTCAACTTTCTAAGAAGTATTTCGTTTAACAACAGTGCTGGGGAAAGGATTTCATTTAGTGAAAATGGAGAATTAGAGACCGGATTTGATATTATAAACTGGGTCACCTTCCCAAACCAGTCATTCATTAGGATGAAGATTGGAAAGATAGACCCACATTTTCTGCCAGGCCAAGTGCTCACTATTCGAGAGGATGCCATTGTATGGCCCAGTTGGTTTAACCAGGTAGGTTCAAAGTACCTTCTGTGGTGCAGTCAATCCTTTCCAGCACCGCCATACCCCATAATCAAAAGTGACTGCCTATTCAAAATCTGCAATAGCTCTCTTTATTATGCCTATATCTTGGAATGAAGTCACTTGTGATCACAGCCTGGACAAGTTACTCGTTAAGGGCTATATATTTTGCTTGCCATGTTAGCTGGGCTATTTCTGAAGTAATAATCCAAAACCATAACTTTTCCGAGAAGCACATTTTTTTCCCAACTATACAGGTGACATAGATTAGCACAAGAAAACCAGCAATAAACGTAACCCAGCAAGATACTCCTACATACTAAACAACAACAACAACAACAACAATTATTTCAGGAATAACATCATTGCCCCCCTACCTCGGAATAATGACACGAGACAAGTATTATGGAATAAAACATGGGCCACACTTTATTGAATATTCATTAATTGCCCTCCTTAGAAGGGGGGTCCTGCCATAGTGCGGAATCAGGTTTTGCACAGGGGTCTCAGTGGACCCCTTACCAAACAAATGGGCGAGTCCCTAGCCCCGAGGTCTCACGGTCATGAAGACAGCGAGAGCCCGGCTGGCCCAAATTTGACCACCCCTGGGCCTCAAGCCATGTTCCTCTTGGTGACCTTTGGTCCGGGTGTGGCCCCAGCGCATCTTTTTCCCCAAGCACTGTAATTGCATGATCCGCAGCGCTGTGAGGTCAGATGAGCTATACATTACCTGTGACAGCAGAGGGGACTCACCGAAACCCGTTCTATCCACACTACCCACCTGTGTGACCAATTAATGTCCACCCTTATAATTGCCTCAACCAGTATGGGATAGGCAAAAATTCCCCGCCTCCAAGAGCCAATCAGGATGCGGGTCAAAAATTCCTATCTGGCCCCAAAAGGTGACCAGAATACTCACACTAGTACATAGGGCGGGCGGGTGGGTTGTCTGAAAGGAAGAGGCTGTTGGGAGGGGGGATCGCCCCTTAAGTAGGGCGCTCCTCCCCCTTCCCTCCCAGATCGCATTTGCGAGACTTAGACATGTCTTGCGATATCCCGGGAGGGGAGCAATGGTGCTCCACGCTACTGAAGCAAGCTCGGTCGCAGAGCCAGCATCAGAGTTACAAAAAACAGCAATATTAGGAACAGCAAAAGTAGTACGCTGATATTTAACAAATGCTTAGGTTTTTGGTTAAAACTTGCATCTATTATATAAAAATAGTCAATGTTTTCATAATTTTGATTGACTGTGCCTGGTAGTTTAAAATCATCATCATCATCATCATCATCTGTTATATAAAACCAGTCATTTTAAAAATAATTTTTATTGACTGTGTCCGGTATTTTTGAATAATAATGGCAAAATTAGAGCACTGGTCATTATGCCATAAAGAAAAAAACATCATTTGCCAGCCTTCAACAATTGCCAGAGATTTCACCTTTGCTCTCAAGAAATGTTCACTTTCAAACAGGAGGTCATGTACCCATTTCCTAAAAGCAGAATTCATAAATGAGAACTCTAGAAAGAGAGAGAACAATCTTGAACATTAAACCATTGTTCTCTTTCATTTTTGATCAGACACAGCCAGTTTCTCTGTGTAATGGCAACTGCCTTCTGGGTTATAGAAAGGCAAAGAAGGAGGGGAAGCCATTTTGCTGCTATGATTGCCTTCCATGTCCAGAAGGGAAAATTTCCAATCAAACTGGTAAGTGATGCAGTATAGTGAGTTAATCAAAATTCAGATGAATTTTCTGTGATCCAAAATATGTTTCATGTTTTCCATAGCATTTCACAACCCAGGGGTTACTGGTACAATGTTCTGCTCTGTCATAACAATTGGAGTGTGTATACCTTCCTTATATGGCTCATGGCTGGATTAGGTAGATATAGGCAGGGATGGGAACTTGAGTTGCAGGACTCACTGTCAAGTTGCACTTAAGTTGCACTGGTAACTCAACTCAGACCCAACTCTTTTTATTTCAATGACTCAGATTCAACTCATGTCTTGGAGCCCGCCCACCCCCTCAGTTTTTTCTGGGGAAAAGAGCTTTTTTTAAAAAATAGGCACTTGGACTTGGGGCTTGGGACTTGGACCCAAAGACTTGTCAACATCCCTGGATATAGGCAGATTCCTTGGCTCATTAGAATATATTACAACATTACAATAGCACATTTTATTTACTAGGGCCAACTCAAATATGACAAAATAATCTAACATCATAAAGCAGCGTCTGAAATCCTGTCACGTAACTTATGCCTGCAGAAAAAGGATGATTCCTTTTCAATGACTTATCTGATTTGTGAGTAATCAATTTCATTGTGTAGAAGCAGTGGGATCCACAGGGTGGAAGAAGGAAGTCTGTAAGGAACAACAACAACAAAAACATTGCCAGATGGCATTACTGGGAAGGAGAGTTTTTCAGAAATTAAAGACTTCCTCCTTCCTCTATGCTATGAAGTGGATTATTGAGTCAGACAATGCCTCAGAAGGAGGCATTTCTGAAAACCACCTCTGCCAGTGTTGTCATCAGCTTTCTACTTGTGCAATGGGATTTTGGGCAATTAGTAAAAACACTGAAAAAATTGCTTACTATCTTTGCAAATCATAGGACTAAATTACACACTAAAGTGCATGCACCCGAGTCTCAGTTTCTTTCTTGTTCTGAGCGTAACCTAGGAACTTACTTTCAAGGAAAAATCAATATATAGACATACTGAAGCCAACCATAAAAGCAGTGGTAAGACTATGCTCCCGGGGTTTCCTAAAGCTTCCTTGGTTATGAGTGAAATCACCTAATTCACTTCTTGAATAAATAATTTTCCAAGCTATGCACAGCAGGAAATGCATACAGGCCCAATCTCTATGAGAACCAGGACAACAGGCAAAACTCAGCTTTACTCCAGTGGTAGTTTGTCCTCTTAAATGTGTGTGTGGTGTGTGGTGTGCCAAGTAAACTAACAGAGAGATCCTGCTTCTAGTTTCTCTATCTTCTACTGCCGCGGTGTGGGGTGGGTGGGAAAATGGACAGAGTACTGCTGTGGATATATGGCAACATAAGTGTAACTATATTAAAAACAGGGTGGAAAATTATTGAGTTACCACTCACATTCCTAGACACATAGAAGGTTCCATGACTAAGTATGTGAACAGCAACATCTTAATTAGTAGCAACTTGCCACCATGATTTATTTAATTATGCTTACACTGGTGTAAATCCTCAGCAGGATTCTGACCAATTTTTTTTTTTACTTTTGATTCTTTACTCAGGGATGTATAGCATTGTAAGCCACATTATGTGGGGCTGTAATGTCTAGAAATCAACATTTTCTTTTTCAGACATGGACAGTTGTATTCAGTGTCCAGAAGATCATTATTCTAACAACCAGAGGGATGCATGCATTCCTAAAAAGATAAGCTTTTTGTCTTACAAAGAACCTTTGGGGATCAGTTTAGCCATCACAGCTCTTCATTTTTCTTTCATCACAGCTCTGGTGCTTGGCATCTTCATTAAGCATCAAGACACTCCCATAGTCAAAGCCAATAATCGGGACCTGACTTATGCACTTCTCGCCTCCCTGATACTCTGCTTCCTTTGTGCATTGCTATTCATTGGCCAACCTGAGAAACTGATGTGCCTCTTTCGACAAGCTGCTTTTGGTGTCATATTTTCAGTTGCTGTTTCTTGTGTGCTAGCCAAAACCATCCTTGTGGTTTTAGCATTCATGTCCACAAAGCCAGGATCCAATGTGAAGAAATGGGTTGGAAAACGACTGGCTAACACCATTGTTCTTGCCTGCTTCCTTGTTCAAGCCACAATTTGTACTGTGTGGCTTACAACATCACCTCCTTTCCCTGATTTTGTTATGAACACAATGGCAGAAGAAATTGTCCTGGAATGTAATGAAGGCTCCTTGATCATGTTTTACTGTGTACTTGCTTTCATGGGTTTCTTAGCTATTGTCAGTTTCACTGTGGCATTCCTAGCCAGGAAGTTGCCTGATACTTTTAATGAAGCCAAGTTTATTACCTTCAGCATGTTAGTGTTTTGCTGTGTTTGGTTATCTTTTGTTCCTTCTTATTTGAGCACAAAAGGAAAATATACTGTGGCTGTGGAGATCTTCTCAATCTTAGCCTCCAGTGCTGTATTGCTGGTTTGCATTTTTTCCCCAAAATGCTACATCATTTTGCTAAAGCCTGAATTGAACAGCAAGGGGCAGTTAATAAAAAGAAATAATAAAAATATCAAATAAGCTGTCTTCCTACCTAGGTTATGTTAGTCATTACATATGGGGCCAGTTAATTGCAATAGCAAACATTTGTTCATAGGTTTCAGTGAGATGTTGGACTTTATACAAATAAATAATTTATGCTTTGGTATTTATTGCCTCATTAGATTGTGTATCTAGTATATATAGTGCAACAACCTTACAACATAAATGATACACCACCTGATAGACACAGAAATCAAGAGAGTCAACCCTGAAACAACAGACCCTGCTATATTCACTAGTTAACAGTACTGTGGAATCAAATCACATGAGTTAACATGATCTTCACTGTGACATGTCAATAATTCAGACTCCTAAGACTCTCTAAGTCTGCTTCATTGACATTGCCACCAACGAACATCAGAAGAAAATTGAATATATTCCCCAAATTTGTAAGGGCTCAGTCAAGTACAAGGTTTTTCTTTTCCACTCAAAATGCTACATTAAAATTTTAAAATAAAATATTTTAATAATCTCCATGTCTCCAGGGAAGTAACCAATTATTTCTTTTTTCAAAATGCAGAACTTTAATTCCACTCCTGGACTCTGTATATCCCAGGGCTTAGATAGTCTCCAAAGAATGTCTACTTCTCATGAGATGGTCCCAGACGCTGGACGAACAGACTTACCGTTCTGGAACAGCGTTCTGGTGTTTGCCCCACGTTCCGGAGGACGGAGACTGTCACGGGTCACATGGTAACAGGGGGCGGGCGCGGCTACTTAGCTGAGCGCTCGCCTCCTCTTCGCCCTCTTTCCGTTCGGGTAACTGAGTTGGAAGGAGTGGCTGTGTCGGCTTGAGCTTTCTTGGAGAGTGCGGGCTGACGCGGTTCTTTGGAGCAGCGGTTTCAGTGTCTTTGGGAGGGAAGCCTTCCGCTCCCTCCCTTGGTTGTTGTTTTGAATTCTATTGACTGCTTTATTTAAGATTTATTAATTTGACGGGTTGTTGTTTTTTGGCCTTGGTAGAAAGAGCGGGAGGCAGAGCGGGAAGCAGCGGGGCATTTGCGCCCCGTTGCTGCGGGGTGCGGACTACCTCCATACTAGGATAGCTGAGCTTTGAGAGGATTGTAGTGCTGTTTTAAGCCTAATTTTAAAATTTTGTTTTGTAGTTTTTTGCTCCCTTTTTCAGTGCATCTGCCATTTTGTTTTCTAGTTTTTGCGCCCCTTTTCAGTGCGTCCGCCATTTTGTTTTGTAGTTTTTGCCCCCTTTTTCAGTGCGTCCGCCATTTTGTTTTGTAGTTTTTGCACCCTTTTCACTGCATCCGCCATTTTGTTTTGTAGTTTTTGCCCCCTTTTTCAGTGCGTCCGCCATTTTGTTTTGTAGTTTTCGCCCCCTTTTCAGTGCGTCCGCCATTTTGTTTTGTAGTTTTCCCCCCTTTTTCAGTGCGTCCGCCATTTTGTTTTGTAGTTTTCGTCCCCTTTTCAGTGCGTCCGCCATTTTGTTTTGTAGTTTTTGCCCCTTTTTAGTGCGTCCGCCATTTTGGTTTCCAGTCTGTTACTGAAGAATAATTATTTTCTATATGTTTAAACAAGTTTGTGAATTGATTGGTTGATTACGTATTAGTTATCATTATAATAATTCCTATATAGATTGGTTAGTTGTATACTTGATTGTTGCAAGATTGTAAGACCATCTGATTATATTGATTAAAAAATATGAATAATATTTTGTATAAGTAGCTTATAGAATTATTATAGCAGTGGTTTTGTAACTTTCGGGAATAATTATCAATTCTTTTTGAGGTGGTATATATATAGAATACATTAATTCATAAAGTAGATTAGAAAGTATTAGTGGATAAATTAATTCATAAAGCAATTAAATTCCTAATAGTGATTTAGATAAAGTATCTGTGAATAAATTAATTCATACAGTAATTTAGATAAGGTATTGGTGATTGGTATATTTAATATTTATAGCAGCTATATTTGGTAATTAGATATTTATATAAGTTATATTTGTAAATTAGGTGTTGACTAATGAGTTTATAGGAATCCTTCACTTGTTAGCTGGGGGATATGAATAGAGATTAGGGCGCCATCTGCTGGTCAAGGTTTCAGTTGGTTAATTCATTGAAAATAAATAAATAAATAAACAGTAAATAAATAAACAATAAATAAATCACGTAAGAGACTCCAGTCATAGTTGAGTTTTGCTGGGACTTTATTTGAGCACAATGACGTCAAGAAAGGGGCGTGGCCCAAGCAAGGGCAAGGCTTCTGCTCAGAAGAGACCTGCAGTGCATGTCTCACCAGTCCAGTCTTCTTCTGACAAGGAGTCTTGGTCAATGGTAAAGGAACTACAGGCCAAAATTGCTGCCTTGGAAGCGCAAAGGTCAGCGCAGCATACGCCCCCACAGACAGAGGCTCCTACGCGCAGAGCGGTTAGAGAGACTAAGAGTCGTCGTAAGGCTAATTTAAAGTCCTTGGTTCAAGATTTGATGGGCAGATGTGTTGCTCTAGAATCCTCACAGGTGCCTGGGAGCAGCGATCACGTGACGAAGGCTGCGGTGGAGGGCTTCATCTGTACATCCAGTCGTCAGAAGCAGGGACGGAAGGAGACGGTGGATGATAGCGAAACAATGGCTGAGAGTCCGGAGGGACGGGATGTCTTGGAGGATACCAGTAGTGGTTACCCAACTGCGTTGGAGGCGCACAGTACTTCCGTAGGTTCTACTGGTGAGTCTGCTCCCCGTCATAACACTCAGCCACATTGTTCCGCTTGGCCTTGGCAAGGCGGTTTACCGTGTTCGCACACTCCATCCACAACCTACAACACACCGACCATGGGGTGGCACAATTCGGGCTGGCCCCCCGTGAACACACGCAACTGTGGATGGGGTGCACATTGGGTGGCCCCTCCCCCGGCAGGGGCTCCCAGTGCTGTGGTTAGTGTAGGTGCTCAGCAGCACCCATCGGTACCTAACATGGGGTACAATGCGGTGCCCTTATCAGCCCTACCAAGTGGAAATTACTCCACGCAGTTAGGGGAGCATCTAACGGCCGCCATTAAAGAAAAGATTTGGAGAGGAGAATTTATTGATTTCTTTGATCTTTTGAACCGGGAAATAGATATTAAAGAGATAAGGATGATGAAAGAGAAAAGGAGAAACGAAGGCGTAAAAAACCGGACAGGACATGGGCCAACTGGGTCCCCGGTTTTATTATTTATACAGGAGTCCTGGTGATGATGCAACCCTGGAGGGTGTTGTCAATTTTAAAATATTTTGACATCATTTACAGGGCCTATACTGATTTCACGGGGATGGCATGGCTCTTGTATGATGAATCGTTTCGTATGACATGCGCCATTGAACCCAACCTGCGTTGGGATGAGCCGCACCTGGGTCTATGGCTGCAATACATGACCCCAGCTAGACCCAACCTAGGTGACAGATTTGACAGTGGCCACTTGAATAGCAAAGGCCCCGGTACTGCTAGTACCCGCAATGGCGCAGGGCAGGTGGTTCAACCCTGCTTGCCTTGCTACAAGTTTAATAACAGGGGTTTCTCTACAAGAACCCCATGCAGGTTTCGGCACGAATGTCTTACCTGTGGAGGGAAGCACCCGAACTCCACCTGTTTTAAGGCCAGGTCACAGCGTCAAAATAAAGGAGTTGGAAAGGGGACCCACCCCAATTAAAATTGATATATTAGAGGCCTGGGTGGGAAATTACCCTCGGAAAGGCGACGCAGAATATTTATGCCATGGTTTTAGACATGGCTTTAGGATCCCAGCTGTAGGTGAAAGGAAGGCATTCATGGCAAAAAACCTTCGATCCACATTGGGTTCGGAGGCTATTGTCCAGAGTAAAATAGATAAGGAAGTCAGAGAAGGTCGGGTTCTAGGACCTTTTGCAGAACCACCTATTGCGAATTTAAGGGTTTCACCATTGGGATTAGTGCCCAAAAAGGCCCCTGGGGAATTTCGTTTGATCCATCATTTGTCCTTTCCTGAGGGATCATCGGTTAACGCCGCCATCCCTCCTGAACTTTGTTCAGTTCGATACACCTCATTTGATGAGGCTGTGAATATGGTAAGGGCTTGTGGCGTGGGGGCGGAACTGGCAAAATGTGATATTAAATCAGCATTTTGGATTTTGCCTGTTCACCCCCTGGACTTTAATTTGCTAGGGTTTCAATTTCAGGGGTCTTATTACATAGATAGGGCTCTGCCTATGGGATGCTCGATATCATGCTCTGCATTTGAGAAATTTAGCACCTTCATTGAATGGAAGGTCAGGCAGAGGGTGCGCAGTAATTCCACAGCCCATTACCTTGATGATTTTCTTTTCTGTGGGAAGGCAAACTCAGGTAGATGTAGAAGGATGTTAGATAGTTTTCAAGATTTAGCTGAGGAATTGGGATTGCCATTAGCTGAGGAGAAAACAGAGGGACGAGCCACTGCCCTCACTTTTTTAGGGATTGAACTAGATACGATACAGCAGACATCGAAGCTGCCTCACGATAAATTGAAAGACCTTAGGACCAGAGTTAGACAGTTACTAGATAGGAGAAAAGTGACACTTAAAGAGCTACAGGTGATCGTAGGACACCTGAACTTTGCATGTAGGGTGGTAGCTCCAGGCAGGGCTTTTATTAGGCGATTTTGTAATGCTATGTCAGGTCTGAAACGACCTACACATAAGACTAGAGTAACTAAAGGGATGAAGGATGATCTGCAGGTTTGGAGTCAGTTCCTAGAGAATTTTAACGGGATTTCCTTTTGGAGATCTGAAGTTACCCTGAAGGCAGAATTCCAGGTGCATTCCGATGCGGCTGGAGCCCTAGGTTTCGGAATTTATTTCCGTGGCCGGTGGTGTGCCGGAAGATGGCCCGATGCATGGCATCGGGATGGTATAACTAGGGATTTGACTTATTTGGAGTTTTTTCCAATTGTAGGAGCTCTGTGGTTGTGGGCCGAGGAATGGGCCAATTCAGTGGTCCATTTTTGGTGTGACAACCAAGCGGTTGTTCACATAATTAATAACTTGACATCTCATTCAGATAGGGTGATGGAGTTAGTTAGGGCTTTTACATTAAGGGCACTGCAATTTAATGTCATGGTGCATGCCCGACATGTCCCCGGAATTGACAATAGGATAGCTGATGCCCTTTCCTGCCAACAGATCAAGCGGTTCAGGGAGCTAGCCACAGATGCCAGGGAGCTGCCAGAAGTGCTTCCAGCAGAGGTCTGGCAGATTGGCGGGATGAAGCTGCAAGAGCGATAGGTATGGCTTTGGCTCCTAGGACGAGAAAGGGTTATTTTGCCGCTTGTAAGGAGTTTCAGGAATTTAGAAGGTTAGAGGAGCTGGGGCAGGTTTGGCCAGCCCCAGTAGAGCACCTTCAACAATTCTTAGTGTTTTTGCACAGGAAAAGATTAGCGCCAGGCACCATTCAGGGAAGATTGTCTGCCTTGGCTTTCTACGCTAAGCTTAATGGGCACAAGGACTTCTCTGGCAATTTCAGAATAAAGAAAATGATAGAAGGGTGGTCTAGAGAAAGGGGCAGGGTGAACGACGTTCGGACACCCATATCGCCCCCCCTTTTAGAGAGACTATGTAAGCAATGGGCGTCGCTATGTAAGGATAGGTATGAAGCGGCATTGTTTAAAGCGGCAGCCCTGGTGGCCTTTTTCGGGGCACTGAGAATTAGTGAGTTGGTAGCTATGGGGAAGTCTGACACCTCCCAAGTGGCGTTACAGCAGGGAGATGTAGATGTACAGGGCAACTCATTGAAAATTAAAATCAGGCGGTCCAAGGCAGACCAGGTAGGTCAGGGGCAACAGCTTTTATTGGGACAATGCAGTATTAGGCACATTTGTCTGGTGAGAGCCATCCAATTATTTTTACAGTTTAGGGGACAAGGCGAGGGATATTTTTTCCAGCATGCTGATGGGTCACCTTTGACCAAGTATCAGTTTTGGAAAATTACAGGCATAGCTCTGGAGAGAATAGGTGTGAAAGATTTGAGGTTTGGTACGCATTCCTTTAGAATAGGAGCGGCATCAATGGCTGCAGCTTTAGGTTATAGCATAGATCAAATTAAGCAATTGGGCCGCTGGTCTTCTGCTAGCTATCAAAGGTATATTAGACCTTTACCTAACGTGTAGGCAGGGGCCGTTCTTTGTCGTTGCAGGTCCCAGGATCCATGAAGGTCGATGGCACGTGATGATCCTCGGCCACAGTTTTGTGTACTGGGCAGCACGATATGCTGTGTCTTCCCCATGGGGGAATGACTTGGGGCTTGGCGCCCATGCGTATATTTCATGGAATGGCATGCGTGGCATGCAATGGATGCAGCTGGGTAGATTGACGGCATTTGAGCAATCTACCCCTGATAGTTTGGTACTCCACCTGGGAGGCAATGACTTACCTACGGTGCCTGGTAAGGCCTTGATCATTGATATTATGAGGGACCTCAATTGGTTAAAGGCCAAGTATCCTGGAATGAGGATCATATGGTCTACAATCATTCCGCGGCTAGCCTGGCGGGGCGCCCAGAATATTGATGATGTCAATAAGGCCAGACGGCGTGTTAATCGTGAAGTATGTAGAGGCGTCTGCATAGGCGGCCTCGGATCTGTTATTAATCACCAAAGGATCAAAATGAGCACGCCTGAATATTTTCGAACCGATGGGGTTCACCTGTCTGATGCAGGTATTGAAATATTTTTGGAAGATATAAAGGGGGGGGCTGCTTTTGGAGCTTGAAAGGCTCGGTGGCAGGCATGGAACTTAGCTAGGCTAGTTCCTATGCTGTGGCAGGTAGTGCGAAACAGGTAGTCTTGGTGTGTCCCAATTTTAATTCAGGTAAGCCAACAGCGCATCCGACCTCCCGGCTCTGCGGATCGTGCGATTACAGGGCCGGTGCGGGGAAGATGCGCTGGGCCACTTCCGGACCAACATTCATCAATTAAAGATGTATTGAGGTCTGGGGGTGTTTATTAGCGGCCAGCCAGGTTCCTGCAGTCTTTAAGACCGAGGGAACCTGGGGCTGGGGACTCGCCCTATGACTGATATATGGGTAGTTGTATACCCTGTTTTGTACCTGTTTTCGCACTACAGCAGGCCCCTCATTTGATAATCTCATTAACTACAATTTGATCTCATTTAATAAAGTGTGGCCCATATTTTAATCCATAACTTGGTCTCGCGTCTTTATTCCGGAACTGGGTGGGCAAGTGATATATCAGCACTCTAAATAGATGCAGAAGACTTACATCTCTCACCTCCTTAAGCTGGATGGTAGAATACTGCTATTTATTTGCTCATTGTGAATGCTATTTTATATGGGAGTTGCATATTCTTACTGAAAGAAGAATGCAATAGTTCTAGGTAAGAGTTGCTAAGGCAAAATATTTGCATCTCTACTCCATAGTACATCTGATATTCTGTTAGCCATATGCCACATTTTAGAAGAGCAGAATTATGAGCTAAATTATGGCAACTTGCTCCATTTGAGGAAGTGATGATTTTGGTGTGGTAAAACCTGCAAAACAGGAGTTCTTGTTAATATTTTTACAAGGTGTGTGCATAAAAGACATCTTTCTAATATTGTGTTTTACTAAGATCATGTCCTGCTACTTCTAAATTTTTAAGAACTGTATAGTCTGATGTTTTCACTTTTCTGATTTCTATCATTTCCCACTACTCTATTGTTATTGCTGTTGTTCTTTCAACTTATATACCACCTTATAGTGGTAGAGCACTCTCTGTATGGTTTACAACATAATTATGCAAGGAACATTTTGCCCCTTGTGACCTGGGTATTCATTTTACCAGCCTTAGAAGAATGGAAGACTGAGTCAACCTTCAGTTGGCTACCTGAACTCTTTGGGATCAAAGTCAGGTCATGAGCAGAGGCTTCACTGTAATACCACAATTAAACTAGTGTGCTATGAGGCTTTAGTTTTGAGATGTTTTTCAGTGCCTTCCCACTAAGGCAGAGTTAGGCAATCTGTGGCCACGTTATCACTCCAATTTAACATGGTTCTAGTTCATGTGTAGAGCCTAGACATTAGCAGGAGTTATTCCACTTCAGACACATCCTCCTACATATGGAGGAAGTGGTGGTGGAGAAAGAAGGAATGAGTTGCTCTAAGTGTGTTGATTAAAATGGGGTGGAAAATGAGTGAATAGCGCTAAAGATAGAGGCAGAGGTAGAAACAGACAGACAGACAGACATAGGGATGCAGATCTCTGCCTTTTCCATCCTCACAGAAAGAAAGAATGAGAAGTACAAGTTATATAATTTATGCAAATTATTCAAAGCCTTAATTGCTGCAGTCTTGTTCTGTGAGCTGATAGAAATCACAAGCATTGGGTGAGTTCGGTAAGAGCCTGAGATTTATGCCGACTGCTGTAGAGACATATGACCAAGTTGCAGAAATCTTGGGGAAGGAAAGGGGTGTTCCTTATATCACTCACTCTGGAGTTGAGGTGTTCATAGGATTTGGGAATTTCTGAACAAGGAGTCTTACCCTACCTAAGCTGATAAGGAAAAGGAATTTATTAAATATTCAGAACACAGCAAACACTGGTGTGTGGGTTTTTATTATCACATTTGGTTTCAGTATTGAATATCTATCAGCAGAAAATGCTTTATTTTAAAAATGTTCCATTCCATTATAAAAGTACTGACTACAGTTTTTGGCTCTCCCTTTCCACAGAAGGGATGAACCAGACAGAGGTGCTTGAGTTCATTCTTTTGGGTCTAACAAAGGACTACACACAGCAAACCAGTCTCTTCACACTTTTCCTGCTGCTCTATCTGGCCTGCTTGCTAGGAAATGGGGCTATTTTGGCAATAGTCCTGGCTGAGCCACGGCTCCACACTCCCATGTATTTTTTCCTAGGAAATCTTTCTCTTTTGGACATATGCTACTCTACAGTTATGGTGCCTAAGATGTTGGGTGGCCTCTTAGTGAAGCACCAGTCAATTTCCACTGTTGGCTGCTTCACTCAGCTTCATTTCTTTCATTTCCTGGGCAGCAGTGAAGCTGTACTGCTGGGTGTCATGGCGTATGACCGCTATGTTGCCATATGCCATCCGTTGCGTTACACCATCATCATGAGTAAACTGTCTTGTGTCGTGTTAGCTATCGCTACCTGGACTGCTGGTTTTTTTCATGCATTTGTACACACAGTGATGACCTCCCAGCTTTGGTTTTGTGGTTCTAACCTTGTCCAACACTTCTTCTGTGACATCAAGCCTTTGCTGAAACTGGCATGCAGCAGCACTGCAATCAATCTCACCCTTCTTAATGTTGTCACTGGTACAATTGCTCTGAGTCCCTTCTTTTTCACCCTTCTCTCCTACCAGTACATCATCTCCTTCCTCTTCTTCAAAGTCCAGTCATGGCAGAGCTGCTGGAAAGCCTTTTCCACCTGTGCTTCTCACCTCACAGTTGTGGCTATATTCTATATCCCAGTTCTTGCCAACTACATGCTTGCCTCTGGAGGTGAATCCTCACAAAGGGAAATGAGCATTACTCTGTTGTACAGCATCGCCACTCCTGTTTTAAATCCATTGATCTACACATTGAGGAATCAAGAGGTAAAATCTGCTCTGAGGAAATTCCTATGCAAGAAACCACTCTCTAGAGGGACATAACAGGGAGTGTTGGAAGAAAGGTAGATATTGCCAATTTCCAATGTTCTGCCCTGGTTGCTGAATAACGAGAAGAAAATTCAGTGTTTGGGCTTATGATTCAAACATCAGCTCTACCTGGCAGAGCCAATGCCAAGAAGACATAGGAGCATTAGGAGGGTCAAAGTTTCCCCATCCTTAGTTTAGAGGGAGTCTCAAGTGACAACATATATAGAGTTAACCAGGGATGGCAAACAGATTTAACTTGTTACTCACTTATATCCAAATCCCCCCACCCTTTATTTTCTCTTTATTGGATTTTAGCATCTACTAAATGAGATTTGTGGACTCTTCCATATTTCAGATATATATGTAACAAGGATGTACACTGTCCTTGGACTTGTGTACCAATATGAACTAAATCAGGCTTATTTGTGTTCTTTCTGGGCAACCACAGAGCAAGGTAAAGAACCTAGACATATTAAAGGGATGAGCAGCAAACCAGCCCAGCCCAGCCCCATTTATCATGTTTACTCTGAAATTTGTGTCGTGGGGATAGAAATGACTAAGGAAGTTACTGTGTTGGCAGCAATGGAGAAATAGAACATGCTGTCTATTTTAACAATGAATCTTCTTTGCCTTTCCTCCTATCAGATCATTGAATAAATCATCAAAGTCTATAATGCAGCTGGCACACCATGAATCTGAGATCTAGGAATGAAAGGCAGGAGGAGAGGAAAAGTGTGGAAATACAGAGAGCAGAAGCCCCCCCCCCCCAGTAGAGAAGGAATGGAAAATAACCATGTTCAATGCCCTTTAAAATCCTTCATTTACTATCTTCCTGTGACTGCCTTAGGAAGCTGTCCTACTTACTTGTATGACTGGGATTTCCTTCTGGCAGGTGGAAAAAAGAAAAGGGAAGATAAACATAAAAATGCCTGAATCATTCAGTCTATGACTTGGACTTGCTGTGGTGTTTCCCCATTCTCAAGAGTGGGACTTTTCATGAAGAACTGGAGATACACAAGTACGTTTATGGCTAGAGATGGGCACAAACTTCCAGTTTGACAATTTGTGATGGTTTATTTTTTCAGATGCACAGGTTTTCCACGGTGCCCTGGCTTCCTTCTCCTGCCCTCTCTGGCAGGTGTCCATTCAGAGGCAGCATCCTGGCATCCCTAACAGATCTCCTCCTCTGGGTGGGTGCCTGCCAGAGGAGACAGGAGTGGGAAGTCAGGGCTCCTGCAGAAACCTGTCCATCCAAAGAAATAACCATTACAAACTGCCCAACAGGCAGTTTGTGCCCATCTCTAGTCATGGCCTTAGACAACTGGGTAGGAGTGTCTCTCAAAGAACACAGATTGGGTTGGGCACTGATTTATATGCCCTTATTTGGTTATGAACCTGCTCAGGGAGGCAATGCACAGCCCAAATATTCATGTATGTTTGTCTCTGTGTCTATGTAACTATTAGGCTTGTGCATTGCTTCACCAGCTCAGGCTAGAGGCCAGTTTGGAAAATCATAATGGATCTGATTCTGCTTGCATCTCAGACCAAAATAAATTTGTCAAGTCTCCTTTTGATTTATATTGGAAAACCAAAATGAACAAAAACTTTTTGTTTGTTTTTCTACTGATGTAAATCTCCTTGCACTTATCACCTGCAACATCTAATATTATGTCTAGCTCTGCCGGTGATTTCTTGTAGCCTATGAGACCAGACTCCATTTCTGTTATTGTTCTAGTATAACATTTCGATGTCTCCATATAATTCACTGTATTTCTTTCCTTCACCTGATACTTTCCCACTATTATAAGCTTTCACGGGCTGAATTAACTTCTTCAGATTCATGGAGTTTAGAGTCAGCAGAAAGACACTTAAGAGTCATTCCAGCTTGATTCTATTATCTAATAAATGACTATTATATTAGGTGCCATTTCCTCCAACTGGAAACTTCACTTCTGTTGTAGGCTTCTGCTCACTGTTACGCAAGATCAGATGCCCCAGTTTGATTGAAATAAAGTCACAACCTTTCAAAACAAAACAAAAAACTTAGTATGCCATGAGAAGTGTATGAGATGAACTCTGGGCATATGAGGCCTTATGGTTTCTGAACTGGAGTTAATGGTAGAATTCAGGTTTATAAATAGCCTTTTGCAACAGAATGTACTTTTGGGTGGACATTAGCACAGAATCTTGTATCTGCTGCTTTGGGAATCTACAACTTTCAGATTCCGGTTGTATTTGGAGTTTGGACCTTTTTTATAGTAGGAATTACAAGGCCATGTGCTGGTTTTCTGTCCCTCTGAGAAGAAGCAAGCTTTCTGCTGAGATGTGATCAATATGTTTTGTTCTTCCTTGACACACAGAGAAGCTTAAACTGTAAGTAGGTAATTATCTACCCTGTAATTAAAAAAAAAAGCTTCTCTAAAACACTAGAGTTTCCAAGGGATGTGATAAATACCTCATGTGGCAAAAGAACAATAGAACTCCATCTGCCTGACTGTGGTTACTTCATGTTGTATGCTCCAAACTTCAGATCAATTGAGTGAGCTATCATTCATCTCAGCCTTGGGTATCAATGAACCCTGAAACAACAATTCTGGAAAGGATGGATTGAGATCCAGAAGGAAACCTTTGATGGAAAATGGTAGCATTTGTCATCTGGATATTGGCACTGGTGTCTCAGGTGGAGTGCACTTTTCCTGCTGGAAAATGTGCTGTTGGCAGGCCTCTTCCTATTCATCACAAACATTACCAGGCAGGAGACCTCATCATTGCTGGCATTACTTCTCAGATTTACGTGTTCCCTCATCTTACTACCTTTACAATTTGTCCTCCTAAAGAAATCTTTGATGATGTCATGTAAGGCAAGGGTGCTTTGTTTGTTTTCATCCACATCATAGATCTATCCCTATAATAGAATCATAATGTATTAAGTATAGAGGAAACAACCAAGAATCTGGTGGCACTTCAAAGGCTGACAAGTTTTGTTTGATATTAAGTGTAGATGGTCTACTGCCTTTCAAAGCTTCTGTAAATAAAACTTTAAATCTTCAAGGTGTGACAAGATTCTTGGTTGTTTTTGCTGCAAGACACTAATGTGACTACCCTCCACTAAAAACTGCACATATGCAAACTAGCAACTTCCCAATTAGTCCTCATTTTCAAAAGAAATGCAGAGCATAGCATTGTTTGTCAGCATTTTTTTCATATTTCCTAGTGCTTTTTGCATGTGATACATTTATTAAACTGTATGTACTGATTTGAAATACAGTAAATCTCATTCTGAAGCAGTTCCATGGTTGATCCTGCATTCAACTTTCATTGCAGGATACTGTTCCAGAATTACCAGCACATTCTGGCTTTGGAATTTGCCATGAAGGAGATCAATGGAAATCTAGCCATTTTACCCAATGCTACCCTGGGCTTCCGTATTTTTAATAATCAGTTCAGTGCAACCCAGACCTATCGCACCTCCATAGACCTTCTTTGCACACCAAGCCAATTCATTCCTAACTATGAGTGTGATGTTCAGAACAATCTGATAGCTGTTACTGGGGGACCTAACTCTGACATTGGTGTACATATGGGACAGGTTCTCTACATATACAAGGTTCCACAAGTAAGTTGGGTGCATGGAGACTTGAACAAGCAATTCTCATTTCTACAGTCATCTTTGTATGGTTTGATGCAGATATATTGTATAGTGGTGACCGAAGAAATGGCAACAGCCTTACATAAAGCTTCTTGGTTAAAAAAACATTATTTTGATTTGTTTGGACTTATGGAACAAAATAATTAATGGGCCCAGAGCATCATTGAACCACTGCCCAGTGATGGGTGGTTTTAGCACACCATCACACCCATGACTTTCCATTCTCTGCTTCAAAAGAATCAAGCAGCACGTTCCAGCCCCTACTCCGCAGTTTTCTAATTTTCTCTGAGTTTGGGACTTCAGTGAAAAAAAAGAGAAAAAGGTGATTTAAATAGTTAACATTAAAACACTAAGATTTTTTTTCTTATTATAAGCTAGCTCTTTTTAAGTGGTTGAAATATGGAGAAAAGGACAGAGACTTATTAGTAGATGGGCACGAACTGCCAGTTTGGTGATTCATAATGGTTCATTATTTGGATGCACAGGTGTTCCCTGGGCACCTTGAGTTTCCTCCTCCACCTCCTTCAGTGGGTGCTCACTCAGAGGCAGTGTCCTGGGCTTCCTTCTTCCCTCTCCACCAGAGGAGGCAGGGGAGGGAAGCCACGGTGCCTGCAAAACATTTGTGTGACTAAAAAATGAAATATTACAGACCTCATAACCAGCAGTTCATGCCCATCTCGAGATTAAAGCCCTTGCATTGTTCCAAATGCCTCAGTTTGGTTCAGAGACCAACTCAGGGCTTCAGGCAATATCTAGATTTGGGATGCCTGAGAGATAGTCTGTTTTGAAACTTCAGATCACCAGCCCCCTCTGGTTCACTTTGAAAAACCAAAACAACTATAACTTTCTATTAGTGTACTAATGGGCATAAAATTTGGACACATTATAAGCCCTAAAGAGGGAAGTAAGCCTGGCAAATTTCAGACAGTCTGTTTCAAGGTCTTGTATACTAGGCACTTATAAATGTTGCTTTTTTCAAAAATCAGTAAATTCCTAAAATGCATATTGCTCAGGTGAGTGCTCAGTCTTACCTATTTGTTTGTTTGTTTATTAATTTAATTTAATTTAATTTAATTTATATATCAGTTCACTATAATGGGTGGTGAACAGAGAAGAAAAACATAAAACTGCAAGTAGTGAAACCAGTTTTACCATTTGCTACCCATCCTGGCCACTTTTCAGAGGAGGAAAGGAGAGGGAGAAGGCGACAGTGGCTTTCTCCTTGTTGCTGGTACCTGTGGGTCTCACCTGTGATTTTAGTTTTGGCCCTTTGAGACAAGGCATTTTTCATGCACCTGGCCAAAGGTGCATGAAATAACCTATGTCTTTCATATGATGGGTATGTTCCATTGTTTAGACAGCTATCCTTCTTTCGTTCTGTACATGCACATCAAGAGAGCAAAAATGTATCTGTAGCAGAGTTTGGTGCTGCTTACAAGCATCATGATCAGAGAGTGGTGGTGAAATTCTTGCCACAGATGAAGGGTGGCCCATGACCCTTGAACGATGATTTGGAGGAGAGGAATCCACACCCGACTAGAGCCATCCTGATTCAGACTGTCAGTCAGCAATGCCCAGCTCCCCTTCTTGCCCTCCCAATCACACATCATCTTACCTTCACATAATACCTCCCTATAGTTTGATTTTGCCCATTCCATTTACATATCTGATATCACTGCATTAGTCTGAATCATTTAGAAGCATTTCACTACAACCCAGTACTGAATCTGACCATTCCACCAAGCATCATGAAATTTTGCCTAAGGTGGCACAAGTCAGTTTAGAATTGGGCTGAAACCAATACACAGTCTTAAGGGGAGCCCTTTGAGACAAACACACTATAAGGAAAAGGCAGAACAAAGTGAGTAAATTTGTCAGCTTTGGTTCTATTTTTTCTTCTTTTCCTGAACATGGATTTCATTCAGCCTAATGCGACATTAATGTATTTTTGTTTATGTCCTCATGAAAACCTGGATCCTTCTTATATGTTCTCATCCTAATATGGGATTTTCAAATGCATGTATGTTTGAAAAGTACTTCATCTATGGTCACATGTTTTGGTACATTATTATGAATACATCTGTGCTCTTTTCCATTGGGTATGCATATTTATGTCCATCTTTGCCTGAGATATTCTCACCCCCCTCTCTCCTCCCCTCCTTCCCATTCCTCTTTTTCATGTTCATTTACTCTCTTTTCACTTTTTTTAGATCATGTATGGCTCCGCTTCAGAGTTGAACTATAGATCTCAAGGTATTTTCTTCTACCAAACGTTTCCAGATGTATCCCTTCAATACATAGGGATTCTCCAGTTACTGCTGCATTTTAATTGGACATGGATTGGTATAATTTATGTGAACAGTGACCATGGACAAAGGTTCATTCGTAATGTGCTTCCTGGGTATCTGAAGAAGGGGATCTGTTTTGACATCATAGAAAGATTTCCTAAACAAAGTTTCTCCCCTGCTGAAATGTGGAATGAATTGGTTGACATATGCAGGGTTGTCTTCAGAAGCACTGCCAAGGTAATGGTTGTACATGGTGAATCTGAGACTCTGATTTTACTAAGATTGTGGTTCCAGATTTCAGATTTTGAAGGCATGCAATCCAAGGCAAAAAGTAAAGTTTGGATTATGACAGCGCAGATGGACTTCGTATCACTTCCCCTACAAAGAAATTGGGACATACAAACCCTCCATGGTTCTATATTTTTTGCAAGTCACTCAAAAAACTTGCTCGGATTCCAGAACTTTCTTCAGAGGAAAAGGGCTACCTCAGAAAAAGAAGATAGCTTTACCAAGAATTTCTGGGAACAGGCATTTACTTGCTCATTCTCTAAGTCTGTGAGAGACCGTAAGTTAGATAAAATCTGCACTGGAGAGGAAAGACTAGAAACTCTTCCTTCATCTGTTTTTGAAATGAGCATGACTGCCCAGAGCTACAGCATGTACAATGCTATCTATGCTGTGGCACATGCTTTACATGCCATGTACACATCCAACTCTAAACACAGAGCAATGGTAGATGTGAGGAGATGGGAGTTTTTTCATAAACAGCCATGGCAGGTAAGTGCATGAGTCATCTCATAAAATGTCATCTATGCACACTTTTCATAGGTTCACAGGTTCACCTTTTGAGAGCTCTACATGTATATGTGTTTCCAGTTGCAGCTATGTACTAGCCATTTTTAAAGCAGCATTTGATTTTCATTTCATGTTGTCCTCCTGCTGTCACATGGTTTGTTATATGAAGTTTTTAAGCAGAAGCCTAACATATAAAAAGGAAATATCTGCATTATTTTTGTATACTTTAATTTAGTTTACATCTCAGTTACCTACTGTTTCATCTTTTTAGCTTCATCACTTTCTGAAGCATGTCTCATTTAACAACAGTGCTGGGGAAAATATTTTTTTCAATCAAAATGGGATACTAGTATCTGGATTTGATATTATCAACTGGGTGACATTCCAAAACCAGTCCCTTCACAGAGTAAAAGTTGGAAAAATAGACCCAGACAAACAGCTCACTATATATGAGGATACTGTTGTATGGCCCATTATGCTGAATCAGGTAGGCTCCGTGACAATTTCAGAGAATTTGAAGCAAACCTCAAGCCAAGCAAATTTCAATGCACATATTTTGATGGCCAAAATCCTCTTGCTTAAGGACGTCAGTGTAATACAAAGAGTGTAACATTTGGAGGTCACATGCCTCAAGTCAATAGAATCACCGTAGACGTCATCTGTTATACACGGAGTTGCACAAGCTCAGTATGCAACAGGCAAAGTCTGCAGTGATTTCTTAACTTGAAGCAATTGGCCTTCAAAGGTTACACCCTTTGCATTAGACTGACATACTTATTCAAGAGGATTTTGCAATTTCCTCCAATATTCAAAAAGTGCATTGACTGTGGAGACAATGAAATGACTGAATGTGCTTTCTTTTGATAGACAGATCTTCTCACTATAACTTAATTGCCATTGCATTTTCACCATTTTAACAGTATTAATTTTTTTATTGTTTTGACAATTAAAATCAAAAGAATTCTAAGTCAACATTTACAGATCACTGTGCAATTTGCTCATCTACAAAATTTGTTTTCAAAGACATGCACATTTGCAAAACAATGTACGAAAGGACACTTCATAAAATGGGAGAATAATTGGTAGTCAAGTGAGCTTCAAATCAGAAATTCTTAATGATCTTGAATTTCACAAATCAACATTTCACCAATTGTAGCAAACAGCTCTTGAATGAGTTCAGCTGGACTAAACAATATATATAAAAGGGGGGGGTGTAATTTGAAAGTGTGAACAGGCAGATAATTCTAGCTTCACCCACAGCCATTCACTGTTTTCACCAAGGAAAGAGGGATGAACTGAAGAGAAAATCTCCTGCTACATGCTCAATCTCACCAAGTGATTGGGGACCCTGAAAATCAAAGCCTGCTTCAGGCTGTCCTTCTTCATGTGGGGACAGTGACAAACATGAGAGTGAGGCTAGAACATTATCTTTGATCATGCTTTCAGATTAACCCTTTCTTTCAAAGTCTTAATAGGGCTTATAATCTTTCTGAAACATTTGCTCATTACGCTCTCACATCTTTAAGCCATCCCAAAAATCAGAGAAAAACAACCTTCCCAAACCCTGTTTTGAAGATTAAAACTTTTCCCTTTTCATCTTTTCCCCCCTCAGTCACAGCCTGTTTCTTTGTGTAATGACAACTGCTGTCCAGGTTATAGAAAGGCGACAAAAGAAGGTGAGCCATTTTGCTGCTACAATTGTCTTCCATGTTCAGAAGGAAAAATATCAAACAAAACAGGTAAAAGATACCATTTATGGAATGGATCAAAAGTCAGATATCTTTCCATACAACATATGGAAAGTTTTCGAGATACCATTTTTCATAGCTTTAAATAGATTGTTCATAAATCCATCTTTCGATTGCTCATAGAAAGTTATACTCCGGTACATAATGCTTATACTCTTCATACAGCATCTTATTTGACATCAGAACTGGAATTTAATCCAGACAAAGAAGTGCTACTGGTTTGATGTATTCATACTAGGGATAACCATGTTCCTATGCATTACTTCCACCTTGCTTTTGCTTCCAGAACAAACTATCTACCAGCTGGATAGCTCAGTAAGTTAGGCATCTGCCTGCAGAATCAAAGGAAGTTTGATTCTCTATTGTGCTTCTCAGGAGATGAATGATCCTGTGTGGCCTTGGGCAAGCTGCACAGTTCCAGAGCACCTTAAGAAGAAAGAAATGGTAAACCACTTCTATGTATTCTATACATAGAACACAATGGGAAAGGTTGCTGTAGATCAGAATCAATTTATGGCATCTAGATAAAACAAAATAACCCTCTCTAACAGGCCAAGTCTGTAAACCATTCAGAAACATGCAGTAGTGCAAAATGATGGTGTTCTACCTGTACGTGGGGCAAAGTGCTGGTATTATGTGATCACTTTTTCTATCAGCTGCCAGGACATTTCCAAGTACAAACCCAAGAGCTTCCTAGTGTCTGTAACTGTCATGATCAATAGTAAATGGTGAGAGTGAATGCTGCATGGGGACCTCTCTAACATAAAAGATTACATGTTTTACTTTATCTCTGTTCCATGTGCAGATGAGGGCTGTCATCATTAAACAAGCATTCAACTCTGTTTTGCTCAACAGCTAAAACATTGCAGATTTTTGAGCAAGCTTTCAAGTTGAAGTATTTTCAAAAGCCTCAAAAGCCTATTGCCCTAATATGAGCAACAATTATTCAGCCAATGATAAAAACCCTACATTTATGATAGTTTAATGTCTTCTTGTCTCTTGGGTCTTGACTAGAGATGAGCATAAACCAGGAAAACAGCAGTCCATGATGGTTCATTGTTCATGGCTATTCATGAACCATGAACCATAAACCACGAACTGTCATGAACTTTCTGACAAATTGAACTGCTTCACAGTTTGTGCAATTTGGGAATTCCAGGAGTAGTAGAACACCTCCCACTCCTGTGCAAGTTACAGATACCAAACTTGCAGCAAGTCTTCATCTGCCTCTCCTCCCAATCCCTACCAAATATGGCAAACATTGGATTTTGGATGTCTGAGTTATAGTCTCTGAAGCAGATCTCTCCAGGAGAGTGTTCTTTAGCAGCTGGCATGTTTCCCCAAAGCACCCCAAAATGAATCATGAAATGGTCCGATTAATGGAAAGTCCCCCCCCCCCCGCTTCATGGTTCATTTTGTGCCCATATCTAATCTTGACTCCTTGTTAGCTCTTTTATCCTGATTCCTGAACTCTCTTTAATATGTCTTCTTGAAAATAAAATCAAATAGGAAGATGGAAAACAAATCCTATGATTTTGATGTAGAAGCCCTGATTCAAGACATTGGAATACTGAAGTACACTATTCCTATTGTAGTGAAACTGGCACCTGTATGTTCTTCTTAAGATATGTATGATCTTTTAGTGATCTTAAACAATATATTTGCAACTGTAACATTTTCTTTTTCAGACATGGACAGTTGTATTCAGTGTCCAGAAGATCATTATTCTAACAACCAGAGGGATTCATGCATTCCCAAAAAGATAAGCTTTCTGTCTTACAAAGAACCTTTAGGGATCAGTTTAGCCATCACGGCTCTTCATTTTTCTTTCATCACAGCTCTGGTGCTTGGCATCTTCATTAAGCATCAAGACACTCCCATAGTCAAAGCCAATAATCGGGACCTGACTTATGCACTTCTCACCTCCCTGATACTCTGCTTCCTTTGTGCATTGCTATTCATTGGCCAACCTGAGAAACTGATGTGCCTCTTTCGACAAGCTGCTTTTGGTGTCATATTTTCAGTTGCTGTTTCTTGTGTGCTAGCCAAAACCATCCTTGTGGTTTTAGCATTCATGTCCACAAAGCCAGGATCCAAGATGAAGAAATGGGTTGGAAAACGACTGGCTAACACCATTGTTCTTGCCTGTTTCCTTGTTCAAGCCACAATTTGTACTGTGTGGCTTACAACATCACCTCCTTTCCCTGATTTTGTTATGAACACAATGGCAGAAGAAATTGTCCTGGAATGTAATGAAGGCTCCTTGATCATGTTTTACTGTGTACTTGCTTTCATGGGTTTCTTAGCTATTGTCAGTTTCACTGTGGCATTCCTAGCCAGGAAGTTGCCTGATACTTTTAATGAAGCCAAGTTTATTACCTTCAGCATGTTAGTGTTTTGCTGTGTTTGGTTATCTTTTGTTCCTTCTTATTTGAGCACAAAAGGAAAATATACTGTGGCTGTGGAGATCTTCTCAATCTTAGCCTCCAGTGCTGTATTGCTGGTTTGCATTTTTTCCCCAAAATGCTACATCATTTTGCTAAAGCCTGAATTGAACAGCAAGGGGCAGTTAATAAAAAGAAATAATAATAATATCAAATAAGCTGTCTTCCTATCTAGGTTATATTAGTCTTTACAAATGTGGTTAGTTAATTGCAATAGCAAACATTTGTTCATAGACTTCAGTGAGATATTGGAGTTCAACTATACAAATAGATAATTTATGCTTTGGTATTTATTGCCTCATTAGATTGTGCATCTAGTATATATAGTGCAACAACCTTACAACATAAATGATACACCACCTGATAGACACAGAAATCAAGAGAGTCAACCCTGAAACAACAGACCCTGCTATATGCACTAGTTAACAATACTGTGGAATCAAATCACATGAGTTAACATGATCTTCACTGTGACATGTCAATAATTCAGACTCCTAAGACTCTCTAAGGCTGCTTCCTTGACATTGCCACCAACAAACATCAGACGAAAATCGAATGTATTCCCCAAATTTGTAAGGGCTCAGTCAAGTACAAGGTTTTTCAATATTAGCCTCCAGTGCTGTATTGCTGATTTGCATTTTTTTCACCAAATGCTACGTCATTTTGCTAAATCCTGAACTCAACAACAAGGGGCAGTTAGTAATAAGAAAAACATAAGAATACCTAATAATCTACTATTGTATCTAACTACAGTTGAAGAAAACAAATTGGGGAGAAATAGTGCCAAAGTGTCTTAAGTATCATTGTAGCCTAATAAAACGTAACAGGAACTAACAGGTGTTGATATGTGTTGTTAAGATGTTTCCAGTTTATGAGGATGCCATGAACTAATGACCTGAAAAAGGTTATAACCATTAGCAAGTTTCTTCTATGATTAAGCCAATGTGTCTGTTATTAGGCCTTCTTCATTTCTTTCTGCTTTCAACTTTTTCTAGCATTACTGTCTTTTCTAGTCAAAAGTCAAATTCTTTTCTTTCCTCCTCATGATAATGTGCAAAGTGTGAAAGCCTCTATTTAGCCATTTTAGTTTATAGTGAGTCTTCAGGATTAGTTTGATCTAGAACCCACTTGCCTTCTTTGTGACTAGTCTATCTATCTATCTATTTACCTACCTATCTCCAACTTATAGGAACCATAATATGGCTTTCAAGTGAGATATTTAAGGAGTGGTTTTACCCGTTCCACTCCTCCCGTGAGTTTCCATGGCCAGGTGAGGATTTGAACCCTGTTCTCCAGAGTCTAGTCCAACACTCTATCCACTACACCATACTGGGTACCAAGATAGAGAGGGAGGGAGGGAGGGAGGGAGGGAGAGAGGGGGGAGAGAGAGAGAGAGAGAGAGAGAGAGGTCATGTTCAGGTATTAAAAATGAAATTGCATCAGAGAATGTCTATCACACTCTCACACATTAGATTTGCTACCAATATCCCTTTTTCCCTAATGAGGAAGGACCTTCAGTTTCCTACATGTTCATCATAAAAGTTGAAATTCCCTTAGGAAAGTTCTAAAGGAAGCTTCTATATGCATTCAGTTGAAAGTGTAAATGTTGAAAGCTCTCTTCCAAGGAAACAAGGGCATTTCTGAAAATGTAAGAGCTTGATAGATAAACGTTATAATCTTTAGCCAAATATTTTTGTTTCTGTCCTTCCCAAAAAATACAGTTGAATATATATAGGTTCCATCTTTGTTGTGTTTTTCAGAATCCCATTGGAATTCATATCCTGTTAAACTTCTATGTTGGGATGCAAAACTTTATTCACGGATCACCCGTGCGAGTCAGGAGGTGAGGCTGAGGAGCTTGACGCCGAGGGAGGCCCGTAGGGAAAGAACAAGAAATCGGGCCTTCTCGGCGGTGGCTCCTCGCCTCTGGAATAATCTTCCTCCGGAGATTCGTGCCGCCCCTACGCTGGGTATCTTTAAAAATCAATTAAAAACATGGATGTTTATACAGGCCTTCCCTCCAGTCAATACCTGATCTTTTTACCTTTTCTATTTATCTTTATTTTTTGTTTTATAATTGTTATGGAAATTGTTTTTGTAATAATTTTGTGATTTTATCTGTTGTTTTATGTTGTTTGGAAGCCGCCTAGAGTGGTCGCAAGACCAGATAGGCGGGGTATAAATGAAATAAATAAATAATAATAATAATAATATTCTTTTTCTTCCTTTTCTCCTTTCTTCTTCTGATCTACGTCCTCTAAAGTACTCGTTACTACATGCATGATTTGCGGGCTGGGCAAGGGAGCAAGGTCCAAGGGGAAAACATGTTAGCCTGCTGTAAGAAAAAAGCAGTCTTGAGATACCTTAAATGCCATCAGGATTTATTGGCATAAACCTTCATAATTTGCAGTTCATAAAAGCTCCTGCTGAATGAAACTGTCTAGTTTTAAGATGTCTTAATTGCTTGAAATTAAAACATGTTGGTGCCTGGTATGACAACACTCCTAGAGGCTGGAGTATTATTAATAATAATTGCATGCCAAGAAATCAATTCTGACTTATTCTATACAGTCTCTTTTTTTCTAAGTAGAGAGTACTCAATGGTGGTTTATCATTCCTTTCTTCTGAGGGGCTTTCTGGAACTGTACAGCTTGTCCATGGCCACACAGGCTGGCTCTACTTGCAGGAGACACAATGGGGAATAAAAATTCCAACTTATGGCTCTACAGTCAGATACCTAACTCACAGAGCTATCCAGCCAGCTAGAAACTGGGATAGCAAAACATTATTTAGAATCAAGAACACAGTGACTGTTACTAAACATAATTCTAAAAATAGAATGGAATCAGGACCATCATCTAATCCCTTTGGATTCATATCCCCCTTTCTCAAAGCCCATATGTGGTCACATTGCCCGATCATGGAACCCACTTCTTCAATATTTTTCTTCTGTTATCCAGGCTCCATGTTTATCCACCTGTACATTTCCTGCCCATATTCCTCCTCAATGCATCTTTGACTTCCTTATTTCTCAGGCAATATATGAGAGGATTGAGAGCTGGGGTGACTACAGCATAGAAAATGGACACTATTTTATTGAGGTTAAAGGGATGGATTTTTCTAGGCCGGGCATACATGAAGACCGTTGATGAGAAGAAGATGGTAACCACAGTGAGGTGTGAAGCACAGGTTGAGAAAGCTTTTTTCTTTCCTTGGGCTGTAGGGATGCGAAAAATAAAAGTGATGATGAATAGGTAGGATAATATTGTGACTGTGAGTGGGCCAAGGAGGATGACCAAAGCCAGAATGAAATCTGCCATCTCAGCCATTGACATGTCAGTGCAGGAAAGATTGAGTACAGGAGAGATATCACAGAAAAAATGATTAATGACCCCAGGGCCACAAAAGCTCAGCCTGGAGATGAAAGTGACCTTGACAAAGGAGACAGAGAAGCCACACAACCAGGACAGCACAGCCAGCTGGAAACATAATTTGTGGGTCATGATAGCAGGATAGCGAAGTGGATTATATATAGCTACATATCGATCATATGCCATAACAGCAAGGAGGACACTCTCAGTACACATAAGTGAGATGAAGAAATAGAGCTGAGCCATGCAACTGTGGAAAGTGATGGTCTTGCTCTGTGACCAAAAATCCACCAGCAGTTTTGGAAGTGTGACACTGATATACCAGATTTCCAAAAAAGATAAATTTCCTAGGAAGAAATACATGGGCTTGTGAAGGTTCTGGTTACATTTTACTATGGATATAATGATGAAATTCTCCAGGACTGTCAGCACATAGGTTAGGAAGAAGGTCACAAACAGAAACAACTGAAGCTCTAGTCTGGCAGGAAATCCCAGCAGGATGAATTCAGAGATGATGGTTTGGTTTTCCATCTCTAGATAAGATCTTATCTGTAGTCATCAATAATGGAATCCTATACCCAAGGAACAAAGTGGTGAATCATGAAATTCAATCATCGTGCTTAATAAAAGAAGAATAAATCAATTATATGTACCCAATGTTAATAATGTTTAAGTCTCAGTCAATTAAGAAAGAGAAACTCAAATGAAGAAGAAAAAATACCACAAAGAAATACATACTAGATGGATAAAGACTTATTCAATAAATCTGGAATTCTGGATCCTGAGTATAGCTACAGAAATCAATAGCACTGAAGTCAGCCAAGTCCAACTCTTTCTAGTTAGAACATATTTTATACTCTAAAATAAAAAAAGTTAAATTTCAGATAAGAAAGAGACAGAAGCCAATATCATGCTCACTGTTTATGCTTATGGAACTGCAGCCACAGAAGCTGCTAAAGCCATCTGATAGAATGTGAGTTGTGTGCAAGACAGGCATATCATCAGTTCACCACAGCAGCTTCCAGGAATGGAGGTCTATGTGCACATTAAGATTGAACTGCATACTGGTGAGTACTTGTAAACGTAAAGAGCTTTTTGGCCCAAAAGGCTTTGACTTCTAGGTCGCCATTCTGACTTTGCAAATACAACTATCTTTCAGAAATTCCCAGACAGCATGGGGAAGTTGAAAATGGAAGTACTATGTCTGGCATGTACTTCTTTATGCTTCTCTTATGCTATCCATTTGGTAACACCTGTGTAGACATACACATACATGCGCACGTGCACATCTTAATTAACAATGAGTATATCTTCTGTGGATCAGTACTCATGCTATGGGCTACATCTCCATTATCTTATGCTCTCCCAACCTGTTATCTCTATCTTCACACTGTTTCTCTTCTTGCTAAAGTAGTTTTGATGGCTTAAGGATAGTCCGCCCAGGTCATGAATATTAATAAGCTATTTGCATGTACCAATGAGAGTGCTGGAGAGGCGGAGTCACCAGCTGTTAGAGGCTCTGCAGGAGGGGGGACAGGAGGGAGGATTGGAATTTGTAGTTTGGAGTAGAGAGAGGTGGAGTGGGTAGTTGAGAGTGGATGAAGTAGGATGTTTTGTTAAGAGTTAACAACATTGATTGTACCTTCATCACATGTAATAACAAACAACTTCTATTTGGTTCTTTTAAAAATGACACATTGCCTGGATCTCTATCATTAACAGTAAACAATGTTGATGTAATCAACTGGTGGCAGCTGAAAGACACATTGCTTGTGCCTTTGTTTGGTGAAACAACCAAGGGACAGGCATGAATGTGGCAGTCCCTCAATACATAACGTATGTTCCTACATTTTTTTTTTTTACAGGCAAGTGTAAAAAAAATGTAGGAACTTATTATCATATGTGGTGGTCATGTGAAAAAGTCAAAAGATATTGGACACAGGTGTGGGAAATAGTGAAAGAAATTATTCAGCAAAAATTAGATATAAAACCCGAAGTAGCTTTATTGAATATTATGCCGGAAATTAATGATAAGAAAATAAAATATTGTCTAATGTACATACTCACAGGAGCCAGGCTACTCTGGGCCCAAAAATGGAAAAGTGAAGAAACACCTACGATAGAAGAGTTGCTAAAGAAGTTATGGGACATAGTAGAACTGGACACACTTTCAGAAGCATTGCGGGAACAATCAAGAGACTATGTAAAACAAGGCTGGAAATTAATATATCTTTGGGCCCAGAGAAAGACAGGAGTTTAGGGCGAACCTGATTATTTATGTATTCAGTTCCCACTGGGAACCCAGCTGGAGAGAGCTGAGAACCAAATGATGCTGGAGTCTCTGACTCCAAGGGGGGAGGGATTCATTTTAGTAGGGGGGGGGATTAATTTCTTGTTTGTTGGTGTTTTCTGTTTATTACTGAAGTGTAGGGCTGGTGGAAGTGTTGGCTGATCTTGTCTGTTTTGTAGTGTGTTAATTTCAAATAAAATGTTATTAAAAAAAATTAAATAGTATAGTTCTTTAAAAAAAATACATAACGTATGGTTGGCTGTCTTGGCATCTCCCTCAACCTGGATTTACATGCACAGCCAACCCACCACTTCTCTCTTCTGTGCTATTGTCTAGGGTGCAAATGAACCATAAGACACTTATGGACACTAAAATGAGAACATTAACAGCAAAAAAGCAAAGCGTGCTGCTTATATATCACCCCATAGTGCTTCAAGCACTCTCTGGGCGGTTTACAAGTTAATTATGCAGGCTACACATTGCCCCCCCCCCAGCGAGCTGGGTACTCATTTTACCAACCTCGGAAGGATAGAAGGCTGACACTGTAATAACTACATTGTAATAACTACATTAAAGGTAAAGGTAAAGGTTAAGGTTCCCCTTGACAATTTGTCCAGTCGTGTTCGACTCTAGGGGGTGGTGCTCATCCCCGTTTCCAAGCCATAGAGCCAGCGTTTGTCCGAAGACAATCTTCCGTGGTCACATGGCCAGTGTGACTTAGACACGGAACGCTGTTACCTTCCCACCGAGGTGGTCCCTATTTATCTACTTGCATTTGCATGCTTTCAAACCGCTAGGTTCATTACACTGTAGTTATTTCAAGACTTCATATACAATGGTTGTTGTGGGTTTTCCGGGCTGTTTGGCCATGTTCTGCCAGCAGACAAAGGCAACGCCACAGTAATCATGCAAACAGAAGAATACAAGGACAAAATCAGGGAACTACTAGACCCCACCACCTACAGACAACTGAAATGGGACCCAACCAACAAAATCACAAAACAAACAAACATGCTGATCAGGAGTTCCTCCCTGCACCCCAACGTCCTTCAACGAATCTGCAAGACAGAAGCTTTCCCACCAGGACTATACGGACTCCCCAAAATCCACAAAGACTCAATCCCACTCAGGCCCATCGTAAGTGCCATTGGCTCCCTGACATATGAATTAGCAAAATACCTAGCCACCCTCCTACAGACCCACATTGGACAAACCTCATCCTACATCAAAGACTCAAACCTCATCCTACATCAAAGACTCAGGACATTTCATAAGCAAGATCAGCACCCTAAAACTCAACCCCGGGGACAGACTGATCAGCTTTGATGTAGTATCCCTATTCACCAAGGTACCAATAAAGGACACTCTGACACTCATCCAGCAGATCTTTCCAGAAGACATCAAGGCCCTTTTCCAACACTGCCTAACGACCAGCTACTTTCAGTGGGATAACGAGTTCAATGAACAGACAGATGTAGTGGCCATGGGGAGCCCCCTCAGCCCAGTTATAGCAAACTTCTACATGGAACATTTCAAAAAACAGGCCCTGTCTTCGGCACCCTTCACACCCACAGTCTGGTTCCGATACGTGGATGACACCTTCACAATTTGGAACCACAGTGAAGAAAAACTGGAAGAATTTCTAAACCATCTCAACAGCATCCACCCAAATATACAATTCACCTTGGAAAAATAAATAGAGGGCCAACTCCCTTTCTCAGATGTCATGGTCATACGCAAAACCGACCTCCTATTGGGACACAAGGTCTACAGAAAACCCACCCACACAGACCGGTACCTACACAAAAACTCCAACCACCACCCACGACAAAAAAGAGGCATAATCAAAACACTGGTAGACCATGCAAATCAGAACTGTGAAGCTCAATTTCTCAGCACCGAACTCAACCATCTGAATTGGGCCCTACAGGCAAATGGCTATTCCAAGAATGAAATCACAAGATCCATCAAACCAAGAAAACAACACCAAACTGAAGAGGAAAAACAGTCACCCACAAATAAAGTATTTCTGCCATACATCAAAGGGGTCACAGACCGCATGGGGAAACTTTTGAAAAAACACAACCTACAAACAGTATTCAGGCCCACCACAAAAATACAACAAATGTAATGGTCAGCAAAGGACAAAAGGGACCACCTCACCACTGCAGGAGTATATAGAATACCTTGCAGTTGTGGCCAGGTATACAGTGGTGCCTCGACTTACGAACTTAATCCATTCCGGAAGATGGTCGTAACTCGAAATGGTTGTAAGTCAAAGCACCATTTCCCATTGAAATGCATTGAAATGCAATTAATCCATTCCGGCTGAAGAAAAAAATCACCAAAAAAAAAAAAAATCACTGCAAGACCCATCGGAAATGGGGGAAAAGCAAAGCAGAAAGCAAGCAAAGTATGCAAGACACATCGGAAATGGGGGAAAAGCAAAGCAAAAAGCAAGCCAAGCGTGCAAGACACATTGGAAATGGGGGGAAAGCAAAGCAGAAAGCAAGCGAAGCATGCAAGACACATCGGAAATGGGGGAAAAGCAAAGCAGAAAGCAAGCAAAGCATGCAAGACACATCGGAAATGGGGGAAAAAACCCAAAAAACAAACAAACCCCCCAAGACCCATCGGAAATGGGGGAAAAAACTCCAAAAAGCAAGCAAACCCCCCAAGACCCATTGGAAATGGGAAAAACAAACAAACTCCCCAAGACCCATTGGAAATGGGGGAAAAAAAACTCCAAAAAGCAAGCAAACCCCCCAAGACCCATCGGATGTGGGGGGAAAAAACCCCAAAACAAACAAACCCCCCAAGACCCATCATAACATAGAAACATAACCCCCCAGCTCAAAACCACGTTGCAAAACCCACCCAGAACAGTTTTCAAAAAGCAGAAAGCAGCACCTTACCTTACCAGGCAGTCCGAAGCCTCCTCCGATCGCACTCACTCTAACCGCTGGGGCGAAAGAGCTACAAAGAAGCAGCCTCTTCACCTACCAGAAGTTAGCGATTTGAATTTCCCGCCTTTTCCCCCTGTCTTTTTCTGTTCGTAACTGGAAGATCCGGCCGCAAGTCGAAGCAAAATTTTGCGGCCGGAGCTGGTCATAACTCGAAATGGTCGTAAGCTGGGACGTTCGTAAGTCGAGGTACCACTGTATATTGGAACCACAAAACGCACCATCCACACCAGAATCAAAGAACATGAGAGACACTGCAGACTAAAACAACCGGAAAAATCAGCAGTAGCTGAACATGCCCTGAAACAAGCTGGACATGAAATCCTATTTCAAAAGGCAGAAGTACTGGACAACACCAGCAATCATTATGTTAGACTACACAGGGAAGCCATTGAAATCCACAAACACCAGCAGAGCTTCAACAAAAAAGAAGAAAGTCTAAAACTCAACAAAGCCTGGCTCCCAGCACTGACAAATACAGCCTGCAAAAGGTCAATGAACTCTACCCAGCCACAAGGACTGGTGATCACTGCACACAAAAGACCAGCTAACAACACCCATCAATCACAGTGACATATCATCTTTCCCCCTTATCACAACAATACACCCACAACAAAAAACACGCTGATCACCATAATCACCCAATATCCTGAAAAGGACAAAAGCTGATCCCACAGCTATAAATACTCAACAATCCAACAAACTGCACTAGAGCACAGACAGAGTTCTGACTCCTGTCCTCTGAAGATGCTGGCCACAGAGACTGGCAAAACGTTAGGAAGAAAAACCTTAAGAACACGGCCAAACAGCCCGGAAAACCCACAACAACCATTGGATCCCGGCCGTGAAAGCCTTCGCGAATACTTCATATACAGTTCATATACTTTTTAAGACTCCTTCATATGCAATTTAGATGAACAAAGATATATTTTTTAAATTATCTAGGCAACATTGCAAATTCCTAGGGAAAATTACCTGTTCCTCATCTCTTGGACTAATATGAACACAGGAACTTAGAAGCCCCCTGGATTTCACAGTTCTCCAACTGTCCCAGCACAGTTTCAGCAATCATGTGCTCACTTTCTTGGTAGTAATTTCCGTTCAACTCAATTTCGAGTACAGCGGCGTAGAATTAAACTGTAAATGTTTCAAACCATACAAGGAAGGAAATGAATAACATTGAAATATATAATTTGAGTTTTAATGCAGAAATTAAATAGAATAGAACTATTGCTAAAAACATGCAAAATGAACTCAGTTAAGGAACAGAAGCATTTATGTTTTTTAAAGGTTCCTTTTCCTCTAGCAACGATTTTTGAGACCTTAAGGCTCCCTCCCTCTTTGTTCTACAAGACATAAATAAGCACAAATAATTTGGAACTGTCCTCTGATCTATAATGTGGGATAAATATATTAAAAAGAAAGGTGCAAGCAATTGTTTTAGATTTCTTTCCATAGTCTGCACAGAAATTATTAATTTCAGTTCACATTGGGTTTCTTATCATTATTATCAGTAGCAGCAGGAGTAGCGACAATGACAATCTTGTTTATATATTTATTTATTGAAAATAATATTGAAAATAATATTATTCTCACACACAAGAATAAGACAGACAATGGTTTACACCCCCTTGCTGTGTGTTTTTAAGAACAAACTCAAGACCTAGCTCTTTAGGCAGGCCTTCCCTCCTGTCATTACTTAATTTATTTCTTGCCATCTTGAATTGTATTGATGCTGTTGTTTTATTTTATTCTGTTATTATTTGGATTGCTGTTAGCCGCCCAAAGTAGACTTCGGTCTAGATGGGCAGGGTACAAATTAAATATAAATGAATAAATGAATGAATGAATGAATGAATTAATTAATTAATATTTTCAACCGTCCTTTATCCTTAAAAAGGACCCAAAGTGACTTACAACAATTGAAAGACATTATTTAAGATTAGTAACAGTGAATATACAATACAAAAAGGATCAATGAATACAATACAACAATCTCTTA
The DNA here is from genome assembly GCA_037013535.1 of Intellagama lesueurii. Taxonomy (NCBI): domain Eukaryota; kingdom Metazoa; phylum Chordata; class Lepidosauria; order Squamata; family Agamidae; genus Intellagama; species Intellagama lesueurii. The sequence goes on from JBAJHW010000006.1 coordinate 22,029,364, forward strand.
CAGATAAAGTGTGAACATACGATCTAGTTAGAGTACTGAAGAAACAGGTATTTGTGCATTCAGCTGTCAATGAATTCTGAAGCTCTGATGATTTAGCAATTCAGAATTGCTTTAATTGTCTCAAGAATCAAAGATGAAGCAACAGTTTTTCCACTTAGATTTTCAGATATTCAAGTTGCTGTCCTGAAGCTCTTGTAATACATCTTACCATATGCAGTACCTTCATACTGCCTATGGCATAATGAAAATAACTTGCTTCTCATAGTCTTCCTAGATGATGCAGTGGTTCATACTTTAATTTTTATCAACATCTCTTGGCCTTTTGGAACTGACTCATGATTGGATGACTGGGTGTGTACTTAATTAGGAGGCAGACAATCTTCCCAACCCCAAATGATTGTGGAGTCAAAGGAGTGAATTAAAGGAAACAAGCAATATCTTAAGCAAGCTAATTATTTAGTTTTCCTCAGAAGAGTTCCCTGGTTGTTAATTTATCTAATGTGCAATTTTATCAAGGGGAGATATTCCCTGAACAAACAGTTTGGAAAAAACCACTGTCTAATTAGAAATCATATATGTAGGGTCACGAAATGAGAAGGCTGATAGTTTATGTGATCACAAGTAATTAGGATAGCAAATAGTCTTAGAGAGAGAAGTTAAAGAAGTCAGCCACACACACACAGGGATGTCTGCCAGCAGAGTCCTCCATACACACCTCTGGATCCAGCTCTGGATACAGCTCTGGGGCAACGCCCCCAGGAGGACTCTCTTTTATTAACCTTACAAGCTCACAAATAGTTGACAGTATACAGATAGTTGACAGAGTTCAGATAGGACAATGGTTACATAATGCCATAAGGATTGGCCCAAAGAAAGGCTTTGAAGTTAGCTCCCTATCACTATGAGAAAGAGGAAGAATGGGTAGTAGGTCCTCCTCTCAGAAGCAGCTATGACATCATCCAGGAGAGTTTTCTCTGCACTGAAGAATCAGCCAACAGCTTAGCAACTTTGGGGAGAAGCGTTCCCCCACAATATCCACAATCCTTATGTATTGGGAGTGATTAGAAAAGAACAATTGTAAATACAGTCATGAATTGTGCCTAAACTGAAAAGTTAGGGTTTCCATCCCCAGAGCAAGGGATTGTAGGTAGGTTGGTCATGGTGACTCCCCATCAGATTTCCTTGGCAACTCTGACAATGATGTCTGAGGAAGTATTCTTCAAAATAGCAAGTGGATATTGCTTGCATCTGAAGAACCTGGCTGGCCAGCTCCCAGCTAAGATGTTTCCTGCAACCAGAAAATGACAGGGCTATCTGGAAGAAATGAGGCGAAGTGTCAGGCACTATGATCTCTGAGGAGTCTTACCATTGTTTCAGAGAATGTGTGATCAGAAATGCTTTCTGGACCATTGATATTTTCCCATCTAGGGGTGTAAACCATTGTCTGTCTTATTCTTGTGTGTGAGAACAATATATTGCAGATTTTTTTCCCCTCGACTACAGGGCATGCACTAATTTCTGTGGTCTCAATAAATGTTTTGCAGTTGCAAGAACTACTTGCATGTAAACCACATAGGTAACAGGAGCTAAACAAAAAATATGAAAACTGCTTTGATTGTTAAGAATTAGAAGCACTGCATGAATTCCATGCATTTTTTAAACAATCTAGTCATTCTGCATATTCTTGATATGTATGCTTTGTTTCTTAACACAAAAAGACATAAAGACATCTTGTGTAAATTGTCGAGTGAGAGAGGGAAATCTATTATTTGTCTCAAAGACAAAGGAATACTGTAGAATTTTGAAACTCGTAATTGAATTGAATTGTGTCAAGATAGCCTAAACTGCACTGGCTCCCTGTCTGGTTCCATGCCAGATTCAAAGTGCTAATTTTAATTTACATGGCCTTAAATGGTTTGGAACCTTAGTACTTGTAGGAGCATCTCTCCCTAAGATGTTCTATTCAACCACTTAATCATCTCAGGTTTAATTGTTGTGAGTGGCTACCCCGAATAAAAGCCCAGAAAATGACCTCTAGGAACTGGACCTTCTCAATGGTGGTGGCAACATTGTGGAACTTCTGTCCTTCTGGAAGCAAGTTAATATGCTGCTATTCAAAGAGGTGTTCACAAAAATCTTCCCCATATGACAGATTTCCTGACCAATTTTGTGCTATGTTATTTGATTTCTCTGTTGCCATCTGGGATGTGTGTTATGTTGCATTATGCTTATATCTGGTTATGTTACTGTTACTGTTGTGGGTATATATTTCACTCGCAACAGCCCAGAGTAGTGGCTTGCCACTAGATAGATAGATAGATAGATAGATAGATAGATAGATAGATAGATAGATAGATAGATAGATAGATAGATAGATAGATAGATAGATAGATAGATAGATAGATAAGAAATTTGACAAGTTTTTTTGCATTCCTCCTTCTGACATAACAGTGTGTGATTCTTCACACCTAGAATTCCACTACCTGGGATCATTTTCTATTGGTCCTTAATTACTATTTATCTCTTACCTGATGAAACCACAATTAGGTGCTCAAGGGAATTGTTTTCAATTGCTCTTAGCTCAGTGGTTTAGGCATCTGTCTGCGGAGCCAAAGGTTGGGAATCTGATATCCCACTGTGCCAGCTTGACACTGTGCCTCCTCCATAGAATGACTCAAGCCAACAGGATCTGGCCATTCTATAAAAGAATGATACATAAGGTATGATTTTCTTTAATCATCACCATCATCTTAGAATTGCAGAGCTGGAAGGGACCCTATGGATCATTGAGTCTAGCCTCTGTCAAGGAGGCACAATGGGGAATCAAACTCTAACCTCTGGTTCTAAAGCCTAAACCACTGAGATATCCAGCAGCTCTTTGTCCATAACATTTAGCTATCTCTATAAAGTACTCATTGAAGCTCAATATTTCCTGTGACTCTAGTTGTCATCATCTATATGGATAATGAACATTTATTTTATTTTCCAAGTAGTAATTAAGATGTACTTTTTGACTATTTTAACAAAGGGAATGGTAGTTGCAGATCAGAACGAACCAATGATTTAATAATTACAAATACTAATTGATATATTTTCAATTAATATTTTTTGGTCAGAATCCTATTGCTCTAAAATGCTCACCCAGTCATCTGGAATAAATTCAATACAACAAAATACAAAAATTAAAGATATCCTTGCACTTTAACCTTAGCATACTTAAGAGTGCAATCTTAACTAGCGATGGTGGCTGATGGTCAATATGAGGTGAGACTATTACCCTAAAGCTGTGTTGAATCCAAACCCTTCTCATCCAGGGATATTGTAACTTACCTAGGACTACCTTCACCTTGGCCTCACTTTGTACCACCATCATAGCTGTGTGCATAGAATGAAGAAAATTTGGATCCCACACAACCCAGCTCCATCCTTGCTCTACCCATTTGGCTCTTTTGCTGACAGATCTCAGCCAGCAGAGAGTTCTACTGTCAGGTTCTTCTTCTGGACATTCTCTGAGATGAGCTAACAAAAGGTGGCTTTGCTTGCATAAGAACATTTGTGCCTGCAAAAGGAGATTTCAGAAGAGGGTTCTGCCTATTCCAAAACCCCTTCAGCTGGGACATATCAGATTGCATTCTTGAATGGGAATAAGTACTATCAATGTCATTAGGAATCCCAAATTAATATTCTTCTTTGCCTGTGACGTTTCCCCCCTACAGCTCCTTAGATTTCAGTGCTATGAATTCAGTTTACTGTTACAAAATCTGAAAGGACAGAAGCATCCTTGAATCAGTGTTATGATGAACCACCATGTAATATCTAATTTATGGCTACCTCCATAATGTTTTTGAAGTACATGAGATGTTGAAGCCAAGTCTGCTGACATCTAGTCTAATAGCCAATCCACTTTATTCCACTGGCTTTCATATCTTGAACCACTCTTACTGTGTAGCAAATATTTTGAAACAACTTTATTTAACACTTGCTGTGGAGAAAGGGAAAGTCACCAAAAATATAGTAATGCCTTTAAATAAATACAATTCCACTTCTCAAAGATAGAGCACATACATGATGAAAGAACTCTATTTTTCCAGAGAGCTCCACTTGAACTGATTTGACTTGGTCTTGCCTTCTCCTGAGGGAGATGAGTTCGTGAGACAGCCCAAGGTGTCTATACATCATAGAATTTGTCTGATTATGGCAGCAGGTGAAGAAGGGTTTTTTCTCAGTCTATTGAAGCCATTAGAGCCATGACTGGACAAGCAGAGCACAATTTGTCAGCAACTGGTGGTTAAGATGGCTGTGATTAGTATTGCAGCTCAGGACACCCCTTAGTTAGGGGGAAGAGCAAAATGTACTTCAAAGCCAATAGACCCATATTTTGGGTTCTAGTGCTGTTTTCTCTCTGTTGATGGAGACTGGGCCATTTCCCTCTGTGCTTCTTCCCCTTCCTCTGGCCACCTTACACCTGGAATTTTCCGAGTGGGAAAAATAGATAGTTTTTGGCAATATTTAACATTTGTTGTGGAGAAAGGCAAATTCACCAAAATATAGTAACACCTTTAAATAAATACATCCCCCCTTTTAATAAAAATAATGCACATGTATAAGGAAAGACATGGTGGTGCTGTGGGTTAAACTGCAGAAGCCTCTGTGCTGCAAGGTCGGAAGACCACCAGTCGTAAGATCAAATCCACACAACGGAGTGAGCTCCCGTCGCTTGTCCCAGCTCCTGCCAACCTAGCAGTTCGAAAGCATGCAAATGTGAGTAGATAAATAGGTACCACCACGGTGGGAAGGTAACAGCATTCCATGTCTAGTCGCGCTGGCCACGTGACCACGGAAACTGTCTACGGACAAACACTGGCTCTACGGCTTGGAAACGGGGATGAGCACCGCCCCCTAGAGTCGGATATGACTGAACTAAATGTCAAGGGGAATCTTTACCTTTACCTTTATAAGGAAAAAATTCCACTGATTCAACAAGCATCTGGATTGGTCACAGAGATTGGGAAAACTTGTATGTATAATATTGGTAACTCATGGAAAAAGTGTGTCCATGACATTGCAGATCATGATTAAGTCTATGTCAAGGCTTTCCCCAAAGATTTCTGGGGACTGCTGGCTAGTAGTGATAAACACCATGAGGAAATTGAATGGGATATGTTGTACCTCTCCAGTCTGTTACAGGTGGCACTTTATCTTCATGAGAAAGAAGATGTATTTTGCCCTGCTTCGGACCACTTCAAGAAGTGCCAGGCAGAGTCTAAACACCCCATTCCATTCCTAATTGCTCATCATCAGAGGCTCTCATGAGAACTGAAAGGAGGGGTTGAAAGAAGTTACACTTTGAGGGTGAAGTTGCTGGACAAAGGACTTGAACCTGATTGGATAACACCATGTTGGAGGAACATAGATTTAAGATCTAGCAAGGAGTTAGTTAGGTTCTTAGACTCTTCAAATGCTGCTTTTTGCCATTGCAGAGACTTAGTCATGATTACTTAACTGGAAAATAGTGCTAGGTAGAAATAGCCAGCTTTTATTATTTTATGGGGTTTGCTTTCACATAGAGCTCACTTTATCTGAATATGAATTGCTTGATGCTTTTGCACTGTTTGAAGCTGTACAACTGCCTTTTAAAATTATTTTACCTTTTTATATTTTTAATAATTTTTTTAATATTTTGCCAAGGTGTGATCCTTGGGGGAAAAGTGGTTGAGTGTCTAAAGAAGGTGCCTGGCCAGATGGCTACATTCACTACATTTAAGTATTTTGGGTGGTCTACCTTGTCTGGTTGGTGTACTAAGCATAAAGTACACAATCAGGAGAATTTCTGTCTCAGGTGACAGGGACAGGTGAAAACCTAGGTTAGAACCTTGCCCATAGTTTCTAATTCATGTATCCTCTGGGTATGTGAATTAGAACATCCTGAAGTTCAAAGGGTGGTGGGAGATAGGAACTAGAGTGGCTCCTTTGCCAAATGGAATACTCTCTAGAGGGATTCCCTACAAATGCATTTTTAGAATCTTTCTCAGTGCTTCTCAGGGTCCTCAAGAGTAGAATTTGGAAAAGTTACTTTTGGGGACCATAACTCCAAGTTCCTCCAACCTGCATGACCAAGTAGGATTTCAGGAGATGTAGCTGAAGAAGTAAGTTTGCTAAGGTCTCCTCTAGAATAAGGAAGGATTGTTCACCTAGCTTCAGTTTCTGGCAGAGGAAGAGTGATTTCTGAAGGAAGAATATTAAAGTCGCGGGCGAGCCGGAGGCTTCGTCAAGCGACGGCAGCTTGCCCCCCCCCCCCACGGATGGTGCGAGATTCCTTGTTCCTTATTGGATTGTTTGGAAAAGCGGGAGGACGTTAAGCATAAAAGGGACGTCCTCCCGCGTTAACAGCCTCTTTCTTTCTCAGGCACTTGGATGAGAAGGAAGCTCCGTCATTTGCTTGCTCAATCAGCTGCGTCACTCTGAGCTTCGGTGGATCTGAGGGCTGCTATCGCTCCCTCGCACGCTAAGAAATTACTGTTTAATGTTATATCTATTTGATACTATTTTGGGTTATATTTACTGGTTGTATTGGTAAAAGCGGGGGGTTGTCGGGGCGGCGCTTTGCGCCTGCGCGCTCAGGTGCGAGCGCTTGATATTGGGTTTTGCTTTCTTGCTATTTGTTTTATTAGTCTACCTTTTACTAGACTTGTTGCTGTTTGTTCACTGTTTGATCTGTTCTTAGCCTCGTGTGGTCTTTTTATTAATCATTCTGTTCGTTAGCCGCCCCCCCTCCCTTTCCCTTGATTCTGGGTTTGGGGACTTTTGGGGGCTGGTTCGTTGCAAAGCCGGGGAGTGAGATCGCCTTTAGCCTCCACCCCCTCCCCAGTTTGCTTAGTTCTTATTGAATTCTGGGTCGAGGTGCAGGGGAAGCTATCTGTTTAGACCTAATCTATTTAATTGAGATTACCCAGTCGTTGGCTCATTGATTTTAATTACATAATTGGAGGAAATATAAAGGCTGTTTGAGGGTTGGATAACATAAATTGGATTCATTTAAATTCCTTTAGCTCTCTAATAATTGGGACCTGGGTGGATAAAGGTTTTCTTATCTCTGGCTGGGGGAAGGATTGCTTATTGTAAGGTAGCAACGTGTTAAGGAAGTGGTAAAGGTTTTACTGCCATTAAGGGGTTTTCATAGTCCTGGCTCCTTTTGCAGTTGTTATAGGGCTATTCTTAAGCTTGGATGCTTGCATAAGGAAGCGTCCTTAACCTTGGAAGTAGTTATAGCTTTGTCATGGTGCAAAGCACAAGGTAAAATACCTTAAGGTATTTTAGTAATTAAGAATAATCGGTAACTGATTACTTTGGAGTAATTAGTTACTAGTAATTAGTTACTTGTTAATTAAATTATTATAAATAAATAAATAAATAAATAAATACTAAAGGAGAGACAGAGAGTCAGACAGGTGAGTAAGGAAGTGTGCAATAGGACGGGGTGAGAAGGAGTGGGGAGAGAAGGGTGGGCTTTTAGAAGTTTACCAGATATCCTTGCAACCAGGGTCTTTTTAGACTATTGAAGGGTGCAATGGCTCCCAAAAAGGGCGGAGCCAACAAGAAAGGGAAACAACCCGCAAAACGACGAGCAGCTCCACAGGTGACGCCGCCCCAGTCTTCTTCTGATGAAGAGTCCTGGCCCATATGGAAGGAGCTCCAAGAAAAAATTTCCGCCTTTGAGGCGGACAGGGTGGCCAAGCAAGTACAACAGTCAGGGGGAAGTCAACCCCGCAGGTCTGACAGGGACTCTAAGGGTCACCGTAGGGCTAAGCTGAAAGCTTTAGCACATGACCTAATGGAGCGCTTTAATGTCCTTGAGGCTGATCAGGTACCCAGAGGGAGCAAGCACACCAAGTCCGCAGGGGACACATTGGCTACACAATCTGGGCACACTGAGAGGAGCAGCAGAGCTTCATTCCCAACAACTCCAGCCACTTCTGAGCCCCAGGAAGGTCAGGAGGAAGTCTTGGAGATTCCCCAGGACATTCAACAGGCAATGGAAGCTGCTGCCGTTCCCTCAACGTCTACGGGTCAGTGGAATTTTGGTTACGGTACACACACACCGACCGCCACGTGGCCTTGGGCTGGTGGAGGTCAATCTGCACCCATAACACCTTTGCAGGCTAATACACAGAACATGGGGCTGACTGGCACATTTTGGCCTTATGCCATGCCACCATTCGGCAGCTGGGGGATGGCACCCCCTAATATAGCTGCAGCAAGTAGGGCACCCCGGCTAGTGCTGGCGGGTGGCCTCACCCTTCTGTAGCTAACACAGGCTACAACACAGTGCCTCTATGTGCCCTTCCATACGGGGATTATTCTACGCCGCTTGGGGATCATCTTACCCCAGCGGTTAAAGAAAAAATTTGGAGGGGGGAGTACTTGGATTTATTTGAATTACTTAATAGAGACATAGAAAAGAAGGAATTGGACAAGGAGGACGAGAAAGAAAAGGAAAGGTTGAGGAGAAAGAAGCCAGAAAGAAATTGGACCAACTGGCTATCAGGATATTTGATATACGCAGGTGTCATAGTTAAGGCGCAACCTTGGAGGGCCCAGTCCCTGTTCCAATATTTGGACATCATCCATAGGGCCTTCCTGGATTTTGCGGGCATGGCTTGGTTACACTACGATCAGGCATTTAGAATGCGAAGCGCAATACAACCCAACTTGCGTTGGGATGAGCCTCAACCTGGTTTATGGCTCCAGCATATGGCTCCAGCTAGACCAAATGCTGCGGAATGTTTTGATAGTGGGCATTTGAATAAGAAATCAGCTGCGAGTCAGAATCCCCACTTAGCAGCAGGGCAGGCGGTTCAACCCCGCATGTACTGCTGGGAGTACAACTCAAAAGGATATTGTTCCAAGAAGCCATGTTATTTCAAGCATGAGTGTAGCACATGCGGGGGTCGTCACCCCAATGCTACGTGTTTCAAATCCAGAAATCAGAAGCAAAACAAAAGCCCCGGAGGGGGGAAGAAGCCCAGCAGTGGCGGGGGGGGGGGCGCCTGGAAAGGGGCCCCAGCCCAATTAAAATTGATGTGCTGGAAGTATGGTTGAGAGTATATCTGAATAGGGATGATGCAGAATACTTGCTAGATGGGTTTAGGCATGGTTTTCACATTCCATACTTGGGAGAACGTAGCGCTTATTGGGCGCGGAACCTTTCTTCAGTAAGGGAATGGAGGACATAGTGCAGGGAAAAATAAACAAGGAAGTGGCTGAAGAAAGGGTCCTCGGCCCCTTCTCAAGTCCGCCTATCACGAATCTCAGGATTTCACCCCTGGGTATTGTGCCCAAAAAGGCTCAAGGGGAGTTGAGGCTCATCCATCACCTTTCATTTCCGGAGGGAGCATCGGTGAACGATGCTATTCCTCCCGAGCTGTGCTCAGTACACTACACGTCTTTAGACGAGGCCGTGCGTATGGTAAGGAAATGTGGGGTGGGGGCGGAGATGGCGAAATGTGACATTAAGTCAGCATTCCGTCTTCTTCCCGTTCACCCCGACGATTTTCACCTGTTAGGTTTCCAGTTTCAAGGAGCCTTCTATATAGATAGGGCCCTGCCCATGGGATGCTCAATATCCTGTTCGGTTTTTGAAAAGTTTAGCACTTTTGTGGAATGGAAGCTTAGGGATTGGACGGGATATGGGTCTACCACCCATTATCTCGATGATTACTTATTTTGTGGGAAACAGAACACAGGACAGTGTATCTTCATATTGGAAAAATTTCAGGCGTTGGCGCGGCAATTGGGGTTGCCGTTAGCCGAGGAAAAAACGGAAGGGCCGTCAACGTCCCTTACATTTTTGGGAATTGAGTTAGATACAATCCAGCAGGCGTCGAGGTTGCCGGATGATAAATTAGTGGAGCTTAGGAGTAGAATATCGAATATACTGCAGAAGAAAAAAGTTACACTCAGGGAGCTTCAACAAATAGTGGGGCATTTAAACTTTGCCTGTAGGGTCATTGCCCCAGGATGGCCATTTATCAGAAGGTTGTGTTTTGCCATGCGGGGTCTTCATAAACCATGGCATAAGACCAGGGTCACCCGAGGTATGCGGGAGGATTTGCTGGTATGGAGTAGGTTTTTAGAAGACTTCAATGGCATCTCGTTTTGGCGAGGCGAAATTAGGCTGAGAGCTGATTTCCAGGTGCATTCCGATGCTGCTGGATCTCTTGGATTCGGCATTTATTTTAGAGGACGGTGGTGCGCTGGCACTTGGCCGGAGGCGTGGCACGCTAAGGGCATTACTAGAGACCTCATGTTTTTAGAATTTTTTCCTATAGTCGGTGCACTTTGGCTTTGGGCCCAGGAATGGTCCAATTCGGTAGTTCGTTTCTGGTGCGACAATCTGGTGGTTGTTTATATTATAAACAATCTTACGTCGCATTCGGAAAGGGTTATGTCATTAGTTAGGGCATTTACTTTAAGGGCGTTGCAATTTAATGTGTTAGTGCACGCCCGACATGTGCCGGGATTGGAAAACAGGATAGCTGATGCGTTGTCACGCCAACAGATGGATTTGTTCAGGGAACTAGACCCCTGAGCCAAGGAGTTGCCCGAAGTGTTGCCCTCGGAGGTTTGGGAGATTGGCGAGAGGACGCAGCAAGAGCAATAGGTTTGGCCCTGGCTCCAAGGACCAGGAAGGGTTATGCATCTGTGAGTATGGAGTTTAAGGAATTCAGGGAGACGTTCGGCCTTGGGCAGGTTTGGCCTGCTCCGGTCGAACATTTACAACAATTCATGGTATATTTGAATAGAAATGGGCTGGCACCCGGAACTATTCAGGGCAGGCTTTCGGCTATAGCCTATTTTGCGAAAATCCATGGTTTTACGGATTACACGGGTGATTTCCGTATTAGGAAAATGTTAGACAGTTGGTCCAAAGAGAGGGGGAGAGTGCAGGATACCAGGGCTCCTATTTCACCACAATTGTTAGAGCGCATTTGTGGCACGTGGGCGCTGCTTTGTAGGGATTCTTACGAAATTGCCCTATTCAAGGCAGCCTCTTTAGTTACATTTTTTGGTGCTTTCCACATTAGTGAGGTAGTGGCGTCAGGAAGGAAGGATCAATCCAAAGTTGCCCTACAGTGGCAGGACGTATTTATGACAGAGGGTAAGATAAAAATGTGTATTCGGCGATCCAAGGCCGATCAAAAAGGTAAGGGTGCAATGGTGGAGCTGGGCCAATGTAGCATAGGCGACATCTGCCCTGTTCAGGCTGTTCGAATATATTTAGAGGTTAGGGGGTTGAATCCAGGGTATTTTTTCCAGCACGCTGACGGGTCACCCCTTACAAAGTTCCAATTTTGGAAATTAACAGACCACGCTTTGCACAGAGTGGGCATGAGCGGCCTGAGGTTCGGCACCCATTCATTTAGAATAGGGACAGCATCCACTGCAGCAGCGCTAGGGTACAGTTCAGATGAGATTAAGAGGCTGGGATGATGGTCTTCAGCCTGTTTTCATCATTATGTCAGAACATTACCTAACGTGTAGGCAGGGGGCCTGGTTTTTGTTTTGTTTTACAGGTCCGATGAAGCCGCTGCAGCGACGACGTATTGTGATATTGGGACATAGTTATGTCCACTGGGCAGGGCGTTATGCCGCTGCATCCCCTTGGGGGAGTGATTTGGGCCTTGGGGCCGGTGCACAGGTGACGTGGAAAGGACTCCGAGGCATGCGGTGGATCCAGCTTTGCAGGTTGGCGGCCTTTGGACAGGTGCCACCAGATATTCTAGTCATTCACCTTGGAGGTAATGACTTGGCCCAGCATTCCAGTAAGGCGCTGGTGCTGGATATTTTGAGGGACCTGAGATGGCTGAAGGCCAGGTACCCTACGATGAGGATTGTGTGGTCCACGATTGTGCCACGTTTGGCGTGGAAAGACGCCCGGTTTTTTCTTCACGTTAACATGGCCAGGAGGAATGTTAATCGTGAAGTCTGTAGAGCAATCTGCAGTGGCCTTGGATCGGTGATAGGTCATCAAAGGATCCGGAGCGATAGGCCTGAGTTTTTTCGGAACAATGGAGTCCATCTATCCGACTTGGGTTTGGATGTCTTCCTTGGAGACATCCAGGGGGGTATGCGTGCCGAGCTCGAGCGGCTCAATGGCGGGCATGGGACATAGTGCCTAGTCCCTATGCTGTGGCGGGTAGTGTGGAAAAAACAGGTATTTCTCAGTGAGTCCCAATTTTAACATCATGTAAGCTAACAGCACATCGGACTTCCCAGGGCTGCGAATCGTGCGATTCAGCACCTGGGCGGGCAAGATGCGCTGGGCCACTTCCGGACCAACAGTCATCAAGGGAAGATGGCTTGAGGTCTGGGGGTGTTTTACTAGCGGCCAGCCGGGGTCCTGCTGTCATTAAGACCGCAGGAACCTGGGGCCGGGGACTCGCCCGTATGATGATGGATTTATCTGTTTCCGCACTACTGCAGGCCCCCCTTTGCCAATTTAATGGCAAAATAATTTTGAACAGTTATAATTTTTAATAAAGTGTGGCCCGTTGTTTAATCCATACCTACGTGTCTCGCGTCTTTATTCCGGGGTTGGGGGGCAATATTAAAGTCGCGGGCGAGCCGGAGGCTTCGTCAAGCGACGGCAGCTTGCCCTCCCCCCCACGGATGGCGCGAGATTCCTTGTTCCTTATTGGATTGTTTGGAAAAGCGGGAGGACGTTAAGCATAAAAGGGACATCCTCCCGCGTTAACAGGCTCTTTCTTTCTCAGGCACCCACCCACCCACCCTAATTCTAGTGTGAGTTAAGGCTGGTCGTCTTTAAGGGGCCGGATAGGAATTTTTGACCTTCATCCTGATTGGCTTTTGGATGGGGGGATTTTTCGCCTATCCCACACTAGCACGGGTTATTGGCAAATAGTGGTGGAATATTGGTCACACTGGCGGGTAGTGCGGAAAAAACAGGTATTTCTCGGTGAGTCCCAATTTTAACATCATGTAAGCTAACAGCACATCGGACTTCCCAGGGCTGCGAATCGTGCGATTCAGCACCTGGGCGGGCAAGATGCGCTGGGCCACTTCCGGACCAACAGTCATCAAGGGAAGATGGCTTGAGGTCTGGGGGTGTTTTACTAGTGGCCAGCCGGGGTCCTGCTGTCATTAAGACCGCAGGAACCTGGGGCCGGGGACTCGCCTGTATGATGATGGATTTATCTGTTTCTGCACTACTGCAGGCCCCCCCTTTGCCAATTTAATGGCAAAATAATTTTGAACAGTTATAATTTTTAATAAAGTGTGGCCCGTTGTTTAATCCATACCTACGTGTCTCGTGTCTTTATTCTGGGGTTGGGGGGCAAAGAGATTTTGGCACATCAGAGCTTTCTTCTCTTGCTGATATAAAGTCTCTTTTATCAACAATCCATTGCCAGAGTTCTGGTATTCTTCACAAACACTTGTCTGTTGCCCACCATCTTCTTCAGAGTTTCTTTAACCTCCTTGTTCCTTAAGCTATAGATCATTGGATTGAGCAGTGGGGTAACAACTGCATAAAAGAATGATGCCACCTTGTCCAGCTCTGAGGAGGAAGGGGAGATGGGTCGTACATATATGAAAATAACTGTAGCATAGTAAATTACTACCACAGCAAGGTGTGAGCCACAGGTAGAAAAGGCTTTCTGCCTCCCAGTGGCTGATGGGATGTGGAGGATGGTTGAGATGATGAAGGTGTAGGAAATCATTGTGAGTAAGCAGGTGCTGAGGATGACAAGAGAGGCTAGCACCGAGACCATGGTAGAGCTGAGAAAGGCATTGTCACAGGACCGCCTCAAGAGGGGTCCTGCATCACAAAAGAAGTGGTGGATCTCCTTTGGCCCACAAAATGAGAGCTGGGATATGAATACAATCGGGAGCAAAGGAGCCAGGAAACCACCCACCCAGGCTGCTATAACTAGCCAGGTGGTTGTTTGTAGATTCATAAGGGTTGGATAATGTAGAGGGCGGCATATAGCCAAGTAGCGGTCATAAGCCATAGTAGCCAAAAGAAAACACTCAGTGGAGCCCAAAGCAAAGAAAAGGTAGAGCTGAGCAATGCAGCCTGCCACAGTGATTGAACTTCCACCACCCAGGAAGCTTTCTAGCATTTTAGGCACCGTGGAAGTAGTGTACCAGATCTCCATGAATGAGAAATTGCCAAGGAAGTAGTACATGGGGCGCTGTAGTTTACGGTTTGCCTTGATAACTGAAATGATGACCATATTGGACGTGATAGTGAGGATGTATGTAATCAAGATGAGGGTGAAAGCCAGTATGCGGAGCTGTGGAGAAGCAGGGAATCCCAGGATGACAAATATCTTCACCACACTCCTGTTGGCAGATTCCATGTTGGCATCATTTCTGGTTGATGAAGGCATGGAGAAGGAAAGAAGAAGAGGGAAAACAAGAACATTAAAACTGTGACATGAGTGACTTATGGCTAGCAGTGGCTCTGATCCATATTAAGGTCATAAGGGGAATTAACAATTTCACCCCTTCATTGTGGTCTCAATCTGGATCATTCCCAACATCTGTGGTTCCCCTTGTCATAAACTGATCTGTCAGTCTTAACATATCATAAGGTAATGAAAATTGCTGGCATCTCAGTGGCAACAATCAGTTAACAAATCCCCACCACGGTTCCTGCCTGAATTCCAATCCATATCCTTGTGCTTTGTTCTTTTCATGCACCATTAAGTTGCTCCTGACTTATGGCAATCTTATGAATTAATGACCTCCTGCACCTACTTTAGTTGCATGTTCGTTACATGTGTGGAGTTTGAGTTGGACAGCTCAAAAATAGGGCCATCTGAGGTCAGATGAGGTTGGTTCACATTTAAATGGCTACAATACAGAGCTGATAAAATACAGACCTCCTGTTTGAGCCTTTGAATGGGACATCTGTGACTCAGCATAAATAGGGACATACCAATCATTTCAGTAGAATATTGCTAGCAGGGCAATCCTATATGGCTCTATTCAGAAGGCAATCACATTGAGTTCAGTGACAATTACCGACAAGTAAATGGGAACCTGAAAGCTACATCATTCAGCATCCTCAGACTATAGAAGGAGATTTTTTTTCTAGAGAAAGGAGCAAACTTGTTCCTTTATTTTTATCTCTCTTTTTTTTCCAAATAGAAAGAAGCTCTTTAGTTCAAAGATTTTAAGTTTTCTCAGGGCAAAGTAGTGGCCAGGGTTAAGCAAAAAAAAACAACAACACATACGACTATGATGCATTGTTCTGATATATCATCAGATATACATGTCCCCAATTACTATTGTCCTCAGTCATTCTAGCCTTAAAATATGCATATCAATGGTCTGACTGAACACAACGAAGATTTCAAAAGCATATTTATAGATCTATAGCCATGAAGATGGGTGGATGGAAAGCTTCCAAGCTAGCCAGCTAGTCAGCCAGGCAGGCAGGTAAACAGACACGAACCATCTTATATCAATGGATTTATGTTTAATTCAATGGGAGAAGTAAAATATATTAATGTGCAAATTTGCCAGTAAGGCTTACATTTTCAGCAAACTGCTCATAACAGAGTCACTGCCATCACTTCTATCTCCTTTTCATACCTGTTCCTCTAATCTTCAGATCTATATATTTACAAAATAGAAGGCTAGGTTGGAACACATGAAACCCTGTTGTGAGAACAGATCTGCTTATCAACCTGAACTTCTCTTTATCTTACTCTGCAAAGGGCTGTCCAGCCACCAAACAACACACCATGATTCACAAATTTCAAAAGAAATTGTTGGTTTGTAGGAGAACCAGAAAACAATACTGTACAGTGGAGGAGGATGAGAAGGAGGAGGGCAGTCATAGCAACACATGCAACATAAGAACATTGCAAAAGTCCTGTTGTGAATGGCACAAGCAAGGCACAAACCTCCCAGCCCTTTATTCTTAGTGTCTGGTATTCAAAAGCACATCCTCTCAGCATGGAGGTGTTTTAAAATATGGAGACTTACAGTGCAATTCTGTTGTTTTATCTTTTGTTGTTGTTGTTGTTGTAAACTGCCCAGAGTGGCCTCTGGTTAGATGGGCTGTATATAAATTAAATATGTGAACAAACAAACCAACAAACAAATTCTACACCGGTGCATTCAGAAATCCTTTAGCGTTCCACAAGGCTCAATCTTGGCCATGTGGATAACCTTGAGGTATCACTGCTGATAGATCTGGGTTCTATGAGTTTGGCAAACTTTGCTTTAAAGTCATTTAAGGTGGTGCCCTTTCCTACAACTTCTGGAACTAAATTCCATAAGTGAATTCCATATTGTAGGAATGAGAAATAAATATGTAGAATGATGAATGAGGGGATAGATAGATAGATAGATAGATAGATAGATAGATAGATAGATAGATAGATAGATAGATAGATAGATAGATAGATAGATAGATAGATAGATAGATATTAGAAAAAAATGAGAAAGGTATGAAAACCTGTAATAGGAGAAAACATTTTAAAAATGTATATTCACCTCAATGAAGGCCAGCATCCATAGGACTCAGGTAATATTTAATAAATTTTAGGTGGCAATATATCATATGAAGCTGATTAACAAAATCAGCAAGTGTATCATTGATACCTAGCTACTTAATAAAATTAATACTCTTTTTGGATATAATTTTTGGATTATTCAATATGATCTCTTTCTTTCTCTATTTATCAATTGCTATCCTCATATTTCATACTTCCTACATTTCATTAACCCCCCCCCCCATAGTAGGGAGTATAGTTTCAGTCAAAGAAACAGAAAATAGATTAACATTATGTGGTGGTGCTATTTCAAGTGTCTCCTCCACACACAGGAGAGCTAATTCATATCTCTGAGCAATAACCTTTGGGATATGTTTACTAACAACCAATTATTTAAACAATGTGCCAATGTGCATATTTTTTTTACCTATAGTTCATCATCTTTGTTTACCTACTATAGATAGATGGGAAAAATTCAGGAATGGGTTACTGTGTCATGAAATAGGTCAAGAGGGAGAAAGGAGAAACAATCAGAGTGGTAGTTCCAGTGGGTTTCTCGTGGTCCAGCCCTTCAGGAGATTTCAAGTTCCTTGCCTGAGTTTTCAGCTTTGGCTTTGAAATAAAAAGACACATTCAAGTTGCTAGCCCTGGCATGAATGCTTTGCTTCACAAAAAGAAATGCCATTGAATTTCCTCAGGGACAGACTTGGTAAATTGTAGGAACCTTAACAACAACAACAAAAAAGTGTGTCCCATTCTCAATATGAAGATGAGATATCTGATGAGAGCTATGATGAGGATTATTAGTCATATTCACTGTTTTTTCAAAAGCTGACAGGACAGTGCAGTTGAATCTTACCTCAGCACTGGTTGAATAACCTCTTGTTACCTCTGACAGCAGGCTAAGCTAGGTAGCTGAAGGCAGGTTGTGTCAGCTCTAGCACAATCAGAACAAAGCTTTGTCCTTCAAGAATGGGAACAGTTAGGAAATAAGGAGGTACTTGCTGCTGTTTCCAGCATCTGCTACCTGAAGCAGTTGCACCACCCTGCTGAAAGGTAGTGCCATTCCTGAATACAAGGTTCCTAACATGATACCACCAGGCACCTCCCATTATTGCTTACCAGAGGCGCCTGCCATTCTCAATGTCTTAAAAATTTGGCATGGGTGACTGCAAAGTATCTCATTTTCAGCCCCCCATGATCTTAAGTAGGTTTCCCCAGCATGCTTCCAAGTCACATATGGGTTCAGAGGTATCTTTAGGAAAAGAAGATTATAAGTGGGTGCAGGTCAATAGTATAACTTTAGAGCACACCTTGTTGTTTACCCATCTTATATAGGCTGTAGGAGTAAAAGTCTTTTAGATATCATTTCTGGGGCATTTTGTATCCATGATAAAGTTTTTTTGTTTTTACCTCCTCCCCAGGGCAGTTATTTTCTGATGATGCCCATGACCCTTTTTTTTTTCAAAGTTTCAGTGTGATATCTGGTCCACAGACTGTAAAACCCCCTGTTCTAAAACTATGGGGAGCTGATAAAATAGCAATGCAATATAATTCAAGTTGAAACACTAAGATTTGGAAACAAGCCTGTCATAGTTGGAATCCAGAAACTCTACAGGCACCAGGAGCAGAAATTCTGGAACAGGAACCAGTGGCATTATTTTTACTGATTTGCAATAATCCATTTGTAATTTATAATTTGTATTCCATCCAGCTGTGCCACTGAGGGAGGCAAAATGATTCGGGAGGCAGCATTACCCAACTGCTTGAAGTGACAGGGAG
The DNA here is from genome assembly GCA_037013535.1 of Intellagama lesueurii. Taxonomy (NCBI): domain Eukaryota; kingdom Metazoa; phylum Chordata; class Lepidosauria; order Squamata; family Agamidae; genus Intellagama; species Intellagama lesueurii. The sequence continues at coordinate 22,047,675 of JBAJHW010000006.1, forward strand.
AGGGGTTCAGGAGGAATTGGTTTCTGAGCAGTGAAGCAACCAGAAACTTTAAATATCTTGGCCATAAATAATATTTTCATGATTTGCACCCTACCTCAGGGAGTAAAATTTATTGCTGTGATGTGTTTCATTTAGACAAGGTAGCAACATGCTTCCTGTTGACCGAATTCAACCCTCATTGGCCATCTTTGAGAACTCCTAGGCCTCCATGAGAGTACAACTCCCAGTTGTCTTAGGTTTTTTTAATTGAAAAATATTTTTACACAAAAAAGCATCTTTGTGACAAATTTATTATTTTATTTTTATTATTTTATTCATTACATTTGTACCCCGCTCATCTAGTGCTTGAGCACTACTCTGGGTGGCTAAGAAGTGGTAGCAATTTTGCCATTTCTTGAAGGCCTCCCATCATAATCTTAGAACTGCAGAGATGGAAGGGACCCTATGGATCATAAAGTCCAGCGCTGTCAAGGAGGCACAATGAGGAACTGAACTCTCAACCTCTGGCTTTGCAGCCAGATGCCTAAACCACTAATATATATAATGTATTATTTTTTTTGAGGAGTATGGCAAGGTAACTGCTGGATAGCTCAGTGGTTTAGGCATCTATATTAACTGGAAGATAAAATGGAGCTTTTTTGGTTCACTCCCATTTTCAGTTAACAAGGACCAACATCCCCTCTAAGCTGTGCAGAGATCCATCAGGACTGTGGACCACATAGCAGGACAGAAAAGTGGATGAAACATTGACAAGGACCCATTGGCTGAAATCCTCTTGCTTAGCATAGTACATCACAACTAGAGTAGGCTCATTGAATCAATGGAACTTATCACTGACCAAATCCCCACTGATTCAGTAGACTTCCTCTAGTTGAGACTTACTATGCTATGCAGCAGGATTTTAGCCATTGCAGCAATCTTTGTGATACATACACCTGACATATAATTTTTTTTCAAAAAAAATCACTCGTCATTGGTATATGCATGTTACTGTTTTTTCAATAACACCTTAAACATTTGCTCTGTTGTTTTATGTAAACCCAATATTTGTCATTCTTGCAGTTTATTATGAGAAATGAAAGAACTTCACATCTTATTCACAACAATTAATCCCAACCACAAACATTTACCAAAGAGGTCCTCATAAGGTGCTATTGGAACCTTCCCATTTAGCCCTCAGCCAAGCTGGAGCTGTATTGGGTACATTTTAAGATTTCTAGTTGTTACTTTTAATAGGGCATGAATTAACAACGGCCTGGTAGAGAGGGTCTGTATCACATGACTCTGAAAAGGGCAGGGATGGTAGATTGTCGTGCCAGTTGAAGTACATCTGCATCTATTTCTCCACTTCCCACATATCAAAAATTGCCACAGAGATGCCGCTTAAAATTGCCTTCACAGGATCACTGCTTGATCCCACTGATTAACTTTATATTTAGTCACATTTATGGTGGACCAAGAGAAAGTCCTACAGCTTAGTTTTGTCATTCAGATCTATAGATTTCTACGGAGCTATTCTTTGAAACTAATCTAGCAAAGATAGCTAACTCCATCTAACTAGAGTAGGAGTGGAATTTTATAAAGATTGCTAACTCTTACATTATATGTGATTTAGTCCGCATCAACTCTCAATATAATATTGATAGCCTTCTAAAAATGTGGGAACGTAACTCTTCTCTTAATTCCAGCTAAGATTCTAAAATATTGTATCCCTATTTGAATTATTAGCAATCATTACTGAACAAATATTAATATAATGCAATATTAGTGATTGGAGTGGTTCCCAACAGAAACAGCAGAGATAAACTAAGAGAGACTAGAATCAAACATAAAAAACTTGGGAAAATAGCCTGGAAACATAGACAAGAATTAGTTAGCTGAACATCTCTGACATGAGTATTTTACAGTTGGAATACTATGACCTAATCTCAGTAATTGCCACTACACCACTAAAGAACATGACACCCAGAAGCCAGATATATTTCTGGAGTCAAACTTGGAAAAACACATGATTTCATATGAAAGCACTTGATCATCCAGATTTGATAGAGTTTATATTGTCTACCATATAATATTAGTCCATTCTTCTTGAGAAAGCAACACACACTGTTTTGCTGAGGGCTTCCTTGAATTCTTTATTTCTCAGGCAGTAAATGACTGGATTGAGAAGAGGTGTAAGAACAGTGTAGACAACAGACACCAGCTTGTTGGTGTTAAAAGAGGTAAGGGTTCTTGGCCTTACATAAATGAACATGGTAGTAGAATAGAAAACAGTCACCACCACAAGGTGTGAGGTGCAAGTGGAGAAGGCCTTTTGCTTTCCTTTGGCTGACGGAATGCGCAGAACTGTGGCTATGATACAGATGTAGGTGGCAATTGTCACAGTCAGTGGGACAAGGAGAATAATCAAGGCCAGGAGGAAGTCCATGAGTTCCGCCAATGACATATCAGAGCAGGCCAAATGGAGAACTGGGGATACATCACAGAAGAAGTGGTTGATGATGTTAGGTCCACAGAAGCTCTGGCGAGCAATAAAGATCATCTTCCCTGTGGCCGTCAAAAAGCCACTCATCCATGAACCAGCTGCTAAGCGTATGCAGAAGTTTTGAGTCATGATGGCAGGATAGCGTAATGGGTTGCAGATAGCAACATAGCGGTCATAAGCCATAACAGTTAGAAGGACACACTCAGTGCATGCCAAAGCCACAAAGAAATACAGCTGGGCCATGCAGCCAATGAAAGAGATGTTCTTTGCTGTCACAAAGCTAGCCAATATCTTAGGGATAGTGACAGAAACATACCAGATCTCCAAAAAAGAAAGATTACTTAGGAAGAGATACATAGGCTTATGAAGCTTGACACTGATATGGGTTACTACAATGATCACTACATTAGTCATTACTGTCAGCATATAGGCAGCCAAAAAAAATATGAAGAGTGAAAACTTATGTGTCTTGGTTCCAGGAAAACCTATCAAGATGAAATCAGAGACCTGTGTCCAGTTTGCCAGTTGCATCTCAGATAACTTGCTGCTGTAGAACTGAAAAAACATTCAGAATAAAAATTTCATAAATTTCATGCACTTCGAATGCTCAAACTACAATAAAATTCAGAGCCCTTTGACCATACAGCATTTATGTCACATGCACAGGAAAATGTATAAACGTAATTTCATGTGTCTGAATCAAGTACTAACTCCCAATGATATCAAAGCGAAATTTGGGAGTAAGTTAAGTCCTACGCATTCTAATGGGATCCAAATTCAACTAGCTCAGGCTTCTCTCTTAACGAAGACCTACTAAACACAATGGGACTTATTTCTGAATAGATGAGCCTAGAAATGTTCTCCAAATCTTGACTCAATCCATGACCCTTAATTTAATATTCTACATGTGTTTAAAAAGTCTTATGTTTTAAAAATAATACTGTCTAAATATTTGACAGAAATTCATGAGGTGATACAATGACACAGAGTTAGGTAATTTATGGCTTTCCTGATTATGTTGTCAACATCAAAAAAACTAAGATCATGGCCACGGGCCCCATCACCTCCTGGCAAATAGAAGGGGAAGATATGGAGGCAGTGACAGAGTTTACCTTCCTGGGCTCCACGATCACTGCAGATGGTGACAGCAGCCACGATATTAAAAGACGCCTGCTTCTTGGGAGGAAAGCGATGAGAAACCTAGATAGCATCTTAAAAAGCAGAGACATCACCTTGCCGACAAAGGTCCGCATAGTCAAAGCTATGGTTTTTCCAGTAGTGATGTATGGAAGTGAGAGCTGGACCATAAAGAAGGCTGACCGCCGAAGAATTGATGCTTTTGAATTGTGGTGCTGGAGGAGACTCTTGAGAGTCCCCAGGACTGCAAGGAGAACAAACCTATCCATTTTGAAGGAAATCAACCCTGAGTGTTCACTGGAAGGACAGATCCTGAAGCTGAGGCTCTAATACTTTGGCCATCTCATGAGAAGAGAAGACTCCCTGGAAAAGCCCCTGATGTTGGGAAAGTGTGAAGGCAAGAGGAGAAGGGGACGACAGAAGATGAGATCGTTGGACAGTGTCATCGAAGCAACCAACATGAATTTGACCCAACTTCGGGAGGCAGTGGAAGACAGGAGGGCCTGGCGTGCTCTGGTCCATGGGGTCACGAAGAGTCGGACACGAGTAAACGACTAAACAACAACAAAGATTATGTTGATTTGGAGGGCCACAAATTGCCCGTTCTGTAATTATGGGGGTGGGGAAGATACAAGTTTATGAGAACAATTAGACTTTAATTTACATATAATGTCTCCTTATGTGAAACATTTCTATTCTTTCCATGAAAGTTTGCTATGCATTTGTACCAGGCACTGAGCAGACTGAGTGAAAAGCCATGAGCTTTACGTCTGAGTAAACATGTACAGAGATGTACTAGAACAAATTAATGTTAGAAATACAGCAACATTGAGATTTTTAATGGCGGGGAGGCTTCACTCCTTTGCTGGGGTTGTGGTGGCTTGAGATGTTACTGGTGCATCAAGACATGCAGGTCTTATACTGCTGGTGCATGGCTTTGGATTCCAACCTCTACCAATGTGCCCTGAACCTCCACACACACCTTTTTGCATACCGCCCCATTTGAACTGTTATTTCTATTACACTTAGGGTCCTACATTATATTTAATAAGTCAAATACAGTTTCTGGGAAATTGTAAAGTAAGAGTAGGAGGTTTCTTCTGCATTGTGATTGCAGTGCACTGGGAATGGAGCATTGAACCTTTCCTATCTGACTATCCCCCCTGCATCATATCCATGCAGTAGCTGTGAGAGTAATACATCTTCTTTACACCATAATCAGATTATTTTATTTTCTCTCGCAGCTCCACTACTGATGTTTAATTAGACTGAAACTTTATTTACACATTTTAACAATCCATTGAAAAAGAAGGGAAATAAACCTATGAGAAAATGTGAGGTAGTTGCATTCTGTCTCTGTCTGTCTGTCTGTCTGTCTTTCTTTCTTTCTTTCTTTCTTTCTTTCTTTCTTTCTTTCTTTCTTTCTTTCTTTCTTTCTTTCTTTCTTTCTTTCTTTCTTTGAAGTTGGATCCGGAAACTGCCTTTTGCAGACAGAGTGCCTCCCCTCTTGGAAAGTACTGTCACTGAATTTTTGTTACTGGAATAGCAATTTTCTATCAGACTAGTGTGCGAAAACATTCTCTTCTGTTCCATTTATGGATACCAGCAATGTGTTGCAAATGATATGTTCTGAGAGAACACAGAATTTAAAATACATGTGATAGGAACAGAACCACAAAAAAACAAAATATAAATTGCCCCAAAATCCAAGAGTATGTGCTGTGTGCTAATGCCTCCAATGCCATTGTTATTAAGATTATAACACATGCATGTGGAATCATAAAATCAGAGATACAGAGATATCCTCACCAATACTGGCAGTCTTCTGTTTCTGTTGTGTTTTACTTACACAGAAGAGGTGATGAGAATATGGAAAGAATTCCTGTGAATATCCAGAAGACTTGTTCAGAAAGCAAAGGTTGTGAAAATGAGTTAATCCAGCAAAGAACTGAGAAAAACAGCCTGTGAGGGGATATCTTCATGTCAGAGAGAAAGAGAATCACCATCTCTTCAGCTGGGTCGTATGTTCTTAGTGGTAGAGTTCTGTATATACAGAAAAGCAGAGTCCTTTGTAGAGGTCAATGCCAATTTAGTCTGGCAGAGGAGCTGAATGTTGCTGAGATATGGAGCTTGCTTTCACCCTCTGTAACTTTTTCTTTCCATTGATTCATTGCTGTTTGAAGAAACTCCTAAACTGCATTATCAATACAACACATTGAAATTTTCATCCAGAGATAGTTGTGCACAAGGGGGAAAAAAACACTTAGATTCACACTATGGCCAGTAAACTCAGATTTTATTGATTGCTTCCACTCCAAACGCCAGTATCTGATTCTTCCCTCTGTTTCCAGAGAGTCCACCTGCCCTCAGGAGTGGGATCAGTGCAAAGGGCATCATGGGAAATGAGCAAGTCACTGTATCTGTTGACATATGTGGCTCTGGATATAAGTGTGAATCAATCACTCATGTAAAATTGCACACGCCTGAATATAGCAGAACTAAAAAAAGAGCTGTGGTGCATACATTTGTGTGTGTGTGCAGGTACCAGAAATGTGTAAAGGTTGCTCCAAGAGAAGGAAGTAACAGAGATGTATGTCACACATAGGTACAGGAAGGTGACGTTTCAGTGGTCTGTCTTGATTCCATCCCTCTCACCAGATGCCCTTTCCCACAGTTTTTTGAGGATGAGTGTATGTACCTGATATTGGGTGCCTGGAACAGAACAGTTCTCTTGATGCACCACCCACCTCATTGTACCACACAGTACCTTCTAAGCTAGCTGAGCTGGTCTCAGGTTGTGCTAGAGTCACCATAGCTTTTCATGCTGTGGGACTTCAGTATCTGTCCTGGGAACACTTCAATATGAGTGGCTCAGAACTTCATGTCTTCCATGATGACCCAAGTGATATCTGACCTCACTCATGCAACAGGTCATCTTTTAGACTTTGCTTTCTGCTCTGAGCAGGTTGAAGATGATCTGGGTGTATATGAGTAGCTGCAGATTCATGGTCACATCACTATCTCATGGAGTTGAGACTCACTGGAACTCTGAACATCTGCAAACGTGGGGGGACCCATTAAGGTGGTCCAACCCAGGACATTCATAGATCCACATAGTCACTTTAGCAGGTGATCTGGTTGGTTGGTTGGTTGGTTTACAGTATGTGCCACCTTTCTCCCAAGGTGGCCCACAACAGATAAAGCAACAACATTCAAATAGCACTATATAAATAGCATTTAAAACAAAAACTAAACATATCTTAAGATTGAAAAATGTAATTTAAAAACAGTTCAAAAACAATTAAAACCTGACTGATCCTTTGGAATGAGGAAATGACCAGGGCAGTAGCCACAATCTTTCCTATCTGATTCCCATTCTGGGAGGGGGGGCAGCTAGCGCCCCAGAATGCTTTGGAATGGTCAAGTGACTATTACATTTAGTCCCGTGAAAGGAAGATAAGGATCATTCTATAACTTGTTGTGAAGAATTTGGAACAACTTGTAGATAAAATCACTCAGATCCACTCTCATTTGAACAGTGTAGTTGACCCTGTTCCTGTAGATGCAACTATGGCTGCTTCTTTCAGTATGTTAATGGAATCATTTTAATTTGTGAGTCCTGAGGATACAGGCAGGATCTCTGGAGAGATGCATGCTACCATATGTACACATGCACTACATATGTACAGTATTTCTGCATAGACACAGGGACTGCTTTTTAGTATAAAACTATTTTTAGTTCAGGTCTACACACAATGTTTACAAAGCGCTAAATAAGCTCCCCCTTCCACCCAACAAGCAAGATAAGGTTCAAACACAATAATAGCCTAAAGGAAAATATCCTATATATATCCTATATATCCTATATATCCTATATATATATAGGATATATAGGATATATATAGGATATATAGGATATATATATTCCATATATTCCATATAGGATATTCCATATATTCCATATAGGATATATATATTCCAGATATTCCATATATATATACCGTTCCCACATCTATGGCTATGTATGTGAAAGCATATATATGTAGAACTTCCTCAGTACTAAAGCATACATCCAGTAAGCAGTTTTGCAATACTAGCCTAAGTGCCTACTTGGCCCATGCACTGCTTTCCTGAGAGCAACCTTGAATTCTTGATTCCTGAGGCAGTAGATGATTGGATTGAGAAGTGGTGTCAGAACAGTGTAGATAACAGATATCAGCTTGTTGGAGTCAAAGGAGATGAGGGCTTTTGGCCTTGCATATATGAAAAGAGAGGTAGCATAGAAAATTGTCACAACCAGAAGATGTGAAGCACATGTAGAAAAAGCCTTTTGCTTCCCTTTGGCTGAAGGGATGTGCAGAACAGCAGAGATGATGAAGATGTAGGACACAATTGTCACAGCAAGTGGAAGAGGGAGAATGAGCAATGCCAGCAGGAAGTCCATGAGCTCAGCCAATGACATATCAGTGCAGGCCAGATTGAGAAGCGGGGAGACATCACAGAAGAAGTGGTTGATGATGTTAGGTCTACAATAACTCAGGCGTGAGATGAAGAAGACTTTCCACATGGCTATGAAGAAGCCACTAATCCACGAACCAGCTGCCAAGCGGATACATAGTTCTCGTCTCATAATGGAAGGATAGCGTAAGGGATTGCATATAGCCACATAGCGGTCATAAGCCATGACAGCTAGCAGGACACACTCGGTGCATGCCAGAGCCAGGAAAAAGTACAACTGAGCCATGCAACCAGCAAAAGAGATATATCTATTTTCTGTCACAAAGCCTGTAAGCATTTTTGGAACAGTGACAGAAACATAGCAGATTTCCAGGAAAGAAAGATTACTTAGGAAAAGGTACATAGGCTTATGAAGTGTGACATTCACCTGGATTAATACAATGATCACCACATTCTCTGTTATTGTCAACACATACATGAGCAGGAAAAGAATAAATAGTGACATCTGAAGTCCAAGGCTTCCAGGAAAACCAACCAGGAGAAATACCTGTGTTCTGTTCCCCCACTGCATTCTGAACAATAGGATGTTGCAGAGCTGAAATAAATATTCAAACTAAAATTAACAAGTGGTAAAATTTTGGATTTTTAGCATCAAAGAGTCACATTCTGAGCTTGCAGTTAATTACTAACAGAGATAAATTAACGTCTCAATCAACTTTCTTGACTATGGGAAACAGTACCATTATATAAAGATTTATAAGAATGAACCATAAAAATTATAGCACAAATTATATGCTCTGCAAGTTCAGAAGTCCAGTTATCTATTGAACTCTTTAAATGTTTTGGAAGATAAGCCATTAGTTTCTGTAAAGTAATGGAGACGGTTATGAATATTTTAACTGACAAAGGAATGAAATGATCTACACTAGCTCTTTCATACAGCTTCTGAGATCTGTGTGAGAGGTCAGTCAGAAAAACATCACAAATGAGTGAGGTTCCCATACTCTATGTAGAGTCAGGTTGTAAGGTCATAAGTTGTGTAAAAGATATATGTGCATCCAATTAAAGCTTAGCAGTGAGACACTCAGACAGTTGGGGATTTTAGGGAACTAAGAACAGAAAGAGGTGGTATTGTCAGTCTATGAGTAGATCTGAAATTACTTCAATCTTGGAATGATTTCAGGAGATTGAAAGGCTATGCTCCTTCCTTCCTTCCTTCCTTCCTTCCTCAAATTTTATTTATTTCCCAAGATTTATCTGCAGTCAGATAACTCAAGACAGAAATCTCATGGGAAATCTCAGTGATCTCTAGAATATCTCATAGAGAATTTCTGAAAGGGCGCAGATATTGAAAATGCCTTTCCTGCATAGGAATGGGTGATTCCTGTGCAGCTACTGCAAAATCCTGTGGTGTATTTGGCAATTCCAGCACAGAGTTTGAACATTACCCCATCATAACTCAATTTAGTGCCATCACCAAATTAAAATTTATAATTGATCCCCTTTACCATATCTCATTTTGATCTTACTATTTTAAAAATGGCATGTTTAGAAGGTTTAATGTCCTAAAGAGATATATCATTATGCTACAATTGTTTAAGCTGGAATATTGCATTGACAGCTCTTTATTTTCTGCTTGGGATAATCTTAGTTTGAAGGATTTTTACATTTGATTTAGAAAAGATACTAAATTATATGCACATGAATGTAAATGGGCACATACAATGATTCACTGATCTGAATGCCATTAAATGATGGTTAGACATGCCTGATGAATATATTTATCATTCATTATTAGGAGTAAAAGCTAAATAGATGCTTCAGCACAACACCTCATGCCTCTTGATCGGGAGGAACAATTAGCATGGGACAATGAAAGTTCTCTCCCTGGGCTTTGTGGCTACTGCAGGAAGCAGGATGTTAGACCACTCTGAGGGATAGAAAACTTTTAGCCCTTTAGATGTTGATGTACAGTTATGCCCATCATGTTTCCCCAGAATGTCCAAAGCTGAGGAAAATGGATTCAACAACATCTGCTTCTGTGCACTATAGCACTATAGTTTGGAGCGATGATAAACTGATACAAGATAATGGCTGAAATCCTGTTGCCTAACACAGTAAATCACACTAGAACAGACCCATTGAATCAGAGGGAATTTGGTGAGTCAACTTCTCCATAGGTTCCTTTGATTCAATGGCCTCCTTAAGTCGCAACTTGCTACACTAATCAACAGGATTTCAGCCAATACTACATTATTATGTCATTGTTTGTATACCTGTCTGATGAAAGAAGGAATATATTTTGGAAAGTTTTTCTATTATCATTACGTACAAAAATAATAGGAACAATACACAGTATGGAACATTCTGTATTTACAACATTTTAGGAGGGTTTTTAGCAGTGGTGGTGATGCTGGCAGCAAGAAAGTTTAAGTATTTACCATTTGAGAACTTCAGTACAAACGGATCTGATTTAAACTTCCTGCATAACTTCTGTAGTACAAATCATAAATATATCAAAATATACATAAAATATATGCAGAAATGCATAAGATAAGATGCATGCTCATAAACAATATGCTTGGAAATACACATTTAAATAAGCATTGATATGCATTTTTTAAAAAATCCATCAACTAATGAGGAAACAAAATAAAACATGCTTTAAAATGATATCTAGGACATAAACTGTTTTGTCCATCCTTGTTCAGAAGTAAGGGACTCCCATACATGAAAAAGAAATTTCAGATTACATCATTTTTCCCCCTTAAAAAGCAAGAGTGGGGAATTTCAAGCAATAAATAAATGTAATTGAAAACCAACTATGGCATATGATGTACAAAAGGTTACTATGCACATTTCCATGCAAATACCGGTATGTTTGTTTTTAAAGGCTTCTTCCACGTGACACAGTAAGGGAGCAAAGGATGGGCAAACAAAAAGAGCCATTAGATTCTCCCACTTTGCAAATATTTGTCAATGTTATTGGTAAGGTTTACTTACACACAATTATGTCCTCAGAAAAACCTTGCTAACTTCCAAGAAAATTAAATCTTCTCAAAAAAAGAAAAAAGAAAAAGTGAAGATAATAATGGAAGAAGAAGAAAAGTAAAATATTGAACAAAGAACAATTTCTAGGTTGGTGCCAAAGATTTCAGAAAAGCAAAATCACTCCAGAGAACAATATGGTTTTCATTAGTGGCCTCCTGCATGTGGAGAAAAATTGTGTTGAGATTCATATATGCTGTCAGTTCTGACAGAATTGTTTCTTCCTCCTCCCCGGATCAGACAAACTCAAAATAAGCTTCCTTTCAGTCTTTTCTTCCCTCAGGACACAGCAACCAAAACAACCAAAGCACAAGTGTATAAGGAGCACCATTCAGCTCACATTTGTTGGTAGTTTTAAGTCACTGAATTCAAGAGACATAGGCAAATAGTTAAGCAATAGGGAGGTGCAGTGTCTTTTGACAAATGTATAAAACCAAAGCAAATTTGTGAGATTCTGGGGTGACTGTGGTGACTGGTGAAACTGCTGATTACTCACAGATCACAGCAACAGTCCCTTGTATCCATCACGGTCCACCTGGCATTCAGAGATTTCAAGGTTTTAAACTAAATATATTGTGCAATTTGAACTGAGGAAATGGCAATTGAAAGAGCTGAGTTGTTGGTCCCAAATTAAAAGGCTACTGACAGTTGAACACCACAACAAAGCCTAAAATCTCCCCTGGACACTTCTACCATTTTGAGGCTCCAGACTGAGGTCACCTTGCTCTGTACATCCCGTTTCACTAGCAATTTTGTGAAGGTACAGGGAGAACCGAAAGACTTTTTTTTCATTACTACCTAGAATACATATTTTAGAATGTTCCTTTTTCTTTCTTTAACTTGCTAAACAGTTTCCTAATAGGATTAAGTGTGTGTAACTATGAATGAATGCCTACATTCCTCTTGTTTGGGCTTCGATTGTCTAGGTCTGCCCCCCCCCCCTGCCTTTTTCTTCTTCTTTGTGATGGTGGCAATCCCATGCCTACTATCCTTTACACAATTGCTAGAAGGGTCACCATGGGAAAAAATAAAATCCGGTCTACAATGTCCCCAAAATTAATGGCATTGTGTATTTCTCCCACTTCCCATGCTGTTTGCATATTCCATATTTGCAGGAGCAGGATTTTTTTCACAGATAACTTAGACTGGACAGCTTCTCAGAGGGACAATGCCTTTAAACTGAGGGTTGTCCTCTGCTTTTTTAAATAGGGGATTCCCCTTCAAATAGAGGATTCTCCTTCAGATAGCACATTCTCCTTCAAATTGGAAGTTGTCTTCTGTAAAACACATCCAACCATCTGCTGTGCCTTCATTTAGATCCTGAGGTCATCTTCATCCCACCCCAGAATCTATTGTGTTTGATGCATGTCCTATGTTCAGGAGGAACAATTGTGGTGAAGTGGGCTTGTACAGTTGAGGTTATTGACCTGGGACATGTTATAGCCACAATGTGCTAGGTAGTCTGACTAATTTGTCTGTTCTGTTCACCAGCCATCCTGCTGCCTATTCAGTCTTCTATCATTTGTGGCCTATTCCTTCAAAAAAGACAAACCTAGGTTGTAACACCAATTCCTTGTGTGTATGTGTGGTGTCCATTATGACCCTGTAGGATCTGGTTATGAAAGATGGTTTATTTGTGAAGCAGGCCTAGTGTCAAGCTTTTTGTTTTACTTCTGTCCTCTCGTGCCTTGTGAATGTTCTTTCTGAATAAAGACAGTCCCTTAAGGAGCCTCGACTCTTTCTCTTTTCTGACTTCACAGCTATTTATAAAATCATTTCACAAAATCCCACAGAAGTCAGGAAAGAAATGCTACAAGCTTGGCTGCTTCTTGCCCTGATATCCTGAGGCTGAGTTGGTGCCAAGTGACAGTGCAAAGGAGCAGCTGGCAATGGTAGCATTTCTGGTCGAGACAGGACTCTGTGGGTGAGGGTTTTTGAAAGAAATATGGGAGAACCATATTGTTTGTTTGTTTGTTTTTTGTTTTATGTGCTCTTTACTTTCTTGACTGTATGCATTTAAGATCTGTAGTCTCATGCCAAGGTGGCTTACTTCCTTGATTGCTCACTTTTGGGTTGTCTTTTAATCCCCCCCCCCCCGTGGATTTATTTCATCTGTGGATGGATTTACTAAAGAACATGGTAAAATAGGATGCTGACTTCCACTGAGTTTTGGTCCATCTATATCAATATGGTCAACTCTGATGGTCAGCAGTAGCTGTCCAGAGCTGTTTCCTAGTCTGACCAGAGAGCCTTGATATTTCATAGTGTCTCTCATCTAGATATTTCCATAGCTTCCAAAATCAGATGACATTGGGATGGTTTCAGGACTGTTTAGTGTGTTTCACATGGCTTTCAAGTTACCATCAGAAGTCAGAAACCTTTAAATTGGTGACTCTGTTTTATATCTTTTGGTCTCAAAGGGTAACTGTAAATAAATATTTTTGTTGTTGTTGTTGGAGAAAATCCCAGTGACACTTGCCTTTTTGTTAATTTCCACCACTATGTCATGTGGCAGGATCCAAATCTCACCACAGTACTGTACCACCACCATCATCCTCTTTACTTTATGGTCACAGACCCAACAAGATAGTACTACACATTATTATTACACTACAGATGAAGTTGCTTGATGAAAAGTGGTTAGTTTCATTTTTAACACAAAGAGCCAATTATGTGCAAAACATACTTTATTGTCAGGAAAATCTGGGGGTCTCGACAAGTTTAGATTAAGGAAAGAAGCAGACTGTTAGAAAGGAAGGCTTTGCTTTCAACTTGCTGAGAGAGAAATTAATTACATTTGTTAACTAAAAAATCAGCCCTGATATCCTCAGACTGAAATGGTGCAAAATTTTGAACAAATTTTTCAATTTATTTATTTTTTAATGTTCTACCCCTTGCTTAGACCACTGCCTAAATGTGTCTTTCCCCATCCAACCTGTGTAACAAGGAGTAACAAGTAACATAGGTAAAGGTAAAGGTTCCCTTTGACATTTAGTCCAGTCGTGTCCGACTCTAGGGCGCGGTGCTCATCCCCGTTTCCAAGCCATCGAGCCAGAGTTTTGTCTGAAGACAGTTTCCATGGTCACGTGGCCAGCGCGACTAGACACGGAACACCGTTACCTTCCCACCATGGTGGTACCTATTTATCTACTCACATTTGCATGCTTTCGAACTGCTAGGTTGGCAGGACAATTGGTTGATTGGACATAATGAAATTACATTAAAAACATAAATGCAACACAGCAAGTGGGAAGATCTTCTTTTATTGGGGTATATACTCAATAGCATCTTAGGTATTCTAGCTATTTTTTTAATTTTTCTTTTTATTATTATTATTATTTATAAAATCCATCCATGCTTATTTAACATCGTGTCACCTGGGTTCAGCTTATAATCATTTGTTAATACAACTACAATACATATTAAGCTCTTAATCTATACAACATGCTTCTAACCATTGATAAAACAAGTTCCATGTTTGATAATATTCTGCATCTTCCTTTACTTTAATTTTCAGTGTCAGTCTATCTGTTTCGGCGCAGTCCAATATCTTTTTAATTATTTCTTGATCTGTAGGTGTTTCTTCATTTTTCCAGTATTGTGCGAATATAATCCTTGCGGCTTTTAAAATATGCAGTATTAAATATACATTTTGTTTATCAACACTTTCTGGTATTATACCTAATAGAAATAGTTCTGGCTTAAAATCTACATGTTTTTTTGATTATTTTAACAAACCATATATGTATTTTTTTCCAAAAATTTTTTTGCTTTATCACAGGTCCACCAAAGGTGATAATAAGTTCCAGTTTTTTTATGACATTTCCAGCATTTACTTGACCTATTAGAGTACATTTTAGCTAATCCATCTAGCTAGTTTTAGTGCACCATTAGTTCTTTTTAGAGCCATTTTGAGTAGGAGTTTTCAAGGTTCATTGTATTTTCTTGTCTATTCTAAGACCTTTTTAAAGTAACAAAGAGCTAGCCAAAGAGATTGGGGGTATTGTTTTTTGTTTGTTTGTTTTTTCTTTTGTATTGCAACCAGAAAAAACCAACACATTTTATTCTAATAGATAAGAGGAACAAATTACCTTGAAAAAAGTAACTTTCCAAGGAACAGATGTGACATCTATAGAAAAATGCAAATTCATTTGTCTTCTGTCCTCTCCTCCAAAGACTGGGAATAAGTGGAAAATATTACGAGCATGGATGACTTCAAAATTATGGGTATAATTTGGATATAAAGGAGAACACACTGAATACTTAGCTTAACCTTAAGTGCTCTGCTAGACTTTTTTGGTTGGATGTGCATTAACCTTTTATTGTGAGCAACTTGGCTGACGACACGTAAACAGATACACACATTTCATTCATTTCCATGGGACAGCAGACTGAGTTCTTTTTTCTTTTAATATTGTCTGCTCACTAATCTGAACACATTTATGTTCCTTCACTACATTTGAAAAGCATTTTGTCACACGACAATGTGCAAGATTGCAGTTTGAATTCACTGTTTGCCTGCATATGTGATGAACAATTACATCATTTATTACAACCTTATGGCTGTAATCTTGTATTCTCTTACATGGAAATAGATCTTGTTGACCAAATTGAAAGTGGTCACACGCAGGATTGCACTGTTACCAATCAGTGGTCAAAACCTTTCTTTTTGAATTGCCTGCTCAGGGCCTCTTTGACCTCCTTATTTCTTAGGCTGTAGATTATAGGATTGACCATTGGGATGACCACTGTGTAAAAGACTGATACGACTTTTCCTCGATTGGGAGAGGCTATGGCCCCAGGTTGTGCATACATAAAGAAAACTGTTCCAAAGAATAAGCTAACTGCCATCAAATGAGAGGTGCAGGTTGAGAAGGCTTTATGTCTCCCCTTGATAGAAGGTATGCGCAAGACAGTAGTCACTATGTAGCCATAAGATACTAGAACAATCATGGCTGTGACCACAATGATAAGTCCACACAACACAAGGAGCACAAGTTCATTCACAAATGTGTCTGAGCAGGAGGCCTTCATGACAGCTGGGACATCACAAAAGAAGTGGTTGATTTCAGCTGAACCACAAAATGACAAACGGAATGTAAAACCAGTCTGGGTACAACAGTTGACACATCCAAAGAGGTAAGAGGTGCACATGAGATAAACACACCTCTTCTTGGACATAATATGATAGTATAGCAGTGGGCTGCAGATGGCAATGAACCTGTCATATGCCATCACAGCAAGGAAGAAAGCTTCAGTGGTCCCAAAAAGAGAAAAGAAGAACATTTGGGCTGCACAGCCAGTATAGGATATTGCTTGGTTTCCACTTGCAAAACTCATCAAAGCTTTGGGAGTAATGACTGAAGAATAGCAAATATCCAAGAATGACAGGTTCTTTAGGAAATAGTACATAGGGGTATGGAGGTGGGAGTCAATGCTGGTGATTAGAATCATGCCTAAGTTCCCCATGAGGGTGACAACGTATATTACTGAGAAGATAGCTGAGAGGATGATCTGTGTCTGTGGCTCACCCTTAAATCCCACCAGAATGAAGTCAGTGACCTCAGTATGGTTTCCCATGGTCTAGGTCTACAAAGGTTGAAAGTCAAGGACCTAATATTGTTGTAAATGTTGGATGCAGCTGTTTGGGTTGATATACCAAGGCTGGGGAGATCATCAGAAGCAGCCAATGATACTTTGCTTTGAAAATGTGACCCTTGTGAAATTGCATCATCAGAAACCTGAAAGAGATGCAAAATAAATCATATCACTGATATTACAGCCATAGCTAAGAATCTCAGAACTGGTGACGTGGAAAAGATTTAGTCCATCACATTCCACAAAATAGCATATTTCATACTTGACCATTAGTAAGAAACCATGCAAAATCAAATTCCAGAGAAAGCATGCAATATAAAGAAATCAATGAGACTAACTAATGGGTTAGTTTCTGTTGTTTCTGCTGCTGTGGGTGGTCATAAGGGTGAATCACATACCAAATAGTAACCTAGGATCAATACAAGCTAATAACTTCCTACCAAAGAGAAATTATCTGACAAAGATCAAAACAGAAGGTAGAATGGGAGTAAAAGTGAAAATAAATGGTACAGTAAATTACAGATGTGAATCAGACTCTGGCTCTCACTGAGTTTCTCTCTCTCTCACACACACACACAATCCCATAACTACACTCTCTTATTTCAAACAATGTTTCAAAATCCAAAGCTATCTCTTTGGATAATTTTTTTTTCTCCTTGGACCAAGATTTCTTTGCATGAGATTCTCAACCCCTGCCCCACAAGAAATACCTTAGATTTTCTTGGGTTTTCTGTGGTCCTTTTTTCCCCTTGGAAAAAGAAAACACCTATCTTTGCAGAATTATTACAATTGCTGGAAAAAATTGAATTGTGGCATCTAACAGCCCAGAATTCAGCAGTTTCCTGAGCAATGGCCAGTTGATGGGGAAAAAAGTGAAAAACGTTTTTGTGCTGAGAAATCTGAATGGTGCAAGAAGAAGTCTTGTCAAGAGGTCTCAGCATGGCAAGACTCAGGAAACCACTGAGACTGCAACATTGTTTAAATCGTCTTCACATTTCCACACTGTCTTTTACACTGTTGAGTGTTGAATGACTGTAGACATGAATGTTAGAACAGAGAAGCAAGAAAGAAGAGAAAGCTTTGGATTTTGAGAAGTTGTTTGAAATGAGAGAGGGCAGTTGTGTCAGAAAGAAAGAAAGAATGCTGTGATTTATAACTATAGGAATTAGTAAGAGAAGGTCATAAACAACAATACATGAAAACAACTTACCAAAAAATAGAACCTCATGTCTTACTCATAAGAGCAATGATATGTCTGTGCTTCTTCAGTTTTACCTCCAGCATATTATTCATCTTCCTTCTGGGAAGAGATGACAAGTTCTGGGAACAGAGACAAGTCTGAGGTACTATTATTCCCCCTTGATGCTCTCAAGACAATGCTTCTGCTCCTGCCTATGAAACAAGGGAGTTATAGCAATGTTCCTTCTGTGTTCACCTTGAATGTGTTTGGGAGACGGACAACACTTATGGGATAGTGGCACTATGGATCAGTCTCTTGAGTACTGGAATTTCAAGATAAAATAGCCTCTAGTGGAACTACCTTCCTAGTGTATTTGCTTTGCTAAATAAAGCATATCTACACAGTTACTTTCGTTTTACAAGAGTATTTACAGTATATATTAGAAGAAGCAACATTTTTTTCTGTTGCATTTCAATATTTTCTGTCATGCCCTATCCAGACTCTTCTGTGGCTATTCTAGATCCTTTCTGATCTCTTGCCTGCCCTACCTCTGTGACATCACATGGGCACATCTAAGCATATGGCATGCATAACCGAGATGTGGATTGGCGGGGAGGGGGGTCCTCCCCTGGCCCTCGTCTGTCCGCCCGGTTATGCCGTCCAGCACCAGGGTAGACTGGAGGGGCGGGGGGGAGTAGCCATTGTTTATAAATCCATATTGGAGGTTACTAGGCGCTCCTCTGTGGTGAAGCCAGGTCTAGAGGCACTCCACGTGTCGATTGGGGCCAGGGATGGAATTGGGATTTTGCTGTGTTATCGCGCTCCCTGTAACCCAGCCACTTCCCTTCCGGAGCTGGTCGACTTTGTCTCCGCGGCATTGTTGGGATCCCCGAGGCTTTTGGTCTTGGGCAATTTCAACGTGCACGCGGAGGCAGAGGTTACTGGGCCGGCTCTTGAGTTCCTGGAAACCATGGCTTCCTTGAACATGTCCCAACATGTTAATGGCCCCACACACGTGGGTGGCCATACGTTGGACCTGGTCTTTTCCACCAATTGGAGCGAGTGTGGTCTGGTGGTGACCGACCTTGTGTCGCTCCCCTTGTCATGGTCAGATCACCATCTGGTAAAATGTAATGTCTCCGTGGCTCTCCCCCCTCGCAGGGAGCTGGGACCTATTTCTATGGTCCGCCCTCGAAGGCTACTGGATCCGGTTGGATTCCAGGATGCCATGAGAGGTGTCACGGCCGACCTGGCTAGCGCTCCTGTCGACGCTCTGGTTGACAGCTGGTCCATGGCTGCCACCAGGGCCGTGGACATGATCGCGCCTAAACGCCCTCTCCGTCGCAGAACCCGCCCGGCGCCCTGGTTTAACCAGGAGCTCCGAGCGCTGAAGCGACATAGGAGAAGGCTAGAGCGTAGGTGGAGGAAGGACCCGACGGATTATAATTGGATAGCTGTCAGGGTCTCAACTAACCTTTACCTGGTTAAGGTAAAGGCTGCTTGTCGAACTTACTTCGCTAACCGGATAAGTGAAGCGTCCAACCAGCTGGCGGAGTTATTCCGTATAGTGCGCGACCTATCCGGAACTGGTCCGGGTGATAGGCCTCCCCCTAGTTTCTCACCTGACCAGTTTGCAGCCTTTCTAAAATCTAAAGTGGAGGCCATCCGCCGGGACCTCTCTCCTTTTTTGAATACAGTGAGTCGAGCAGAGATGTCTAGCGCTCCGTCTTGCCCGGTAACCCTTGACACCTTTCAGCCTGTCATGCCTGATTCTGTGGCCAAGGTCCTTGATCGCTGTCGAGCCACCACCTCCTCCCTTGACCCTTGCCCGGCCTGGCTAATCAAAGCAGCCAGGCCGATAACAACCGAATGGGCCAACGCAATAATAAATGCCCTCAAGGAAACACTCATTAGGCCCATAAGAAAGAAACCTAGTTTGGCAGCGGACGAAATTGGCAATTATAGGCCCATCGCCAATGTTTCTTTCATTAGCAAAGTGGTCGAGAGGGTGGTGGCTGACCAGCTTCAAGCTCTCTTGGAAGAAACGGATGCCCTGGACCCATTTCAGTCGGGCTTCAGGCCGCGCCACGGAACAGAGACGGTATTGGTCACCCTGTATGATGACCTATTGAGGGAGGCTGACAGGGGAAAAACTTCTCTGTTAGTCCTTCTCGACATCTCGGCGGCCTTTGATACCGTCGACCACGGTATCCTCCTGGGGAGGCTCTCCGAGTTGGGAATTGGTGGCTTGGCGTTTGCCTGGCTCCGTTCCTTCTTGGAGGACCGTCCCCAGAGAGTACAGCTTGGGGAGAGTGTCTCGGCCCCGTGGAGTCTCAATTGTGGGGTTCCACAGGGGTTGATTATCTCCCCAATGCTGTTTAATATCTTCATGAGGCCGCTGGGTGGGGTCATCAGGGGATGTGGGGCATCGTGTCATCAGTATGCGGATGACACCCAGCTCTACATCTCCTTTCCACCAACTGCAGGTGATGCCGTCCTGTCCCTTCAGCGCTGCCTGGGGACTGTACTGGAATGGATGCAGGAGAATGGGCTGAGGCTGAACCCGGACAAGACGGAGGTCTTGAGGGTGGGCGCCCCCACTGTAGGCGGCTTGGGTGACTCCCTCTCGTTTGGGGGGGTGGCCCTGGCCGCAAAGAGTGGGGTTCGCAGTCTGGGGATCCATCTGGACCCGGCGCTTTCCTTGGAGACTCAGGTGGCGTCGGTGGTCCGCACCGCCTTTTTTCACCTCTGGCGGATAGCCCGGCTGCGACCCTATCTCGATGTGGGGGCGCTCACCACCTTGGTCCAAGCGCTCGTAATCTCAAGATTAGACCACTGTAACGCGCTCTACGTGGGGCTGCCTTTGAGGCTGACGCGGAAACTCCAAGTGGTGCAGAATGCAGCGGCCAGACTCCTAAGTGGAGTGAGAAGACACCATCACATCTCCCCTACTCTGGCCGCGTTGCATTGGCTGCCCATTCGGTTCCGCGTTGACTTCAAAGTTTTGATGCTTACGTTTAAAGCCCTAAACGGTTTAGGACCTCGATACTTGTCGGAACGCTTACTCCCACCTAGTTCTACCCGTGTCACTCGCTCAAGTCAGGAGGTGAGGTTGAGGAGCCTGACGCCGAGGGAGGCCCGGAACGAAAAAACAAGAAACCGGGCCTTCTCGGCGGTGGCTCCTCGCCTCTGGAACAGCTTACCTCCTGAGATTCGCGCAGCTCCCTTGCTGGGTATTTTCAAGAAACAACTGAAAACATGGATGTTTAGGCAGGCCTTCCCCCTTTCCAGTTAACTCCTAATTACTCTTTTTTCTTTTTCTACTACAATATACCTTGTTTTTTGCCATCTTTGAGAAAAAACTTTATTTCTTTTTATTTATGCAAATCATGTTATGTGGTATGTTATATGTTTAATTGTTTTATAGTGTGTGTTGTAAGCTGCCTAGAGTGGTCACAATCGACCAGATAGGCGGGGTATAAGTGAAATAAATAAATAAATAAATAAATACCTTGGTCTCAGGCTTTGGTCCTGAAATCTTATGGAAAGGGATGCTTCTGACCTGGAAACCATAGATACTGGTCACAATTTATCTAAGATGTGCTCTGACCTCTCTTCCCATTAGTATGAAAGAGATAAAGATAGACCAGCATATAAGATAAGGCCTCTAACAGCCCAATGGAGCAAGGTTCTAGGCCACAAGGCATCCAAGGCCTTTTTCTCTCATGTAGCTTCCTCAGTCTCACCTTGTACAGCATTATTAAAGTGCCTATAAGGAAGTTTAATAAGTCTCTCCCCTCAAAATTTCCCCCACATTAAGAGGAAAGTATTATCCAAAAAGTAGTGCTGAATTCCCTCCTCCTTCTTTTTCAGCACAGGTAGAAAACATTTGATTTAGATCTTTAACTGATGGCTACAGGTTTATGAATTGGACTCTGCTGAGCATTCTGATGATGAGGTGTAACATGCCCATAGAATCATAAAGTTGGAAGGGGTCTATAAGGACATCGAGTCCAACCCCTTGCTCAGTGCAGGAATCGAAATCAAAGGATATCTGTCAGGTGGTTGTCTAAATTTCTCTGGAATGCCACCCTGTATCTTATTACTAAATCTATATCTCATTACTAAATATATTGAAAGTATATGAGAAAAGGAGATTTTGAAGCCTCTGAAGTTTCATTAGAGGGAAGTGTGAATTCAGGGACATGCTCTCCATCAACTCAGCAGGATGGTGAGGAAAGGCAATAACATAGGGTTCTATTTTTCCTGCTGCAGATATCCTGCATGAATGTGCTTTGCAAGGCATTTAACCAGGAGCCTTCATTTGGTTTGAGGCACCTTCATTTAAACCTAGTAGTTTCCTTAATGTAGATCCTTACGTTTATGCTTAAATATCAGTGTGACTCTTTTTCCCATGTTCTGATCTCCTGTCTTTCTTCAGTAAGATATATAAAAAAGTTAATAATTGTTCACGATGGCTCTCAGGAAATTAGCACAGAAGTTTCTAGCCGCTTTCGCAAACAGCGCTGTTCTGTGTGTAACATACGGGTCACAGTCCAAAAGTAACCTGCCCACCTTTATCTGAGGGCTTTCCTCATGTAGGGCAGCCAAAATGTTTCCCAGGAATTTTTCCCTAGGGTTTTGATAGAGCTGACAGTTGAGTAAATAGTGAACAACATCCTCTATCTCACCTGCTCCGCAAATACACAGCCTTAGATGCTTAGGGACATTCATGTATCTGCTATCTAAGATAGCAGTTGGCATGGTTTGAAAATGAAGTTCTGTGAATGCAGTTCTCAGGGAGGCAAAAATAAGTGTATGTAAGTATTGTGCCCTTGAGTGGTTTGTTTTCAGCAGATGGTACCAGTGAGATAAATTTGAAGAGTCTATTAAGGCTAAGTCCTGGTCATTATCCAGTTTGTAGATCCAGTCCCTCAACGTACTTTTAACCCCAGAAAAAACAAAAATGTCTGTGGAGAGGGATTTAGATTGTAGTAAGGTTTGAACTAAAGTTGCCCAGCCACCACTCTTCCATTGCTCTACCATACAGCATTTAGGTAGATGGTGATCGGACATATCCATCACCCTCTTATAGTAGGAGAATATAGCTAAAACTGCCCTGGCTTTACTGGACACCATGCCTGTCTCTGTTCTAAGAAAAGCTGCCGGGGTCCCCTGAGGTGCCATGAGGATATGTGTCAGAAACTTGTTCTGTCCTACTTCAAGATGGTGTAGGTTATTCTGATTCATATCCCAGATCTCAATTCCATAAAACTAAAGACTGCTAACCCTAATACAGGAACTATACTCCAACACAATGTTGAGGGTAAGGATTAGCACAGATGGAAGGCTGACAGAGGAAATTCATACTAACAAAGGGGTAAAACAAGGGTGCTTACTTGCACCCCTACTCTTTAATTTTTATATTAATAATATTGTAACAGCTTTAAACCATCCAGACCATTTCCCCCCCTCAATCAGGAATTATAAGACTGCAAGCCTTATATATGCTGATGACATTGTATTACTATCTATGAACAAAAAGGGACTGAAGAGAAGCTTAAATAAGCTACAAGAGTTCAGCCACCTACAGCAACTAAAAATAAATTACACAAAACCTAAAGTGATGATTTTTGGAAAGCATTCCCCCAAATTCAGCTGGACTATAGGCAAAAATAAAATAGAACAAGTCCAGACCTTTAAGTACCTAGGAGTGCATTTTGATGAGAAAAACTGCTGGAAATCCCAGTACGATATAAAATAAGTCTTCTGAACTTAGAATATTATGTACTGTATCTTAGCATAGCTGTCTTAGCACAATATGATGAAATATATAGTATGTTTGTGTCTTCAAACACCATTGTTCTTTTTCCCTCCAGTCAGTATGTCGTATGATGTACAAAGTATTTGATCATAATTTCCTGTTACTTGTATCTGAATTAGAAAATAAAATGCTTGCCAGCTTTGAAACAAGCCAAGCTCTTAAACCAGGGTTCAAAGGGTCCTAGATCATTCTGAACCCAGGAACCATGATTTGGATTTAACAAGAAACTATATTTAATTGAAGGCATCTTTGCATATTACAGCACATGAAGGAACAAGACAGATGTGAAGGTTGTGAATGGCTCCATTTAACTGGACATTCAAAAGCTTCCTATTTATGTCAAGTGATTTTCAAATCTTCTGAACACATTGGTCCTGGTAAACATGGCCTCTATGCTTTTTCTAAAGACACAGTTCTACAATTTGTGCCAGCCTCCAATGAAATAGCCTTGTTATTAGAGACTCTGTCCATATGATGTATGCTCACTAGCATTTTGTTCTCAAAACTAGCAGATGAGGTAATAACATTTGTTTGTGGAATGCCTTTTTTTCAGAACAGATTGGGAGTAACACATTGAAGAATTCACTGCATATAGAAGATGATAGCCAAATTCAGTAGTTAAGAAGGTGTTGTTGCCCACAAGCACTGAGGGGAGCGTGCTCACCCTACCCCCTCCATCTTGACACTTAATATAGAAACGTAGCTGTCTGAAGATAGGAAGGCTGTTGTGCCTGGATACCCTTTCCATGTGAGCGAGAACTTTCCAGAAGAGATGTTCTGGCCCACATGGAGAGGCTACCCATGTACAACAGTCTTTTCCTTTATGAATAGTAACCTTTCCATGGTCAATGTGAAGGTACTAGCACAGCGATTCTTAACCTTTTCTTTACCACAGATCCCCTTTAAATATCTTTTGTTGCCATGGACCACCAACACTTAACTCAAGATTTAAAACCCTAAAGTGCATCCCCCATACCCCGGAATAATGACGCAAGACAAATATTATGGGATAAACATGGGCCACACTTTATTGAATATTCGTTATTGCCCACCATAAAAGGGGGGTTCTACTGCAGTGCGGAATCAGGCTTTGCACAGGGGTCTCAATGGACCCCTTACCAAACAAATGGGTGAGTCCCTAGCCCCGAGATCTCGCCGTCATGAAGACAGCGAGAGCCTGGCTGGCCCAAATTTGACCACCCCCGGACCTTGAGCCACCTTTCCCTTGGTGACTGTCAGTCCAGGTGTGGCCCCAGCACATCTCCCCCCCCCCCCCAAGCACTGTAATCGCACGATCCGCAGTGCTGGAAGGTCAGATGAGTTATACATTACCAATGATTGTGAGGGGACTCACCAAAACCAATTCTATCTGCACTACCCGCCTGTGTGACTGATTATTGTCCACCTTTACAAATGCCAGCACACCTCTACCAGTGTGGGATAGGTGAAAAATCCCCACATCCAAGTGCCAATCAGGATGCAGGTCAAAAATTCCTATCCGGCCCCAAAGGCAACCAGAAAAACTCACACTAGTACATAGGGTGGATGGGTTGTCAGCAAGGAAGAGGCTGAAAGGAGGGGGGATCACTCCTTAAGTAGCGCGCTCCTTCCCCCTCCCCTCCCAGGTCACTTTCGCGAGACTTGGCATGTCTCACGATATCCCAGGAGGGCAGCAATGGCACTCCGCACTGATGAAGCACGCTCGTCAACGGAGCTGGCACATGCTTTCTCTCAGCCATTCAGTGTCTTTCACTTGCACGTTCTCACTGTGTGCAGGAATATCAAACAGTTATTTGCTATCAAACAGCTATTTTCATAACTGATTTTTGTTTTTGTTTATAATGGAGATGGTAGGTTAGAAAAGCCAAATTTTATACAAACAGACAAGGGAAACTAAGATTTTGTTCTGTTTCCTTTCCTTTCCTTCCTTTCCCTTCCCTCCTTTCCCTCCCTCCCTTCCTTCTATTTTAACTTCAAAAGATCACAACATTTGTGGACTCCCTGCAAAGACATCACAGCCCCCCAGGGGTCCATGGATCACAGATTAAGAACCTAGGTACTATATCTGGGAAGATTCTCAGTCATCCAGGTGGAAGTTGAGTCATGTCAACTGGACTTCTTCCTTATTAGGTTGAAACATTTCGCTACTCATCCAAGTAGCTTCTTCAGTCTGAGGAGATTTGGTAGGAGACCCCTGATATATCCTCAACATTGGTTTCACTTCCCCTTGGTCTGAATAGGCTTGTTAGATGGACAAAGACTGAAGAAGCTACTTGGATTAATAGCAAAATGTTTCAACCTAATAAGAAAGAAGTCCAGTTGCCATGACTCAATTTCCAGATAACCTAGGTACTAGCGCATTCCTGTCAACATGTCAGCCTCTGCACACCTCCTTAACAAATGAATAGGTCTCAAATGTAAATGAGTTATAGCCTAGTCTTCCTTCTGATATATTACTTTATGTCTCCAATATATAATTTCCAAGTGGTGGTGGTGGTGATGGCAATGACGACATACGTTTGTATCCTGACTTTCCACAAATGAGCTCCAGACAGACTGCATGGTTCTCCTCTTCACCCCTTTATCTCACAACTACTCTGTGAGTAGGTCTACAAGACAGACTGACTGGTCCAAGGTCATGAACTCACAGGAGGGCTGATCCTTTGCTAAAAAAGATACAAAACCAAAGAGGCAAGATCAACAAAAGCTACATTAATTAATATAGAGAAGTCAGTGTTATTGAATATTACATCAATATTATGATGAAATGGCCTAAAATGTCACGGTGTATGATTTCACCAATTTCCTATACATAAAACAGTATTTATGGTCTTTATCCAATAAATGGGAAACAAACGCAAAAACAAGAAAACAGGAGAACCTTAAAATATAAACAGGCAGATCAAGGGATATATTACATTAGAGAAGTGCACTGACTTTGGACTAATCTGCAGGGGAGGAGGGAAGACCCAAATGAGAATATTTGTTTTATTCTAGGGTGTAAACAACTAAACAACAACAACAAAAAGGGTGACTATGGGGTGCATCAAAGAACTATCACCCACCCACCCACCAGGTGGAACAACACCCCCAGCAGAGCCCTCATGTTCTGCCATTCATGGTGTTAAAAGATTTTTAGCCAAATACTCCCAGGGGGTTGAAATGGGGAAATGGAAATCAGGAAGAATGAGCTGCCAAAGAAGGAAAGTGACAATTTAACACCCTGTAGAGCCTATAACATTGGCGCCAAGTGAGTCTTTCTGGGGAGATAATTGTACAGACAGGTTGGAACCACTGAAAAGAACCACTGTCTTGCAGGCACTCACTTCGCTTCATTTGACAGAGCCACTCAGACCTCTATTTATGACTTTAGAATTTTGATAGGTAGGTATGACAGGACATGCCATCCCTCAGATGTTTCAGGCTTTAAACGTGAAAAACAGCATTTTGAATTGAACTTGGAAATGGACTAGCACCTGGTTTAAAATCCCAAGTTTCTGCCACACAGTTTATCATATTGGCCAATCCTAATTAGCAGTCAAGCAGCCCTGTTTTTGATTACTTAGAAATTCTGGAAAGACAAAACCATGTGTAACACATTGGCTGGACCCAGCAGTACATAAATTTCAACTAGAGTAGGCCTATTGAACCAATGGAACTTATAGAGGAGTTGACTCACCAAATCCCCACTGATTCAATGGGCCTCTTCTAATTGTGACAGACAGCTGGATTTCATCAAATACCATTATCCAAACTGAAAGTTATCAAAACTTGAACAGAAATTCCAAGTTTATCTCTGTCCAAGTATGGTCATATTTTTTTTCCAATTGTCTAAGCTGGTTAAAGGCACTCTGAGGACACCTGTGTTCAACAGCAGCAATGCTGGATTAAACTACAAATTTGATCTTCTATGAGGCTGGAGGTATAACTTCTCTATATACACTTGCCAGAATAAATTTTCACTTCTTCAAAACAATACAAAATGAGACATACTGACAACCGTATACTATTAAGTATCTGGCCTAGTAGTTCTGGCAGGGAAAGCTAAATTTTAGCTAGCTATCAATATCAATAGAGTATGTAGTGAAGGACAAACACTGTGATTGTTCTAGCTATTCTTGAACGCATCCCAAAAGATTTCATAATTATGAGGACCTAGATTTCATAACAAAGAAATGTAAATTGGATTCCCTTTGTTTCAGGAGGGTTTTTTTCCTCCTGTTTTGAAAACTATCAGATAGTCAGAAGCTTAGTGGGAGCATGGCACCCTTTTTATCTGTCTACACAAAGCATTTTTAACCTCCTTGTTTCTTAAACTGTAGATTAATGGATTCAACATGGGGATTACAATAGTATACAAGACAGATACCCCTTTGCCTATATTTGGAGAAACAATAGCCCCAGGTTGACCATACATAAAGAAAGTTGTTCCAAAGAACAAGCTTACAACAATAACATGGGAAGTACAGGTTGAGAAGACTTTGTGTTTACCTTCTAAAGAAGGTATGCGAAGGACTGTTGCTATAATGTAGGTATAGGAGATAGAGATAATTGAGAATGTCACTATAACAATAGATCCACACATTGCTAGCAGCACGATTTCATTTACAAAAGTGTCTGAGCAAGAGGCCTTCATGACAGCTGGGACATCACAAAAGAACTGGTTGATCTCCCTAGACTCACAGTAAGATAACCTGAATGTGAGGCCTGTCTGTGCACAACAATTGAGGAAACCAAAGAAATATGCACCTACCACAAGAAATCCACAGGTCCTCTTGGACATTTTTGAATGGTAAAGCAATGGGTTGCAGACAGCAATGAATCGATCATATGCCATCCCAGCCAGCAAAAAGGCCTCGGTGGTCCCAAGGAGAGAGAAAAAGAACATCTGGGTTGCACAGCCAGCATATGAAATCACCTTGTTCCCAGTTGAAAAACTGAGCACAGCTTTGGGTGTGATGGCGGATGAGTAGCAGACATCCATGAAAGACAGGTTCTTCAGGAAGAAGTACATAGGCGTGTGAAGGTGAGCATCAACAGTGGTGATTATGATGAAGCCAATGTTCCCCACCAGGGTGAAAACGTACACCCCCAAGAAGAGAATTAAGAGAACTATCTGCATCTGAGGTTCATTCTTAAATCCTACCAAGATGAATTCTGTGATCGCAGTTCCATTTTTCATGGCTGAGTTACAACATTGTGGCAGGTGAGGAGAACAGCCTTTCTCTCCTGGCTTTTGTGCTTGTAAACATTGAACAACTGTATTTGCATATGTTTCCCCAGACTGGAACATACCAAAAGTAGGCATGATTGTTACTCATGGAGACAGAAGTTGTACAAATGTGTTGTCAGAAAAAAGCTGCACCTTAAACAGAAGCAAACGTATTTTTCATTAGCCAACTGAATATAGTACACTGAATCTACATTCAGGAATTTTTGAAGTGATAAGGTGGTGGGTACCTCTGCCGAAGTTATTTTTTTCTTGAAATAGCACTTCTTCAGGAATGTTTGTGTGTTCTGTGCCATTAAGTCAGAACTGACTTATAATGACCTTAATAGGGCTTTCAATGTAAGTGATATATTTAAGGAATAGTTTTACCAGTCCCACTCCCCCCAGTGAGTTTCCATGGCCAAGGAGAGATCTAAACCCTGTCCTCCAGAGTCCTAGTAAATCACTGTATCCACTATACCACACTGGGAATCTTCATGAATAGGCCTCTCATATTCCCTTCCTCAGACATGGGAAATATTTGGACTTTGAGTTTTGGACTAGAATCCCATAGCCATGAGTAATGCTGACTAGGGGATTCTAGGACATGTAGTCCAGAAAATCCAAACATCTGCCTTTTACTCAGTCAAGTTGGTATTGTTGACATAGACTGCCAATGGCCCTCAGATACAATTCTTCTCTCAGAATTACCTGAAAACATGGGGGATTGGAGATATGATATTTTACATGCAAAGCTTATGCTTCTTTGCAAAGCAATCTTTGCAGAGCCCTTTGAACTAGGTTTTGGAAACAGATGATATTTATAGGAGCATAAAAGGTGAAATTACATCAAGCTTGAAGTGTATCAGAATCAGATAGTTTAGGCAAGGAATTTCAATGTCTCTGAACATTCCACTGATTTAAACATCAATGACTAAGAAGACAAGAAAAATACTTGACCAAAGTCTTCTTTCTGACATAAACTGATTATACGTGTGCCTATATAAACAAGACTGAAGATACACCTATATGTTGAGTTCACCAGCACATATGGAATTTATTAATAAAAGGGATATGAATCGATTTAGCCAATTCATGAGGTTATATCTATTGGGTATGAGAGCTAAATTGAGATTTATGGATTCAAAGACATTCATACTTCTGACTATTATATATAATAATATAGAACTGCAGAGCTGGAAGAGACCCTATGGATCATCAAGTCCAGCCCCTATCAAGGAGGCATAGCGGGGAATTAAACTCCCTACCTCTGGCTTTGCCAGAGACCTAAACCACCGAGATATCTAGCAGTTCTTGAGTTATATGATAATACCCATCACTGTTTTGTGAACTTCTTTAGAAGCATATGGATAGTCATTATTAGAAACAGACCTGTGTAGCAGACAGAATTTGGTGTCATCTACAACAATTGAAGGCATCAAACTGATTTTCTCACAGGAAGCATAAATCAGAATCCAGCTCTCTCCAATCCTTGTCCAAAACCCCACCTCATCCTTCCTCAACTTGGTGCTCTACACCATATTGAACAGCAATGCTTTACCAAGAATAATGGAAGATGTAGTCTAGAGAGGTCCATATTGAGGAAGACTGTTGTACCTGCTACAGCCTACTGATGTAGAAATAGCAGGGCTTTGTTGTTTAGTCGTTAAGTCATGTCCGACTCTTCATGACCCCATGGACCAGAGCACGCCAGGCCCTCCTGTCTTCCACTGCCTCCCGGAGTGGACATAAAAAAGGAAAGATAAGTCATCTAGCCAGCAAGAAGAGAAGTCATCTAGCCAGCAGTTTTTATATATAGTTTTATATATATATAGAAAAAGACCTGACTCTGCCATGAAACTTACTGGGGGTGAAACTGGTAAAACCATTCCTTAAATCCTTCACTTTCCTCTAAAACCTTACATATATAAGGTTTTAGAGGAAAGTGAAGGATTTAAGGAATGGTTTTACCAGTTTCACCCCCAGTAAGTTTCATGGCAGAGTCAGGAAATCAAATGGAAGTCTCTTGAATCCAAGTCCATTACTCTATCCACTACACCACACTGGATACTTCTAGTCAACACTGGATGTAATTTACTACTGGTGTTCATATGGCACCAGTGGAATGTCACATAGTATAACAAGGTGTGACTATACTGCTCTTTCAAGAAGTACATTACAGCAAAGCTTCTGAGAGAAAAAGACCAAAGAACAATATATAAGCTATTTATTGCAAAGCACAAATCACTACAAAACAGCAACTGGAATATATTGTAATATATGATAAAGATACATTACCTATGTTTAATAAGATAAAACAGTTCTAGGCGTGAATGACCATGTATCCTCTTCTGTACAGCAGAGGAGCCCTCAAACAAAGGTGAAGTTTGTCACAGCATCATTGTGACATCACCTTTAACTTTCTTTTCTCTCTTTCTTTCCTCTCAAATCATATATTGGAACAATTCCCCACTATTCCTTGTTTTCATTTTTCTGTTCAGCACACGATCCCAACAACATGATGAACTCAGCCTCATTCACACTTCCTGCCAGTCTTAAAAGTGTGCAATTCATTATGGAGGAGAGCATCATTCTGTTGACTCTGTCTCACAGTCTTGGCCTCATGATGAGAGGTTCCCATGGAGACCTCTATGCAGTGTGACAACACTCCTAATGTAACCTTGCTCAAGAATATGTTAGAATTATTTCTCCTTTGAACTATGTTAACTTGTAAACATCTAGACTGCAACTATCTCTTCTATCTCAGAAAATGAATGCTTTGGGATTCCAACCTCTAGTTCACCCAGTTCTGTACTACACTCTCCCCCTGAGGTAATTCTGACCAAACAGTAGTGATTAGAAAGGAAATGAATGTCTTGCCTTCCCTCCAGTAATATTACTCAATGCCTTCCTTTTATATAAATGGACTACAAGAGAGTCTCTATTTTTGTTCTATGCAGTTTTAAGTAGCTTCATAAACACTTAAGGGAAAACATTGACTCCCTTGGGTATTGCAGGCACGTGATATAATAAATTCTGAAGAGACCAGCTTTTTATCATATTTTGCTTCACAAGATTAAAATAAACCAAAGTGGTACAGTTTTTTTCCTCTGTAATCAAGGCCTTGAAAAAAAGGTCAGGCTAACACTTGCTATTGAAACTGAGTGGAGTCTACTCGTTTGTTTGTTCATTTGTTCGTTCGTTCATTCATTCAATGTATACCCTAAGTTTCCAACAGCAACAAAGAAAGGTCCCTCCGGACCGGCATGCAGCTTCCAGAACTTGGCTTCTTTGCCTGCCCATCTGGAGAGACGCAGCAGGGGACGATAGGAGGAAAGCAGGCAGGGCTAAAGGCGAGCCTTTATTTATTTATTTATTTATTTATGTATTTATTTATTTATTTATTTATTTATTACATTTATAGCCCGCCCATCTAGTCATATAGACTACTCTGGGCGGGTAACAACATATCATGTAACAATTTAACAATTTAAAATCATAACAATATATTACTAACTAAACAATGATCCAAGATGGGAGAAAACACAAAATAAGAAAAATTCAGATGGTGGGTGGAGGGAAGGCTTGCTTAAACAGCCAGGTTTTCAGTTGGCATTTAAAGATGCCCAGCGACGGGGCCATGCGAATCTCAGGAGGGAGGCTGTTCCAAAGACGAGGAGCCACTGCCGAGAAGGTCCTTCCGGGCCTCCCTCGGCGTTAGGCTCCTCAGCCTCACCTCCTGGCTAGATCGGGTGATACGGGTAGATCTAGGTGGGAGAAGGCGTTCCGTCAGGTAACGAGGCCCTAAACCGTTTAGGGCTTTAGCCTTTAAGAAGGCTGCCTCTGTCTGTGTAGTCCTCTTTCCCTGCTTCAGCTTGCTGGATGGAAGATCATCGTGTCGGAGTCAAGCAGTTTCACTTTCATCGCTTGACCTAACCAGCCTTTGTTTAGGAGCTTGGATCTGGGCTGTGCATTGGCACAGCCCCAAGGTTGTTTTTTTTTTGGGGGGGGGGAGTTTAGTCAGAGCAGCCTTAGCAGTTTTGCCAAGGCTGCTGTATTTAAATAAATGAATGAATAAATAAATAAATAAATAAACCCAGAAAAATTGAAAGTAGTAAAAAATAATAATTAAATGAATAAATATTAATAATACTGAGTGGGGTAAGGGGAGGATAAGGGTGATCATTGGGGGGAATAATCCCATAGTCCTACCCCCCCAACCCCAACCCTTCTCTGGGTATGTGTTTGGGGGGAGAAAAGACTTCTAACCCCCTCCTTTTTTCTATCAAAAATAAAATAAAATATAAATAAATAAATAAACAAAAGAGTGAGAGAAAGGCAGAGGAGTGGAAAGGTTGCTTGAAGAGCCCCTACCCCAGCCCCACACCTTCCCTATATTTACAATAAATAAATATAAAAAATAAAAAATAAAAAATAAAAAAATAAAAAAATAAAAAAATAAATAGCATACAGTGGTGCCTCGCTAGACGATGTTAATCCGTTCCGCGAAGATCGCTGTCTAGTGAAAACATCGTCTAGCGAAGCACGTTTTCCCATTGGAATGCATTGAAATCTCTTCAATGTGTTCCAAGGGAAAACTCAGTCGTCTAGCGAAAATCTCCCATAGGGAAACCTCGTCTAGCGAGTGCGGGTCCCCGTCGGAATGCACTGACAGCTTTTGACCACTAGTCGGCGCATTCCTATGGGGAAACCTCATCGTCTAGCGAAAATTCCCCATAGGAGACCATCGTTTTGCGAAGCACAGTAGCGATCGCAAAAAGGCATCGTCTAGCGATTTCCTCGTCCTGCGAGGCAATCGTCTAGCGAGGCACCACTGTATAGTATTTTGGTTAATTTGATTGGAGGTAGCACAAGTGGGCTGGAACAGGTGGCGTTACTGAACTTTGGTAGCTACTGGGCAGCTAGCATAGGCGCCATGCCACCCAAGGGGGGGGTAGCAAGGACAAGCAGCCTGCAAAACGCAAAGCACAGGCTCAACCCCTGCCTGCAATTTCATCGTCAGATGATGAGTGGCCAGACTACATGGCCATATGGGAGAAGTTGAGCGCATTAGAGAGGGAAAGGGCACAGACCAGGGCGGTTGCGGGTCCAACTGAGTCACACAGATTGTGCAGAGCATCTAAGGTGCACAGGTTGGCTGAGCTTAAGAGAATGGGGGACATTATGCTTTCTCGCATTGCCAGGTGAGTCACTGGGCACAACACATGTAGGCTACTGGCCATGGGGCACCTGGGGTCAGGCAATGCAATTCCCTCCACAGGTACCCTTGGGTCAATTAGGTGCAGGGACCCCAGTGGCAGGAATTTTAGGCACAACACCAATGCCCTGGGTGGCACCTCAGTCATGTGTGAGAATGAGCTCAGAGGGGACAACCAGCAGACAGATTCCAAACACTGGTTACAATTCAGTGCCTCGTGAGGCACTCCCTGAGGGTGACCAGTCATTGCCACTTGGTGACCATCTCCTTCCTGCCACTATTGAGAAAATTTGAAAAGGAGAGTACGTGGATATTTTTCAGTTGCTGAGTAGGGAGTTGGAAGAAAAGAAGAAAGATAAAGAGGATGAGAGGGAAAAGGAGAAGGTGCGCAGGTGCAAGCCCAGAAGGTGCTGGGCCAATTGGTTACTGGGATTCTTTATTTATGCTGGAACCATAGTTAGAGCCCAGCCCGAAAGGGCCTTCTCTCTAATCCAATATATGGACTTGATATATAGGGTGTATGTAGATTTCCCAGGGCATGTGTGGCTTTCTTATGATGAAGGCTTCCATATGAGAGCGGTGCTGCGCCCTAACATGTGCTGGGACATGCTGCATGATGGGCTTTGGCTTCGATACATGACCGATCTTTGGTGAAAGGTTTGATAGTGGACACCTAGTGCAGAAAGGGACTTAACCCAGCTCTTCCCGCTCTTAGGCAGGACAGGTGGTTCAACCCCATTTGGTATGTTGGGAATTCAATGCCCATGGATATTGTAACAGACGGCCCTGCAGGTTTTGCCACCAATGCGCCACATGCGGAGGGCCCCATGTGTCAGCCATGTGTTCCAAAGGTATAGCTGGGGAAGCAGGGGCAACACCAGGAAGCCGCCTCCAGGTTCTCCAAAAGGGCCCCAGCCCAACTAAGGTTCAAGTTTTCCATAGGTGGCTGCAAGGTTACCCAGATAGGGCGGCAGCCAAGTATTTGCTGGAAAGGTTTAAGTGGGTATTTAGGATCCCAGCCATGGCGGATAGGGTGGCCACCTTAACCAAAAACGTGAGATCAGTAGTGGGTCAGGACGCTATTGTTGGGGAAAAAATCAGTAAAGAAGTGGCAGAAGGCAGAGTGTTGGGTCCGTCTCCTACCCCACCGGTGCCACATCTAAGGGTATCCCCACTTGGTGTAGTGCCAAAGAAGGTTCCAGGTGAATTTAGACTGATCCAGCACCTGTCCTTCCCGGCAGGGGATTCAGTTAATGATAGGATCCCTCAGGAGCTATGCAGTGTCCATTATACATCATTTGACACTGCAGTTCGTATGAGACAGGGCACCTCCCAGTGCCAGCGCCTGATGTATGCCTTTCGGGAGCTCACTCAAGAGCTTGGTGTTCCTTTGGCGGAAGAAAAAACAGAAGGTCCATGCCTGGTTCTGACTTTTTTTGGAGATAGAGAGATACTGTTAGGCAGTCCAGCTGACTGCCTGAGAACAAGATAATAGATTTGACTCAGCGCCTTAAGGCAGTGCTAGCACAACACAAAGTTACTTTAAGGGAGCTGCAGGTTCTGGTGAGACACTTGAACTTTGCATGTAAAGTCGTGGCTCCAGGCAGAGCCTTTTTGCGAAGGCTTTGTGACAGTATGAAAGGCCTCAATAAACCTCATCACAGATGTCAGATTTCAGCAGGCATGAGGAAGGATTTAGTAGTTTGGTTGAGGTTTTTAGAGGGGTTCAATGGTGTCTCATTTTGGAGAACAGAGTTGAGGTTGGGAGCCGACTTTCTGGTACAAACAGATGCGTCAGGATCTCTGGGGTTTGGCATATATTTCCAAGGTCAGTGGTGTGCAGGGAGTTGGCCATTGAGTTGGCAAGCAGCAGGCATTACAAGGGACCTTACATTTTTAGAGCTTTTCCCAATAGTGGGTGCGGTATGGTTATGGGCTGAGTCTTGGTCTAACTCGGTTGTGACCTTCTGGTGTGACAACCAAGCAATAGTGTACATAGTTAATTCACTCACATCTAGTTTACAGAGAGTAATGGCCCTTGTTAGAGCACTCACATTACACTGTTTACAATTCAATATAGTTTTTCACACCAAGCATGTCCCTGGGGTTGAGAACGCTTTGGCTGATGCCCTGTCCCATCAACAGATCGGCTGGTTCAGGGTGTTGGCTCCAGGGGCATGATCATACCTGGAGGTCCTACCAGATGAAGTATGGAGTCTTGGAGGGTAGAAGCAAATAGAGCAACGAGCTTGGCTGTGGCCCCTGGCACTCATCGTCATTATGAGGTGGCATGCAAGGAATTTTTCTCATTCCATCAGGTGGAAGAGCTGGGGCAAGTTTGGCCCACTCCAGTTGATCATTTGGTGCAATTTTATGTTCATTTGCACCGGAGAGGCTTGGCTCCCAGATCTATTCAAGGTCGAATGTCTGCATTAGCTTTCTATGCCAAAGCTCAAGGTTACCAGGACACCACTGGAGCACATGCGCACACCTATATCACCAGAAATCCTAGCCTGGCTAGGGACTGTTTGGGAGGCGGTGTGCTCTGATCAATTTGAGGTGAGCCTTTTTATGGCAGCAACACTTATCACCTTTTGGGGGGCTCTTAGGATAAGTGAGCTGGTGGCAGCAGGAAAGAGTGATACGTCTCTATCCTCTTTGCAGAGGAAGGTTGTGGTAATTGCGGATAGGCAAGTCATGATTCATCTTAGGACATCCAAGACTGATCAGAAGGGAAAAGGCAAAATGATAGTGTTGGGACAATGTTCCATGGAGGCAATGTGCTCTGTTAAGGCAGCAATAGAATACTGTGTGTAGGGTTAAGAGGTGACGAGGAA
Organism: Intellagama lesueurii; assembly: GCA_037013535.1. Lineage (NCBI taxonomy): Eukaryota > Metazoa > Chordata > Lepidosauria > Squamata > Agamidae > Intellagama > Intellagama lesueurii. Next base: position 22,084,669 of record JBAJHW010000006.1, read on the forward strand.
GGAAGTTTTTTGAGGTATAAGGACTCGTCTTTGCTCACAAAACATCAATTTTGGAAGGTCACGTCTCAGGCCTTAAGAAAGGCTGGGATTCTAGGTTGACGATTTGGTACCCATTCATTTTGTATAGGCACAGCGTCTACAGCGGCTGCTATGGGGTACAGCATCGGAAAAGTTAAGAAGGTTGGATGATGGTCCTCCATCAGATACTGAGGTTATGTTTGACCGTTGCCACAGTTGTAGGTGCTGGCATTGGGTTTTTGTGTTCTTATTGTTAAGGTTCAAGAATTTGTTGACCAGAGTTCAAGTGTGTTTATACGGCCACAGCTACGTGTTCTGGGCAGCAAAGTATGCAGAAGTATCCAGTTGGGGTCATAATCTGGACCTTGGCGTGTGGGCCATGTTGGAGCAGAGGGGCCGGAGAGGCATGCTCTGGGACAAGTTAGTAGAATCAACATCCCAGGGTACTCCAGATGTGCCCCCTGACATTGCGTTAATCCACCTCGGTGGGAACGATTTACCCCAGCATGGGGGCAAGGCATTTATATTGCAGGTCAGCGGACCTGTACACATTGGCGTTGCGCTTTCCTGGAACACACATAGTGTGGTCGGCTATCATACCTGTAGGATGGTATGGAAGGCCAGATGCGACCTTAGGTGCATCGACAAGGCCCGGAAGGGACTTAACAGGGTAGTAGGGCCATTAAGGCTCAAGGGGGCTCAGTTATTTGGCATCCCAATATTAGAGTTAGTTGCCCGGAGTTATATAGGGAAGACGGGGTGCACTTATCACATCTAGGGCTACATTTGTTTCTTTGTGATGTGCAAGGGGGTCTTAGGGCCAAAATTTTCAGCTTGGTGGGGGGCTCGGGGCATACCGAGTAGCCCCATGCCGTGGCGGGTAGTGCAAAGCAGAATAGGAGCAGGGGATTTACGGGGGATACACCCAGCGGGGGCTAGACACCCCTCCTCTCAGAATTGCAGTGAGAGGTTCTGCTGAGGGGAGGGGAAAAACAGGGGACCCCAGGGGACCCGGTTCAATTGGGGTCCTGAGGCTAGGCTTTGGGCCGGCCTCCAGTGCGTATGGCTGAGAGGGGGCGGGGCTGGAGAACAGCATCCCCATTTGTGGCAAGATCCTGCTGGGGAAAGGTCTGGACCAGTCAAGTAAGATTGACAACGGTCTCAGACCTGTTTTGCACTATGCCAGGCCCCCTTAAAATAGGGGAAATTAAAGCATTAATAAGTTAATAAAGTTGTGGCCCTAGTTTAACCCACTTTATTGTGTCTCATCTTGTTATTCTGGGCTGGGCGGGCAAGGTGTCCAAGACAACGAAGGTTACTAAAATATAAGGTTACAAGCACTGACTTGATTAAAATATACTATTAAAGTGAATCAATTGCAAACATTATTAGAAACACAACAACAAAAGATGGAACTGGCAACTGAGCAGTTAAAACAATTTCAACAACAGATAACTTATACAATGATAACCAGTGTTATCCACTATCTCTGCTCACTGCAGCTAGATTGGGTCCCTCTCCACTACACATGCCTTTGTGTAGTAGCAAGATAGTGGAGAGGGAAGCAATCTAGCCCCAATGAGCAGAGAGACCCCAAGAAAAGATCCCTAGCAGATGGTAGTGAACCAAATGAAGTTCCCTTCCTTGTAAATCATAATACCTGGACAGGTTTATATAGGAGACTGTTGTATTTCACATAGTCCTATGTAGCTTTGTAGACCCTAATCAACACTTTCAATTGTGCCTTGAAACAGATAGGAAAGCATTGAAGGAGTAGGAATGAGGACTCAACATGTTCCATATAACTGCTCTAGACAACAGTCATTTCTGAACTAGCCAAAGTTCTGGAACAGCTTTCAAGGCAACCCCCTTGTGGAGCATGTTACAGTAGTCCAAACAGGATATAACTCAAGTCCTCTTTGGGTGTGCAAGAGAGGGTTCATTCAAACATGTAGGATGGGGAAAGTGTTAGCCTCCTCCTGTGATAATCTTCACAAGAGGATAGCAACAGTCTGTTGTGCGTGGAATGTTCCTTAACAATCTGGAACACTTTGAAAAGACAGCTCTTTAGACTGTCACTTGCCATGTGTGGAGAATGAGAACAGAAGGGTTGGGCAAACCATCTCATGTGCTTAGATTAACCCTCCTCTGAACATCAGAATAGGGCTTTACTCATTTGTCACCATAAGATGTCTCTAGGAACAAGTGTAGACCGTGCACTAGTTTAACTGCCAAAGACTTTTCCATTCACTGCCGAACCCAAGGCAGCCAGGATCAAATTTAAAACCAGGAATATACCTACATTACAAACATTAGCTTACAAGGGATGCATAACATCAATTAGTGCAGGCAGAACCCCTGTTCCCTGATCTGTCCTTCAACTAACTACCGTGTTTCCCTGAAAATAAGACAGGCTTATATTAATTTTTGCTCCAAAAAACGCATTAGGGCTTATTTTCAGGGGATGTTTTATTTTTTTCATGTACAACACATTTATTCAAATACAGTCATGTCATCTGTAACAACCACCTCTCCCTAAAGAGAGTATGATGTTTGGACAAGGAGTCACTGTGAGTGCAAAACTACCACCTTTATCTCTGAGGTAGGTCCTTTAGTCCCCAGAAGTGTGTAGCAACCAAGCATTGACTTTGTGCTTCCTTAGATAGCATAACAGCCCTGTAAGGTAGGACCTCTCAAATACAGTAGCAACTTAGTGACCTTCTCCAATCTCCACTGGATTTAAGTCCTGCTGTTCAAGAGACAAGTCCTCTGTAAGAATTATATTTGTTTTTATTAAGAAAATAAAAGTTTCATTAGCATACAGTTGTTGCATCAAGCATAAGCTTTTAACATATCAAACCATTACAATGGTTAAATAAAGCTGCTATTTCTAAATAAAATAATAACAACTAAATCTCTACTAAGTAATCGTCTTGACTTCTAAGCTGGGCTATTCACTCCCCCTTCTCCTCTTTTCAAAAGGCAAACCTTTTTTCTCTCACATCCTGCAAGCATTCCCCAACATGCCACAAACCATCATTTCACATACACAAACAATCATTTTTCTACATGTCTAGGACCTCCTTCTTCCTGACACTTACTAGCCATCAACCAATTCCTTGCAAGAAGGCTTAACACAACTCTCCACCCATATTTCACATGAGATCCACAGGTGTCTTATCTCGTTTCCAATTAAGCGTATTCTTGTTTGGTCTTCTTTCCTTCTAGGCCTCCTTGGCCTTGCCTTCTTATCTTCTGTACCAGGCATCTCTGTACCAGTCAGCTCTGCAAAAACAGTCTCACACATTCCATTGCTTTTAACTCATCTTACACAGAGTCTAACAGACTCTATCTTTATATGACTACAATTCCCAGTATCCTTCAATTCATTACATTCATTCATCAATTCATTCTTCTGGTTGCTGCACAATGGTGGAGGGTGAGGTTTCACTTAACTGGGGCTTATTTTTGGGGTAGGGCTTATATTACGAGCATCCTGAAAAAATCATACTAGGGCTTATTTTCAGGTTAGGTCTTATTTTAAGGGAAACAGGATAGGAACACTTCTGCCTGTATGAAGTAAGCTTCAGTTCAGGATTGCTTTTCATTTTTGGATATTTATTTTGCTGTACTTGGTTTTATACTACACATGATACAAATTATTTTGTTTAACGATTTAGCTTGCAAAATAGGGGCTTTTAGGAAAGGAAATATATCCTTTTTACCTGCCTCCTTATGGCATCTTTGACCTCCTTGTTCCTTAAACTGTAAATTAGGGGGTTCAACATGGGGATTACAATGGTGTAGAAGACAGATACCACTTTGCCTTGATTAGGGGAAGAGATAGCTCCAGGTTGACCATACATAAAGAAAGCTGACCCAAAAAACAAGCTTACAGCCATGATATGGGAAGTACAGGTTGAAAAAGCTTTCTGTCTTCCCTCAACAGAAGGTATCCGCAGAATTGTGGCCACAATGTAGCCATAAGAGATTAGGACAATTGTGAATGTTACAATGATGATAAAGCCACACATTGCTAGCAGCACGATTTCATTTATAGAAGTGTCTGAGCAAGAGGCATTCATGACAGCTGGGACATCACAAAAGAACTGGTTGATTTCCGCTGGCTTGCAATAGGACAAGCTGAATGTGAGACCTGTCTGTGTGCAAGAATTGAGGAAGCCAAATACATATGAACCAGCCACCAGATGTGTACATGTCTTCCTGGACATGGTGGCGCGATAAAGTAATGGGCTACATATGGCAATGAACCTGTCATATGCCATCACAGCTAGGAAAAAACATTCAGTAGTCCCAAAAAGAGAGAAGAAGAACATCTGTGTGGCACACCCAGGATAAGAAATTGTCTTCTTTCCAGTGGCAAAGCTCAGCATGGCTTTGGGCGTGATAACAGAAGAGTAGCAGATATCCAAGAAGGACAAGTTCTTCAAGAATAAGTACATAGGGGTGTGAAGCTGAGCATCAGTGGTGATGATGGTGATCATTCCAATATTCCCCATCAAAGTGACAATATAGAACAGCATAAAGAGAAAAGACAAGCTGAGCTGTAGTTCTAGCTGACCTTGGAATCCATCCAAGATAAAGTGTGTTACCATTGTGTGGTTCCCCATTTTATTTCCTAGACTATAAAGAATGTAGGGTAAGGACATGATAAGACTGTTATGTCAGTTGTTGTTTGCTTGGCAATCATAAATCCTTGGCTTTGAGCTTCACACAGTGTCACTGTGCATTTTCTGAAGTTCCCTATTTGTCCACTGTTAAAGAAAAGAAAAAGCAAATATCATTTTGTCTGCTGTTTGAAAATGCTATTTTTCTAGTATTTCAAACTGTGTGGATAGCTTCCAAGAGAAAGGAAGCTGTGATCTTCAGAGAGCTGATCTTCACATATAGAAAAACAGAAACAGTGGCCAAGGTTGATGTGACTAATCTGCCCCCCTCTTCCCATGCATCAAGTATTTATGTTGCACAGGTCTAAAATATCTGGTCTGATATAGGACCACATTCAAAATATGATGTCCCTTCTCCCCTACTCAGAGAGACACATGGGACATCCCAGCAATAGATGTAGCATATGAGTTTTCATGTTGTATGTTTCAACGCTACTGCTCAAGATTCTGATGGAAGTGGTAGTGGCCCATATTGCAAGAGGTGCCAACATGCGTAGCTCTAGCAGGTGAATTGGCATATTCTTTGGAGTGTTCCTGATTCCAGGTGAAGACTATCTCCCCAAATCTGGCTTTTAAATTATTTACTTCTATTTTCATTGAACTAGTTATGTTATATTGTCTGCATTTCCCTAAGATGTGCTATTTTCCGCTACTTAAATTTTAATGCCTTCATAAAAATGTATGTGTGAGTGAGTGAGAGAGACACACACACACACACAGAGAGACAATACAATTCTTGAGGGGAATATAAGCATGACTATTAAATAAATGAAGAAACAGTTGCTATAAAAGTTGGTTGTTGTTGTTTAGTCATTAAGTCGTGTCCGACTCTTCGTGACCCCATGGACCAGAGCACTCCAGGCCCTCCTGTCTTCCACTGCCTCCCGGAGTTGGGTCAAATTCATGTTGGTAGCTTCAATGACACTGTCCAACCATCTCGTCCTCTGTCATCCCCTTCTCCTCTTGCCCTCACACTGGGAACATCAGGGTCTTTTCCAGGGAGTCTTCTCTTCTCATGAGATGGCCAAAGTACTGGAGCCTCAGGTTCAGGATCTGTCCTTCCAGTGAGCACTCAGGGCTGATTTCCTTCAAAATGGATAGGTTTGTTCTCTTTGCAGTCCAGGGGACTCTCATGTCTCCTCCAGCACCACAGTTCAAAAGCATCAGTTCTTCAGCAGTCAGCCTTCTTTATGGTCCAGCTCTCACTTCCATACATTGCTACTGGAAAAACCATAGCTTTGACTATGCAGACCTTTGTCGGCAAGGTGATGTCTCTGCTTTTTAAGATGCTATCTAGGTTTGTCATCGCTTTCCTCCCAAGAAGCAGGCATTTTTTAATTTCGTGGCAGCTGTCACCATCTGCAGTGATCATGGAGCCCAAGAAAGTAAAATCTGTCACTGCCTCCATATCTTCCCCTTCTATTTGCCAGGAGGTGATGGGGCCAGTGGTCATGATCTTAGTTTTTTGGATGTTGAGCTTCAGACCATTTTTTGCGCTCTCCTCTTTCACCCTCATTAAGAGGTTCTTTAATTCCTCCTCACTTTCTGCCATCAGAGTGCTATCATCTGCATATCGGAGGTTGTTGATATTTCTTCTGGCAATCTCAATTCCGGCTTGGGATTCATCCAGTCCAGCCTTTCGCATGATGTATTCTGCATATAAGTTGAATAAGCAGGGAGACAATATAAAGCCTTGTCGTACTCCTTTCCCAATTTTGAACTAATCAGTTGTTCCATATCCAGTTCTAACTGTTGCTTCCTGTCCCACATATAGATTTCTCAGGAGATAGATAAGGTGGTCAGGCACTCCCATTTCTTTAAGAACTTGCCATAGTTTGTTGTGGTCCGCACAGTCAAAGGCTTTTGCATAGTCAATGAAGCAGAAGTAGATGTTTTTCTGGAACTCTCTGGCTTTCCCCATAATTGAGCGCATGTTAGCAATTTGGTCTCTAGTTCCTCTGCCCCTTCGAAATCCAGCTTGTACTTCTGGGAGTTCTCGGTCCACATACTGCTGAAGCCTACCTTGTAGGATTTTGAGCATAACCTTGCTAGCGTGTGAAATGAGTGCAATTGTACGGTAATAAAAGTTGGTAGGTCTCCCCAAAAGATATAGTACTGAGAGTATCACATATACACAGCTCAAAAGTCATGAAACTCACTCTCCCACAATGGTGTACATCCATGCTTTTAAAAGGAAGACATATAAGTGACATCTCAAATTGATTTGTTATCATCAACATTAGTACTGTAATAATGGATGGCACTAAAGGTATCAGATATGTATCTGTGACTGACACATACAAGTAAATGCTTGAATAACTTAAACATATTGCTGTTGCAAATGCATGGCAGTTAGGTCTTCTGTCTACTGTAACTCCCAATATCTTTCTCTTCATTTGAACTTTTACTTACCAGGAGCAGTATAAAAATTGTTCATCTCACAAATAATCTAAGACTAGCAACAACATTTCATAGATTTTCTCCATGGCAAATGTTAGACAATCCATAGACAAGAGAACACTCTGAAGAGGAAAATAAAATATGATCACCTTTGTATGGAGCAGCGGTCATGGTCTGCATTCTACAGTGCAAGAACTGACCAAAATCCTACTGCATTTTTTATGCTGGCATACAAAGGTTGGCATGTCAACAGTGAATTGTTCCAAGTTAAAAAGTCATCTTAAGCATCTGCTGTTATGGTCCATGTCATGCCACTCTACATGCAATACCAAATGCTTATGCTAACTCCTTAACTTGCAGAAACATGCCACTGAGAGTTATGCCTGTTGCATTATGCTAGTGGGCATAACTAACAGGATGATAGCAATTGTACACTTCTGCAATTGTGCTCGGTGCCCCCCAAAATCAACATATTCCACTATCTTCATTCATGTGCTTCAATTAATATGTTCCTTACTTTTATAGAGTAGACATATTTGAGCTATGTTTTAGGCATGGGAACAGAGCAGAATCCAGTTTATTGTGATCTTATTTAACCTACTCTGTGAATAGAAATACTGCATATAAAGGTCTTGACTATCTTCTGAATTATTAAAACTCAATAGGTATTTGTTTATTATTAATATTTTTTTGTCAGAAAAAAAATCCAAGACAATGCTCAACAATCCTGAAAATCTTTTTTTTTTAAAAAAAATACACCCATTAATAAAACAATTTTGAAACAATTTGAAGAGATTATCTAGACACGTTTTCTAAATGTCAAGAGAAAAAGAGTAAACCTTAATTCTGAAAGGAGTGCATTTTGCACAAGAGCTAGAAATTATGGTGATTGGTACTTTTTCTAGAGATGGCAACATTTTGTTTCAGTTCATTTTTTAAAATAAAATTATAATACAATTTGAAATTCATTTTGGTATGGAAAGAATTTCAGATTTAACTGTTGGGGAAAGTGAAACGGACAGGTTAATCTAACCATATTTGGGACAAAAACTTTTTTTAAAAATGCAGGGGGAAAAATGGAACCTCACAAATTTATTGAGCACAAATGTGTGTGAAAGTTAAGTAATGGACATTTACCTAACCCATCTTCCTTCAGGGAGAGAGGGACGTCCTAACCTGGGCTGAAAGACTTCAACATTTAATCACTGAACACCAACACTTTAGTATGGCAGAATGATGTGGCTACATTCCATTTCAAACAACTAGAACTTCCTAAATATGTATGTGGCAGACAGGTTAGATCAACCTTTAAAAAAGGTTATATCTGTCCTTCTTTAATTATGAACTGGGAGTTTAAAATATGAGTGGACTATTATATAGGTGACAATATTGACTAATTAACTCATTCTCATATGCCGCATTTGTCTAGAAAATCTCTCCAAAAACTATCAACCCTAAACTTACTAGTCTTTACTTATTGTGATATATATCAACAAAAGAAAAAAATATCACCTTTACTACAACTGAAGGATAGGAGCCATATTTCATGTTTGGATGCCTCTGAAACATCACTGCTTCAAACCACTGGTTGTCTTCTACTCACACCTCAGTCTCTAGATGTTCAGTGATGTTATTTTCTCTCAGTGGGATATACAAAAGTATTCCAAGGTCTGAGCACAGAGGACAGACTATTCTTTATAAAGACTTCAGATAAATTTTGATTTCATTCTCCCTGCAATGACTTGTCTTTTGAAATAATTGTTGCTAAAAATAGATTTGATCCCTGGAGCATTGCTACAATCTGACCTACAAGATGAATAATGATATTTCCTAACTGTAAAGAAAATACTTCCAAAGAGGAAGGGTTTTCTCTCTCTCTTGTGTCATGTTTAAAAGTATATTTTCCACACAGGTACATGCAATGTATCACAAGAAAATTTTGATGTCCAGAACTCATTTATTCATTTGGGGAAAGGGGATGTTCTAAGACATAGATTTTGAAATCACTCAGAATGTACCAGGTATCTCATCTAATAATGCATATCCACTCCTCTTGATCCTTCCACCTTTAGTTCTCCAAATAACTTTCTTGACTTCATTATTCCTGAGGCAGTAGATGAAGGCATTCAGCATGGGTGTCAATGCAGTATAGACAGCTGAAATCAGCTGAAAAAAGCAAATCAGCAATATGAAAATTCTGCAGGTTTTGCCATAGGAAGTTCATTGTATTTCAATTAAATTCCTCAATGAAGCATGAAAAGTACATATCAAATTATAATAAAAAAGAAAAGAAGACTCTTGAGTCTTCTTTAAAACTAATAGGTTATTTTGCTGTGATCTGTCAAGAACTAAAATCTACTTCATCAGGTGCATGGACTACAGTACTTATGCTACAGGTTTATATAGAAGTAACTTTTGTTATACCAACTGTATCAGAGTGAAATAGGTATAGAAATTGCCAATTGAATAAAAATGGCTAAAATTCAATGACACTGATGACATTATCCTGAGCATTTCTACTTGTAAGTAAATCTCTCAGAGTTCATTGGGGCTTAGCCCTAATAGATATGTCTAGATGTGTAACCTTACTCTGTTTTAAACAACAAGACAGAGCCATTCTAGGTCAGCACTTAAATGGACAGCGTCTTCTTCAAAGCATCTTTGACCGGGAAGGTTAGACGCCTGTTGTATGCCAGAAACAAGGCTTTTAAGTCTGGGGATGATCTAGAATACAGTGCAGCAAGAACGAATTTGAGGAGAGGCATTAAGCAAGCTAAGGCCGAATATAAGAGGAGAATTGAAGACTGCTTTCACAGCAATAACATGAGGCAAGTTTGGCAGGGGGTTCAACAACTAACAAATTACAAAGCAAAAAAGGTTTCCTCGGGTGGAGGAGTGGAGGTGGCTGAGGAGTTGAGCAACTTTTTTGCTCGATTTGAGATCGATCAAACTGAAACTGTTCGTTTGCCATCATTTACTCAGCAGAGTCCTTCCCTCATTGTGAACGAGCAGGATGTGAGACAGACTATGAAGGTGGTTAACTCCAGAAAAGCAGCTGGACCTGATTCAATTCCCGGTCGGGTGGTAAAAGGCTGTGCTGATCAGCTAGCCGGAATATGGACTGTAATTTTTAACCGATCCCTGACACTATGTGTAGTTCCTGTCTGTCTCAAGGCCTCTATCATCATTCCACTGCCTAAAAAGTTGCCTACAAACAGTCCAAATGATTATAGACCGGTGGCACTAACTTCAATTTTAATGAAGTGCTTTGAACAGTTAGTTCGGAAATATATTATCTCCTGCCTTCCGGATTCCTTTGATGGGCTTCAGTTTGCTTATAAAGAAAATAGATCTACTGAGGATGCGATTAATACAGTGCTTTATATGGTTTTATCCCACTTGGAAACACAAGGGAATTATGTAAGATTGCTGTTTGCGGATTTTAGCTCTGCTTTCAATACCATTATACCTCCCAGATTAATAGCCAAACTTAAAGATCTAGACTTTCCAGATTCTATCTGTCTGTGGATTTTGGACTTTCTAACAAACCGTCCACAAAGGGTTAAACTGAATGACTACATCTCTACTGACAAGATACTCAGCACTGGCACTCCACAAGGCTGTGTCCTTAGTCCACTACTGTTCTCTATTTATTCATCGGATTGCACCAATAACCATCCCAGTAATAGGATTATCAAATTTGCAGACGATACAACACTAGTAGGACTGATTTCCGGGGAGGATGAGTCTGCGTATCGGGATGAGGTATTACAACTATCCTGTTGGTGTAAAAAAAACAATCTTCTATTTAACATCCAAAAAACCAAGGAAATTATAGTGGACTATAGGAAAAAAAGGGCAGACATTCGGCCACTGTATATAGATGGAGTCCGTGTGGAACAGGTGGTTGAATGTAAGTTTCTTGGGACCATCTTAACAAATGACCTGACTTGGAGTGCAAATACTGCTGCGTTAATCAAGAAGGCGCAACAACGGTTGTATTTTCTAAGGACTCTTAGAAAACAACAATTGACTGAGAGTTTGTTAACCACCTTCTATCGGAGTTCGATTGAGAGCATATTAACCTACTGTCTCTGTGTATGGTTCGCGAGCTGCACAGTGGCAGAAAAAAAGGCAATTCAGAGGGTGATTAAGACGGCCCAGAACATCATTGGCTGTTCACTCCCCTCTTTGGAAGAATTGTATAAGAACAGATGTAAGAGGAAGATATCTAACATACTGAGTGACTCCTCTCATCCGGGATATCAACTCTTTGAACTATTACCATCGAGAAGGAGATTCAGGGTATTGAAAGCAAGGACAAGCAGATTCAAGAACAGCTTTTACCCAAGTGCAGTACTGAGTTTAAATGCAGGGTCATAAGTGTCTGGTGGAAATTTAAATTGCGGAGAGTAACGGGGTATTTATATCTGTATGGAGAGTGTGGTGTATATTTTAATTTTTTTGTCCAGTTTTTACCTTGGGAAGAGCACCTCATTTCGTTGCACCCACTTGTGAGTGTAATGACAAATAAATTTCTTATGTCTTATGTCTTACTTCTTTATTCCTGAGGCAGTATATGAGTGGGTTCAGAAGGGGTACTACCGTAGTGTACAGAACTGACACTAGTTTATTGGAGTTGTAGGCATACATGGCTTTTGGCCGTGCATAAGTGAACAGCGTGGTAGAGTAGTACAACACAACTACTGTGAGATGAGAACTGCAGGTGGAGAAGGCTTTCTTTCTTCCTTGAGCAGAAGGAATTCTTAATACTGCAGAGATGATGTAGATATATGACATCACAACAATGCAGAGTGGTACCATAATAACCAGAAGAGCCAGGATAAAATCAACCAGTTCTGCCATGGAAGAGTCAGTACAGGAGATATTCAAGAGGGGTGAAATGTCACAGAAGTAGTGGTTAATCTTATCAATCCTACAGTACTTTAGCTGGCCAATGAAGCTCAGTTTGATGGCCGAGGTGATTAAGCCACACATCCAGCATCCTGCTGACAGTTGAGCACAGAAAGCATTGGTCATGATCATTGGGTAACGTAAGGGTTTGCATATGGCTAAATACCGATCATAAGACATGACAGCAAGAAGAATGCATTCACTGCACACAAATGTCACAAAGAAATACAGCTGGGTTAGGCAGCCATGGAAGGAGATACGTTTGTTGTGTGTCATAAAGCCTGCCAGCATCTTAGGGACAATGAGTGTGACATACCAAACTTCAATAAAAGAGAGATTGCACAAAAAAAGGTACATGGGTTTGTGAAGGCTATTGTTAATCCAAATGACTACAATGATTATAAGGTTTTCCATCAAGGTCAGCAGGTAAGCAAGGATGAACAGGATAGAAAGAAGTATCTGGAGTTCTGAAGAGGTGGGGAATCCCAGGAGGATGAAAAAGCGGACATTTGTCTGATTGGATTCTTCCATTCTTTGGATCCAGGATATAATCTGTGACTTATCAGGGCAAGAAGGGAAATATGTTATACAACATCTGTTGACCATGATGATTTATGTTACTTCACATAAGTGCAAAAATAGGCTTTACTGAATAAACTTTTATTTAGATATTCAAATAGAAAAGACAGAGGTGCATACTTTGATTTTGCTCATTTGATTAAAAAACACAGATTAATAAAGGTTAGTAAAAAAAATAAATCCTGGTGTGAATTCCTTATTGATCTTTTATACTCTGCCTTCCCTCCAAGAAGGGCAAGGTGACCCATGTGGCTTTTCTACGTTAAGTATTACTAAAAATGCTACAGTACTGTTTGCCCTCCCAAGTCCCGAAATGAAGACGCAAGACAGTGGTATAGATTAAATACGGGCCACACTTTATTAATTCAATTCTGATTATAGATATCATTGTCCTCATCAAGTGAGGGGGCCTGCGGTAGTGCGGAGAAATAAATGCAGGGCATCCACGATACCCTTCTCAGTCAATGGGCGAGTCCCAGGCCCCCAGGTTCCAGCTGTCTCGACGACAGCAGGAACCCAGCCGGCCTCTAATAAACACCCCAGACCTCGAGCCATCTTTATTTGATGACTGTCGGTCCGAAAGTGGCCCAGCGCATCTTCCCGCCGCCGGCCCTGTAATCGCACGATCCGCAGAGCCGGGAGGTCGGATGCGCTGTTGGCTTTCCATAATTATCAAAGGGACACACCGAGACAACCAGTTTTTTCCCGCACTACCCGCCAGTGTGACCGAGAATAACCACCAAGCAAATGCCAACAAAACCCTTTTCCAGTGTGGGATAGGCGAAAAATCCCTCCATCCAGTAGCCAATCAGGATAGAGGTCAAAAATTCCTATCCGGCCCTATAAAAGCGACCACAAACACACTAGAAAGAGGGTGGGCGGGTGGGTGCCCGAACAAGAAAGAGGACGCTTCGGGGGCGAGCATTTCTTTAAATAACTTCTCACCCCCTCCCTTTTTCCCCATGTGACCGGATCTGCCCTGCGTCCTTCAGAACCGAGGAGGGCAAAGCCGGCCACGCACTTCAAGGACGTTGAAACGTCCTTCCTGCGGGCAGAAACATCTAGCCTCACCCAGGTCTGTCTGTGTGTGCGTGTGTGCTCGTGCACGTGTGTCTGCATGTGTATGTGTGTGTGTGTGTGTGTATCTATTTCAAACCCCCAAGCAATCATGTCTGGAAATCAAAAATATTTTAATGTGATAAGGACTGTCACCAGCTAGATACAATTGGTCTGGGCCACTACCATTTATGTTTCAGCCCTTCCTTTGTCTTGTGACATCTATAATTATCTGAAGAACAAATCCTTCTGTAGTTCCTTACCACCAGAAGACACACTTTTCATATTCTTCTCATCCAAATTTATACTCAGATCTTTTAAGTTCCTAATTACTTTATATCGTTTCCAACCGAAAACATTGGGCTAAATTCAAATGTTAGTTTCTATTAGAATAGACCCATTGAAACAACGGCACATGTTAGCACAACATGTTAGCTAGCTGATTTAGCCAATGATGCTTTATTCCTCTTAAATGTTTACCAAACTAGTACTGCAGAATTGCAGCCTTTCAGCACCTTTGATCACCACTGTTTTTGTTCTTCCTTTTACCATTGCTGGATCATGAACTGAGTGAGTGGAACCATTTTGGGATGACTTGGCCCTCCCACCCAAACCTTTGCTGTACTTGTCAGCTACTGATTTGTTTATATGAATTGAGAAAGTGCAATGGGAAAGATGTCTTGATTGGCTGGATCTTGACTGCCTGATTATCCCTGAAAAGAAGACTTCTCTTTTCCTTCCACTGGTGGAACAAAGCAAGATCAAGTGGAGACTGCCCACACAACGAAGGGGAGTTGGACATTTTCACTGATGTCGTCTACATTCTGTATCACCAGCATCAGTTCACACACTCTTCTTAGCACATAACTGTGTGCTGAGAGGATACATTTTGGTGCAGGGGAAGCTGTAGGCGAATGGTAATAAGTGAAAATCACCTATTCCTTTCTGTTAGGAGCATCATCCCATTTGAAAGGAGATAAAAACTCTGGATTGATATGCTCCAGTGCACTTATACACAACGTTGTGTTTAGGTTTTGCTTCTACATTTAATGACCACATGAACTCTTCCTTTTGCAGTGTTTGTTTATTGCAGATGTGCACATCTATAATTACACGAAAGGAAAATGTAAATAAAAGGAAACAAAAGCTGGTGTGGGCAACTCTTGCTCCAGAATTAACTGTAGAAATTATGCTAATCAGACTAGGATTCAGAGTACCAGAACAAATTGTTGACAAATCAGACATATTTGGAATGATATACTCAATTTGGGCATGAATTAAGGGAGATGCTTACATAGTTAACTGGTCCCACAATTTCCTTTATATTGAAAAGGAATCTTAGAGATGCTTTCCAGATGATGCTGAAAACAGTTGCAATTAAAGCATATTGTGAAACCGTATGTCATAGGTTTATGATAATCATTCAGAAGTACAAGACCAGGAGCGGAGAACATATTTCTACCTGGATGTTATTCTGTGACTAACTTCACACCCACCCACCCCGACCATGATGGTTAAGGGTCTATAGCTGAACAACATCTAGAAGGCTTTGTAGTCCTGTACTTAACTGCACCAGTTCCTATATAACAGATGGATATCTCTTTTATTCACAAAAAGGGCATAAGAGGAAACCTTTATCAGAAATTTTCATAGAGGTAGCTGTTTTAACCTGTTTGAGAAGCAACAAAAATAAAACAGCAACAAGATTAAGCCAAAACTATTGTGGCATCCTTAATAGTAACAAATTTGTTTCAGAAAGAACAAGGAAAAGGTTGTGTGGTCCCCAAGATTACACAAGTGTAAGAGTTGGTGATATCTTTTATTGGACCACTACATAGTTGAGCAGGAAGCAAACTTTCATGAAGAAAACCCAACTTCCTCAGGCTCAACACAATCCTTTCATGGCTAGTGTGAAGAAAATGGTTGAAAAGAATACAAAAATTGTTACACGTCTGAAAGGCAAATCCACTTCTCTTGAGGTTGCATTCTCAGACATCCTCACAGAATGGCTTGGGATCTTTTACACAAACGCACACACACACACCACTCAAGAAAAGCTGCCAATTACTTTGTGACTCCCCCACACACACACACACATACATATTGCCTGCTTGGAAACGACATGGAGTTTTTATTTGGCTGTGGGAATGGGGAAGAACCAGTGCAAAGACTCAGTAGCCTTGAGCACATGTTTAGAGTATAATTTGGTTCATTCACCAGGTAGGAGCAGCTAATTGTTCAAAATTAAAGTCAATTATTGTTTTTACCTGGTGACCATAAGGAGATTTTTCTTCAGGTTGTAATCACCTGTGGCTGATGTGAAGAATCCACATGGTTGGTGTGTAGCCCACATTATCTTTTAGGTGGTGCTGTGCACAGCTATTAATAGTACCTTACATAGTCCAGAAAGAAGAAAGAAAAGACTGTTTTACATAAATGTAAGAAGGGATGATATATTTTATTGGAGCACTAAATAATCAAATAAATAGCAAGCTTTTGTGCAGAAAATCCTATTCCTCAGGCTCAGCACAACCCTTTCATATATAGTTCAAAAAGAGTGGGGGTGGAGAAGACCCCAAGCTATTCTGTAGTAATGCCTGGGAACACAACCCCAAGAGAACTGGAGTCACCTCTCATAATGTAACAACAATTTTTGGTCTCTTTTCTACTTTTTTTCCCCACTGTCAATGAAAGGGTAATGCTGTGTTTGAGGAAGTGAGGTTTTTCTTCCCATAAAAGCTAGCTATTTGTTTGATTATTCAGTCTTCTGATAATATGTATATTGCCCATTCTTACAAATTTATTCCATTGTGAGCTCTTGTGGACACAATCCACTGTCTTTGAAAAAGTGGATTGTTATCTAAGGAAGTTTGTACTGGAATAAAACGGTCAATCTGAAACATGGCACAGTATTCTTGTTTGTGTTTTGTTCTTCCTTTCTTTTTTTAAATTAGGTTAACTAAAATGTCACAAAATACTTTGCAACATTTTGAGTTCCCCAGATCTCTTCAGCAAAAAAGATGGTAGACAAGGGAACAGGATGGAGAGAAAGAACAGAACAGGGTGGTACTGAAGCCATGGAGCCTACATTCAGTCAAATACAAGAGGAGATAGCAGATGTTCATTTAGGCTCTAGTAAGTGCTATAGTGGTTTGAGGCTCCAACTTGGTTTTCCCTAAGACTGTTGGGATGAAGGAACCAACAACAGTAGATCTTACATTTTTGAAAACATGAAATCCCCTCGTTTGAAAAGTCTCTATCCATCTCCAAGTAAAACACAATAATTTCCCCCAAGATACACTATATACTCTCATCATGTTGCCATCTGTCTTTCCTGAGGAGATATAAGCTGGCTGTATTTTATCTTTTCGACTCAATCAAAATGTATGTACAAGGTTGTGGAAAACAGGGAACCAGGAATTTACCTTGTATCTCCAAGTAGGATTTTTTTGGTCTCTGTCTTCGTCTGCCTCTGAGTACACACAATGGTGTTAAAAGGATTTCTTCTACTGATTGTATCCTTAGCTCCTCGTCACCTATCTTGGGACTAGGCCAGAAAATTACTACATTTCTCTGAAGGGTTGTAGCCTCAGAAGACCTCCTTTTTCCTCCATCCTGGTCATACACTCTTTTTAAATTATTCTTTTCTTGATAATAGTTAATGGAGCACAGTGGTTGCAGCCCAGTGCTACTGAGGGAGGAAAAACAGCTTTGAGCCCAATGAATCTGTTAGCTTGTATCATAAAACTTCACTCTAGCTTGTATCATAAAACTAATTTTGGAACAATAGAAACAAGAGCTCTCTAGGGTTCCAGGTAGAGTTATCTTTCTTAGCCCCTGGTACTATCTAGTGGTCTTCCATCCAGGTATTAACCAAATCTCCTGCTTAGACTTTGACATCTGGGTGATGCATCATTCCTACCCATAAAATTAATTAGTGCACATTAGCTTCATATGACTGAGTTGTAGAACATAGAGTGACCCAATTGAATTATATAGTCTTACATTTCTTCTTCAATGGTATAAAAAGAAAGAAAGAAAGCAGTGTCCATTAAACAAGTTCAGTTTAAAAATCAAATACCTAGGATTTCTGGGGAATGGAGGAATTGTTGTATAGGCCTGGGATGAGTGGGTAAATCTCATCCATACAGTATCACTTTCTCATGCTTTCCTCTACAATGCCATTCTCTTTTCCACGCAATATCGATTTATTTACCTTCAAGATATGAATTAAAATACTTCTGCTCTGTGTGCAGTAGTTTATGAAGTGTGTTAACATCGTGTTAGCAAGAACTGACATTCTAAAATGCAAAGAAGGAAAAAAAAATCAATTCTGTAGCAGCTGATACATAAAGTATGATCAATTTAAGACTAGTAATATTATTTGAGAATCTAGTGTAAGCCAGGGAACTGTGAACTTTAACGTAGACAACAAAAAGCAATAGAAGATTTTGAAATCTCAATTTATCGTGGGATGATAAGAATATCGTACACTGAAATGATGTCCAGTGAAGAATTAATGAAGTCAATGAATGAAATATATACACACACAGAGCTGCACAATCCTCCTCATCCTTATCCAGCTCTCTGCATTCACTGGAGTCCTCTTCAGGTGCATGGAATACAGCATTTATGCAGCAGGTTTATATGGAATTGGACATTTACATATGTATTTAAAATATTTTTACACTGTATTTCTACTTCAAAATGAGCTAAGGTGGCTTACATAAGTAAAAGACAATATTCAAAGGTAGCAACAGTAAGTATACTGATGTAGGAATTGTATCAGAATAAAATAGGTACAGAAATGGATACAGAAAATTGAATGAAAACTGCTAAAATTCAATGACACTGATGACATTATCCTAAGCATTTCTACTTGTAAGTAAATCTCTCAGAGTTCATTGGGGCTTAGCCCTAGTAGACATGTCTAGATGTGTAACCTTACTCTGTTTTAAATAACAAGACAGAACCACTCTAGGTCAGCACTTAAATGGACAGCGTCTTCCTCAAAGCATCTTTTACTTCTTTATTCCTGAGGCAGTATATGAGTGGGTTCAGAAGGGGTACTACCGTAGTGTACAGAACTGACACTAGTTTATTGGAGTTGTAGGCATACATGGCTTTTGGCCGTGCATAAGTGAACAGCGTGGTAGAGTAGAACAACACAACTACTGTGAGATGAGAACTGCAGGTGGAGAAGGCTTTCTTTCTTCCTTGAGCAGAAGGAATTCTTAATACTGCAGAGATGATGTAGATATATGACATCACAACAATGCAGAGTGGTACCATAATAACCAGAAGAGCCAGGATAAAATCAACCAGTTCTGCCATGGAAGAGTCAGTACAGGAGATATTCAAGAGGGGTGAAATGTCACAGAAGTAGTGGTTAATCTTATTAATCCTACAGTACTTTAGCTGGCCAATGAAGCTCAGTTTGATGGCCGAGGTGATTAAGCCACACATCCAGCATCCTGTTGACAGTTGAGCACAGAAAGCATTGGTCATGATCATTGGGTAATGTAAGGGTTTGCATATGGCTAAATACCGATCATAAGACATGACAGCAAGAAGTATGTATTCACCACACACAAATGTCACAAAGAAATACAGCTGGGTTAGGCAGCCTTGGAAAGAGATAAGTTTGTCATGTGTCATAAAATCTGCCAGCATTTTAGGGACAATGACGGTGACGTACCAAATTTCAAGGAAAGAGAGATTGCACAGAAAAAAGTACATGGGTTTGTGAAGGCTATTGTTAATCCAAATGACTACAATGATAATAAGGTTTTCCATCAAGGTCAACAGGTAAGCAAGGATGAACAGGATAGAAAGAAGAATCTGAAGTTCTGAAGAGGTGGGGAATCCCAGAAGGATGAAAAAGCGGACATTTGTCTGATTGAATTCTTCCATTCTTTGGATCCAGGATATAATCTGTGACTTATCAGGGCAAGAAGGAAAATATGTTATACAACATCTGTTGACCATGACAATTTATGTTATTTCACATAAGTGCAAAAATAGGCTTTACTGAATAAACTTAAATTAAGAAATTTAAATAGAAAAAGACAGGTGAATTTTGCTCATTTTGTTTTAAAACACAGATTCATTAAAGCTGGTCAGAAAAGCCTGGTGTAAATTCATTATTTTTGTTTATACCCTAGCTTCCTTCCAAGGAGGACAAGGTGACCCATGTGTTTTTTCTACATTAAATAGTAGTTAAATATGTTACAGGCCTATACCTACCCTTATATAGGCCATGTTCTTTGATCTGTTGGAGTTTCCACGAGCATTAACAGAATTAAAACACTGAAGCAATGAGACATGTTAGTTCAACACTACCCTAGCTGATGTTTCACTCCTCTTCAGTTTTGTATTAAATGAGTACTGTAGAACTGCAGCCTTTCAACACCTTTCAGCACCAACCTTTCTGTTCTCCTTGTTACCTTTCGTGAATCATGATCTGAGTGGGAGGATATTTTGGTATGACTTTGCTCTCCCTCCTGACCTTGCAGAGTACTTATTAGCTACATGACTGGTTTGGTTATGTGAACAGAGAGTGCAATAGAAAATATCTCTTGATTGGTTAGATCTTGATAGGTTGATTATTCCTGAAAGGAAGACTTATCTTTTTTTCCAATGGTGGAACAAATCAAGACAAAGTGGAGACTGCCCACAGAAAGCAGGGGACAAGGACATTTTTACTGATGTGTACCACCAGCATCATTTCACACACTGTTCTGGGCACATACATTTGTGTCAAGGGGAAACATTTTGGTGCAGGGGAAGCTGTAGGGGAATGGGAATAAGTGAACTCACCCATCTCTTTCTGTCAATAGAGTCATCCCTTTTGCAAGGAAATTAAAATAGGGTTGATATGATCCAGTGCACAACCTTATACACAAGATTTTGTTAAGGTTTTAGCATCAACCTCTACATTTTAGCATCAAATTTACCACTCACACAAAACACTGCACAAGAACTATCTATGACCATGTGAGCTCTTTCTTTTGCAGTGTTTATTTATTGCACATATGCACATCAATAATTACAATAAAGGAAGATGTAAATAAACAAAACAAAAAGAAAGCTGGTGTGGGCATTTCCTGCTTCAGAATTAATTTTAGAAATTATCCTAATCAGACTAGGATTCAGAGTATCAGAATAAACTCATCCCAGAGTCCATTCCATGGAATGGAATGGACTGGTCTCTAACTCACACAAATCAACACTCATGGTTTCACACATGTCATTAATTACCCAGTTTTGTTTTGTTTTTCCTTTAATGTTGCTATATGAATTATGGAATCCCAAAGTAACATCTATAATCACTATCAATAATCAATTTATTTTATGTACGTATTATGTGCCATTAAGATGTTTCCAATTTATGGCAACCGTACAAATTGATGGCTTTCAGAAGGTTCTGTTCAAGTCTTATGAACTGAAGGCTATGTCTTTCTTTACTGAGACAACCCACCTTATTTTTTAGCTTTCTTTTTGTTCTACTGCTTCTGTCTTTTCTAGGATTATTGCTTTCTTCAATGAGTTTTTTCTCTCTGTATGTTATGACCAAAGAAAATAGTTTCAGTTGTGTCATATTAGCTATTTCATCTCTGTGATATATGCTATGTTCCAATGAAAGAAATGCTTTGCAATCTTTAGCTTTTCCAGATGTTTGAGGGTTTATAACAGTAATGGAGACACATCTGGTGTCTTCACTCACAAGATTCCATCTGTAAGCCCTTGAACACCCTACACTGAATGAGAAGATGTGAAAGTGGCTTCTACGTGTATTTACATGAAGCCTTTGACACATCTGTAATACTGTACTGATTTGTCAGAGTGCCCCATTACACAGATGCTGGCATCCACCTTCACTAGAAACTCCCCTCAGACCTTCCTCTCCATTATGGGAAGGTAGTGAACTGAGCTGATGGAGATGGGATGCTTGGGGATGTTATTGACAAAACAGACATACAGTGGTGCCTCGCTAGATGATTGCCTCGCAGGACGAGGAAATCGCTAGATGATGGCTTTTTGCGATCGCTACTGCGCTTCGCAAAACGATGTTTCCCTATGGCGATTTTCACTAGATGACGAGGTTTCCCCATTGGAATGCATTGACTAGTGGTCAATAACTGTCAGTGCATTCCAACGGGGACCCGCGCTCGCTAGACGATGTTTCCCTATGGGAGATTTTCGCTAGACGACGGGTTTTCCGTTGGAATGCATTGAAGAGATTTCAATGCATTCCAATGGGGAAACGTGCTTCGCTAGACGATGTTTTCGCAAGACAGCGATTTCCGCGGAACGGATTAACATCGTCTAGCGAGGCACCACTGTATTTGGAATGATATACTCATAAATCAAGAAAGATACTTTCATGGTTAACTGTTCCCGCAATTTCTGTTTCATTGAATGGGAAGTATAGAGATATTTTACAGGTTATGCGGCAATTAAGCAATTGTAATTAAAGTGCAATGTGAAACCATCTGGCACAAGTTTATGATCAACATTCTAAAGCACAAGACCAAGAACGGAGAACATATGTCCACCCAGATGTTGATAAGCAACTAATAACTTCATTCTTCCCCACCAACTGTGATGGTTAAGGGACTACGTTCAACAGCATTTAAAAGGCTTTGTAACCCTGCACTAGACTGCACCAGTTATTATACAACAAATGTACCTGACTTTAAATCACAAAAAGGACATAAAAGGGAAACCTTTATCAGAAATTTTCAGAGAGGCAGCTGTGTTAGCCAGCTTGAGAAGCAGAAAAAATAAAACAAGATCAAAGCAAAATTATTGTGACATATTTGAGACTAAAAAAATTATTTTATCCTGAACCTTTGAGGACACAATCCACAGTCTCTGAAAAAATGAATTGTATCTAAGGAAGCTCATACTAGAATAAACTTGTTAATCTGAAACGTGGCACAATTTTCTTGTCAGTGCTTTGTTTTTCCTCTTTTTAAAAATTATGCTAACTCCAATGTCACAAAATACTTTGCAACTTTTTGAGTTACCCAGATCTCTTCAACAAAGCAGATGGTAGACAAAGAAACAGAATAGAGAGAAAGAACAGAACAAGATGGTACTGAAGCCAAGGAGTCTACATTCTGTCAAAATCTGAAAATGAAATATAAGAGGAGAGAGCAGATTTTCATTTAGGCTCTCATAAGTGCTAGGATGGTTTCAGGTTCCATCTTGGGTTGTCCTTAGGACTCCTGGGGTGAAGATACAAACAATAGCAGATCTTACATTTTTACTGGTTTGAGAAGTCTCTATCCATCCCCAAGTAAAACACAATAATTTTCCCCAAGATACAGTATATACTCTCATCATGGTGCCATCGGTCTTTCCTGAGGAGATATAAGTCGGCTGTATTTTATCTTTCCTACTCAAGCAAAATGTATGTACAAGGTTGTGGAAAACAGGGAACCAGGAATTTACCTTGTATCTCCAAGTAGAAAGATTTTTTTTGTCCCTGTCTTCATCTGCCTCTGAGTACACACAATGGTGTTAAATGGATTTCTTCTACTGATTGTATCCTTAGCTCCTCATCACCTATCTTGGGACTAGGCCTGAAAATTACTACATTTTTCCCAAGGGTTGTAGTCTCAAAAGAGATTCTTCTTCCTCTATCCTTATTCATATACTGTTTTGTTTACCATTCTTTTTTTGGCAATTGCCTACTGAGCACAGTGGTTACAGCCCTGTGCTATTGAGGAAAAGGGGAACTTTAAGGTGGGCCATAGAAAAGAGAGCACTAATCCCAATCAACCTGCTAGTCATTTCACTCTAGCTTGTATCACAATAGCAATTCATTCATTCATTCATTCATTCATTTCCATTATATAATGCTCCATTGGTAAAATTTAGGAACATTTGAAGCAATAGCTCTCTGGGGTTCCAAGTGGGGTTTTCTTTTTCATCCCAGCTAGGAAATCCCTGGTATGATCTAGTGGTCTCCCATCCAAGTACGAACCAAACCCTCTCCTTAGACTTTGAAATCAAGGTGATGCATCATTCCTATCCATAAAATTAAGTACTGCACATTAGCTTTATGTGACTGAGTTGTGGTGCAAAATTAGTTAATAAGAAGTCTGAATGATCAATATCCTAAAGGCACTATATCGTCTCACATTTCTTTTTTCAATTTTATTTTAAAACCTCCACTGAATAATCTCACTTTAAAAAGCAGATACATACAATTTTTAAGAAATTGTTGTGTAGGCTGGGGATGTGAGGATAAATCTTTCCCGTGTAATTCCTTTCTCTTTCCCAGACAATATTGATTTATATTTTTGTTTAAAAAATCAAAATATGAATTAAAACATTGCTGCTCTGTGTTCGCTTAAAGTTCGCAGCATGTTAATATTGTGTCAGCATAATTCTGTATTCTGTTACAGACAGACAGCCACCCTACAGACACCTAAATGTGGCTTACCTGGGAGAAGGGCTCAGCTAGAAGGCTTTGAGGCTTAGCTAGGCCTAGCTCCACCCAAATTTCCTTTTCTTGCCACAGTGCTAGCTGGGAGCTTTCTTTCAAAACAGGAAGCTAGGCAGAGTGAGGTCCAGTTGAGACTCAAAGCATTTCAGCTTAGGCTTTTCTCCTAAGTGAGCCACATATACATGTCTGTAAGGTGTCTGTCTGTCCGGTACATCTCCCAAAATGGAGAATTATGTAATCTGCAGTCAAATAAATAAATAAATAAATAAATAAAAACCGCTCCTACGTATTGCATTGTCAGTCTGTCTTAATTATTCACCTCTGGCAAATTCTCAAAGCTAGCACTCAGCTGAAAAGGAAGCCTAGCTGTATATGGTAGCTTGCTACTAGAGTGCATCAAAGAAGAAGAATAGTTTGTGCTTTATAGATTACAGCAACACTTTTGACTGTTTGGATAATGAGAAGCTATGATTTGTTCTGAAAGAAATGGGTGTGCCTCAGCACTTGATTGTCCTGATGCATAACCAGTATTGTGGGAAGAAGCTACTGTTAGGACAGAATATGGAGAATCACAATGGTTTCCTATAGGAAAGAGACCCCACGAATATGAAGCAATGAATCTAACCCTTTTATATTCGTCCCTTCGTTCCCTATCTGCTTATGCCCCCATGGATCAGCTGTTCCTTTGGGGCATAAGCAGAGAGGGGTTTTCCCTTCATGTGGCATGCTAAAGCCTGCTCAAAGGGAATTCCACCCGTGGGGCACAGCAAGAGGAGGGGAAAAGGGATCAAAGCACCGTGGGATCGTGTGGCATAGCAAGAAGAGGGGGAAAGGGATCAAAGCAATTGCGCAGCCGTGGCTGCGTGATCACTTTGATCCCTGCTTTCCCCTCCTCTTGCTGTGCCCCATGGGGCACAGCAAGAGGAGGGGAAAGGGAGCAAAGCAATCCGACAGCCACAGCTGCACAATCACTTTGATCCCTGCTTTGCCCGCCCAACTCGAAATAATGAGACACAGTAATATGGGTTAAAACTAGGGCCACAACTTTATTAACTATTTAACTTTTAACTGCCCCTTTTTACAAGGTGGCCAGCCGTAGTGCTAACAGGTCTGGAACCCTCATCATTCTTGATCAACCCATCCAGACCTTTGGCCCTGGGAGTTCCTACCCCAAAAAGGTGCTGTTGTACTGTCCAGCACCCTCTGGGCCATCCACCTGGAGTACCCGGGGCCACCCTCTACCCAAGTCTCCAGACTCCAAGTGCCCAGCATCCCCCTCCCTGTTTTCCCTCCCCTCAGCCAAACCTCTGTAAATGCAATTCTGAGAGGAGGGATCCCTTGCACCCTCTGGGTGCCCACCCTGAAACTCACCTGAACATACCCTGTTTAGCACTACCCGCTGTCGTGACTGTATTGCCAGTGACCTGTTTAGCTCCCATGTGATCCCTGGAAATAAGAATGGGATGGGCGAAAAACCACCTGCAGCCTAGAGCCAATTTGGTGCAGGTCAAAAATTCCGATCCGGTCCCAAAGCGACCAGATACTCTCATTCTTACCCTGTGTGGGAGGGCGTGTCACTTGTCAGGCAGGGAAGAGGATGGAGCAGACCACTAGGCCTGTTTTAAAAGCTTGCATTGAGCCAGGCCTGCCTGTCACTCTTTGAGTGGGCAGGCAAAGAGTCCCCACCCAGGCAGCTCTGCGCCTTTGCGGAGTGCTGTTCCTTTCTTTTGCTATGCCCCGCGGGGCACAGCAAGAAGAGGGGGAAAGGGATCAAAGTGCTGCAGGATTGATTTGATCCCTGCTTTCCCTCCTCTTGCTATGCCCCGTGGGGCATAGCAAGAGGAGGGGGAAAGGGATCAAAGTGCTGTGACATAGCAAGAGGAGGGAAAGCAAAACAAAAACAAAAAAGACCCAACCCCCCCCCAACAACTGACAAATTCATTCGTTGTTCGTCGGGTCACTGGGGGGCTTTTCGTGGTTTGACTACCCTAGTTTAATGACCCACGAACCAAGACAAACTGCCATTCCTTAGATAACATCATGGGAAAACAATAATGCTAGAAAAAGTTGAAAGCAGTAGGAAAAGAGGAAGCCCAAACATGAAATGGATTGACTCTATAAAGGAAGTCACAGCATTGAGTTTACAAGAACTGAGAAGAGGTGTTGAATACAGGACATTTGAAGGTCATTAATTCATAGGATTCCCATAAGTTGGAAACCACTTGATGGCACATTACAATGACATATAGCAGCCTGACAGACCCTTACATTCCTCTGCCCCGATTATCAAGCTTAAACTGGTGTTTAAATGAAAACTCTGGATGATGTAGCTGAAGAAGACTCACCCCATCTTCAGGAGATCTCCCCAGGTCTCTGTGATACCCATTGCATTACCCTTCTCACAGTTGAGGGATTTTTTTTTTAACCAATCTCACACACTGACAACACCGAAAGTCCTGTTGTGCAGTTGGAGACTTTCTTCACCTAGCAAAACAACAACAACAACATAATAACTGCTGTGGAAGTTACCTCCAAATGTTCTATGAGTTTAGCCTCTCCCATCTCCATTGAACTATTTTTGTTTCTTTTCTTCAATAGAGTATACTTATCCACATCCACACTTTTAGGAACCAAATTCTTTTCAGATGAAAAACTATTCGCTTTTTTAAAATACATGTAGTCTGCCTTTCTCCTCAAGAGGACCAAAAGTAGCTTAAACAAAAAGATAGAATAAGAAGAAATAGAGCTAGAAAAATATTATTATTTTGATATGAAGCAGATTGAACAGAAATTGTATCTAATGGGTTATCTACAAGTTTTTTTCCTGTGAGGTAGATGAGTCCCCCAACTAGGATTAATGTGGTTTACTGTAAAGCGTGTTAAACACATCTCCCTCTACCCACTTTTTCATTTTAAATTAGTTTGTAAAAGAGAGGTGGAAAAGCTTTAGACAGACTTTGAGCTGAGTTAGGAAGCTCCTGGGGACCAAGCCTTCATGTCATGTCGTCATGTTTACATGGATTTGTTAAGCTACATCAATGCCGGACCACATCCAGGTTTCAAGAAACTGAGGCACACCTGCTGGTTAAATTCAGTATGTTACTGAAACAATAAAAGATTGGACTAAGAACATCCAGCTGGTTTGAAATCGTTGAAGCTGATTCTTTAATATCTTTACTGCAATCTGCATCTTACATTCCTTTTTCTACTGTGATCTTTGTTTCTCGTTTTTCTTATTGAACTCTATTGGGAAGGCTCAAATATATCCTTTGACTTTTCAAATGTTAACATCGTTATGAGCTGTGAGTATCTAAACTTTTGTTTCACTGATTGAATGTCTTTTATCCATGTGGTTGTAGTTAAGTTGTATTTTTCTTTGTTTGGTTTGGTTTTGCTTTTTTGCAAGGTATGTTTTCCCCCCTCCTATTTGTATGCTTCAGTTATTTGGTCTGAACCAGGATATATGGTTAAATTGGCAAAGCTCACTAATTTCATTAATAGGAAAAAAAAAAGATCTATTTCTATTAAATGATCTTCCATGGTGTAAAATATATGTCTGTTTTTCTGCCTTTATTTATATGCTACAGTTATTTGTCTGAACCAGGATATATTAAATTAGTAAAGTTCACACATTTCATTTATAAGGAAAGAATAAGATCAATTTCTATTAAATTATCTTTCATTGTATTTTGGGTTCAGAGGCATAATTTGGGTGAATCTGGAATTTATTTATTGAGATACTTTTAGTTATTTTGTAGTGAATGAGTTAGGTCTTCATTACTGGTAACTGCTGTTTTTACTGTGGTTCTGTCCTGCAGCTGTTTTAATTTTAATTTGTGGGCATCTATTTTGTATTTTATTAGATTCTTACTTTTGTTTGTTTGTTTTAAGCTCAATTGGTTTATTAGTAAAATTCCTCAAAGTCTGAGAGTACAAAAGTTTCTTAGGGCAAAAATTACACAAGTCTAATAATTTTTGGAGTACAACGGATATGGTTACAAAGAGACACAGAGAGATTACATTATACCCAGAACAAGATATATTTGCTGTATTAGTGTGTCCAAATCTTTCTTCAAGGTGATAAGAATTTCATTTTAACCATAGGATAAACTAAATTATGCAGATAGACAGTGGTCTGCCTGAGGCAGCCCAATGATCTGCACTTAATTTCATTCATGAGAAAAGATGTGATCCTGGTTTTTTTTTTCCTAGATCCAAGTTCCAAAGTCTACAGCTCAGCCATTCTCAACCTTTTTTTTTTTTTTTTGGCCACAGCCATAAACACAATATGAAAGAAATATAGGTTAAATCAGGATTATATAAATCACACAATGAACCTTATAACCTTAAATTGTAATGTAATTGTTGTTTCTTCTTAGTCTTGCAGGCCTTTGGATCAGGCATGGAACTGGAAAACCAGACTAGTGTCCAGGACTTCATCCTCTTGGGTTTCCCCACAGTCATGGAACTTCAGATATTGCTCTTTGTAATATTTCTTATTATCTATGTTATAACCCTCCTAGAAAACATTGTGATCATCACCCTGATCAGGACAAACAGCCAACTCCAAAAACCCATGTACTTTTTCCTCAGTCACTTGTCTTTTCTGGAGACCTGGTACATTTCTGTAACTGTTCCCAAGCTCCTGGTTAACTTTCTAGCAAAGAACAAAAGCATTTCCTATGAAGGCTGCATGGCCCAGCTCTTCTTCTTTATATCTCTAGTTTGTGCAGAGTGTGTCCTTTTGTCTGTCATGGCTTATGATCGTTGTGTTGCCATTTGCAACCCACTGCGCTACTCAGTTGTAATGAGTTCCCAGTTTTGTTTACAGCTAGCTGTGGCATCTTGGTTTATTGGTTTCCTAATTTCTATGATCAAGGTCTTTTTTATCTCTCGATTGAGCTTCTGTGGACCAAACATCATCAACCATTTCTTCTGTGATATCTCACCATTGCTCAATCTCTCTTGCACAGACCGAACAGTGGCTGAGATGGTAGACTTTGTATTTGCTCTCATTATCCTTATAATTCCACTGTCTCTCACTATTGGCTTCTATGTATGCATAATAGGAACTATTTTAAGCATTCCCACAGCCCAGGGAAAAAGAAAAGCCTTTTCCACTTGTGCCTCACATCTTACTGTGGTTGTCATCTTCTATTCAGCAACCCTTTTCATGTATGCTCGGCCAAGGAGCATCCATTCATTTGATCTCAATAAGCTTGTGTCAGTAGCCTACACTATTGTAACCCCCATATTGAATCCCTGCATTTATTGTCTAAGGAATCGAGAAGTCCAGGAAGCCCTAAGGAAGATTCTGTGAAGCTTGAGAAATGATACCATGGTCATGCCTAGCGACCATTAGAGTCCTACAACAAAAATCCTGACATTCACTTAAACAAGACTATGAAACAGCCCATAAAACCTTTGATTGCCCATTTGTTTTTTATTTTGGAGTCCAAATGTTTAGTTATTTTCAACCATTTGTGCTTTTCCAAAGTCTCATTTCTAGATCATGCCATTTCTATGGTTGTAACTTTGGACCAGATCCAAAGGCTTGCTGAAAATACAAGCAGAGAGCAATAGAAGTTGATACATTTAGAAGTTGATCACATTAAAGGTGAACTGTGACTGCATATGTGTGCATATATGTTTGATATTTTGGAAAAAAAACAGCTGTGAAAAAAAGTTAAAATGTTCATATCATTTGAGGTTATATCTGAAGTTCTTAACAGACTTTGAAGTTAAGTAGAAAGATCAAAGAATAATCAAATAAAATGTGGCTACTTGGATACAGGACAAATTTTCTGCGACTGTGGAGAAATTCAATCAATGTAGCACATATATTAATGCACTTTATTTCCTACCACATGGACTAAAGAAGATCTAGCAACTGGCTGAGATAACACTATTGAAGTAGCCTGTTTCTGGTCAAAATAGTCTAATTAAATAACATTCTAATTTGTTTTTAATTTTACCTATATTTCATATATATATCCTTTATTGTAAGTTATGCAACACTCTGATATGACTTAAGAAGGAAGAAAGAAGAGATCTGAAATTCTGTCAAATCCTTAAGGAAAACAAAGTAATTGTGTAGTCCATAAGAAAAAATGAAACACAGAGTTGTGTAACAGATTTATGGGGATCCCCAAAATGTTACAATGGCACAAAGGTGATGTGGGCTTTTGAATTCTCTAGTATCTTTCATCAGTTACAATAACACAAAATGTATCAGATAGGGAATACACAGAGGGTTCAAAAGAACCAGCCTGGCATATTATATTGCCCAAGGACTGACTTAGATTCTGACTAGTATTTTCTGAAGCCATGGGCTCCTGGCTTGACTTACAGCTGAGGTCAATATTCTTAACATTTAGCCATCAGTTATGGAATTCTAGCCATGCAATTAAAGTTAAAATAGAGAGGGCCCGAGGCAGTTTCCATAAGATGCAGAATGGAATTTGTAACATAAACTTAAAATTAGTTTTGAGAATACACATTACCCCCTTACCCCGGAATAAAAACGCAAGACAGTTATTATGGAATAAACATGGGCCACACTTTATTAAATATTCATTAATGCCCTCAATAAAAGGGGGGGGTCCTGTGGTAGTGCGGAATCAGGTTCTGCAGAGGGGTCTCAACAGACCCCTAACCAATATAA
The DNA here is from genome assembly GCA_037013535.1 of Intellagama lesueurii. Lineage (NCBI taxonomy): Eukaryota > Metazoa > Chordata > Lepidosauria > Squamata > Agamidae > Intellagama > Intellagama lesueurii. The sequence goes on from JBAJHW010000006.1 coordinate 22,115,447, forward strand.
TGGGCGAGTCCCGAGCCCCAAGTTCTCGCGGTTGTGAAGACAGTGAGAACCCGGCCGGCCCAAATTTGACCACCCCTGGACCTCCAGCCCCCTACTCATTGTTGACTGTTAGTCCAGGAACGGCCCCAGTGGATCTTTCCCCCCCAAGCACTATAATCGCACGATCCGCAGCGCTGGGAGATCAGATGAGCTATACGTTACCTGTGGTTGCTAGGGGACTCACCGAAACCTGTTCTATCCACACTACCCACCACAGCATAGGGTGACACAGCAAAGCTAAGTCCCATGCCCACCATCCAGCTTCTCCAGATCTGAAAGCAGCCCCCCCCCGAGGTATGCCAGAAATATCTCCAAGCCCATGTCTAAGAGGTGCACTCCATCGTGCCAAAAAAGCTCAGGCCTATTAGCATGGATCTCCCAGTGACCAATCACCGATCCAAGGCCATTGCATACCGCTCTGCACACTTCCCTGTTAACACTCCTCCGTGCAGTGTTAACTCGCTGCACCTGGCATTCATCCCGCCACACCAGCCGAGGGATGACCATAAACCAAATAATCCTCAGAGTGGGATACGTCACCCTCAGCCATCTGAGGTCACGAATGACAGCCAGTATCAGAGCCTTGCCACCATGCCTGGCCAGATCATTACCTCCCAAATGTATGAACAACAAATCAGGGCGTTGCACGCCAAATGCAGCCACTCTGCAAAATTGGCTCCACAGCATTCCGCGGATCCCTTTCCATATGATTTGGGCTCTAGCTCCGAGTCCCAAGTTGCTCCCCCACGCAGGCATATTTTGCTGCCCAGAAAACGTAGCTGTGGCCAAGTATCATGACCTGCTGACGTTTCCCCGACAATACTGGACCTGCAAAGACAAAAAGACCAGGCACCTGCCTAGACGTGAGGGAGTGCATGGACATATCTGCGATAAGCTATAGATGACCAATGCCCCAAACGTTTAATGTCATCAGGATGATAACCTAGAGCAGCTGCAGTTGAAGCTGCCCCAATTCTAAAAGAATGAGTGCCAAACTTCAGTCCTTGAATCCCCACCTTGCCTAATGCCAAATCTGTCATTTTCCAAAACTGATATTTCGTTAAAGGGGACCCATCTTTCTGTATGAAAAAATAATCCTGTCCCTGTCCCCTAAGACCTAAATATGGACGTATCGCCTTCACCAGACAGAGCACTACTACAGAGCAAGTAGCCAAACTAAGATCAGCTCCCCTACCACATTGATCTGCCTTGGATCAGCGAATATGAATCCTTACCCTATCATCTTCCAACCTCACATTGTGCCATTGCAGGGCCACTTTCGTCAAATCGCCTTTGCCTGAAGCTACAACTTCAATGATCCTCAAAGTGCCGAAAAATGTCAGTAACGACATGGCCCTAAATAACACAGCCTCATATTCATCCTTACAAATGGTAAGCCATTGCTGGCAATTTCCAACAAAGCAGGGGATATTGGTGCCCTGGCATCCTTAACCCAACTTCTTTCCTCACTCCAGCCTTCAATTATTTTCCTGATCCGAAAGTTGGAAGTATAATCTTTATACCCATGAATCCTAGCATGAAAAGCTAGAGCTGACATCCTAGCCTGTATGGATCCTGGCGCTAATCCCTTCCTATTTAAATACACTATAAATTACTGTAGGTGTTCCACCAGAGCAGGCCAAATCAGTTCCAAACCCACTAGTTTTCTGAACTCCTGGAACTCTATACTCACTGCCAGGTACCCTTTCCGCATCCTCGGGGCCAGGGCCAAGCCTATTGCTCTTTCTGTGTCATCACGCCAATTTGCTAGACCTCTGGGGGCAGTGTTCCTGGGAATTCACTGACTCCTGGATCTAACTCCCTGAACCGAGTGATCTGTTGGTGTAATAGGGCATCGGCCAAGCTATTATCCAAGCCAGGAATGTGTCTTGCTTAGATCAAAACATTATACTTCAAAGCCCTCAAAGTAAAAGCATGCACCAGTGCCATAACGCGTTCCGAGAGCAACATGAGGTTATTTATTATATAAACAACTGCCTGATTGTCGCACCAGAAGCGTACTGCTGAATTAGCCTATTCATGTGCCCACAGCCAGAGGGCACCTACTATCAGAAAAAAATCCAAAAATGTGAGGTCCCTAGTATTTCCTTCAGGCCACAGCTTCGCACACTATCTTCCCTTGAAATCCCAAAACCTAGGGAGCCTGCTGCATCGGTCTGAACCTGAAATTCGACCCTAGGGTTCATCTCTGTCCTCCAGAAGGACACTCTATTGAAATCAGCAAGGAACTGACTCCAAACTTGCAGATCCTGCTTCATACCCCTTGTCACCCGGGTTCTATGAAAAGGGCAACACAGGCCTTTCATCGTGTTGCATAATCTATGCAGGAATGCGCGACCTGGGGCAATCACCCTGCATGCAAAATTTAAATGACCTACAATCTCCTGTAGCGCTTTCAATGATACTTTCCTACTTCTCATAAGCAGGCAAATTTGATCCTTAAGGGCCTCCAGTTTATCATCTGGCAATCGAGAAGCCTGTTGTCTAGTATCTAATTCTATTTCAAGAAACGTAAGTGAAGTAGCTGGTCCTTCGGTTTTTTCCTCAGCTAAGGGCAACCCCAGCTCCTGAGCCATTGTTTGGAAAGCTTCTAAAATAAATTTTTAAAATAACTGTGGTGAGAGTGTCGGGTGCTGCTGTCAACTCACGTGCTGCTGGAGGTGGTGGTGTTCAATGTTCCTCCCTGCAAAACCAATAATCAGATACAGTCTCTTCCCCTTCGTCCTCTTGATCTCGCAGACCCACAGCGGATCACTCAACCTCAAGTGTTCGCAACCCACACTCCTCATCTTCGCTCTGACGCTGAGTTGTTGTCATCGAGGCATCCGACCCCCTCCTGGATGGCCATGAGGCCTGCCAGTCATCCTCTAGAGCAGCAAAGCATGACATTAGATTCTCAGCCATAGCCTTGAGCTTAGCCTTCCTATGACTCTTAGCTTCCCTGGCCGAGTGGCGTGGTTGTGGCTCACTATGTTGCCCCACCCTTTGTGCTGCTCTTTCAGCCTCTAAGGCCAAAATCTTTTCCTGTAGCTGTTGCCTCATCTGAAGATGATTGAGGAGGCAAAACTTGAGGAGCAGCTCGCTTTTTGGCTGGCTGTTTACCCTTCTTGTTGCCTTGGCCCTTCCTGGAAGCCATCCCAGCCACTCAAATTGAACTTTACAGTTCCTATTTTTTCAATAAGCCACTTGAGTCCCTAAGATCAATACAATTTAGTATTAAACTGGTTGTTATTTTAATTATCAGCCTCAATTAACACTTATACACAAAACCCAATACTCGTAAGCAATAGGCTGATTAATGAAATTAATATAATCTTCACAAACCCTTCTCCTGCGCCTCCCCTGGTTATTACCTAAACCCAATTAACTCTTTGTTTCTTTTCTCTCTCTTTTTTCTTTTATAACGTCCCCTTTTTAAGGTTTTATTTTATTTTATTTTTAAAAATATATATTTTTTAAATTTATTACTGAATTTATTATTAGTTAATTTAATTAATTTTTTAAAATAAATATCACTATTATTATAGGGCCGTCCCAAAATCCTTAACCCACCTCCAATTGGAAGCAGTGAGGTCTAAATACGCCTCCACTTCAATGTAAAGCTAAAGCAATTGTTTTAATTATTTGTTAAATGAGATTATGCTACCCCTGGTTGATTAATTAATATCAATTGGGTATAGTCGATTATGTAACTGAAGTAACTAAAGTGTAAAATGAATTATTATTTTTTAATTACACCCTCCTGCTGGCCAGAGGGGGGGCTGTGTGCCCGCTCGCCTGTAATAACTTTGTCCCCTTGCCCTTTTCTCTCTCTTTTTTTTTACACTACCCTTCCAAATAAGTACAGCTCGATCCTAAAATATCCACTGCTGCCAATGAAACTGCCGGTGGACTAATGCCCAGCGGGCGACACGGCCTCTGCCCGGCCTGGCAGCTGCACCTCTTCTTCATGCGCTGCCTCTCTCTCCCTGTTTTTTATTATTATTATTATTATAAATATGACCCTGCAAGCTAAACACTAAATATAACTTTAAATTGTGCAATCCGTCCTAAAAATCGGGAGCTGGTGCACAATAATCAAACCATGGGGGGGGCGCCTATGCAACCCCCCTTTCCGCAAACAAAGTCACCAAGCCGCAAACAGGAGTGACACAGTTTGAAAAGAGAACCAGACTGCGGAGCTCCTTCTTCCTCCGTTACCAGAAAAGAAGAGGCCGAAGGGAGGGGGGAGCTTCCTTTAAATATCTTCCTCCTTCCCCCATCCCTTCCTGGGTCGCTCTCATGAGACAACAGCGTCTCGCGATATCCCAGGAAGGGGATAATGGTGGCCCACGCTGGCGAAAGAATCTCGCCAGTGGACCGAACATTGTACCTAGTTATATATTCTCTGTCTACTATACAACATGGAATTGAAGACTTTAACACAGACTATAATAAAAAAGTAGAAATATTTGAATAGTAGATTTATTACAAGGTGTTAAGAATTCCTTGGAATGAGAGGTAAACAACAAAGAGGTACTAAAATTAAAAGACGAGGAAATCATAACTAAAATTATGTTAGTTACACAAAATGGCATAACACTTTTAGTATAAATCTTGGTGATAAATTACCGCAAATTATGAATTTAGTGTAGGCATTTGCTACTGGACATGAAATCAGTATTAGCCAAGGCTTCTTAGAGTGCTACCAAATGTACCAACAGTACATTAATTTATTGTACCTACTGTATCTTCCAGCTATATTTCCTTCCTTACCATATCCACCTTAAAAGCTTCAAAGGTAGCCAGAATCATTACCATTTTGTTCTAGCTGTCATCTATTCCCTGGGGTAATTCACCTATGATTTTGCTGTATACAAAACTTCATAGAAAGGTACTGAATATCAAACAGGGGTCTTACCAGTTTAAAATGCAAGTCTCCTTAATTTTGGCCATGTATAATTAACAATCATGTTGTTTCTGCTATTTTTATTCTAAGTGGTGTGGAAACCCCTGATGTTGTCAACATCAGGGGTTCCCACACCATTTTACAATACAAAGCTTTAATGGAAAAACTTTGAATATCAAACAGAAGTCATCATCCACTGTGAAATACCATATTGACTCATACAATTTGCAATTTAATAACCAACCAACCACTATCTCTATATCTGTGAAGATTCTCAGTCATCCAGGTGAGGTTATCTGGAAGCTGAGTCATGGCAACTGGACTTCTGGATGGAGAAGGACTGCAGAAGTGGGATTTTCACTCACCCCGCCCCATCTTTTGTCCATCTAATGAGCCTATTCAGACCAGGGGGAAGTGAAACCAAGGTGGAGGATATATCAGGGGTCTCTTACCAACTCTCCTCAGACTGTAGAAGCTACTTGGATGAGTAGCAAAACGTTTCAACCTAATAGGAAGGAAGTCCAATTGCCATGACTCAACCTCCAGACACTATCTCAATATTTTTGTGTAATGTATAACTATACAGGAAATTGCCATGTAATTTTATCCTTGTGACTGTGGACATGGATTTGACCTGTGAAAGCTTTCATTAAATGTAATATTTAGTCTTTAAGATGCCATAACTTTTTTATTATTTTTTTTCTTTTCGTTTTTCCTGAAGTAATCCTTCCATTTATTGGGGAGTTGCTCCAAGCCAAGAGTCCTAGGCCTACAGCTGGACCAAAAAAAGTCCAGCTTGGTCACAGATCTGGGTTGGGCTGGAGTGCAATGTCTCACACATCATGTGACCACTGTGAAACACTGGACCATTGCACACGTGGCCCAAAATGTGACCTATTTCCCCCATGTGATCACACACTCAATAGGGTTTTATTTTCATTAATAATGCAGTCTAGACATTTAGGCCATCTAGTGGCATGAATGAGCACCATGTGTCATGACTGAAACTCAGGTAAAATCCACCAACTGAGCAATATGCCAGCTATATTTAACTCTTTCTCTCTCTCGTGATTTTTTGTCTTGTTCCACCTTCTATTTCCCAATGCTCACTTGTATCCTGAGTGACATAAGCAGTAGGAGAAATTCTCATTTTCCTGTCCTTTTTAGGTCCAGCTATAGGGCTACTGGGTTGGTTCTTCTTCTAGGGTCCCACCTGACACCTTCTGAAACCATTTGGATCCAACTCTAAGGCTTCTTACTGTTGAAGTGATCCTTACTCTTCAGGAGCTTGGCATATGCCACCTAGTGTCTCAAAATGACACTGTTTGTTAGTGATTGATTTTCATTAATCAAAATGTATGAAGTTGTTTTTAAATAAAATAACCCCAAGACACAATTTCAAGTATCTAATATTCATGGTCCTGCAACTATAGTGGATATTTTCTTTCTCTTTCTATTTCATTATTACAGATGTGTTTAAATAAATTACATATACTGTATGCTACTTTTGAGAGCAGATATCGCCACAATCTTAACTTCTAAAACTTTTTATCTAGTTCCTAGTTTTATTAAGTGAGCATGGCCCTAAGTTTTGTAAGTGGATTCAAGCTTCAGGAAATTGTATGTAGCTCCAGAGCAATGGTTCTCAAACTTGGGTCCCCAGATGGACTTGGATGTCCTAGAAATCCTGGCCAGCATAGCAAGTGGTGAGGGCTTCTGGGAATTGCAGTCCAAGAACATCTGGGGACCTCAGTTTGAGAACCATAGCTCTAGTATGTGTACAAACACAATTATATGAAATATTCCAATAATAAAGCATAATTCTGAATATGATCTTGCCAGTTGAGTTTGCAAGGGCATTTTGCCAGCAAATCCCTGAATACATGAAGCAAACTTCTAGCTCCCTTGATAATTTTCTGAGTAGGACACCTTCATCTCTGAGTTCTTATACAAATTGTACAATTCAGGAAGATGCACTGTTCTTCCTTCCCACTCTGGTATTTCTAGATATATGAAGACAAGGCTTAGACAAGGGCTTATCATTCTATCTCCTCATTGAAATAGTTCCTTAGTGGAACAATTTTCTATTAGATACAAGTCTTACTTTAGTAATTCCTGATAGATTCCTGATTCCGTAAAAGCAGATTTAATTCTAACATTTTTAGACACCTCACAGGCATTTGACCTGTTCAAAAGTTAACCCAGTATTGTCTGGCAGATCATATGAAATGTTTGTTGGAAGTTGACCTGAAACCCAGGTAAGAGATGCAATAGATTTTGTGTATTCGTTTGCTTTTCTGAAATGTGTTTGCACAGTTTAGAAATGTAATGTATATGTTTATGTTTATGGTAGATTTTAAAGACATGACCAAATGAGACATTTGCAGATAACTTAACTCTGTTTGAGATTGCTAACAATAAGGTAAGAGTTATTGGTTGTAGAGTGAAGCTTTTACACAGTTTCTTCCAAATACCAAGTACTATTACATGTCATCCAACACGGAGGCTTTCAGAAATCAGTGAAATGCAATTTTATATGTATAGCTTGCATAATTTAATTGTAAACCTCCCAGACAGTGTTTCAAGCACTATGGAGTAGGATAAAAGCAGCACACTTTTTGCTGTTTATATACTTGTGCTCCAAATTAGACCTTAATGAGTTTAATGGGACTTATTCCCACAGAAGTGTGCATAAAAGCTGCAATGTGTAATACTGTTATTTGGGAGAAATGTGACCTGATCTTTCATTTACAGTCTCCAGGTAAGGAGCTATGCTTGATCAGATCTTCTCAAATCAAGTGCAATGTCTTTCCTTATTGTAGGGCACTGCAGAAGTCCTGGTCTACAGTTTTGAAAAATTACCTAGCCTGTCTCCTTGTGTTCTGCTATGAGGTTAACTGGCAACGTTGTTAGAAAATATGGCAAGTTATGGGAGCACAGATGTTGGTATGAAATCTGGCCGAGGATAGAGCAAATGGAGCCTCAGTAAATGGTTATTGTTCAGATGATTTTTTGCTCTTTCTTCCATGGTTTAATTTTTGCTTGTTTAAATTTAGTTTCCCCAATATTGACAGTTTGATCCTATATTTCTAAAAATTATTATTTGTCCCGACAGAGACGTGACAGTGTAGGGGTGGATATTTAAATTGTAAGGCATATGAACTGAGATGAAGTATGGTGTAGCTTCTTCAAATTTAGGTAACTAAATTTTCAGAGTGTTTTTTCATAAAATGAACCCAGGTATAGTTGGAAGCTAGGAACTCTCATATGGATGATTTTTCTGTTCACAAAATTTAATACAAAATATTTACAAAATATTTAACAGAGATAACTCATTTCATCTGTAGAAGTGATCTGAATGCCAGTATTAAAATAAAGGAAACACAAGGTGGCCAACATAGGAACGCCAACTTGCAATGAAACCACTAGATTATAATTTATCAAAAGAGAGTTTAGAAATTTTGAAGATGTCAGAAGTGATGCACCTCAAGGTAAATTGTTCTGGCAGGGTATAGGGATTATTGCCAAAACCAACTCCTCACAATGACATCATCTTGATTTCAGATAGGTCATCATCATCAAAGAAATGTTCAAGATCTTATTAACCATTCTCTATACAAGGACTTTTCAAAGTCTTTGGACAGCAGATGCAAATGTTTATGTTTGCAGACATCCTGAGTTCAGAAGAATAATGAATCATGTTTGTGTGTGTATTATGCTGTTCTTTGTCCAAGACCTTCTGTTATCATTATTTAATCGAACTTCAAAGCTGTTTTGTGGTACAATAGAGACCAAATTCAAATGTCCTGTCACCTAAACATGGAATGAAAGAGAAATCAGAAATTGCTTAAGCATCCCTCTGGTTGGGGGAGATGCTTTTCATTCTGTGCCTCTTCTCCCACTGGTTACAAAACTGGTCACCATCTGGTCATGCAATAGTGATGCTGCTAGAGCTGGTGAGATGCTTACATGATTTTCCTTCTGCTTCATGTTTAGGCAATAGGGTACTGGAGCAGAGAATAACTTCATGTAAATTGGTCTGATATTTAGTAATTTTTCTCTTAGTTCTTGCTCTATGTAATTTTGGTGTATATGCTTCTTTATTAAAAAATCAGGTTGTGATTTTGGAGTGAAGAGGCCAGGAAAAGACCAGTTACATTGACTGACAAAATACATTTTCACCAAATAAACCCAGTGGTTGATAACATATACAGTTTATAGTTTGCAAGCCCAAGATCCTGGGTTCAATCCCCATCATATTTAGGTAGGGCTGGAAAAATCTTAGCTTGGAATCCTGGAGAGCCACTGTAAGTCAGTACTGACAATACAAGGTTAGATGGACAAAGCACCAGACATCATAAGTCAGTTTTCTATGCTTCCTAGATCATAATCAAGAAAGAGATGAGTGAAACACTTTGTACTAGCTGTAGTTTTTGAAGAAGTAGCTGTTTATGTCTGTGCAAGTGTGAAGACAAAAACAACAATGAAGCAAAAGAGAAGGAAGGAGGGAGGGAGAGAAAGGCATGTGGCACCTTGAAGACTAACTACTTTATTTTAATGTGAACTTTCATGGATCAAATCCACTTCCTCAGACATAAGAGTGAGATTATATGTGTTGATGTTTGAAGGCTGTTCACTGTTCTGGGTCTGTGGCCAAACGACAATATCGAGGTGGTCAGATCAGTTTACCTTCCACTCTGAAACTGGTGCTGTTGAACGCCAGGTCTGTGTCTAATAAAAGCCAGCTTATATATGATCTTGTTCTGGAGGAGGATGCAGACCTGGCGTGCATAACAGAGACGTGGATAGGCGGGGAGGGGGCCCCACCCCTGACATTAGCCTGTCCACCTGGTTATGCTGTCCAGCACCAGGGCAGACTGGAGGGGCGGGGGGGAGTAGCCATTATATATAAGAACACTCTAGAGGTTACTAGGCGCTCCACGGTGGTAAAGCCGGGTCTGGAGGCCCTCCACGTGTCGGTTGGGGCCAGGGATGGTATTGGGATCTTGCTGGGTTACCGCGCTCCCCGCGACCCAGCCATTTCCTTACCAGAGCTGGCGGACTTTGTCTCTGCGACACTGTTGGAGTCCCCGAGGCTTTTGGTCTTAGGGGACTTCAACATTCATGCGGAGATGGAGATTTCCGGTCCAGCTCTTGAGTTCTTGGAAACCATGGCTTCCTTGAACATGTCCCAGCATGTCAATGGCCCCACCCACGTGGGTGGTCATATGCTAGATCTGTTTTTTTCTGCCAATTGGAACGAGCGTGGTCTGATGGTGACCGACCTTGTGTCGGCACCCTTGTCATGGTCAGATCACCACCTAATAAAATGTAACCTCTCAGTGGCACTCCCTCCTCACAGGGAGCATGGACCTATTTTAATGGTCTGCCCTCGAAGGCTACTGGATCCTATAGGATTCCAGGATGCCATGAGAGGGATTACTGCTGATCTGACCGGCGCTCCTGTCGAGGCTCTGGTCAATGGTTGGCTTATTGCAGCTACCAGGGCTGTAGACACGATCGCTCCTAAACGCCCTCTCCTTTGCAGAGCTCGGCCTGTGTCCTGGTTTAATCAGGACCTGAGAGCGATGAAGCAAAATAGGAGAAGGCTAGAGTGCAAATGGAGAGTAGACCCGACGGAACAGAATCGAGTAGCTGTCAGGGTCACGACTAACCTTTATCTAGCTAAGATAAAGGCTGCTAGGCGAACACACATCGCTGACCGGATAAGTGAAGCTTCAAATCAGCAGGCGGAGTTATTCTGTATAGTTCGTGACCTATCCGGAATTGGTCTAGGTGATGGGCCTCCCCCTAGTATTTCACCAGACCAATTTGCAGCATTTTTTAAATCTAAAGTGGAGGCCATCCGCCGGGAAATCTCTCCTTTTTTGGATACAGTGAGTCGAGCAGAGATGTCCAGCGCTCCGTCTTGCCTGGTGGGTCTTGATCATTTTCAGCCAGTGACACCAGAGACTGTGGACAAGGTGCTTGATTGTTGTCGTGCCACCACCTCATCCCTTGACCCTTGCCCGGCCTGGCCAATCAAAGCAGCCAGGCCTGTAACAACAGAATGGGCAACAGAAATAATTAATGGGTCTTTCCTTGAGGGCAAGGTTCCTCTTGCCCTCAAGGAGACACTCATTAGGCCCATAAGAAAGAAACTAAATTTGGCGGTGGACGATATTGGCAATTACAGGCCCGTCGCCAATGTTTCTTTCATAAGCAAAGTGGTGGAGAGGGTGGTGGCCGACCAGCTTCAGGCTCACTTGGATGAAACAAATGCCCTGGATCCATTCCAGTCGGGTTTCAGGCTGCGCCATGGTACAGAAACGGCATTGGTCGCCCTGTATGATGACCTATTGAGGGAGGCCGACAGGGGAAAAATGTCCCTGCTGGTCCTCCTCGATATCTCAGCCGCCTTTGATACCGTCGACCATGGTATCCTCCTGAGGAGGCTCTCCGAGCTGGGAATTGGTGGCCTGGCGTTTGCTTGGCTCCAATCCTTCTTGGAGGACTGTCCTCAGAGAGTACAGCTTGGGGAGAGGGTTTCGTCCCCGTGGAGCCTCAATTGTGGGGTTCCGCAGGGTTCGATCATCTCCCCAATGCTGTTCAATATCTATATGAGGCCACTGGGTGGTGTCATCAGGGGATGTGGAGCATCGTGCCATCAGTACGCTGATGACACACAGCTCTACATCTTTTCTCCAACTACAGTGGATGCCGTTCTGTCCCTTCAGCGCTGCCTGGAGACTGTACTGCAATGGATGCAGGAGAATGGGTTGAGGCTGAATCCGGACAAGACGGAGGTACTGAGGGTGGGTAGCCCTGCCATCAGCAGTCTGGGAAACTCCCTCTCATTTGGGGGGGTGACTCTTACCGCGAAGAGTGAGGTTCGTAGCTTGGGGATACATCTGGACCCGGCGCTCACCATGGAAACCCAGGTGGCGTCAGTGGTCCGATCCGCCTATTTTCACCTTAGGCGGGTTGCCCAGCTGCGTCCCTATCTTGATGTTGGGGCGTTCACCACATTAGTGCATGCGCTCGTAATCTCGAGATTAGACCATTGTAATGCACTCTACGTGGGGCTACCTTTGAGACTGATGCGGAAGCTTCAAATGGTGCAGAATGCGGCTGCCAGACTTATTAGTGGTGTGAGGAAATACCATCATATCTCTCCCACTCTGGCCGCATTGCATTGGCTGCCCGTTCGCTTCCGCGTCGATTTCAAAGTTTTGATGATAACATACAAAGCCTTAAATGGCTTAGGACCTCAATATCTGGCAGAACGCCTTCTCCCACCAAAGTCTACCCGTTTCACTTGATCTAGTCTGGAGGTGAGACTGGGGAGCCTGACGCCGAGAGAGGCCCAGAGGGAAAGGACAAGAAACCAGGCCTTTTCGGCGGTGGCTCCTCGGCTATGGAACAACCTACCTCCAGAGATCCATATGGCCTCCTCGCTGGGCGTTTTTAAAAGCCAATTAAAAACATGGCTGTTCAGGCAAGACTTCCCCCTGGGCATTATTTGATTTGATTTGTTTTGATTTAATTTGATTTAGTTCCATCTTGAATGATTAATTATTTTATTTTTGAATATTGATATTTTAATTGTTTATTGGTACACTGATGTACGCCGCCCAGAGCAGTCAAAACGACTAGATGGGCGGGATAAAAATGTAATAAATAAATAAATAAATAAATAAATAAATAAATAAATAAATAAATAAATAAATACATAAATACATAAATAAATAAATAAATAAATTGACATATACTCATACATGGCCCCATGACCAGATGGGGATACAGATAATGAACAAAGTGACCATGGCTCATTAGTAATATAACAGGCCACCAGGCTGAAAATAATGTCAATGTCAATCTCTTTTGCATCTCTCTTGGCTTTTATTATTATTATTTTTTGGTCTGATACACATTGGCTTTCTGTTTCTTCCGGTCAGAATCCATGAAATTGAAGGCAGCTAAAAAAGCAGTGGCCAATATCCAATTGAATTTTTATGTAAGCATAATGCAATTGGCTTAAATTTTATTGGTAAATGGCCATACATTAAGAAATCAGTGTAGGTGTTTGCTCTGGTACACCAAGTTGCATGACTTGGCGTGTAACAGCAAATACCTGTGCTAACTTCTTAATTTGGGGCAACTCACCAACAAGAGTTATGCTAATTGCATTATGCCAGGGGGTGAAATCCATGGATTTGGGACCGTGATTTTCTTCTTTTAGAATAAAAACATAAACGTGCTGGGTAACCCAAATCTTGAAAGACTGACTTTAAATAAAACTAAAAATCTTGAGACTGAAACACAGACATTTTGATTGAATGAAATAAGCATAATACTTGAGCTCTCTGAACTTCAAAGGCAGAAGATGCTAGAACTTGCACTTTGCATATTGCAACATGTCAATGTTCTATGTCAGTGTTCTGATCTTTTCCACTTTAAAAAAATCACTTTTTCTCATATGGCCTTTTGACACTAATGTATTTGCTTCATAGCCACCCAATTCTTATTCTCATGCCTCTTTTCCCCATTGTTATAGATCTATGGACCACAGAAACAGGACTAGCATCCGGGAATTTATCTTACTTGGATTTCCAACCTCCAAGGAACTGCAAGTGCTTTTGTTTGTGATATTCCTTGTGGCCTACATCTTGACCCTTCTAGAGAACATGGTCATCATTGTTGTGATCAGAACCAACCCTCAGCTTAACAAACCCATGTATTTCTTCCTCAGCAACCTCTCCTTCCTGGAGATATGGTACATTTGTGTTATTGTTCCAAGGCTACTAATCAACTTCCTAGTTAAAGACAAGACTATCTCATTTGAAGGGTGCATGACTCAGCTCTACTTTTTCAGCTCCCTCTTATGTACAGAATGTGTCCTTCTGGCTGTTATGGCGTATGATCGATATGTGGCCATCTGCAACCCACTGCGCTATCCCACCATCATGACCCAGCATCTCTGCATGCAGTTAGCAGTGGGTTCATGGGTAACTGGTTTCTTTGCTTCAATGCTAAAGGTTGTCTTTATTTCCCAACTGCCCTTCTGTGGACCTAACACCATCAACCACTTTTTCTGTGACATTTCACCCTTGCTAAATAGGGCATGCGAGGATATGACTGCGGCTGAAATAGTAGATTTTGTCTTGGCCTTGCTAATTCTGTTGGTTCCTCTCTCAATTACCACAGTTTCCTATATCTGTATTATTGGCACCATTTTGCGTATTCCCACTTCCCAGGGCCAGAAGAAGGCTTTTTCCACTTGTACTGCTCACCTCACTGTAGTTTCCATTTTCTTCTCAGCCACTCTTTTCATGTATGCACGACCAAAGAGGATCCACCCTTTTGAACTTAACAAACTGGTTTCTGTTATCTACACCATTGTCACTCCAATGCTGAACCCTTTTATCTACTGTTTGCGAAACCAAGAAGTCAAAGAAGCACTAAAGAAAGCTTTAAGTAGCAGTAGTTCCCACCCCAAAAATTCAAAGCAGCTTAATAATGTTGAACAGGTCAGGTAATTTCTCCTGAAAAATTCCCTTGGAATTTTCCCTTGGAATTTTTCATCTTCCCCTTTATGTTGCTGAAAAGCAGATTTCTGTGCATATTGTGAGCATTTCCAGGGGCAATTTCTACATGAAGCATCAACTTTGCATTTAGAAGCTAAATGTAAGATAGGGTTGTTCTCTTCAAGCCCTCTTTGGCACATCCCTAGATTTCTCCCGCCCCAATATCAGAAATGTCTAAGTCCCGTGGAAATCAATGGGACTTTAACTGAAGAGCTGGGCCAAAACTATTTGTGCAATCTATCATCCTAATTTGTGGTACATAAAATTGGGTCACTATGTTCAGGAAGTTTCAGTGAGGTGGGAAAAATTAATTTGGAAGATCAAAGTGGAGGAGCAGGAAATGCTTTGCTTACCAGAAAACCACTGTTGTTTCTCCTTCCTTCCTTCCTTCCTTCCTTCCTTGCAATGATTTCACCCAGAATGACCAAAGAATGATGAAAATGACAGAAATGACATTTCAAAGAAATGACATTTCAAAGGTAATTCTACAGAAAACATAGATATTGGCAGAGTTCTGTGGTATCTGATACACTGAACACACCTAATTCACACCTCCTGAATGAAGGTGCAAATCATAATACAATTATGCTTCAGTTTTCATACTTCTCTAAACTGGCATGACAGTCTCTGTGTTAATTGTCTTCATGAACTAACTAGAAATTCAAATCTTTTTTTAAAAACTCTGATTTATGAAAGTGGGATATTGTGCTTCTGTACTCATTATTCAAAACACCAGGAAATTGCTTGATATTGTTGCACAAAATTGTGTCCTTTGCCAGCAGGAAAAAGGATGGCAAATTTTACACAGCAAAGGGTGGCCTGAATGTTGACAACACCAAGAGCAGCAGTCAAGGTGGTCGACAGTGGCTCACAACCTTGAGCCCTCAGATGGTTTTGGACAACAACTCTCAGAAATCCTGGCCAGCACAGCTGGTGGTGAAGGCTTCTGGGGAGTTTTAGTCCAAAAAACATTTGGGAACCCAAGGTTGAGAACCACCGGTCTACAAAATACCCTCTGGTGCTCACTACCATTTAGAAAGAGAAACAAACAAGGGAAAAATCCCAGAACCTGACTCCTCTTTTAAAATCAGTTAACCACTTCTCATCCAAACACAAAGCAATTTTCAGGGCTGTTTTTCAACAAGTTCAACAAGTTTTCAAAGTTATAATTTTTTTTTGTTTGGGCTGCCCCTGTTTTTAGAGTTGCCTTGTAGAATGTTGATTTGCTCGGCTGCACAATACAATTCTGTACCTGGAAAATTCTGAAAAGGGTAGGCATAAGTCAGAATTGACTCAAAGGCACATGATGATCATTATAGATACGGAGGGATGGAAAAAGGGAGAGGGAGAGAGATTGTTTTTAAGACATAACTTGCACTTCAAACAAGCCTGTTCTTGATGCTAGAAAGATGCTATTCACCACTTAAAACATATATTTAGTAGAGTGACTACCCAAAAAGAGTATAAAAATCTTATACATGCATGTATACAAGAATATAGAAATGTTGTACATACATACATACAAGTGTGTGTGTGTGTGTGTGTGTGTGTGTGTGTGTGTGTGTGTGTGTGTGTATACATACACCTAGTCTGGATTTATAGACACGGCATCTTAGCGCCTTGTGGTGTGAACCTAGATATTGTCTATCCTCTTTAGAATATTTTGTCCTTTGAGTTCTATAACTGCCACCTTGAAAACAGAACAGTTTTTATCCAGAGCAATTGAATGAGGGGAAATGTTTTTACATAACATTTTATTTTGTTGGTTTGGTTAGTCACTCTATTCTGTGTGAGTGAGTGAGTGAGTGAGTGAGTGTGTGTGTGTGTGTGTGTGTGTGTGTGTGTGTGTGTGTGTGTGTGAGAGAGAGAGAGAGAGAGAATATAAATATATACATTGCCCAGGGAGCCAGGGAGCTACATTTTCAAAGGGACACTTCACTCCACTGTTTCCTTTCTGGTGCTATCCTGCACTACCTATAACCACATATTTTCAACAAGGTTTCTAATTTAAAAAGGGATGTACAACATATTTAATTGAAGCCCATGTTTAACAAAACCTTACAATACATTTCTTTTTCCATGCAAAATCAATAAACGTCTTGTTTTCTATGACAGCATCCAAGTATTTTTTATTATTACTGGTTCTCAATGCCCAACAGGTGGCAGCAAATGATAGAGGATAAATATAGGAAATTTGTTTCCTTATTAAATGGTATAGTAAAGGCTTTTTGGGGGAAAGAAATATGAAAGTTACATGAATTGCATATATAATCAACATAAAAGTCTTAGACGTTATATGCTGAATAGGACAGGAGCACACCTTCTCAGCTTCATTTTGGTTGTAAGAAAAGGGAACCATTATTAATTTTTGTTAGGCTAAGAAGGTGCAATTCAGCTATTTATGTGGATGATTGGTCCAACATTGATTTCAAACACTGTATAAGAGCATAGGCAACTGTCCCACCAGTTCATACAATTGGTTTACCACAGTATCTTCTACATCAATTATTACATACATATACTTCAATTTAGATTTTAATGTCATTTATCTTAATTTGTAATCATTTGTTGAATTATATGTTCACATTGTTTATACTGTACTGTTTATGTTGTACATCACCCAAAGTGACCATTGGTCACATGGGCAGTTTAGAAATTTTTTAAATAGATAGAGAAATAAATAAAAATATACTTCAGACATTTAGAATCCAGTGTCTTGAGTCATAAGCTTTCTTGTTGCATAAGCCTTGATCGCCTCAGAGAAGGGCCTGAACAAACTTCCCACAGGGCTAGTGGGGAGCCTTCCACAAGCAAAGGGTCTTGATGGAAATGGCAGAAAAAACCCACTGCATTTGCAATGCCCATTTTGTCATCTGCCCAATTGCTATTGCCATGTTACTTGGGTAGCTGGGTTTATCCAACTTTGTTGTTGTTGTTTAGTCGTTAAGTCGTGTCCGACTCTTCGTGACCCCATGGACCAGAGCACGCCAGGCCCTCCTGTCTTCCACTGCCTCCCAGAGTTGGGTCAAATTCATGTTGGTAGCTTCGATGACACTGTCCAACCACCTCGTCCTCTGTCGTCCCCTTCTCCTCTTGCCTTCACACTTTCCCAACATCAGGGTCTTTTCCAGGGAGTCTTCTCTTCTCATAAGATGGCCAAAGTATTGGAGCCTCAGCTTCAGGATCTGTCCTTCCAGTGAGCACTCAGGGTTGATTTCCTTCAGAATGGATAGGTTTGATCTCTTTGCAGTCCAGGGGACTCTCAAGAGTCTCCTCCAGCACCACAATTCAAAAGCATCCATTCTTCAGCGGTCAGCCTTCTTGATGGTCCAGCTCTCACTTCCATACATCACTACTGGGAAAACCATAGCTTTGACTATGCGGACCTTTGTCGGCAAGGTGATGTCTCTGCTTTTTAAGATGCTGTCTAGGTTTGTCATCGCTTTCCTCCCAAGAAGCAGGCATTTTTTAATTTTGTGGCTGCTGTCACCATCTGCAGTGATCATGGAGCCCAAGAAAGTAAAATCTGTCACTGCCTCCATATCTTCCCCTTCTATTTGCCAGGAGGTGATGGGGTCAGTGACCATGATCTTAGTTTTTTGGATGTTGAGCTTCAGACCATTTTTTGTGCTCTCCTCTTTCACCCTCACTAAGAGGTTCTTTAATTCCTCCTCACTTTCTGCCATCAGCGTGGTATCATCTGCATATCTGAGGTTGTTGATATTTCTTCCGGCAATCTTAATTCCGGCTTGGGATTCATCCAGTCCTGCCTTTCGCATGATGTACCCAACTTTAGGACCCTCCAATCAGTTTACTCAGAAGGAGTTCTTCATCCCTCTTCCAATCCTTCCCTGCCTTGCCCCTATGATACTAAAAGGGTTCACCCTGGACATCACAAAGACCGTCAGGGAATCTGATGATCCTGGCCTGGCAATTCTAAATATGTCACTATGGCCCAATAGCTCTAGGAATCTGGGTAAAACCCATGTAATCAATCAAGATGCTCATACTATTAAAGCCAGTGTACTCTGTCCAGTCACAGAACAAAGAAAGAACCACTTTTGGTGCCTGAAAAGCTGCCGCAGCTGCTGCCATTTCCACATAAGTTATGTTTCCTATGACACTTCAGGAGTAGTTGGACATCTCTAGAAATGGCCACACAGCACACTACCTTTAATTGTGCAAACACACTCTTTGCCATCACCAAATGTGGGTATCCAAGCTTGAACTGGATCTAGTAGTACACCAAAGTTTTCAGCCTGCATCTTGGGGGGAGTGTAACCGCATGTAGAACAGGATGGATCTGTCTTTCCTAATCTGCCTTTCTGACCAGATACACCTCTTCTTGTCTGAATTAAGCTTTACTCTAAACCAGCCTACTACTGATAGCAAATGGCAGTTGAGAATGGAACCTGCATCATTGTTATTAAATGAAAAATACATATAAAGTAAGATGCCTGTGGTCATGCATACTAGCACCATACTAGTTGCACCAAAACACTAAAAACCTTTTTGAAAAGATTTCACACTTACGTTGAAAAGCAAAGGTGTATGCCCTACCACCCCCTGGGTGGGTCGGGCAGAATCTGTTGAAGCAATTTCCATGGGTTCCCGATTTGTAGTAGGATGAACAATAGTCTTTATTGTCAGGTCAGACATATTCAAGACAAGGTTTCCTTCTTCCTTCCTTGGTTTTCCCCAGGCTCAGTTCTCTTCACTAGCCAAGGACTGCTTGTGTATTTTTTTCAAACACCACTTAACACCACTCACAAGTAAAGTTCAGTGAACCAGGCCACACGGTTTGTTGCCTTCAAGCTTGAACTGATGGTATGATGTCTTGCTGCTGGTCTTGAGATCAAATTTAGACTTGGCCATGAAACTCATTGGGTGACTTTGGGTTAGTAACCCTCTCTCAGTCTCAGCAACCTCACCTCAGGTATGACAGTAAAGTGGGAAAGACATGTGTTTACCATTTCAGCCTCATTGGAGAAAATACAGGATATAAATGTAACATGCAATGACAATAATGTGCTAGGTGGCCTGCTCTCAACCATCTAAGATAACCTTCTGCCTTCAGGTATACAGAAGAATTCTATGCCCAGCTGGTGTTGCAGAAATATTCAACCCCAGTCCAGTGTTTTAACAACAATGGCAGCAGCAGAATGGATTTGATTCTATTTTTTGCCTGAGACAGCAAAATATCTTGTGTCAATCCTGAGGTCTTCAAATCTGCCTGACTGGTTTATGAATGAAGGATGGTAAATAAATAATAATTATAGGAAGACTGTGCACTAATACACTTCCATTTATGACTGTGCACACATCTGACATACATAAATGGACTGCATCATGATATACAGTGGGACCCTTGTATTCGTGGGGGATCATTTCAAGGCCCCCACCCAAGGATGCTGAAAAATGCAGATTAGAGATGGGCACAAATACAAAAATGAACCAGGAGGGTTGAAAACAAAACAAAACACTGGCTTGTTGAATTGGGTCATTTCTGAACCAGAGAAACCTAACTTTCTTGAATGGACAAATTTTTTCCAGATTTACCAAATTTCCTGGTTTGTTCCCACCTCCAGCCTGAGCCCACCCCCTTTCTACTGCCCCCATTGTCTCCCTACCTTGTCTTGCTGCCGCCGCCGCCATCTAGAAAGACAGTGGCTTGGCTTCCCCTCCAGGAGCTGGGCCTGCTATCTCTTTATCTGTGCATGCTCCTGCATCTCAAATGAGAGTCAGGAGCATGAGCACAGGCAGCCAGCCAGGAGCCGGCTGGTTGCTAGTTTTCTTTCTCCCCCCCCCCCTCTTTTTCTTGGCAGCCGGCCTGACCTCTGCACATGTCCCTGACTCTCAGCTGAGAAGTGAGGACATGTGCAGAGGTCTCCCTGGTTCTCTGACAGGCCAGCTGTCTATATATATATATATATATATATATATTCATAAGAGCACCCAGGCCTTCCCCATTCACAATTATATGGGGAAGGCCTGGGTGCTCTTATGAATGTGAAAAAATCTGGCCTATTATTATTATTATTATTATTATTATTATTATTATTATTATTATTATTATTATTATTATTATTATTATTATTATTATTATTATTATTATTATTATTATTATTATTATTTAGATTAGGCATCCTTCAGTCTTGAGAGACTATGGTAACGTGCTCTGAATAGAGGCCTTAGTATCCTCTCCAGAGCACGAAGCCTGGGTAAAATAATATGGAGGATAGGCTGTTACTAGAGATGGGGACAAATTTAAAAAATGGCAATTCGTTTTGATCCATTATTCGTCAAGGTTAACAGATCAACAAATACGAATATACGAATATTCTTTGACAAATCGATGGATCAATCCGTCGATTTGTCTGCACTTTAAACGGCTATAACACTGGCCCCCGATGACCTAGAGACACCAAATTTGCAGGAAAGCTTGCTCAGATGCTTCTGAAAGTTTGGTGAACATTGGATCACAGACCCCCAAGTTACATAGTCACAAAGAGGACACCCCCTCCAGGAAAGCTCCCCCCAGGTACTTAGAGAATCCAGAATCACAACGGAGCTTCCTATGTCTTTCCCCAACACGCCTGCCAACTTTGGTGAAGATTGGATATTGGACATCCCTCTTATTTACCCACAAATTGGGTCCCCACAGGAGAGTTTACCACACAGCAAAGAAACCCATGGCATTGAGGGAGTTATTTTTGGCCCCAGCAGAATGAGAGGTCCCTTTGGCAGAGGTATGCATGAGGCATTCAGTTTGTTTTCAGCTCAGCACAAGATTACATTTGCCAGTGAAGTAGAGTTTGCCCTCAGGAGGACTGGAGGCAAGGAGGTATTTGGCAGCACAGCAGGCTTTTTGGCTCCGTCGGGCACTGAGGAAGTTGGCAGCAGGAAAACGGGCTCTTTGACCCCATCGGGCACTGAGGGAAAAGGCAGCAGGAAAGCAGGCTTTTTTGGCCACATCAGGCACTGAGGTAGTTGGCAGCAGCAAAGTGGCATGTGCTGCCCCATCGGGCACTGAGGCACATGGCAGCAGCAAAGTGGCATGTGCTGCCCCATCGGGCACTGAGGCACATGGCAGCAGCAAAGTGGCATGTGCTGCCCCATCAGGCATTGAGGCACATGGCAGCAGCAAAGTGGCATGTCTTGCCCCATCGGGCACAGAGGCACATAGCAACAGCAAAGTACTGTGTCTTGCCCCATCAGGCACTGAGGTAATTGGAAGCAGCAAAGTGGCGTGTGCTGCCCCATCGGTCACTGAGACACATGGCAGCAGCAAAGTAGTGTGTCTTGCCCCATCGGGCACTGAGGTAGTTGGCAGCTGGAAAGCAGGCTTTTGGGCCCCATCACGGCACTAAGGCAAAAGGCAGCAGAGCAGACTCTGGTCTTCTTCAGCAACATCAAATTTGCCTGCAAAGCAAAGATTTTTGCCCCAGGAGGCAACTGAGGTTGCAACTTCCAACAGCACCAGCAGCACCATCAGATGAACAGGGTCGGTGCTACTAACAGTGGTTAATCCACGGGGCCACAGGGCTGTTGGAAACAGATCAGCTCTGCAATCTGAAGCCGTGCAATGGGGCGATGCCCGGACAGGCTTTGGGTGGGACTGAGACAGGCCCTCTTTGGCACGGGGGACACCCAGACAGGCTTTGGGTGGGGCTGAGACAGGCCCTCTAGGAGACTCACCTGTCACCACCAACGTCTAACTAGGCTTGCTGACAACCTTCAAAGAAACAAAGATGCTTGTTTAGAACTAGAAACCTGGGGATTGCAACTTGGCTGCTGAGACTGCCAGGATATGATAAAGATAGCCCTCAGAGGTTTTGGGGGGCTTAGACAGGCCAGCCCTCTTGGCATGGGTTGAAAAACCAGACGAGCTCTGCAGTCTGAAGCCGGGCGATGGGGTGACACCTGGACAGGCTTGGTGGGGCTGAGACCGGCCAGAAATGACACAAAGATAGCCCTTAGAGGTTTTGGGGGGCTTAGACAGGCCAGCCCTCTTGGCACGGGTTGAAAAACCAGACAAGCTTTGCACTCTGAAGCCGGGCGATGGGGCGATGGGGTGATGCCTGGACAGGCTTGGGTGGGGCAGAGGAAAAGGAAGATGCAGAGGCAAAAGGAAGCAAGCAGACTCTTGTCTTCTTCAGCACAAAATTAGTTAAGTTTGCCCCCAGGAGGCAACTGAGGTTGCACAACAAGAGCAACAACAGCAGACGAATAGGGTCCAAGGTGCTACTAATGGCGGTTAATTCACGGGGCCACTGGCGAGTTGAGCTCCCGTAGTTTGTTTCAAGTTCTGCCTACCTACTGAGGTAAGTAGAAAAGCTAGGAAGCTGGAATGAACAGTCTGCCAACTTTGGGTGGGCCTGAGACAGGCCCTCTTTGGCACAGGGGATGCCCGGACAGGCTTTGGGTGGGGCTCAGACAGGCCTGGTTGGTGCTTGGATGCCCAGACAGGCTTGGGGGGGCAGAGCGCGCCTTTCGGGGGATCATTACTAGAAGGAGAAAAGGGGGCAGAGCCTGGCCTGGTTGGCACTTGGGTGCCCAGACAGGCTGGGAAAGCAGGCTTTTTGGCCCCATCAGGGCACTGAGGCAATTTGCCTGCAAAGTTAGTAAAGTCTGCCCCCAGGAGGCAACTGAGGTTGTAGCAACAGCAGCAACAACAGGGCCGCTGGGCTTCTCGAGCGGAAGATCAGCAGTTCGAATCCATGCAACGGGGTGAGCTGAGCTCCTGTAGCTTGTTCTAGGTTCTGCCTACCTGCCGAGGCAATACAAAAGGCTAGGAGGCCGGAATGAACAGGCATGAATAATTGGAATGAAGCCCAAGGCAGCAGCAGATGCTTGTCTTCAGAAACATCACATTTGCCTGGCACGGAATCAGCAGCAGGCAAGCCCAAGGCAGCCGGAGAGGGATGCAGGATTTCGGGACAACATGGCCCAGGGAGGCTGGAAAGGACAACAAAGATAGCCCTCGGAGGTTTTGGGGGGCTGAGACCAGCCAGGTTTGCATCGGGTGCACCCGGGTCGGGTCGGGTCGCTGGAACTCGTTTGAAAGCATGTCAGTGCAAGTAGATAAATAAGAACAACCTCAGTGGGAAGGTAGTACTACTGTCTAGTCATACCGGCCACATGATGACCATGGAAAAGTGTCTACGGAGAAGCAAAGGCAATTGGCAGAGAAGTAGGCTTTTTGCCCCATCGGGCACTGTCTTTCTAGGCAGGATCACAGCTATCGGATTTGGACATTCTTATTGTTGGTGGTGGTGATAGGGTGGCATTGGGGGAAGGCATTGGTGGTGGAGTGGCAGATATCTGCCATGTGGATGAGGAAGAGGGAGGCGTTTGCCATCAAGGTGAGATAAAGACAATCTCCAAAGAAGAGAGGTAAAAGGTGCTCTTTTTGGCTGGCAGTGAGGGTACGGCTAGGAAGCTGGAATGAACAGTCTGCCAGCTTTGGGTGGGGCAGAGCCCGTCCCTCTTTGGCACGGGGATGCCCCGACAGCTTTTAGGGGGGCAGAGCCCAACTCTCGGGGGATCATTACCAGCTGGAGAAAAGGGTCCAAGGTGCTACTAATGGTGCTTAATCCGCGGGGCCACTGGTGAGCTGAGCTCCTGTAGTTTGTTCCAGGTTCTGCCTACCTGCCGAGGCAGTAGAAGCAGACTCTTGTCTTCTTCTTAAGCAACATCAGCCTGCTAAGTGGTTTGCCCCCAGGCCAGGAGGCAACTAAGGTTGCAAGAGCAACAGCAGCATCAACAGCAGATGAATAGGGTCCAAGGTTGCTACTAACATAATGACAGTTAATCCATGGGGCCGCTGGTGGTGAGGTGAGCTCCCATAGTTTGTTCCAAGTTCTGCCTACCTACTGAGGCAGTACAAAAGCTAGGAAGCTGGAATGAACAGTCTGCCAGCTTTGGGTGGGTGGGCAGAAACAGGCCTGGTTGATGCTTGGATGCCCAGACAGGCTTGGGTGGCTCCGAGGAGGCAACTGAGTTTATCAAAGCATCATCATCAATCATCAGCACCAGCAACAGAATCCAGTCCAAGCTGCTACTAACAGCATGTCAGAGTAAACATTTTTTTTAATGTTTTAAAAAAACAATTTTTTAATGTTTAAAAAACATTTTTTAAAATGTTTCCAGTAAACATTTTAAGCAGACATGTATCAAAACCTAGCATAAAACATTGGCAAGGGGTAAAAAGAGTTTTCAGGTACCTGAAAGGAACATGTGATTATCATTTAATGATAAAACCTTCAAAGGAATTAAAATTAACTGCTTTTGTTGACAGCGATTGGGCCAATGATGAGGTTGACAGAAAATCAATGTCTGGTTTAGTAATAATGTTTGGAAATACTTTGGTTGGATGGAAATCCAGAAAACAAAACTCTGTAGCTACCTCAACTGCAGAAGCAGAATTTGCGGCTTTATCAGAGTTATGTTCAGAATTAATTTGGTATAAACAATTGATAAAAGATTTGAAAATTGAGACATGTGATGCAATAAAAGTATTAGAAGATAATACCACGTGCATACATATGGCCTTAACAGAAAGAGTAAAAAATAGAAGTAAACATGTGGATATCAAATACCACAATGTAAGAGAAGCAATAAAAGAAAAATTAATTGAATTGCAATATTGTAAAACAGAGGAAAATGTTGCAGATATCTTAACAAAACCTTTAAATGCTCAAAAGCATAGTGAAATAATCAAAGAAATGGGATTATGTTATGTTCAGACAAAAAATTAGGAGGGGTGTCAGAGTATTGAGAATTTTATAGGCCTGAACAGGTCCAGACTGTAATATTAATAAGCTGCCATGATGATCACCTGTGCAAGTGCTGAGTCATAGTGACTGTGAAGAAGATGATGCAACGTCTGTGGATGATGCAACACCTGTTGTGATTGGACAGAAGCATCTGCTTAAGAATATATAAGTGAGCCATGTGATTGTAAATGTATCTTCTACTCCTTCCTATATTCTGCTATCCTCTCTGTACTTTGCCTCTATATTGTTGCCACGCCGAAGGTCTGCTACTTTGTATATTTGTATATTTGTAAATACACGTGTCTTTGAAGAAAGAAGAGCGTGTGTGTATTTTTCTTCCAACAGAACTCTGCACATTACCAGCAAAAAGCTGACACAGCGGTTAATCCGTGGGGCCGCTGGTGAGCTGAGCTCCCGTAGCTTGTTCCAAGTTCTGCCTACCTGCCGAGGCAGTACAGAAGGCTAGGAGGCCGGATTGAACAGACAGGTATGAATCTTCAGCAACATCACTATTGTTGGCGAAGCTGATGGGGTGACTTGACCGATGGGGTGACTTGACCCAGCAGACAGGGAGGCAGGGAGGCCGGAGTTGGAACAAACGTGGCACGCTGGGGCTTGAGCCAGCGGGCAGGCAGGAAATGAAACAAACTCAGCCACTGGGCCAACGTGACCCAGCAGGCAGGCAGGCAGGCAGGCAGACGTTAATAAACTTGGCGCACTGGGGCTTAACCCAGCAGGCAGGAAGAAGATGATAGGACTAAGCTTGGCCCGCTGGGCCGACATGACGGGCAGGCAGGCAGGCAGGAATTCAACAGTTCTTGGCCTGCTGGTCTGACTTGATCCAGCAGGCAGGCAGGCAGGCAGGAGTTCAACAGTTCTTGGCCTGCTGGTCTGACTTGATCCAGCAGGCAAGCAGGCAGGCAGGAGTTCAACAGTTCTTCGCCTGCTGGTCTGACTTGATCCAGCAGGCAAGCAGGCAGGCAGGCGTTCAACAGTTCTTGGCCTGCTGGTCTGACTTGATCCAGCAGGCAGGCAGGCAGGCGTTCAACAGTTCTTGGCCTGCTGGTCTGACTTGATCCAGCAGGCAAGCAGGCAGGCAGGAGTTCAACAGTTCTTGGCCTGCTGGTCTGATGTGATCCAGCAGGCAGGCAGGCAGGCACAACTTGGTTGGAACATGGCCCGAGGAGGCGACTGGAATCGGCAGCTGGACTTCTGACTGAGGGGCAGGTTTACAGGCCGGCATGCAAGTAGGCAGGTCTTTTTTTTTTTTTTCAGGAGGACTGGAGGGTGGGCAGGCAGGCGGGCGGGCAGAGAGGCGGGTGCAGGCAGGCAGTGTGTTAAGGGAGAGACTGTCATTGGAACCCTACCTCTTTGGGTTCAGTGAGGGGAAGCACAACAAGGGAAGGTTCACCTTGATGAATGACAATCTCTCCACAGTAACGGGATCCAAATGCGAGCGGCGTGGTCGGAGCATGTATCTGAGACGGGAAAACACACACTCGTTCTGGACGCTGGGGGGGATGGAAAGGAGGTCCATGGCCACATTGGACAACTCCGGCCATATGACTGCTTTCCTAGCCCAGTAATGGAGGGGATCTGACTGGTGGGGCTGAGGGGGCTCAGCCAGATATTCCCGCACCATTATCTCTGCCAAATCCTCCTCAGCCGGCTGTCTTTCCTCTGAGTCAAGTGCCAAGGTCACCACAGAGCTCCAGTAATGGTGGTGGTGAACGGAGCCTTCACCAGGTGAAGTCCTTCCCTGTGGTTTGGGCAAACCACCCTGCCCCTCGTGGCCTGACGTTCCCGTCGCCCCAAGCAAGCGTTGTGCCCCCAATGCCCTGCGGACCTCTGTGGGTGATCACAGAACAAAGGAAGGCTAATTGCCTTAGAGAGAGAACAAAGGAGTTGACAACGGATGTCCGAGCCAGCGGAGCCTACAGGCAACACCCTGAGAGCTCTTTTATTTACTTAGCATGATTTACATAGTATGTTGTGAGAGAGACAGATAGGATACTAGTTACCTAATCGTAACCAGGATTGGCTAAAATAACCCATTGATCTTATGCTCTACCTCTAAGCGAAAGGGCAGAATAAGGGGTTACCCCGCCTGCTGGCTGTCAATAGGATTGGAAAAGAGGGGACACAAGGAACAAAGAGCAGAGTCTGCATGATGATTTCCCTCCGAGATAGCATCTTGAAATCCAGTATGAGATCGGATATATAGTCTGCAAAAGCAATTTGACAAGTTAGTGATGTAGACATTAAATGATCATGGTCAGCTTTGGAAATAGGTAAGTAACAACACAGAAGATCCCAACCTGTGAGTTGTTTGGCACGATGGCATCCTTTGATTACACGGTCTGCAATCGCATTTAGAGTGAAGTAAACGTTTCGGGGAGGAGTGTTAGATAAATAAAGCCATTCTGCTACAGAAATGGCCTTGTCAGACTTCGGACTACACAACAACCCAGTAAGCAGTTGGGGAGTGTTCAAGATAACCAGCTGCAAGGGACCAAAAGAAGGAATGAGGTCGACCATGATACGTCTCAAGGCTGCCTTAATTTGATGTATGGCATGTTTCATAGCCTTGGTGATGGGTATGGAGTCAGCAGGAGACTGATGTCCCTTTTTGTGTTAAACAAAGGCTGCAATTCATGAGTAGGAAGGCACAAAAATGGACGAGCCCAATTTAAGTGCCTGAGGAACTGTTGCAACTGCACTAATGTAAATTGAGATGGAGTTTTTAGTTCTGGTAAGAACGGAGAAGATGTAGCTTGCAACAGTTTGTGCCCTAGATAAAGAAATGGAGGTGTGGTTTGTATCTTTTCTGGAGCTATGTGAAGGCCTTTTTTCTCTAAGCAGTTAGCTAGAGAATCATAGACAGTAGTGGGGAGGGATTGCCCAGCCACCAAAATGTCGTCCATGTAATGATATACAAGCAATTCAGGATGTTCCAAGCGAAATTGCTGTAGGGCTAGATCCACAAAATGTTGACATACAGTTGGGGAATTCAACATTCCCTGAGGCAAGGTTTTCCACTGATATCTTTGAGTAGGTTGGGAATTGTTGTACACAGGGACTGTAAAGGCAAATTTTTCCCTGTCTTGTGGTGCTAAAGGAATGGTGAAGAAACAGTCCTTGAGATCTACTACCATTAGCTGATAGTGTTGGGGTATCAGATTTGGATTAGGTAAGCTGCATTGTAAAGGGCCCATAGGCTGAATGCGCTTGTTAACTTCCCGAAGGTCGTGTAGCAAACACCACTTCCCAGATTTCTTTTTGATGGTGAAAATGGGGGTATTCCATGGACTGGTGGAATACTATATATGTCCTTGATCTAATTGCTCCTTAACTAAGGCCTCCACTGCGTGGAGCTTTTCTTTAGACAATGGCCATTGATCAACCCAGACAGGTGGTCCAGGGAGCCACGTTAGTGGCAAGGCTGTGTCAGATTGCGTAGAGGCCTGTATTATAAATTTGTCTGCAATTTTGCATCGACCTTTTTCAAGAGATCCTGCCCCCAGATGGAAAAGGGAATAGGCAGAATGTAAGGAGTGATTGTGATTTGTCTAGGAGAGTCACCTAGACTTTCCAGAACAATGGGCTGAATGCTTTTCTGGGCTTACTCATAGCCTCCAACTCCCCAAATGTCATGCACTGGCTGGGTGGGATAGCTTTCTGGCCAGTCTTTCTTTTCAATAATGGTAATGTCAGCTCCCGTATCAATCAGGCCATTAAGGACAAGCGATCCCATTTTAAGAGAGAGTCGGGGCTGCGAGTGCTCAATGGTAGTCAAGGCTGCAACTCGAGTAGAACCAAAACCCCCACTACAATTGGCTAAAATAACCCTTTGATCTTATGCTCTACCTCTAAGTGAAAGGGCAGAATAAGGGGTTACCCCACCTGCTGGCAGCTGCCGCTTCCTGCCAGGAGTGTATGCACATCACTGGAACAGAATGCAGCTACAACCTTTAAGCAGAAGTTTCCCACAGACCTCAGTGGAGAGCTCTGTTCTCCACTCCTCTAGGTCTGAGGTGCGTGCTGCCAAGCCCCCCTTGATTCGAGGATCACACAGGCAGGCCATGTGGTAAGCTCTGTCACTGTAGACAGGATGGAGTTGCTTCCGCACACCTGCCTGCAACCTCTTCACCAAAGCCCTGGTCCGTGGAAGGAGGGAGGATCCTGGTGCCACAGCAGTCTCCAGGGACCAATCAAGGGCATGAATCAGGGGGATGACCTGCCCCACACTTGCCGTATAACCACACAAGATGTCTGTGCTTTCCAGGAAGGGCTTGAGCACCTCCACCATCTGGGAGAGGGCCAGCCAATCCGTGGCACTGATGCCCACCTCTCTCCCCCCGGGCAGAATGGGCATGGAGGACATGATGTCCTCCAAAACAGCCTTCTGCTCCACCAGGCGGGACACCATGGTGTAGGTGGAGTTCCACCTGGTGGGCAGGTCTGTCAGGAGAACGTGGGTCTCCTGACCCAACTCCTCCTGCCTCTCACACAGCTGGCGGGCAGCTTTCAGGCTGCGGGAGAAGTGGCCCACCAGTTGGCGGCATTGCTCCTGGAGTGCCCGCATCTCCTGGGTGCCTGCGTCCCACTCGGGCTTTACGTGGCTGCCCAGGCCGAGGGCATCACACACTACAAGGTGTAATTTGTGCGCCATGCATACGATGCCCTCAAAGCCTGTCGTGTTCAATCCCACCAACATGTTCTGCCCAGCATCTGTGACCATGTGGCCATGGGTCACCTCCCCCTCTGGTGCCCACTCCTGCAGCGCGGACAGGAACTCATCAGCGATGTTCCTCCCCATCGCCTGAGCTTCCATGTGCCACACCTGCAGCAGAATGGACCTGTAGCCTGGGTACAGGGCAAGGGCCTCCCCCTGCGGCCCTGTTGCCGATGCCCTGCCACTAGTCAAGTCCTCTGGCTGCCACCAGTGGGCTGTGAGCGAGAGGTAGCCATGCTGACCTCCGCTCCACAGGTCCACTGTGAAGTGCACCTTGCACCCCTGTAGCCGTGAAAAATTGTCACGGACCACCTCCCTCACAGAGTCATAGAGCAAGGGCAGCACTCTAGAACTGAGAGTTCTCCATGAGGGGAGGTCATACAAGGGGGCAAAAAAATGTAGCAACCGGCGAAAGGCTTGGGATTCCAAGATGAACAGTGGAAGTCCGAGCAGGGCAATCGTCTCAGCGACGAGACGAGTGGCCGCCTTCTGGGTCTTGCCCTTCGACTGCCGGCTGAGGGTCATGGCAGACCCAACGGGTGCCACTTCGTGGAACGTGGCCTCCCTCATGCTCCAAGCCCCAGAAACCCCCATGGCTGCCCTTTTGAAAGGAGGCGCCTCCTCCTGCTTCCCTTCTGCCTCCCCTGGAGCTGCTCTTTTCCCTCTCCCAGATGGTGTGGACGAAGTGCCTTCCCTGGACAGGAGCCTTGGGTGGTGCCTCTCCAGATGTTGGCGGAGGGCGGTGGAGGACAGATGCCTGGGGTCTGGCCCCCTCCGGACCACCACAAGGCAGGCATTGCAGCATGCCAGCTGTGGGTCATCGAGCGTCGTGAAATGAGCCCATATGGCCCCTCTGCCATGTTTGCCCAAATGAGGACCCACTGCCTGTCCCTGACAACTGGCCTGGGAAGAACTCTCTGTCCCAGGGGTGCTGCTGGTCTGGGAGGAGGGAACAGATGACTCTGGGGACAGGGGTGGGGGGAACTGTGAAGCCTGCCCTGCTGTTACTGGTTCCAAATCAGACTGGGGATCTTCAGAAACAGCCAGTAACTCCTCAGAGTCCTCTAGGAAGAGGAGCGGCAGTTTTTTAGGCACCTCTGGAAGCTGTGCTTCCGTGCCTGCCTCCAAGGCCACCAGAGGAGGAACAGTGGTGGTGGTGGTGGTGGTAGTAGACATACACGTGGTGGTGATGGTCATGCTGTCACTGCCTAGCCTACGTAACTTCACAGCCTTCTTCCCCTTGGATTGGCTCTGAAGAAATCCCTTCATTTTCTACTGTCTGCCTACCAAACCAACTAAACAAATAATAATAATAATAATAATAATAATAATCTAATTAATAAAGCAATGGAGAGAGGGAGTGACTGCAAATTTTATTTTTTGAATTATGGGGTGGTGGACTAATTCTTTTACTAAAATGTGACCTACCTACCTAAACAAAGCCCCCCCCTCAGTATAATGTAATTAGTAAAAATTCACCCCCGACTCACTGTGGCTGAATGAAAAGCCAAAAAAATCCAAAAAGAAAAGCTCTGCCAGCTAAGTCTCAGTCAGACACACACACACACACACAAGTCACACCAATTTTGTTTTAGGGAAAAGGAGAAAAAAGGATTGATCCAGCTACACCCCCCCACCCACCCACTGCGCCTGAGATGCAAGCCTCCCAAGTCCCAAACTAAACTTTTGAAAACTGATTGAATAATGTAGTCCTACCAGCTAAACACGCACACACACACACAAGTCACACCAACAAATTCCCCCCACCCACTGTGCCTCAGATGCAAGCCTCCACTTGCCTGAAGACGACACGACACAAGCCTCCAGAAAAAAAAAGTTTGAAAAAAGCCCAAGTAGCCTAAGCTACCTGAAAATCCCTTCCCAAATTCCCAGTACAGTTGATGATGATGAATGATAATTATGAAAAAGAAAAATATAAGCGACGCGTTCGTTTGCTTTGCTGCCCCAAAAGTGAAACCAAACCACCAGAGCAACAGCAAGCCAGCAGCAACTGTTCTCACTCCGGAGAGCATGAACAGAAGTGTGCAATGCCTGGAGCTGAAAAGCTTATATACAGCCTCTCGGCACCTTTCGGCAGCGCTATTGGCTGCCGGACATGCCAATCCACGATCTCTGTCCTGATTTGCCAAAGCTTCTAATTGGCACCAGCAAGCTCAGAGAGACCCCCAAAAAGGTAATGAATATATACGAATATTAACGGATCGACGGATCGACGAATAAAACCGAGGAAATATTCGTCTAGATTTATATTTTTATGAAAACGGATCGACGAATATTTGACGAATCGGCTATATTTGTCAAAAAAGCCGATCTGTTTTTATATTCGTCCCCATCTCTAGCTGTTACCCAAGCAGCAAATCCCCCCTCTCCACGTCACTGAAATAGTCCAATGGAAAGGCAAGAGCCAATACAACTGGTTCCAGCGACGTTGCAGGAGTTGCCAGAATGGCACGAACTGCCTCCGGGACTCCGGCTCTGGATTTTGCCTCGAGGTTAACTCCTGAAGCCTTTTCCATCAGTAGATATAGTCACAAGGCAGTGGAGGTTTGAAATCAGAGTTTCCCTTCTCCTAGATGGGCTGCCTTCCAAGGCTGACGAGCCCCACCTACCCGGGCTGCTCCCTAATAGTGCAAAGATTAGAAACACAGGCCTCCAGCTGCCGGACCTTGCCTTCCAAGAAGACCACCAACTTACACTTAGAGCATTTGTACCCAGGCATCTCATTTGACAATTATTATTATTATTACTATTATTATTATTATTATTAAGCATCTGGCCTACCAGCTGGCTGGAGGGCCTCTGTGAATGTCCCTGCCTCTCAGCTGAGACGTGGGGACATGCAGAGAGGCTGCCCAGCCAAGTGACAATAATGATCCATTAACTCTGGACATTTAAATCTGGACATGCACTGCAGATTGCAGAGCTGCGGGAGCCAGCTGCATCTCACGATAGTGGCAGCGGCAGCAGAGGAGGAAGAGGCAGTGGAAGGAAAAGGTAGGGAAGGATCTCCAATGCAGATTATAGCAAACACTATCAACCAGAAGACATCAACCAGAAACCGAGCCTTTTCAGTAGTGGCCGCTTTGCTCTGGAACTCTCTTCCTGTGAAGATGTGACTGGCCCCCACCCTCCTGAGCTTTTTAATATTTTTAGACCATGGATAAGTGAATCAGTGGATACTGATCCTATGGATAAGGAGGTCCTACTGTATTACATTTCTTCTCATCCTACACTCATGGACAAGACAGTAAAGAATCCTGTTGCATAGCTCAGTGTGCACAATGGGAATGGCGTCATCATCAGTAGTAAATGGTTGCTGATTAAAGGCTTCCTTTGGTGATTTTGGGGTGCATGCAATTTCATTGCGTGATGTACAAGCTGCATGCACCTTGAAATCACCAAAGGAAGCCTTTTAATCAGCTGCCATGTGCCATTGATGATGACATTATTTCAGTTGCATATGCCAATCTATGTAACAGGGTATCCGCCTGTAGTAGATACCCCACCCACCACATTTTCTTAGATTTAACTTCTGGCGATCCAGACTACGTTGAAGACTCTATGTTAAATGTTTGTGTACAACAACATATACAAAGGTATCCCAAATATCTAGCCAAAGGGTTGGGGCAATAGAATTAAGTACAACGTTTTTTAAGTAAAGGTGACAGGAAACTGGGACTATGCCAGCACATTTTACAATGTTGTTCAGGATGCAGATGGAGTCAGTAGAAATTTTGCTGATGAATGGAAGCAACCCCCTGGGTGTTAACCACCTGGTGTTTCTCCTTAAAGTATCACTCTGTTTTTCCCCAGATCTCATTCATCTCATTCATAATTCCTAGGCTTCTTTTTCAAACACAGCTCAGTAACCAACATCCCGCCCCCACACTTTCCAAGCCAAGTCTCTCCAGGGAACTTTATGCAATTAGCATTTATCCTGGCTAACAAGCACTTCACACATAGTCGTTAGCAGCACAGCTAATTAAAAAAGTTTCACCTGAAGTAATTACAGAGATGAACATTCTCAGTTTTCTCCCCCAGGGAAAGGAGAGTTGAATCAGTTTCTCTGCGGGCTGCAACAAATGCTAAAGCCTTAATTATAACTCAACAAGACTCTGAGGTTTAGTTGATGAGGGAACAAAGGCAACTGTACCAATTTTTGCAGCTGAACTCTTGATAATGGTGCCTAAAGTGCAGTTAGCAAACCTTGAGTGACAGCTGAATGGGAGAAGGTGAAAAGGACAGTTTATGCCAAAGGATTTTTAAATGTACAAAACAAAAGGCCACAGCCTACAGATTTTGTTCACTTAGTTATTAAGCCTGGATATATTTCTAAATTATAACAGCACAAGGATTTTATTGTAAAATAGTGAGAATTAGTTTCTTGGACAATTGTCTGTGGGCTAGACATAAATTTTGCCAGACGCCTTCCTTGGTGATCAGGCTTTATAATAAAGTATACACAAATAAGGTGTAAGGGTTTCACAGCTGTAGCACATAGATATGTCCACAGGGGCAGGAGAATGTTATATACAAAACAAAATCAAAGGAAAGATGTGACATGGAAGTCTATGAAACATCCTTCAGACATTATAGAACTAAATAAATAACCAGGTTTAATCAGATTTTTTTTTCCTTTTCTTTTCTGTTCTCCCTCCCACATGAAATGCAACAACATGGAAGCATTTTAGGTGTCTTCTTTAGGTTACATTCAGCTGATGCCAGAGAGATTTGTCTCCTGCAGGTGGTATTTGGACCACAAGAGGAAAAGTTTCAAATAAAATACACAGGCGATGACTCAGATTCAACACAATGCCAATGGAGCAAAAAGCTCCACTAGGATTTTTGCTCTAGTGGCATCTATTGTACAAGCAGTAGCAAAATCAATTACATTAACATGCCATCCCTTGTCCTGTTGGTTGTGCCATGGAAAGCTGCACAGGATTCTGTCATTGTGCTAAGTCATATGGAGACAGCAGGTCAAATCCAGTTGCGTAGTGTAATAAGTCACAACTAGCCCATTGAATCAGTGGGGATTTCATGAGTCAACTCCTTTGTAAGTTCTTAATGAGCCTACATTAGCTGTGGCCTACTATGCTAAGCAACAAGATTTCAGCCACTGTGTTACACTTCTGTCTGCAACAACAGTTACAAAGAGTGATATTGGAGAATTTCTGTGATGCCCATCTCCTTTATGTTCATTCCATGTTAGAAAATACCCTGTTTCCCCAAAAATAAGACCTAACCTGAAAATAAGCTCTAGTGTGATTTTTCAGGATGCTCGTAATATAAGCCCTACCTTAAAAATAAGCCCCAGTTAAGTGAAAGCCCGCCCTCCACCATTGTGCAGCAACCAGAAGAAGATGGCATGACTGTATTTGAATAAATGTAGATTGTTGTACATGAAAAAAAAAAAAACATCCCCTGAAAATAAGCCCTAATGCATTTTTTGGAGCAAAGATTAATATAAGACCGTGTCTTATTTTCAGGGAAACACGGTATGTAAAGGTTTAGTGAATGGGAACGGAAATCTTCTGTTTCATTCATGTAGCAAATCTTTTCTCCCCTCTGAGAAAGATTATGAGATTTTTGGGTGGTACATTTTTCTTAATTCAAGACTAGAGATGGGCACTTACTATGGTTTGGTGGGTCAATGCCTTGGAGGATTGGGCCCACAGGTTATATGCAGGTGCCCCAGATTCTGCATCCCACTGTGTGTCCCATGTCAGAAGCAGTGGTGTGGCTTTCCAAGCCCCACCTCCTCCTCTGAGTGGGCACCCATGAGAGGAGGTGGAACACAGAATCCAGGGTCCCTATGCAACATCTGTGGGCCTGATCCTCCAAACTGTGCCGAACCACCAAAACACAGTATGAGCCCATCTCTATTCAAGATTTATTAATTGTAATCGGGTTCGTTTGACTCTCTGGGCAACTCCTCATTTTTGGCGGGAAATAAAGTTGGAGACGTTTTAACAGTACTCATGTTCTTGTCTTTATTTGTTTCACAACTTTCAACTATACTATATTGCTAATTGGATCAAAACATGTTAACTCAGGCAACAAGCCATAATTAGGTGGTATGAACTCTCTCCCAAAGTCCAAAGAACTCACAGGGGTGCTCGGCCAAACCATTCTTGGTCAGTAGGTCTCCGGAGGGGAGCACTCCTCGCTGCACAAATCGTTCCGCAGCATGGGTGCCTCGCCCAGTCTCCTTCTTTAGGTGGTGTGTTATATCTCGAGTCTGGTCTGATCACCTTTCTCCCTCTTCCCTGTCCGTGCGGAAACACGATGACCGTCCACTCTTGGGTCTCTATCACGGATTCTCCCTCTGCCTTGGGTCCAGGATCTGGTAACAGTCCACCCACTTTTAGATTCGGAAAGTCTTTCAGCAAGTCTTGGGTCTTTCTGTATTCATACTCTCTACGCCTCTCCTCTTCCTCCCTTCTCATCTCGTTTTCCAGTTCTGCCCCAAACCACTGTTCCCCTTGTACATTTATACTCTCCTCCCAGACTGACAGTTTCTGCTCCTCCCCTTTTCCCTTCTCACTCTCTTTTACTAGACAGATCTCCACCTTCCCTTTCTTTTCCTCTGACACAGTCTCCCCCTTTTCAGACGCAGTCACAATCTTTCCTTCAGTCACATTCACATCACTGCTTTCTGTCTCCTCTATTACGGCCTCTATCACCACGGATGGCTCACTCTCACTCACTCCTCCTTCACATTAATGAAAACTTATATCTTTCTAATAACTCTTGTAATTTGTTCACACTTTTGGATTTGTTTGTTTCTGTGTTTTTGGCTAATGTTTCTCTTGATGTTAATAAATGTTCCTGAGTGTTTCACTCTCCTGAAGGAAGAAAATAAAAGAAAAGAAAACCTCACAGCAGTTGACAAATTTTCACTGTGATGTTATTTGTTGAAGAAGAAGTGATCTACAAATATTCATCATACCCTTATTAGTGAGACCAGAATGATGGCTGGCACCAAATAGTGTCTAGGAAAGTAAATCATGCTCTGAATCAATCTTACATGCCAAATGGCAAATTGCCCATCACCAGCTCTAGATGGATTATTTGCACATTTGCCAAGAATCATACTGGGCAGTGTGTCTGTGCAGTGTGTCTATGCGCTCAGGTTCAACAAAGGGTAAGATCATCATCATCATCAGGTCCTCTGCAGAGCACAGTGGGCAGCAAGTGTTCTCTAATGAACTCAGTCGTTCACAATATTTTCAGCATCATCCCAAGGAATATGAATGGTTCTGAGATCCTCCTTGAGTGTTTTATGCCGGGTTTTTCAAGGGTGGCCTTGGTTTCTCTTTCCTCCAGGAGGTATCCACTGTAGTGCAGTTTTCAGGTGACAACCTTCAGACATGTGTAAGACATGGTCGGCAAATTGCATTTGATGTTCATTCTCAGTTGTTGACAGATGGTAGAGGTATTTGGTATAAATTATGAAAAACTAGTTGGCTTGATAGCTCAATAAGTTAGGAATTTGGCTGCAGAGCCAGAAGTTGGTAGGAGGAGCTCCAGGCTCCTCTTTTCATGCTTAGACTGTGTTACCACAAAATAACTGCTCAACAAAGGAGACTCAGGCGTATTTCAGAAATAATTATTTTAAACATTGATTAATGCCAATATAAAATAAAGAACACATTTGTATTGTTGGATTATAATTCCTGTAACATCACACTGCTGGCTATATAAACTAGGAATATCAGAGTTACATGCCAGCATCTAGAGAGCTGCACACCATTATCAATAGTTAAACAAAGCTCTGACCCTTGTTAACCCTTGTGTCTTTTTTCCCCCTGATGGGCTCACAAATGGAACCCAAAGGTATGGATGAGAATTGATGTGAGAGCATTTTCCTCTAAGACAGATTCTGAACAATATTGGAAAGCAAAATATCCAATATTGGGCAATACCACAGTGGCCTATTGAGTCCTGACTCCTTATGACTGTACAATTCTTATATTATTCACATGCCCTATTGCTGTCTTCCATAAGCTCACTCACTTTTGCAAAACATTCCAGTGCATGTTTACTCAAAACTCCTTCTGGGTTTGATTTCAAGGTACACTTTTACCATATTGCAGAATTAGCATTTTCAAATTTCTGTTCTTGAATAAGAATAGAATTCCACACACACACACCATCTTCTTAGGCCATTCCAGCTAAAGTAAAACATCAACAGCTAAGAACACTATTGGTGCAAGTGTGGTAGAGATCAATGCATTTTTGTAGGCTTACTCCTGAATAGTTCTTAGTACTTTGGCTTGTGATATCTGTCATTTTCTCCAAAAGTGTCCATTTGTGTACTCCCTCTTCAGTACTTGTAAAGGTTCACCTTGACATTTAGTCCAGTCGTGTCCGACTCTAGGGCGCGGTGCTCATCCCCGTTTCCAAGCCATAGAGCCAGCGTTTGTCCGAAGACAGTTTCCGTGGTCACGTGGCCAGCGCGACTAGACACGGAACGCCGTTACCTTCCCACTGAGGTGGTACCTATTTATCTACTCGCATTTTTTTTACATGCTTTCGAACTGCTAGGTTGGCAGGAGGTAATAGAGCAGCCAAAATTGTTTCTTTTAAATAAGTTAACTTCATGCTAAGCAACTGTGGTCCTAATCAGTCCCATAATTGAAAAAAAAAGTAAAGGCCTCCGTTCTGTATATACTTAACTGTAGCAAAATCTTACTGAATTTGGTGGAACATATGTTTTTAGTCAGCAGGCATCAGATTGTAAAAGCAGTGTATACGTCAAAACTCTTTTTTCCCTCAGAAATAATAAAAATAAAAAGTCTAAGGAAAAGGTTGTCCATGAAGAAGGCATGATGATTTGATTTCATCAACTAAATTCCTAAAAATAACCTAAAGATAAAACCTCCTACTGAAGTTCTAACATTTGTTGATAGTTTTC
This sequence comes from Intellagama lesueurii, assembly GCA_037013535.1. Lineage (NCBI taxonomy): Eukaryota > Metazoa > Chordata > Lepidosauria > Squamata > Agamidae > Intellagama > Intellagama lesueurii. Next base: position 22,154,436 of record JBAJHW010000006.1, read on the forward strand.
TACTGAGACATCCCATTAGCCACGATGCATGCAATCCATGTTGTCATAACATCTGGGGACTTGTTCCTTGCTTGTTTGCATGATAAATGATGAACCAGGTGAGTTACCAACCATCAGCTATTTCACACATAATAGTAAAGAAGTCTGAGATGTCTTACCAAGAACACAGAACCAATAAAAAGGAACATTTTAGAATTTGTCCCCTGGATCTCAAGAGTCAGGAAGCATAACGGATCTGCTTTTCATCTCCAGAAGGTACAAACCATCATCCCATGCATTTAAACATGAGCTTCTGCTTAGAGATGTGTATGTCTTCCCATTTTGGCTCCTATTTTCCAAACTGTACTGTGTTCCATCTTGTTTCTGCATCTATTTATCATTTTACAGGGAGGGGGGGGGGGAAGTCAAGTGCATTTAAAATATAATTTTACCTAATAGATGCAAAATATTTGCATGTAGTTTCTAGAATGTTTGTATACATTTTTCAGTAACATACACATTTTTCCCTGTGCCTCTTTGGTTAATATACACATCCTTGTATCCATTCATTTTTCACAGAACTTTACTGCATGGAGAAATTCCAAGAAGACTGAAATGCACAAAGCAGATGCATTCTTACTCACATATTGGTACAGAACATTTGAGTTAGGTAAATTCCTTTAAAAAAATGAGGACTGGATGCAATTTTCTCTAGTCTCTGCTACTGCTTCAGAAAATGTGGGAAACCAACTCACTGCTTGGAAGTTATTTATTTCAAGGGGTACTAACAAAGCAATTATAGGTATAAATCACAGTCAGAATCTTCATTAACAGTGGCATTGTATAGTTAATACAAATGGCAGAGAATGTCCATGGCTACTTTCCAACCAAAAAGCTTTAGAAGTTATTGTTTTATTTGGATTTTGTGTATGTCCAATAGATATTAACTATGCTAGTGTTTGGTTTTCTTCCTCTGTACCAGTCCACTTCTTGGGTATCAATGAATATCTTGGTCCCGAAGAACCATTTTCACTCAACAGTTTAAATATTGGTAGACAGTATGATCTTCACAGCCCTTATGTAGAAAAAAGAGGTTTGTACCTGGATCATTTCGATTAGCCTGAAACTGCATTCCATATTGGGAGGATTCTTTGCATGTGGGTTCGTGGATAACTGAACAAATGGGCCAAATGTCCATTCTTTGTCTCCTGAAACAGTTACTTCGTGCTGTCAGATCTGATGCTGATGATGACATGTGAAATGAATATGGCACAGAAAAGGAAAACTGTTGCAATTAAAGAAGGAAGCAAAGGAATTTTGTTTGCAGAAGTATATATCTAACTATATAAATCAACAGAATGAAGAAATATTCATAAATAGAGATGGGGGTATTCGTATTCATCTACGAATACAAATATCCCCGCATAGGTGGCGTTAATGAGGGTCGAGCCCCATGGGGCCAGACAGTCCACTCACCAATCCGTTGCGGATGCGGATGGCGTGATTCTACCAATGGCTCCACAGTGGGCGATCCGCCCGCCACTCCTGCCAGGAGGCGGGAGGACTAGCCTTGCTGCAAGGCCGAAGAGTGGCAAGTGGATTGCATGCTGTGGAACCATTGATAGAATTGTGCCGTCCGTGTCCACATTGGATCGGTGAGTGGACCGTCTGACCCCATGGGGCTGGACCCTCATTAACGCCACCTGTGCGGGGATATTCGTATTCATAGACGAATACGAATACCCCCATCTCTATTCATAAAAAAGCCACAACAATACCTCAAGAGCTTCTTGGTGAAGTTGGACTAGAACTAGAATCCCTCAGCCAGCATTGTCTTGATGTCTAGTAGTAATAATCACCATGAAAAAAAATGCACTTTTCTGGTTTTACAGTGCAGTTTGAATGTAGCAGTATTAAAGTGATTCATACAAATTATAACTAATTAAAAATACAGATAAACATTAAAGACATAGATATTTGATGCCACCTTCTATTCTTCAACTAAGTGAAATAAACAAACAAACAAATAAATAAATAAAGCCACCTCTTTCAAGCTCAAAAAATATCCCTAAAACAAGTAACCAGAGAATTAAATTGCTGTTGTTATTGTTATGTGCCATCAAGTCTCCTTCAACTCATGGCGACTCAAGGAATGAGTGATCTCCAAAATGTCTTGTCCTCAGCTGCCCTGCTCAGCTCTTGCAGTTTCAAGCTCATGGTCTCTTTAGGGAATCAGTCCATCTCATATTTAGTCTTCCTCTTTTCCCGCAGCCTTTCACCTTTTTTAACATTGTATTCTTGAAGGCTTTCAACCTTCAACCTCAACAACCATTTGTCAACATTGTTGTCTTTTCCAGAGAATCTTGCCCAATGTAGGATCAGTCTCAGTTTCAACATTTTTGCCTCCAGAGATAGTTCAGACTTAATAAGCATCCACAATTTTCATCTGTGAATAAAACCAATCTTGTGAGTTGCATTCATTAATACATTCAACTTAGAGATATGTATTGGTGGAACTGGTGGACTTTGCAGCTGTAAGAAGTTGCACAAGCAGTTCCTAAATTAGAGGGACCACATGAGCCCATCAAAAGTTTCCTTGGATGGTGTTGTGCAATGAATGCCAGTGCAGTGCTCTGCTGTACTATGCTCCATTGTCCTGTATATTAACCTCCTCTTCCATGTGTACATACGTACGCTGAGCAGTTGTGAAGAGGATATTAGCCTAGTTTTTTATTTTTGTTTTTCCAAGCCATGGCTAGGGTAGCCAGCTATTTATCTGTCCATCACTGCAATGCCTTTAACACTATCCCTATGCAGGACATGTAATAATGGGCTCAAACTACAGAAAGCTGAATATCAGGGAAAACGTCTTAACTGTTAGAACAGTACAACAATGGAACCAATTACCTCGGGATGTGGTGAGTGCTCCAATGCTGGATGCACTGAAGAGACAATGAACAACCATCTGTCAGATCTGCTTTGATTCGGCTTTCTGCACTGAGCAGGGGGTTGGACTCAATGGCCTTATAGGCTCCTTCCAATGTAACCATTCTACAATTCTATGATTCTATGTGATAATAATGGTAGGTAATGGTGTTTATGCTGCTGCCATGAAGAGGACCAATTATTGATCTGTGTATCAAAGCTCTGTTAAAGTCACCACTTCTTACCCCAAGCAGTTAGCTGTGGAATGGGAAGAATTTATGAGTATTTTTATGAATTCAATTAGAATCTAACTGTATTTATTTCTATGACCATAATTCACAATTTCATAATGTTAACACCTGTCCAGAATGTGTTAAATTTGCTGCCTGTTTTGTGCTACCATAGGTAATTGATTATCTGTGATAATGGAGGCATGAGAAAGAGGAAACAAATGAATGGAAGAACAAGAAAGAGAAAATCAAACTCAAGTCACTCAGTTTATCCTCCTCAGATTCCGAGATCTGAAGGATCTGCAGATCCTTCTTTTTCTTGTGTTCCTTGCTATCTACATTGCAACAATGGCAGGGAATCTCCTTATTGTTATACTCGTGATGACTGACCAGCATCTTCACACACCCATGTACTTCTTCCTTGGCAACCTGTCCTGCCTGGAGATCTGCTATAGCTCAACTCTCATCCCCATCTTGTTGACGACTCTCTTGACAGATGGAACAGTAATTTCATTCCACAGCTGCTTCTTGCAGTTATTTTTCTTTGGTTACTGTTTGGGTGCTGAATGTTACTTGCTGTCTGTGATGTCATTTGACAGGTATTTAGCAATATGTAAGCCATTGCACTACACAGTGATGATGAACCCAAGAAAATGTATCCAGCTAGCAGCTGTCTCCTGGACAAATGGCCTCACGGGCATTTCCATTATAATGGCTGGAATGCTGCAGTTAACATACTGCGGCCCTAATGAAATTGATCATTACTTTTGTGATTCAGTTCCACTTAAAAAGCTTTCCTGTGGTGACACAGATGTGGTGGAACAAATTAATTTAGTCTTGTTATTTATTTACACTCTGCCTCCTTTTCTAGTAACTCTAGCATCTTATATATACATTATAAGGACTGTTTTAAAAATTGCATCCAAAACTGGAAGACAAAAGGTCTTCTCCACTTGTTCTTCTCATCTCACTGTTGTTTCAATTTATTATGGATCTGTGACAATTGTATATCTCCTGCCACCATCCTCCTCAATGAACAAAGTCTTTTCTCTCCTGTACACAATCTTTCCACCTCTAGTGAATCCCATTGTATACAGTCTAAGAAACAAGGACATGAAGAGGGCCTTGAGGAAGATGAAAAATAGAGTAGAAACTTTCAGAATATTTCAAATTATGTTGGCAGATCTGGCTATCATTAAAGATAAGTAGAAGAGATGGAGTTTGGCAATGAGGGACCTAGAATGTACCCCCTCACCATGAATGAATTACTAGAATTTTTCAAAGCAGAGTCTCAGATTAAGATTTTTACTCTTGAGAAGTAAGAGTGCTTCTGCAGGTCAACAGAGGTGCTCTTTCAATGGGTTGGCATTTGCAGGTATTCCATTATCTTCCTGTAGAAGGCAAGGATTCCAATATTTTACACAATCCTCTGAATTCATACATACAGGAATTTGTTTTGTTGCAAATACAGTAACAGTTGATGTGGGATCAGTGTGCATGCACTTTAATAAAGGGCTGCTGTGAATCTTCACATAAATAGTTCTTCAACTGCAGTCTTGTGAACAAGGATCTTTCTTTACAGTCACCAAAATCCTGTTTATTAGGCTTGCTAGCATAACACCATTAATGTAACTTTTAAGCAGTGAATTGCCTCACATTAAGAAGTGCAGGCATTTCCTGTCACACACCAGATACGTGACTCAGTGTATTGTAGGAAATGCTTGATTTTTGAACATGCAGCAAATGGCCACTGAAAGTTACACTGATGGCAGGCAGAACTGTTAGGATTTTGGCCAAAGGGGCTTGCTTTTCATAAAATATATGAAAGATTCCTCTGTTAGTGTTTAGTCCATTTTGCATAGAATTGTGGTTGGTGAGATAGTGGTTGTGTTCTATTATGACTAGAGATGGGGGTATTCGTATTCGTCTACAAATACGAATATGCCCGCATAGGTGGCGTTAACGAGGGTCCAGCCCCATGGGGCCAGACGGTCCACTCACCGATCTGCCATGGACACAGATGGCGCGATTCTACCAATGGCTCGGCAGCACGCGATCCGCTCACAACTATTCGACCTTGCCGCGAGGCTTGTCCTCCCTCAATTAATTTTGAGCTGTCCAATTACATATTCTTTCTGGTATTCATGTGCCTATGAAAAGCACTGCTACGTAAATGTGAAAACTGAATAAAATCTTAATGTGAGTAAAAATATTTTCTGATTTATGTATAATACTATAAATATAATATATATGTATATATGTATGTATTGTTGTTTAGTCGTTAAGTCGTGTCCGACTCTTCGTGACCCCATGGACCAGAGCATGCCAGGCCCTCCTGTCTTCCACTGCCTCCCGGAGTTTGGTCAAATTCATGTTGGTACATAGATACATACATACATACATACATACATACATACATACATACATACATACATACATACATACATACATACATACATACATAATTTTCCAAAGGTGGAGAAAAGGGTAAAGGACACAAACAGTTCAGACAGTTATTTATATGTGAAGGGGACAAGGTCACAGATGCTTCTGTCAGCATACCATCATGCTCTAATCAAGGATATGAGACCTTCACCCCAACTGCTGCCCGGACTACTACATCCACCTAGCTAACTGCAGAGAGTTTACAGAGTGCTGCTATCCTAGCCTTTTCCAGGAAACCAGGACTCAGTCATGGTCATCATGTTTGTCCTGGATGTTGAGGGACAACCCCTAGGGAAGCAAGAGGAATTTATCTACCACTGGTGGATGATGGATATATAAACTGTCTTGCTACATGGGGAGGCAGAACCCCAGCTGGAGGCAAAGAAGGAGGAGGTAGGCTGTCAGACAGAGAAGGTGCAGGAACCCCAAGGGGGAGAAACAGCCACTTCAGAGCCAATGGAGGAAACCCAAAGGTAGGGAACAGACATCCTGGCACAGGAGGGAAAATTCCAAATTTCTTGGAGTGAAAGGACATGAGGGAGAAGAAGGACCTTCAGGAGATGAAGACCCTGGAAGAGTGATGGGCATCTATTGGGCCAAGGAGTCCTCTGAAGAAGAGCAAATTTCTTTGGGAAATGAGCTTTCAGGAGGGGCAACAGTTTATAATTTATTTATTGAATTTATATTTCACCTTTTTTAAAAAAAAGGAATTTGAAAGAGGTTCTACTAATTTATATTTTGTCTTTCTCCCAGAACAGGAACTTAAGGATGTTCATATGGGGGAGAGAGAAAAAATTGGAGGGAGGATGGGAATTTTTAAATTCTAAAGAATAGCCATGGCTGGTGACATTGCCAGTTTTAAGTGGCGTAAGTTATGCATTTCACTAAAAAGACAGATCTGTACAGTAAAAATCTCTGCAAATGTTTGATTTCTAAAAGCCTGCCTGGATAAAAATGTTAGAGGAAGGATAACCAGGACAGGGCCCAACTGATCCTCTCTTGGTAAGGAAGTTCTGAAAGCAGGCAAGGTAGCCCCCAAAGGTCTCTGTTATATAGCTCCCACCTCCACAGATCCCTCTGGTGGTGGCAATGCTTTCAATCAAAAACGTTTAAGTCCACATAGTCTTGAATGGGGCAATACAGTCTTTCCAGATAGTTTGAGACTACTTTAAGAACTTCACTGTGCAACTTCAATAACTCAGCTTAATTGCTAGAAAAAGAAGGGAAACTTAAAACAGAACAGAGATCAGGATGTCATGTTCCTTAGAAATCCCCAGCCTTGTATATGGCCTTGTTCCTTAGGGGCATGCATACGCCATCAAAATTTGCCAGTTCATCCTATAGATAGGGGGCACGCATGACTTGAGAACAACAGGAGAAAGATGGAAGGAATATAATTTCTTTCCAGGAGGATTCACCCTCTTGGTGTTGCATTTCACCAGAACACAGGGGGAGATAAAGACAAAGCCCCCCCTTCTGTTTTAATAATTATTATTATCAGCTGTCAGGTTGATTCTGAGTTACGGTGACCCTTTCCAGGGTTTCCTAGGAATAAAGTACTCAGAAGTGATGTCCTTCCCTTCTTCTGAGGGTTCCCTCAGACTGTGCAGCTTGCCCTGGTTCTTCTCCTAGGAGTCACAATTGGTATTGAACTCCCAGTCTAGCTCACTGAGCTATTCAGCCAGCTCTCTCTTTTAATACCCCCCTTTTATTATTATTTTCATGTTATGTGGATCAAGAGCTACCTGGCTATGTAAGTTTGCTTTTCTTACAAGACTCTGATTTGTTTTCTTGAGAAATTTCACCTGAAGGCATCTCTATATTTGTGATTCTTTGCTTTCCTTATGCTGGTAAGTGAAACTTTTCATGTATTCAACAGCAAAAGAACCCAAGCTGCTTATTCTACAGGGAGTCCTACTGACTTCATTTAAAATAGTATTTATATTTTACAGCATTTTGTTTGTAAACAATAAGTTTTCCATTCAACAGTGATTTTCCCTGCAATTATATATTTTATATTTCGTTGAGGGTTTTTTTCTTATATATTTTCATACTTCATATTTTTATATATTTGACATTGTTCTCAATTATATCTGTTGTCATTTATTTCTTAATTTAAAAAAGTATGAGACAATAAGCCTGCCAGAGAGATGCACTTTTAAGTCCCAGTGACATCAATGAAGACAGCTAAGTAGATACTTAAATCACTCATTTACAGTAAGCTAGTGTTTGCAGATGTTACAGTTGTAGCATCATGGCTGATTTAAAAAGGTCTATGCAGCTCTGTGGCTGAGAAGATGGGATATAACTGGAACTGAAGCATGAATTTGCGGGAAGTATCTGAGTCACTGATGAAATGAAAATGCTATAAGTACACATTCACAATGCTTATAAACAAGATTACAAGAAAAGTGCATTATGTTGAACATGCTTTCCTAATGATAAATTGGGATGAGTTAAAAACTGCTTTTGAAAGTTGTGGAGCATGTCACATGCAGTTATATTCAGATATCTTGATAAGTTCAGGTGGGCTTCACTAAGGAAGATGGATCATAGGATTGCAGCTGTCTTGAGGAAGAAATCCTATGTAGACTAATTAGTCATTAATCCTATTCTTCAGTTACTGCCTGAAAATGAAGAGGGTTGTAACTTTGAGGAGCAATGGCATGTGCACTTAAGCCCTGCAGCCAAAGTTCTCCCCCTCGCCGATATCAATCAGACCTTCATAATTGACAAAGGTCTGAATAGGAGCTTGTGTATTTAATTGAACATATTTGCAGTACTCCTGCAATCTGGAGCCATGTCTTAGTGTCTTATCTGGAGCCATGTCTTATCATACTTTCCATCATGTGGTATGTGCAAAATTCTAAGTGATATTCTGAAGAGGAGAATATTTGGGGATGGGCTTGCATATTTTCCTACCATGCTTACATTCTTTCCCATATTCAAATCATAATGCCTAAATAGGGCTATGATTTTGTATAAATCGGTGCTTAAGCTTGTTGTATTTTCACTAGAGATAGGATATTTGTATGTGTATCCTTGGAGATATGAATACAAATATTGGAACCACAGGTGCCTGGAGAAACTGGACCCACCCACCCACCCCAGAACTGACTGGTCCACTTACTGCTTGCTAAGCAGCGCACTCGACTGTCGTCATTCGTGTCACACCAATCAGTGAATCAGCCCAGCCATTGCTTCCCCACCTCCCCACACTGCTGACCACTCAGCAGCTGAGCAGGGAGATTTGTCATCCCGCCTTCTTGCCAGAGTGGTCAGCTTTGCGGGGACATGGGGAAGTGCTGGCTGGGCTACTTCCATGATCAGCACATTGTGAACAATGATGGCTATGTGTACATCGGTCCACTTACTGCTTGCCATACCGCATGTGCAGCCATCATTGCTCATGCTATGCCTATCACAGTAGTAGCCCAGCCCAGTCACACAACTCGAGCCCCTGTCCCTGCTATTATGTTGATATAATGTGGAGAGAAATTAAGATCCAGTTCCTTGCCATCAGTTAAAACTTAATTCTCAAATTAACATGCTAATTTATACAAGTTAAATATGGTGGATTATGGACTTCTGGTGCAAACATCAGCTTTCAGAATTAAGGAAATATGTATCAGGTGCATATTTTGCTTTTCTTGGGTTTTTAAAAACTCAGGTTATAGAGATGGATTTGCATAGAAAGACTGAACTGCACAAAGCAATCATTTTAAAATAATACCATATAGACAAAGTTGAACTTCTTAGAATTCCCACTTCATCCTGACAGGACAGTGTGAAATCAACATTTTTGAAATGATGCTTTGATCTGTTCCTTTAATTGGACATTTAAGTGTAAATGGATCTTATATTCTCCCAAGTAGTATCCAAAAATCTGAACAGAAGGTCAGCTATAAACAACTACTATTCCTGGAGTAAAGATCCAAATAAATGAAAAGGCCAAAAATGTTTTAGTTTACAATGGTGATGACTGGATCTTTTTCCTTGACTTTTCTCAAGCTTCAAGTTTAGACAAATTCCAAATTTATACAGCATCAGGCTGATGTGGAAAGGTTCAGGAGATGTCCAAGTCAAAAGCAGAGTTTGCCCAAATTGGTCCAAATTTGAACTAGAATGCCACTGAAGATATATTAGCAATTTCAGTGCACAGAAAAAGAAATACGTCTAAAGACTGACCTATTTCTGACAAATTCTTTATATAGAAAGAAAAATCAGGAAGTTGGGAGCAGGAAGGGAGTGAAGAGGTGAATGTTTTATGACTAGTAAGTAACTTTGTGACCGCTGTCCCATGCCATTGCTTTGGAGAAAGAATGTCAAGATAATACATCAAAGGACTAATCCTGCATTCAGTGGTCTTCACTAGCTTTTTCATGTATGATCCAATCAAGAAATAAAACAAATTGTGAATAGCAGAAGCCCCCTAAATCTTTAAGTCGAGATAAATTGCTTTGTCTTTCATTAATTATAATGATGCTGCTGACCATGCATGGGCACATCATTTTCTTGGAAGGAAACATAGGATTTCTACTTTTGATTTCAACCCAGATGGAACTAGGACTGACCACAATCAGGAGCTTCAGTTTCAGTTACAGAAAGCCTAGGAAGCAGGTATCTCCTTAGAACATTTTTTTCCTATTGAAACTGATTGGATTTGTCATGGTTAACTTATCATATTGTGATTGTAGCTGGACCTAAATATGACTGTTTTATCCTGGATCAAGAACTTGGTGGGTTGCAGGAAAGAAAAATATGGAATTTCTTACTGCTTCATTGATTGGAGTGATTTTGTTCCATGAATCAGCAGGAATTAAATTTCCTCTTATACTGTCTTCTTTCTTTTCCTTTCCTCTCAGATGGAACAAAGATTTTCAACAATGCCAATGAATGTTACTGGAAGGACTGAATTTGTCCTCTTGGGTTTAGCTGACCATCCAGACCTGCAGGTTCTGTTGTTCACTGTTTTTCTATCACTTTACATAATTACGCTGGTGGGAAACACAGTCATTTTCGTCACAATCATGACAAATCCTTTACTTCGCACACCAATGTATTTCTTTCTCAAAGTTTTGTCTTTCCTGGATATTTGCTACTCTTCTGTTACCCTTCCTAAAATGCTAACAAATTCCTTATCAGAGGACAAGAGAATTTCCTACATTGGCTGTGCTACACAAATGTTCTTCTTGCTTCTTTTAGGGGCTTCAGAATGCTTCATCCTAGCGGCCATGGCTTATGACCGTTATGTGGCCATATGCAAACCCCTGAGGTACAGGTCCATCATGAATGATACTGTTTGTCTTTCATTGACAGTCCTCTCGTGGTTGATTGGCAACTCCGTGTCTTTGGTTCAGACAGCTTGGGTGTTCACCCTGCCATTCTGTGAGTCAAATGAGATTGATTATTTTTTCTGTGATATCCCACCACTAATTAAACTTTCGTGCACTGACACTTCTTCATATGAGATGCAGCTCTTTACAGCTACCATCGTGGTTATTTGCATCCCTTTTTCTTTCATCTTTGTGTCATACTTCCTAATCATTTTCAACATCCTAAAAATGAAATCATCGGAGGGACGTCAGAAAGCCTTCTCCACCTGTTCTTCTCACCTCACGGTGGTTACTTTATTCTTTGGGAGTGGTGGCTTGATTTATCTAAGGCCAAAATCTATTCAAGGGCAGGATAGTAACAAACTTTTAGCTTTAATATATACTGCCATCACACCTATGCTGAATCCTATTATCTACAGTCTAAGGAACAAGGAAATCAGTGGAGCAATTAAGAGGATGGCTAGAGAGGCCATGAGCAGAATATTTTTTCGGTAGAGATAATTTAAACGAATCAGACATTATTGATCCTAATGTTTGGGGACCAAACTGCAATAGTTTCAGTGTCTTATGCAGTGTGCAAAATGATTTCCATAGTTTGTGTATGATCAGATTGTATATGAATATTTTGTTGGGAAAGCAATATCCTTAAACTGAACATAGTCATGCAGATATTTTAATATACCCAGAAACTGGGGCAACATTAAAAACTGTTGTTTCTTGATTTTTCAATAATGACAAATCACATAGGGAGGCATATGACTTTACAAATGCTCTTAGACCTAACTAAACAGTAAAGAGTTTATACCAGAGGAAGGAAAACTGCAACCAGTAGATAATACAGCTGTCCCCAAATGTCCCTGAATCTTTCACCTCCAAATTCCTGTTCAGGAAAGGGAACCCTCACTGTCTCTCTTCCATTCTCACCATCTCTAGCTGGACTGCATTTCCAGCTCACAGCCAGAGTGCCTAGGAGTACCTGAAAGTGTGATAGGAAATGTTTTCCTCCCTCACCCAACACAAGGCAGGGAATAAGAGATTCAACTTAGTTACCAGCCAAAGTTCTGTGTGGAAAATTTTCTCTTGCTTTTAGTATGCTTCTCCCTCTCCTATGTCTTGAACCTGACTAAGTCAAGGTGACCGAAAAGTCAGACAAAGCAATACCTGAATCACAGGATCGTCTTCTGCACAATAATATCAAATATTAGCTAGGTTTCTATGATTCTTCTTTTTATTTATTTAAAAGATGTCCATATCACCCTTTAGACTTTTGTTTAGAGCTTCCTGAATGGTTGACAAAAATGAGGTGGAATCAGTGCATTAATACACTGCCAAGAATGGTAAATTATTGACTTAACAGGGTTATAGGTTACCACCACCGCAAAGATTCTGAAACACACAGTTTGACCCTCTGTCTGCAGTTTCTGCCCTTCTCACTGCAGCAAAGAGCTTCTGGAGATGACCGTAGTACATAGGCTGATAAGGGGGCAGAGAAGAGTACAGATACCTAAGCCTATTATGTTATGGAGCTCAACTCATAGACTTTCTAGAGAGGATGATTGGATGAGCAATTGAACTGTGTCCACAGGGACCTACCACAGTTACACCTGAAGGGAAGGAGGACTTACCTGTGTTTGAAAACAGAGGAACGGGAAAGTTCTTTGTTTTACTACACAAATGCAGGTGTCCTCACAATTCGAGTACAATGTCTTCTGCAGGATTGAGATGTTATTAATATTTCACCACAATTTCCCATTTCCTGTCTTGGTATTTTGGATAGAAGTCACAGGTCACACAGGCCGATTCAGTTGTCTGAATTGGGCTTCACTGAACCTTCTGTTTCTGTCTCCAATATGCATTGTCACTAACAGTGGTGGAAAAGAAATACACTTTAATCAAGATTTTCCATTAATTCATCCAAATGTTAGTGTGAGAGACTATTAGCAAAAGTCTGTATGTATCTTTTGGTTTACCATTATTGGGAAGAACACAAAGCATTTTTGATTTTTTTTCAAACAGGAACCTATCCCTCCCCCCCGCTTTTTAAATATATGAATTTATTTACAAATATGACTAAATGTGTATATTTGGGGGTGGGGATAATGGCACAGACATGTCTTAGCCACTGTAGACACTTATTAAAAAGATCCATAAGAAAAACGTTTAGACTAAATCTATTATGAAATACCTATAGCAAAATATCCACTTATTTCTAAGTTGTGAGGGAAACAAAGATACCCTGCAACTTGGACAGGAATGAGGATGTTGGTGGAAACTGCTGGATAGCTCAGTGATTTTGGCCTCTGGCTGATTACTCAATGTGCCTCTCTGACAGGGGCTAAATTTTATGATCCATAGAGTCCGTTCCAGCTCTACAGTTCTAAGATAATTATTATATTCTTCAGAAAAAATAACACAAATGAAAGTGACAGATGTTCACACCCCTAGTTACCAGACCAACCCAGCTGGTCATTCATTCCATCAACATTGCACTCTGTGTTTGCCAGGTGATTTGATACATGATGTTGTTGCTATGTACCATGAAGTTGCTTCCAACTTTTGGAAAACTTAATAGGATTTTCAAGGTATGTGATATGTTCAGACTCACTCCTACCAGTGATTTTCCATGGCTAATTAGTGATTTGAACCTAGATTTCCCGATACCTAGTCCACCACATCACACTGGCAGTTGTGGTACATGGTAATTAGTGGTAATTGTCAGATTGGGAAGCTGCTTCTCATGAGTGCAGTAGAATGTAAGCAAAAATGTATACATCGGTTGCTTTCCTCTTCCTTGCCTACCAACAAATGTTAATGAAATTGCCAATACTTGGGCTTCTGCACTAAAAACGTCTTTCTGAGCAGCAGCTCACTAAGAAAGGTTAGTGCCTTTGCTTTCTGCTTTTCATTTTCTTCTAAACTCACTGCTTACTATCCCTCCTCAGACATATACCTGTAACTCAGCTTAATACTTAAAGTGTTTAACTGTTATGTCATAATAAATTTGTTAGGTATTAAAATTCTCTAAGGTTCTGCTGTTTTTTGCATTAAAAAAAAAGGCCTAGTTGAAAGGCTGTCCAGGATTAGGCAATTTCCCCATATACCCTAGAAGGGTGGACCAGATGGCCTTCAAAGCAGTGTTTCAAGTGTCATGAAGGGATGTGGGGTAGGGAGTGAAGGTGAGCATACTGGCCAGAATATTACTGGCATTAGCCAAGGAACTGTGTAACTCACTGTGACGTTCACCCTTATTATGTTAAATAAGTCATGCATTATTCATGTTTTATGTGGATGTGGTGGAGAGGCGGAGCCGAGAGAGAGATTAAAAGGCAGAGCCTGAGAGTGAAGGGTCAGTCAGAGAGGTCAGAAGAAGAGAGTCAGGAGTAGAGTGGGGTCAGAGTTAGAGAGAGAGATAGAGATAGTTGGGAGATCTGTGGTGTGATTAGTCAGAAGAGTGAATAGTAACCTGTAAGATCAAATAGAAGATTGTGATTGATGCTTGATAAACCTGAAGAAGATACTGATGAATTATTATAGAAACACCTGTAATCAATAAACCTATTTTATTTAAAAGACAGTGATGAATGGACCTTTATCTTTCTGAAGCAAAGTATGTTGATTTAGTGATCAACTGGTGGCAGCGTGTGAAAAGGTGTTTGGTTTGCCCTCATGTGCTCTGTGGTTGGAAGATAACCAGGGGCAACAAGGGGCAAACGTCACAATTGGTGTCCAGCGGCGGGATACGAAGCAATCCAGTAAAGCCTGAGTTTAAAGAGAATTTTTTTTGAGTCAAGGGTACCTTTTAGACAGAGGTCTGTGGTGAAGAAGTAGGTTACCTGCTAGAGTTTTTGGGAAAAGCTTAGTGGCAGGGCTTCTGAACCCAGATCTGGGGGGCTAAGATAGGGAACAACTCTGAAGAAAAAAATTCCTGTTTTTACCTCAGGATTTGAGAGACCTAGTGGCTAGCTTAAGATCCAAGGCTCTGAGAGAAGGGAGCGCTGGTGGATAAAAGCAGAAGCCAGGGGTCAGAACAGATCTGAGGACATAGAAGAAAAAGCAGAGGCTTGAAATAGAAATTTATTTCAGTGACTGGAATTAGAAGAAAGACAGGTCCTTTTTATAATCAGTATAAACACACTCAAGACTAAGTAACCCAGATAAATATGCCACCCAAAAGAACTAAAAAGCCAGTAATTGTGGAAACTGATGAGCCTCAAGAGGCACAAAGTTTATTACCTCAAGAAATGGAGGGAAATGGAGATCCTTTAGCTCCAAGGGAACAGTTGGAGACTGAGGAGGATGCCTCAGGGAGAGAAGGTGTTCTAAGCTCACCAGATTTTGAAAAATGGAAGCTGGAACATGAATTTAAATTGAAGGAACTAGAAATCAAAGCCAGAGCTGAGGAGAAGGAACTACAGCTCAAGGAATTAGAGATTAAGGAGAGAGAGGGTTGAGGCCAGACAAAAGGAAATAGATTTTGAATTAAGACAACTAGAGATGAGAGAAAAAGCTGAGCAAGAAAAAAGACAAATGGAATTTCAAATGGAAATGAAAAGATTAGAATTAGCCTCTCAAACTAACAAAAATAATAATAGCACTAATGAGGGAAATCTCTCAAAGATAGATCTGAAGAAATTTCCCTAATATAGAAAAGGTGACTGCCCAGAATCTTTCCTCATTTCCTTTGAACATGCTTGCTGGGACTTTAATATCAGGGGTGATGAAAGGATGATAGTGCTGAGATCCCAAATAAGTGGAGATTTGCTTGAAATTTATTCTCAAATTCCCCTAGATCAGGCTAGAGATTTTGAAGCCTATAGAAAATTGGTGTATTCTAGATTTGGCATTAATGCAGAACACCTGAGGCGAAAATTTCGTTCTCTTACCAAAAGGCATGAGGAATCCTATTCTCAGCTAGGGACTAAACTGCTGCAATGTTTGGAGAAGTGGATGGAATGTGAAAATGTCACTTCTCTTGAGCAGATGAAAAATGTGATTGGGTTGGAACAATTTTATTCTATTTTGCCTGGGGAATTGCGTTATTTAGTCAAGGACAAAAATCCCAAAAATCTACTAGAAGCAGATGAAACAGAGGATTACCTTGGGGAGATTCGAAACCACAGGTTCTCTGAGGTAAAATTTAACAGGCCAACCTGGGACCACAAGAAACCCTTCAACCAACCTTACAACAACAGTAAAATGTCAGGGAAAGAAGGCCAGGGCGGGGCCTCATCTAGATTAGCCCGGCCTAGTTCTCAGAACCAAATGAATCTTGAGGAAAAGTTTAATAGATCTCCTCAGAATGAGAGAAGGAATTACAAATGCTACAAATGCGGCAAGCCTGGTCATTTACAATTCAGTTGTACAAAAAATAAATTTACAAATGTGGAGAATAATGGCCAGACCAAGAAAGGATACTGCTTGGGAACTGTGGAGGCCTCTGAGGGAAACTGTGGCCAAGGTTCTGTCTCCATGGCAACCACAGCAGCTGAGTGGGAGGACATTCCTGTAGCCCCTATAGTCCAGTGTTTTTATATCAATAATGACAATACTCTTCTCAAAAACGCTGGTGAAGAGATATTAGTGGGTAAAAAGAAGTACATTGCTCTAAGGGACACAGGGTCTCAAATTTCTATAGCCCATTCAGATCTGATAACTCAGGACAACATAATTCCATGCAGAACTATGACCCTAAATGGAATTGGGAAGGAAACTGTAGTGTTGAAAGTGGCAGAGGTTCAAATAACTTATGGGAATTGGTCTGGAAAGTGGCAGGTGGCCATTTCAGATGAAATACCAGCTGCTTTTCTCATCGGTTGGGACTTAATAGAGCATGTTAAGAGTGCTTTTGTACTTACACGCTCAAAGGGGGGCCAGAATTCACCGACTGCAGTAGGAATGGATACTGTAGCAGAGGGAAGCCTGGAGGGAGAGATTCCCTTGGATAACCAGCTTAATAGGGGTGCAGAAGCTGATCTCATGCTTCTAAAGAATCCCAATAAATATAATTTTGCCCAGGAGCAGAAGGAGGACATTAACTTGGGGGTTTGCGTTGAAGCAGCCAGGACACCCACTTTATTGTCTCCTGAATGCCCTGAGAGATTTTGCATGGATAAAGACCTTTTGTATAGGGAAATTTTAGCCACCCCATACAGAGGAAAAGGAGAACCCCAGAAGCAATTATTGGTCCCAAGTAAATACAGAGAGAAAATCATAAATCAAGCTCACAGTAGTTTGTTTGGGGCACACATGGGGATCACACGAACCAAAAGAAGGGTTGCCCAGAACTTCTTTTGGCCAAGTATGGGTAAACAGATTACATATTATTGCAGGACTTATGAGGTCTGTCAGAGACGAGGGACAGGGCAGGACAGAACTAAAGCCAAATTATGTCCTTTGCCAGTCATCTCTACCCCATTCCAAAGGCTGGGGATCGATCTGGTAGGTCCTCTGCCTAAGGCCACCAGACGGGGGAATAAGTACATTTTGACCATTATGGACTTTGCCAGAAGATATCCTGAGGCAATTCCATTATGTAACATGGAGACTGACACGGTGGCAGATGCCTTAATCAATTACATGAGCCGATTGGGATTTGCTAGTGAAATAGTCAGTGATTTGGGAACTAGCTTCACCTCCAGACTTATAAACAGGTTATGGAAGGCCTGTGGAATAACCCAAATCAACTCTTCACCATATCATCCCGAGACTAATGGGCTAATTGAAAAATTTAATGGCACCTTAGTGCGCATGATTAAGGCTCTATGTGGCAGAGATTGGGACTGCAAAATACAACCCCTATTATACGCCTATAGGAGCATTCCTCAAGAAAGCACTGGATTCAGTCCTTTTGAGTTGTTACTAGGACGGGGGGTGCGCGGACCTTTAGATTTGCTCCGCATGAACTGGGAAGACCGTACTGAGAGTGACCCAGAGTCAGTAATCGAATACATGAACAGGTTGCGAAACACCCTGCAAAGGTCTCTGGAGATAGCAGGAGAGAACCTAAGGGCTGCCCAGACCAAGCAGAAGACCTGGTATGACAGGAAAGCCCGGGAAAGAACTTTGGGGCCTGAAGATGAAGTTCTTTTACTTAGGCCAGCCAAGGGTCACAAGCTACAATTAGCTTGGGAGGGTCCCTATAAAGTAGTGTCGAAGATGAACAACGTGAATTATGTGATTCAGAAGGAGGAGGAGGGTCGCAAGGTTGTGTATGTCAACATGCTCAAACCTTATTATCGAAGAAATCTCTGGACCCTATATGCTATTAGAGAGGACCCAGGTGATAATGAAGAACTCATGTGCTGGGAAGGGAGAGGGGAACTGCGTTTTAACCCAGAGGAGGTAAATCTAGGCCACTCCCTTACCACACAACAGAGAAAAGAAGTAGCGGAGATCATGCAGAAATACCAAACCATCTTTACTAATAAACCTGGGAAAGCCAAGGGGGTAGTCCACCGAATTGACACCAGTGATGCCAGCCCCATAGCTGTCACCCCATATAGGATCACTGGGGATTATGTCGAGAAAGTACGACATGAGGTCCAGGAGATGCTAAAGGCAGGAATAATCACCCCATCTGAGAGTCCCTGGGCTGCATCCATAGTACTCATAGACACGCCCGACGGTAGCATTAGATTTTGTGTAGACTACCGAAAACTAAACCATGTCACCAAGGCTGATGCATATCCCATGCCACGCCTGGATGACTTGATTGAGACAATAGGAGGGTGCAATTTCATCATGTGCATTGATCTGACCAAGGGTTTTTGGCAAATTCAGATGCACCCTGAGGACCAAGAGAAAACTGCTTTTCGGAGTCCTCTAGGCTTGTTTGAATTCTGGGTCATGGCCTTTGGGTTAAAAAATGGTCCTGCGTCCTTCCAAAGATTAATGGACAAGACCTTACATGGCCTGGGAGATTTTACTGTCACCTACATGGATGACATTGGCATTTTTAGTCAAACATGGGCTGAGCACAAGGAACATTTAAATCAAGTGCTGCAAAGAATCCAGGGAGCCGGTTTGACTGTAAAAGCAAAAAAATGCCAAATTGGGGATTCTGAATTAAAATACCTTGGACATTTAGTGGGTGGGGGAGTGATCAAACCTTTGGACTCTAAGATTGAGGCTATCACTAAATGGCCAAACCCCACTTCCAAAAGGCAAGTCCGATCTTTCCTAGGACTGGCGGGCTATTATCGGCAGTTCATCCCACACTTCAGTGCGGTCTCTGCCCCATTGTCGGACCTCACAAGGAAGAAGGAGCCGGAGAGCATCAGATGGACCCCTGAGTGCCAACAGTCATTTGACCAGCTGAAGGAGGCGTTAATGACTGGACTGGTCCTCAGCGCACCTGACTACAGCCGGGAGTTCACCATCTTCATGGATGCATCAAACGTCGGACTGGGAGCGGTGCTTTGTCAAGCAGACGGAGGAGGAACTTTACACCCGGTAACGTACATCAGTAAGAAACTGCAGCCGAGAGAGAAACATCTGACAACTATTGAAAAAGAGTGCTTAGCAATTGTTTGGTCTTTACAGAAACTCAACCCATACATCTGGAGATGGAAATTTACTCTATGTACTGACCATTCGCCTTTACTGTGGATGAGGTCAATGAAAACTAATAGTAAACTGATGAGATGGGCTCTTTTGCTGCAGGACTTTGACTTTATTATAAAAAGTGTAAAGGGAGCCCAGAATATTGTCGTGGATGCGCTTTCCCGAAGGCCAGGCGAATGATGCAAGAACTTACAAAAGAAACTTAAATGGACTATTGATTTACTGGTTAATTATCTATGTAAAAGTTTCCTGATTGTGATATATTTCTATAAGGTTGAAAATGTTAAATGTAGTAAGTGTAAATGATAAGGTAAAGTATATTATTGAATTGCAGTGGAATGTTTAGTGTAAAAAGGTATTGTGATTGTTATATTAAATGTGGTAGTGCTTACAGAATTGTGCCAGATGGTAAGTAAAGTTTCATGCAATTGTCCCTGTTTGTTTAGGAGGGAAAACGCGTTTCCCCTCCCAAACAAACATATTTAAGGGGGGAGGTATGTGACTTTCACCCTTATTATGTTAAATAAGTCATGCATTATTCATGTTTTATGTGGATGTGGTGGAGAGGCGGAGCCTGAGAGTGAAGGGTCAGTCAGAGAGGTCAGAAGAAGAGAGTCAGGAGTAGAGTGGAGTCAGAGTTAGAGAGAGAGAGATAGTTGGGAGATCTGTGGTGTGATTAGTCAGAAGAGTGAATAGTAACCTTTAAGATCAAATAGAAGATTGTGATTGATGCTTGATAAACCTGAAGAAGATACTGATGAATTATTATAGAAACACTTGTAATCAATAAACCTGTTTTATTTAAAAGACAGTGATGAATGGACCTTCATCTTTCTTTAGCAAAGTACGTTGATTTAGTGATCAACTGGTGGCAGCGTATGAAAAGGTGTTTGGTTTGCCTTCATGTGCTCTGTGGTTGGAAGATAACCAGGGGCAACAAGGGGCAAACGTCACACTCACCACACCTACTAGATGCTAATTGACAAAGTACGAAGCCTTGTTGTTTGTGTGCTTGGTCATGTGCCACATTGAACGTCTACCATCTGACACAGCATCTCATCAATTTGCCAGAATTGGCCTTGGCAGGTTACTCATTATGGTGGGTACTGCATGGAGTGGGAAACCACTTCTTAGTTTAACTGGCAGAATTCCTTTCATCAGCACACATGCCCAATTTATTAGCCTTTTAAAACCAAACCTGAAATGATAACATTTTTATGGACTGTATAAAATTAGATGTAGTTATCCAACATGTTACAAATGGAAGAAGCAGGTAGAGCCACAGTAATCCAGGTGTGGACAGCATAAGCTGCATTCTGTCTGATCTCCATTTCCTGCATTAACATTTCTAGATATTGTAGGAAATAAATCGCTTTACCTTCAACTAAATTCTCCTGGTTAAGCTCAGAACCTTTTTTCTCTGAAAAGGAGCCAGACTTTTTTTGCCTGTAAAGAACAAATATAGAAGATGGTAGGTCAGGGGCCTACATGCTAAAGAGCAAGGCTGAAGCAGACAGTAGACAGGAGTCCTGCACTGTCACTAGGAATAGAGATGATCTTTGTCCCCTGTGAGAAGCCCAACCTAACTAATCACTTTTTGATTTGCTTCTTTTTTCCCCTGGGCTAACCTTAGGCCCCAAATTAATTGAGTCAAAGCAGTTTAAAACTGAAACAAGAAAAATTAGTTCTTTATTTTAAAAGCTTAATGGTTGCATCCTCCTTCTATCCACATGGCCTCATTCACAATTGCACCCTTCCTTTATATACATCACCACATCTTTATTTATTTATTTATTTATTTATTTATTTATTTCATTTATACCCCGCCTATCTGGTCAATTGTGACCACTCTAGGCGGCTAGAGGCGGCTACATCACTCATAAGCAAATGCTTTTAAGAAAAGGACTGGTGCAGGAATAGAGGAAGATTCTGCCTTGCTCACATATATATTGTCTTCTTTGTGCATATAATACCAGTCTAACTAACAGTTGTTGGGTTGGTTATGAGCAACAGGATGGTAATGGAGTTGTCTGATGGGTTGGGGCAGCATACGTTGCATGTTACTTATGTCATACAGAGGTGGCTTTCCATGCATGCTGCTTCCTCCATCTTAATTAGGCTTCCAGAAGCCATTGCTGCTAGTAGACATTCTCACAAGTAAAGTTCCCAGTGTCACAAGTGGTGGGGAAAATTTTTTTTTGGAAATTGCATCACACAAACAAGAGAGTGAAGAAACCTGTACCTCACAGCTCAGCTGATTATTGAGTTACTTTTTTATACTACAACTCCCACTAATTTCCCAGCCAGCATGGCCATGGGCAGTGTTTCTTGGGAAATTCTGGGAATTATAATACAAAAAAGTGCTTCCTCCAAGCTCTGGATCTTAGTTGTCCATGCTGTGGTGAGTCTGCATACAGTTCCTAACAGTAGGCTTGAGTTATCCATTTGTAAGACAAAGTTGACCTTAAATATTAGTATACAACTCAAGAATTCTTTTTTATGTGAAATATTAACATTATGTTTAATATAATCTGATGTGGTAAGAATTGTAAAGGGGGAAACATTAGAGAATTCACTAAGTATTAAATGTCAAAAGAACAAGTCTATGTGTTAACTCATCAGTTATGTAAGTCCCATTCATTCAACAAGTCTATTCCAGTTAGGAAAAACAATTGGATTTGGTCAAATACAACAACAGTTTAGCTATTTCATCAACTTTACCCCCATATTAAAATCTCCCAATATGAGGCAGAACAGAAATGATTTTAAAAATGAATATATAAATTTTAATAAAAAAAAGTAACACATCAAGTGTGCATTAGTCTCTATGAGAAAACACATTCCATTCACCTATCTGTTTCTTCAAGGCTCTCTGTATTTCTTTGTTTCTTATACTGTAGATTGCAGGGTTCAACATGGGTGTGATTGTCGTATATATCAGTGCAAGGATTTTGCTTGAATCCTTTGAGAAGATGGATTGGGGCTTTATGTAAATCAAGGTGCTGATCCCGTAATACAATATCACCACCATGATATGTGAAGAGCAGGTGGAGAAGATTTTCCACTTCCCTTCATCTGAAGTCACTGCTAAAATAGAACAGATTATTAAACTATAGGAGACAAGGATAAGGATAAATGGAGTGAGTATAACCAGAACACTGGCTGTCAACAACTGAATCTCAAACATGGATGTATCAATGCATGAAAGCTTAAGCAGGGGTGGGATGTCACAAAAGAAATAATCAATCATATTGGAACTACAGAAGGGCAGGGTGAACACCCAGATGGTCTGCACTGAAGAAACTAGACTTCCACTTAGCACTGAAAGTAAAGATAATGATAGGCAAACTCTTGGATTCATGTGGACCATGTAAACTAGAGGGTGGCATATGGCCATATAGCGATCATATGCCATGACTGCCAAGAGAACACATTCAGCAGCCCCTAAACAAAGCAAGAAATACATCTGGGCAGCACAGCCAAGATAGGAAATGCTCTTGTCCTCTGTTAATAAGTTCAGTAAAATCTTGGGGATGGTAACTGAAGAATAGCAGATATCCAGAAATGATAGGATCCTGAGGAAGAAATACATAGGGGTATGAAGAGTTGGGTTTGCCACTGTAACAACAATGATGAGATAATTCCCAATTAGGGTGAATATATAAATTAACAGGAAGGCACAGGAAATCAACATTTGCAATTCGAATCTGACAGGCAGTTGTAAGAAGACAAAAGTAGTCACTGTGGAGATGTTCTTCCTCAAATGTTCTTCCATGCAGTGTTTTTTCCCACCAACATGGAAAAATCTTGTAGGCATGCAGAGATACGATCCTCTGAAAAGGAAAACAATATTTTTTGTGTCTGTACTAAAAACAAATACAAATACAAAACCATATGTTGCATGCATATTTACTATTGAAAAGTTGGTTTAAGCCCTTTTACAACTTGATCCTGCTGGTTTCTCTTTTATTTTCACATCTATGCATACTTTCTTCTCAGTGATCAGCAACGTTAACACAACTTCTACCTCTTTAGTCCCTTGTTCCTTTCTTCTTTAAGTTATCTGTGTACTTCTCTAACCTTTTCCATTCTAATTCTCTACTCATATTGTTATACATTCACATTTCCCATAGAAATAAGAGCCATTGGACCTGTGTTCAACCACTCATCTATCGCCATCCACCCGTAAGGAGAATATCATTGTCTATTAGCTCCTAACCAAGTATTTTATGAAGGTATAAACTCACTGAGAACTTCTGGGTATGTTCCACTGGCCAGAAAATACATCTCTTTATATCTTTCTCCTTTTGTCTCTCTTTCCCTACATGAAACACACTGGCAAAAATCTAAAATCTAAGTCTGCACTTACCAACCACAATAAAGAAAGTGAACTCAAATGTAGTTTGCAGAATAATTTCTTATCTAAGTGTGATTATTGAAAGGCTAAAAAAGTAAACTGAATGCACACGAAATAGGAAGGGACACTGAAACTGTTGTCTCTGAAAAAAATCTCATTTTTAAAAATTATTTGTTTCTAATTAGCAGATGTTTTGTTACTTTCATATCACAGATTGACTTCCTATTAGCTATTATCTAATTTGGATATGATTTTGTTTATACAAGTGCTGAAATTAACACATACCCACCCTGTCTTTACAGCTCTTTATGTCCTGTGACTACTAGAGCAAATCTTGGGCAAACACAGGTTTCTAAGTTCAGAAGTTTTAAATGAGCAACCCCAAAAAAGGTATGACTATGGCTACACAGCTTTTTGTCTAAATTCAGAAAATGTCATTTGAATAAAGACAAATTTCAAATGTGATATTTTGATGATGATGATGATTAAAAACACCAGACACAGTCAATTAAAACAATAAAAATCTTGACTGTTATTATATAACAGATACAAGTTTTAACTAAAAACCTAAGTATCTGTTAAATATCGGCACAGTATGTATGCTGTTCCTAATATTGCTGTTTTTTGTAGCTCTGATGATGTGATTTCTGAGATCTGCAACTGTTTATAGTGCTATGTGAAATTTCTTGATATTGTTCCCAAAGCCCCAATGACTACAGGAACCACTGAAGTGGTGTTTTATCTACAAACAAGATGTTTCGATTGCCAAGTCTCTGTATTCTGTTAGTTTTTATAATTCTTTATTTTCAACTCTGGCATCCTCCGGAATTGCAATGTCAATGATCCAGACATTTCTTTGTTCTATCACTACTACTCAGTTTGGATCCAGAAATCCCACAACGTCTTGACTTTGTCATTTCCTAATACCTTCTCTACCTGATGTTCCCATGGGTTTTTGGAGGCTGGCAAGTTATATTTTTTGCATAATGACCAGTGCACTAATTTTGCCACTCTGTCATGTCTAATTTTGTAATCTGTTTGTGCAATCTTTGGACATTCGTAGATGAGTTGTGACAGTTTCATCTTTTTCTTGGCAGAGTCGACATTTGTTGTTACCACTAATTCCTTGAATATTAGCTTTCATTACATTGGTTTAGAGTGCTTGTTCTTATGCAAGAAAAATCAAACCTTCAGTTTCTTTCTTAATGATTCCTAGTTTTAGCCATGCCCATGTTGAATTATGATCATGTTTTCCATCAATATTTCTCACGTGTTGTCCATGTAGTGATTTATTTTTTCCAACGGTTTAATTTATTTTCAAATTGTCATTTTTTTTATATTGAGCCTTTGTTTCTGTTGTTTTCAAAATATTCTCCATTTTCACCACCTTAAGTAATTTTTTTTCTACTTGTACTAATAGAATCATTTAGGCTTCTTATTCTCCTCCTCTGCTACCTACTGTATTTGTTGTGGTGGTGGTGGTGGTTAAAAATACTGTTCAAATCAGGATTTGTTTGCATTCTGAAGTAATATTCAAACTGTTTTAGGATTAGAGTATAAAAAGTGATAAGATATGTATAGAATTTTTAAAAAACCCTCTGGAATATAGCTCTGGAAGAAACTACTATTCATTTGTAAAATTATTAACACATTATGCTAAAGGAATGGATGCTCAGATTTGGCTATGCTAAAACTTTTAGTGAGGAGAAGATTTGTATTTTAAATTAAAAGGTCTTTGGGATAAGTATCTGAGTTTATATATCAATCATATGTGAAATGCAGAGAATTATAAATAGCAAGTAAGTCGCTTTTGCAATAAACATTCAAACAATGATTGAAAAAAAGGATTGGGTGTCTATGTCCATTTTTATCTGAGGGAAATCCAGCAATTTAAACATTTGCACATCATTCAGAATGACTTTTCACATTTAGACCCCTCATTTTTTCACATTGTTGTTGCTGTTGTTTAGTCGTTAAGTCGTGTCCGACTCTTCGTGACCCCATGGACCAGAGCACGCCAGGCCCCTCCTGTCTTCCACTGCCTCCCGGAGTTTGGTCAAATTCATGTTGGTAGCTTTGGTGACACTGTCCAACCATCTCGTCCTATGTCGTCCCCTTCTCCTCTTGCCTTCACACTTTCCCAACATTAGGGTCTTTTCCAGGGAGTCTTCTCTTCTCATGAGATGGCCAAAGTATTGGAGCCTCAGCTTCAGGATCTGTCCTTCCAGTGAGCACTCATAGTTGATTTTCTTCAAAATGGATAGGTTTGTTCTCTTTGCAGTCCAGGGGACTCTCAAGAGTCTCCTCCAGCACCGCAATTCAAAAGTATCAATTCTTCGGCAGTCAGCCTTCTTTATGGTCCAGCTCTCACTTCCATACATCGCTACTGGAAAAACCATAGCTTTGACTATGTGGACCTTTGTCGGCAAGGTGATGTCTCTGCTTTTTAAGATGCTGTCTAGGTTTGTCATCGCTTTCCTCCCAAGAAGCAGGCGTCTTTTAATTTCGTGGCTGCTGTCACCATCTGCAGTGATCATGGAGCCCAAGAAAGTAAAATCTGTCACTGCCTCCATATCTTCCCCTTCTATTTGCCAGGAGGTGATGGGACCAGTGGCCATGATCTTAGTTTTGTTGATGTTGAGCTTCAGACCATTTTTGGCGCTCTCCTCTTTCACCCTCATTACGAGGTTCTTTAATTCCACCTCACTTTCTGCCATCAGAGTGGTATCATCTGCATATCTGAGGTTATTGATATTTCTTCCGGCAATCTTAATTCCGGCTTGGGATTCATCCAGTCCAGCCTTTTGCATGATGTATTCTGCATATAAGTTAAATAAGCAGGGAGACAATATACAGCCTTGTCGTACTCCTTTCCCAATTTAAAACCAATCAGTTGTTCCATATCCAGTTCTAACTGTTGCTTCCTGTCCCACATATAGATTTCTCAGGAGATAGATAAGGTGGTCAGGCACTCCCATTTCTTTAAGGACTTGCCATAGTTTGCTGTGGTCCACACAGTCAAAGGCCTTTGCGTAGTCAATGAAGCAGAAGTAGATGTTTTTCTGCAACTCTCTGGCTTTCTCCATAATCCAGCGCATGTTTGCACATTAGTGAAAGGTAAATTTTCCCCAAATGTAAATTTCAACCTACATTTTCCAGGCTCAAGCAATAAATTCTAAACACAGTACAAACTGACAATAATCATGATTCCTGTTCACATCCTTGCTGTGCACATAGCCAATAAAGGTGTCACAAGGAAAAATCTTGGTACAGATCTCAAGTTACTACTTTGTATGTTTAAGTCTATGGATTTGCCACTGTGTCAGGAGAAAATAACTGGCTCGGCTTATATGCATCTATTTATGTTCTTACCTCTAATTTCTTCATGCAGAATTTCTCATAAGATATGGAGGTAACTGGTTTTTCTGCTTTATTTTAATAGCCTTGCTTGAACCCTTGAGACAAACTTGAACATGCTACAATTTGAAGGAATAAAAATTCCTTTGGGGTGTTTTTTTAAAGCAGCTGAAGTAATTTTCAGTTGGCATTAATTTCAGTATTTCTTTTCTTTTACATTTTAAGGCTTCAAGACTCTCTTTCTGTGTGTGCATTGTCCGCTCCACCATGGCGCTCCTGCCGTGGCGGGGACGCTTTGCCCTTCCGCTCGGAAAGTGGCGTCGCACAGGTGACACCGCTTTCAGAGGGGAGGGAAAATGGACCTTTCAAAAAGGCTCCGTTTCTCCGACGCAGCCTCTTTGCCGGTTGAGCCAGCAATCCTTAGATTACTGGCCACCCTTAGATTAAGAGTGAGATTAGCTGGTTGCCTCTGGAGCCAGATGGGAATTTTTGGCCCGTATCCTAATTGGCCTAAGGTTGTGGTTGCATTTTTGCCCATCCCATTCTTAACTATAGGGTGTGGTATTATAAATGTGCATGTAAATATTGTTTTGTTAATGTCATTACTGGTCAGAGCCTCGGGTAGTGCGATGGAAATAGTAGGGGTGAGTTCATGTTGGCACGGGGTGCCAAAAATTAGGACATCTTGCTGGCCGGTCGAGCCTAGCGACTATCAGGTGAGAGGTGTCTTATATGGAAGGACCACCCTGCCAGCTGCCCATTTAGGGTCACAAGGCTCAGTGGGATGAGCTGGTTGGGGGGGGTACCATTTCACAGAGCAACTGAAGATGTGCTGTTCAGCGGACAGCACGATTCAGTAATAGGAGCTCGCCCTGCTCTAGGAAGCGTCCAGAGATCTAGGATTATCCGGACATAAAAGGAAATCACACTACAGTAGGCCCCCTTGTATTTGGGGGGATACAATTTAAATAGTTAATAAAGTTATGGCCCAAGTTTTAATCCAACATACTGTGTCTCGCCTCGTTATTTCGGGCTGGGGGGGGCAAATGTATGTCTCTATGTGTTTGATATACAGGTGTGTGGATATGCTCATGTATATATTGTGTGCATGAGGATATGACCTCCTAACCTATGATTTGGCAGTACATGTAGTACCAGTAGTCTCTCTTACCCCATGAACAGATACATTTCAAACATTTTGCAGTTAATCGGGATGTTATTCCATAAAATGGTGACATAAAGCAGAGCAAAATGTGGTCAACATTCTAATTTTCTGCCTCACTACATATTTTTCCCATTTTACACATATGGCAAAATATTATTGCATAAATTTATGGTGGTGGAAATTGATGATGTCAGCAGCTGATGCCAGTAAAATGTCATTTAAATTAATTAAAAGTTTCCCATACCCCTGTTTTAGATTCCAAGGCTCCCTTTTGCCCTGGGAAAGCTTTTGGGAGCCTTGGGATGGGTGGTGTAGCTTTTAATCACCAAACATTATGACCAGATTGCTGCCAGTGGCATCTAGAACATTTTGGGGCACTTTTGTTATTAGGGGGAGGGAAGGAGGAATCTAAAGAGCAACTTACTAAATGAAATAATATTTACACTGAAACTATGCAAATATGTTATGTAAACCTAATGCAACTCATTAGTTAATATTTGGCTTGGTTAATATTTCTGTGTCTCTAACCCACTTCAGTTCAGCAATCAGTCAAGTTATGAGAACTGCAATAGAATCGTTTACTTGTGTTTTGCTGTATTTTTTTTCAATTTATCACAACTTTATTACACACAAAGACCAGTCACAACACCCCTAAAATAAAAATTTTAAAATTAAACTAGCATTTCTCCAATACTATTATGTTTACCAAATATGTTGTATAAAATTCAAAGAAGTGCCTGCTGTTTACAGAAATAAAATGTAATTCATGTTTTAATCTCATCTCTGCATTAAATAAACATAATAGTAGTATATGTAATACCCTTAGCTTCCTCAGTACCACAAAGACATAATCATGTGGCAAAAATAATATTCTAAAATCTTCTTGGTAGCAGTACATTGAATTGTGATAATGTTACTCCGTGGTTAATTTTGCCTCTTTAATCTCACAGTGAAGTATTTAGATAAATATGCCATGATATTAATAGTATTGTCTTTCAATGTTGTAAGCTGT
This sequence comes from Intellagama lesueurii, assembly GCA_037013535.1. Taxonomy (NCBI): domain Eukaryota; kingdom Metazoa; phylum Chordata; class Lepidosauria; order Squamata; family Agamidae; genus Intellagama; species Intellagama lesueurii. The sequence goes on from JBAJHW010000006.1 coordinate 22,183,804, forward strand.
CTTGGGTCCTTTTCAAGGAGAAAGATGGGGTAAAAATAAATAAATAAATAAATAAATAAACAAATACATGTTTGAAGGGCAATGAAAGGTCACAGAAACAGCCAAAAGACAGATTTCCTTTAAATAGTTAAAAAAAAAAACCAGATTTGCTTTAAAGACAGAACTGGAGTGACAGTCCTCCAAAAAGGGGCATTTCTCCAGAGAATTAGCATATAATTTTATAAGTCATATTCTAAGTATTTCTGCATTAAAGATGCACAGAACAGTTGTGTTTCTCCCAGTCCTAAGTCCTTTCAGTAAAGATTCGCTCAGGATTTCTAAGACCAGTCTGACACAACTCTTCAAAGGGGAAATCAGGTCTAGTTCTGGGGCTATCTGAACCTTTCACCCTGTCAGTCACAACATAATTAGCTGACTTTCAGGATGAGAACTTTTTAACTCATTCATGGCCAAACAGCCATTTATGCTTACAAAGGGATTATGTGTCTGATGGTGGCCTGTGCCTGATTTGACTTGATTGAACATCCACTTTTCTGTCTTTCTGGCTATCTGTGGTATCTATAAGGCTCTCCTCCAACACCACATTTCAAATGAGTTGATTTTTGTCCCTGTCTTTTTCCATTGCTTTTCTTTCACACAGTGTGGATAATTTTGACCTTGGTTTCCAGTGAGTCTTTGATGATTCTCAATTCTCCCTTTTTAAAAAAAAAAAATTCAAAAGGCAAGCAGGCATCTTTTGGAAAACATGAACTCCACATGTTCATAGAGCTTTTGGTCTGATATAGCTTTTATTTCTCAGTTTGTCTACTCCAAGGAAAAAGTCTGGAAACTGGAATATAGCTTTCTAGTCTGCACTCTACCGAGTGGGCATGACAACATTAGTTTACCTAACAGGTTAAAGAGTGCATATGTTTCTCCATTTTATGTGTTGCACTCACTCTGATCTTTGGTTCACCATTTCATTAAGTCCAAAACAGCCCTTCTCAGCCATGACAGTTCCTTTGGGTTTGGATGAAAAGTAGTTAACCAATTTAAAAAAAGAAGTCAGCTTCTGGGATTTTCCCTTGCTTAGTGTCAGTTTGTGAATGGTAATGAGCACAAGAGGGTACCCTGTAGCCCATCTTGACTGCTGCCATGGATGTTATCAACATTCAGGCTGCTCTTTGCTATGTATCGTTTTTCTTGCTCACAATGCAGGCACAATATCAGACCATTTCATGGCATTTCGAACTGAGGATAAAGATGCACAATATATTTTAAGAACTGAATACAGAGTAATTGGTCGCCTCTGTCTGAATAGCTGGGTGGAAATTTCTAACTGCATGTTACCAGGGCTGGAGCATTAAGTTACATCCCCCAAAGCATGGTTGTAACCAGCTTTCTGCTCCCCTAAAGAAGCATACCTTGCAGAATTTTGCCATGAATTTTTGGGACATTCATTCATACTTTTTCTGCACAGTCCACAAGATACTGGTGCATCTTTGAAGAGATCAGTTTTAATCCACAGAAGCTCATGTTGATTGCTTGAGAAGCCCTCAAACATTCCATTAAAAACAGTAAACAATAAAATTATATGCAATACCCAACAATCGCCCCTTGGATTAACGACAGTGGCACTACACAAAGCTTATTGAGGAGCATTTCATTTTTAAAAAGAAAATGTAGTTCAAAGCAATAAAAGCTGCCTCTGTACGACCTCTTTAAGAAGGCAATGATTAATTAATATGTTGCTTGTTTGGGAATATACAACCTACTAGTTTTCTGGCCATGTTTATGATTATCTTATCCTCAATATAACTGAGAATTAAACTAGCCTCGCATAATCCTACTTGCTTTACTAAAGGCTTTTTTCAAAGACTCTCTAACCTCTTTGTTTCTCAAGCTGTATATGATGGGATTGGCTAGTGGTGTCAGGACAGTGTAAAACACAGAGAATATTTTGTTTAGTTCTCTCAAGGTGTCAGTTTTGGGTAAAACGTACACCATAATTAGGGTCCCATAGAAAATTGTCACTACAGTAAGATGAGAGGAGCAGGTGGAAAATGCTTTTTGCCTGCCTTTGTTGGATGGGATCCTCAAGATGGCAGAGACAATAAATATGTAAGATGTCAGGGTGAATAGAAGTGAAGGGAAAGTATCTATAAAAGCCATAATGAAGATTGTCAGTGTGACCCACCTGATGTCTGTACAGGAAAGATGAATCACGGGGTCCAGATCACAGAAAAAGTGATCAATTTCATTGGGACCACAAAAGGTCAGTCCTGACAGTAATACTATGATCACAGTAACAATGATAATGGGACATAACCAAGAGCTTGCTGCCAGCTGGATGGTAGTTTTGGCATTCATAACTATTGCATAATGCAGTGGTTTGCATATAGCTAGGTATCGATCATAAGCCATCACAGCCAATAGATAACATTCTCCTGTTGCCAGGAAGCAAAAGCAATACAATTGCATGAGGCAGCTGTTGAACGACACTCTATTGTCTCTACTGAAGACACTGACCAGCATCCTAGGCAAAATAGTTGAGCTGTAGCAGGTCTCCAGGCAGGATAGGTTCCCCAAGAAGAAGTACATAGGGTTCTGAAGATGTCTGTCCATTGCAATTAAGCAAACTATAGTAATGTTTCCCATCACAGTCAAAATGTACACAAGAAGAAATAAAAGGAAGAGAGGAAGAGTTTGCCACTCTTGGAGATTCCCCAATCCCAGAAGAATGAATTCTGTGATAGTTGTTTGGTTTTTCCATTTACTCTTCTCCATCCTGTCATTCTAGAAAGAAACATTACATGGTTAAATTCTGACAAATAAGCTGTAGCAATATAAAGCTGTGAATCATAGATTCAAATAACACCTGATAATCCACCTTAATGTTATTTTGCCTTATATAACTTGGTTTATATATAGGTATGTTGTTTGAGGGTGGGAAGTTCTAAAGTATTCTATTCACTTGAATGACAGATGAGAAAGAGAAATCTTTGGATAGAGTGAATTGAGGAGGAGTGACTGGTGAGAGAGATCTATTACAAGGATATAATGCAAGGACATATTACAAGGTCTGATAACTGTGTTAATTTAATACATCTCTCGGATGTCCTTGGTTTATTTACATTATTTTTTTTCCTCTACAGAAATAAAAGATATGGAGGATGTATTTACACAACAACCTAGCACTTTAATCACCATAAAAACTGCTATAATGAATCTTCATGCAATGACATATTGCCCGTGTCAGCTGGAGGAGACTTTAATCTGATTCCATTGCTTATCACGAGTATGCTCGTCTTATGTGATTTATTTTGTTTTGGAAATCTGTGAGGCACACAGAAATAACATGTAGTAACATGCAAAAGAAATGAGAATGGGTCTATGTTTTTCTGTGTATGTGCACACATGTATGTTTAAGTCTGTTTATGTTCATATGAGAGAGAGGTTTACCCCATTTTAGATGTAAACAATGAAGACAAGGGCAGGATTCATGTTCTGTTTTCTCACGGTCCAAAAGATGTGTCTTACGGCTTACAGGAGAAGCACAGCCATGCAGAGGTCTTATTCACATGATGCCTTCAGCTCAGAGAATCATGTTAGCAGCCAGTCTGTATGATTAGAATGTTAAGGGATCTTTCTTGCAGAGAGATGGAACACTTGATGTTCCTTTATTAAATGAAAGTCCAAGGTATAAATTGAGGTGCACATTTCAGTGTGATATTAAGTACTTAAACTTCTGTATGTGTGTCTGCATACACACATAGGTACACCCATATAAGCTGGAGGAATATCAAACCAAGAGAACATTTGGGTCTTCCCCAAGTGTTGACCCACTTACCACAAAGTCAAGCTGGTGACTGGAATATTGTTGACCTCACTCCACACCTTATTTCTTCTTGAAAACTCAAAACAGTTACTTCCAGATTCTTGGGACTCCAAACCACCTTTATGGGTTATCTCCATCAACTGTTGTAATGCAAATGATACAGCATAGCTTCTTTCCTCCACATTGTATTGCAGTTCACATGTTAGACTGAGGGGTGTAGTGAATGTAGATGAAGTTGTAGTGAGGATAAGACAAAAAGTAAGAGTGCCATAACATTGTTCCTATTTATGCTTTAAAATCAGGTTTATGTAGGTTTTATTTGGCAATTATGTGATGTCATTTTTCTCTTCCCAAAGAAGAGATGATTGTCATCTATGCAAAACCCCAGAAGGCTAATTTAATGTTGTCAGTGCATTTCACCACAGGGAAAAGAATTATTGTCTGAAACAAAGCTTCTATATGCTGGGCCACAATCATTGTCACGCCTCAACCACTCATAACAGAAACTTAATGGCATGTGGGAAACTACAGGGATGCAATTTGGTGCAAAGTCAGGCCAACACATTCTGCCATACCTCTATCTAGCACTGTAAACTATAATTTACTCATCTTTCATTTGCAAGTTAGCATCATGCTGGGAAAGAGTTAATATCATGAGACAGATAGTCATCAATGTCAGTGCTGCTGCTGTTGGTGATAACTCACAGGTTTTGAGGCTATGAAAGAAGCAAATACAAATCAATGAATTACAATTTTTGAATGAATTTGGTGATTCATTTTTTAAATTGATGCCCATCTCTACTCACCACCATTCACACTTGTTGAAAAACAGCTCTGACAATTGCTTTCTGTTTGTGTGAGAAGTGGTTAACTGATGAAAAAAGGTTCTGGGATTTTCCCTTGCATGGTATCACTTTGAATGATAGTGATCAGAAAAGGGTACCCAGCACACCATTTTTACTGTTGCCATTGGTGTTGTCAACATTCAGGTGACCCTTTGTTATGTAAAGCTTGGCATCTTTTTTCCTGCTGGCAATGTGGGCACAATATTGTGCAGATATATTAGGCCATTTCCTGGCTTTTTGAATTGTAGGTACAGAAGCACAATTTCTTACATTCATAAAGTAGAGTTGTTTTGAAATATTGAATACTACACTGTGTGTGATGTCACAGACACTGTTCCTGCTGCTAAGGAAGTATTTCCCACCACAATCACTTCTGCTGCCAGAATCTAGTGGAGCCATCATAAAAATGTAGCAAAAAAGTATGGGTTGTGGACTCAGTGACTAACTGCATACTGGAATATGGTAGAACTTATCCAAACTCAGGAAACTGGATAGAAAAATGAGTTAGGTATCTTGCTGCAGAGGTTGGGAGGTTTTTTCTTTGTACTTTGAGTGACAAGACCCAGCCTGAGTAGCCTTCAGAAAGCTGAAGAATCCCAGATGCCGTCAAAACATGGGAATGGTGAACTACTTTTGGGTAATCTATTCCTAGAAAATCTTGAAAAGGGTTGTCATAAATTAGAATTGACTTGATGGCACAGCATTCCTAAACATAAATCCGCAATCCGTCTGAACAATTGAATCAGCCATTGATCATTGGTAGTCATTGATCAGGAGGAACTGTTCTAAATTCTGGTAGTCCACAGTCAAGGTATCAAAATATTGCATTGTTCCAAAATTTTCTGCTTTAGCAATTCTACTATTTGTTTGTATGGTAATATTTTCCCAATGTCCAATTACATAATATGCAAGTAGCTGTGGATAAGAGTAAACAAAGGCAATGAGACATAGTGAATAAGAGTAAACAAAGGCAGTGAGTTATCCAATGGGAATTACTAATCAGTATGGGATTATGTTGGTCCATGGCCCCTGGTAGTGCTTTTATATACTTCTAACTTTTAGTGATTATTATACTCTACATAATTAATTTTTACTCAGGTAATTAAAATCTGAGAATGAAGTTGTATCAGTTTTCTCGATGGAGACAGACATTAGAAATAGAGAGCTCTAGATAATGAAACACAGGACATTTGCATCAGAGCTGACTACAGAACAACTTTCCATTACTGCTTCAGGTAAGCTCTTAAACTTTCTCTCAGCTGCAAGTTTGGAAAATGGAGTTTTTGAAGCCAATCGGTGCAGGAAAACAAATATTCTCAACATGAACTATAAAGATAAAAACATGCAATTTATAGTATCTTTTTAAATTGTTATGTAATGATGATAAAGAAAAGAAGATATATTGCAGCTAATAATCATTTTCTTCATTACATTGAGCTAAGATCTAATATATTTGTGGCTCCTGAGTCTTGATGCATGAGCTAAGGTATCTGTCTGGACTTTCTTTCAAAGCAGATCAAAGACAAGTGGCATTTATAATCATTTTAGAACTGTAGAGCTGGAAGGAACTCTGTGACAAAATGACCTGCATCAAATCTGTTTCCATACCAGAGAGATATGCAAATATCTTATTATTGGACCAATATAACATCAAAAAGAGAGGGGAAATCAATGAAAAAGGCAAGAAAGTGTCCAGAAAAGAGGCATCAGCAAAAGAAGCTTCAGTGAACAACTGTTTAGTCTTGAGGATCTCATCAGGTTGCTTCCAACATCTTACAACTAATAAACTGAACAGAAAATAGATCTCTTAAGAGTATTGTGTAAGTGGAGCTAGAGCACATAACTGTAAAGGAGGGGTCATCCATGTCATGTTGAAGAATACAGATTTTTTTAAGAACTAAGGTTTGAAATTATCACTGCAGCTGAGAACAGTTTTTAAAAATATTTTTGTATTTAAAAAACATTGTGGAAAACCATCCCTTCTCACTGCAGATGCAGCCCGTTCTATGCCTGGAGAGCAAATCAAGTTGCAGGCAGTTAAAATGTGTCTTTCCAAGAACAAAGTTGGTTAACTGGGAGCTAAGCTGTGGTCTGTCTGCATTCACATACTGAATACATGGGAGCCCAACCTCTCTGAATTTAGGTTTTTGATTTGCACCTCTTAATATCCTTCATTTATTTGTTCGTTTGTCTAGAAAGGCCAACTGCTAGATCAAGGAGGTGATATCAGGATGACTTACCAATTTCCATTCATAAACAGTATCTAATCTTGCTGCTGTGAATAAGAAAGCAGTTCTTTGTTGTGGGAAGCTTCTGCCCAAGGCCGTTAGTTGTTATCTGTTACAGTGAAGAGCAAACTCTCCTGGCAGAGTGCAGTGGCTCCTGATGGGCGGGGTGACCTCTCATTCTGCCTTTTCCCTTAGAGTTAGATCATAAGTTCAAAGGCTTTCTCCGGCCAATCCTAGTGGCGATTAGGTAACTAGTATCCTATCTGAATTCTCACAACATTCTGTGTAATCATGCTAAGTTAATAAAAGAGTTCTCAAGGTGTGGCTTTAAACTCCGCTGGCTCGGACATCTGTGGTCGACTCTTCTTTGCAACCTCTCTAAAGTTAATTGCCTTCCTATTGTTCTGTGATCACCCACATCATTAGTTTTCCTTTTGTTCCATGATCACCTACATTTGGCGCCCAACGTGAGGCACATCAAACAAAGGCCATCAAACAAAGCTCATCAAACAGAGGCTTCAAACAGACTTTTGAAAGGGAATCAACATTGCCTGAAGCAATCAACAGCTCACCATGCCCGGCTTGGGTTTCAGACACATCTTTACATCCATTCTAGGATCCCGGTGAGTAATTAGGTTTCAAGATGGCGGGTCGTTAGCTGGTCGGGGGTTTCTTTCCCCGCCGCGGCGGCTTGGTTTTTTTTCTTTTTCTTTTTCTTTATCTTTCTTTTTATTTCTTTGTTTTGTTTTGTTTGCTCCCTGCCGTCCTCCCACCGTCCCTTACCTGAGGAGAGTCTCGAGGAGAATTTCGAGAAGACACTCGGAGGCTGTTTTGGGTGTGTTTGTGGTCGGGAGGATTGGCGGCTGAGACGGAAGGAGAAGCGACTGGAGCCGGTTTCGCCGAGGTGCCTGGAGCCTGCCTCGTGCCCCAGGCTTGGGGGGTGTTTCCATGGGAGTCCCTAGCCTGTCCCTAGCCTGTCTCCGCGGGGTCCCTGGGCTTGTTGGACCTGGCGCTGGGGCTTGAGTGACACAGCCCAGCGCGGAAGGGTAGAAGAGCCCATCGGCCCGAGGACTCGCTGAGGGAGCTGAGGGGAGTCGGCGGTGACCGGGAGGAAGAGCTCATTGATCGAGCATTCGTGGGGGAATCCGGAAGAGTTGGAGGTGTTTGCGGGAGGAAGAACTTGTGTTAGCTGAGGACCCGCAGGGGGAACTCAGAGAAGACGGGCAGCGTGTTCTCCCCTGGCATGTTCAGACTGGACTCCCCTTCTATTCCCCTGCAGTGGAATATGGCAATGTCAGCGCCACCCCTACTGGTAGCTCTGTTAGTTCCATCATTATTTACAATCTGGACCCTTGTTCTGTTCTTGTCTGCCTCCCTAGTAAACCTGAACTCATCTCTAAAACCCCCCTGGAGGAAAATAAGATCTATAATTAAAGGGCAGGGGGACAGAACCAACTGTGGGGGGGGGGGATTTTGGGCTTTGATATAATTTGTTTCACTTTTTATTTTATTTATTTTATTTATAGTAAATTTAGTTTTGTTTGTTTTATTTTGCTTTGTTATTTTATTGTTTAATTTAATTTAAAGTGTATTATATATAATGATTGACCAATTTAAAGTGTATTATGTATTATGATTTAATTTTTGGTTTATTATTTTGATTATTGTATTATATTTATATTAATTTTGTGCACTTTTTATTTTTCTTTCTTGACATGGAGTGGAAGGTCTGCTCCCCCAGCGGGGGTCCTCAGAACATCCGAGTGATTACGGGTAGAGGGAAATATGGCGGTGGCATACTCCCTACTCGTGTTAGAAGAACGGTGAACAGATGTTTGAAGGCTGTTCACTGTTCTGGGACTATGACCAACTGCCAGTCTCGAGGTAGGCAGATCAGCCGGCCCTCCACCCTAAAACTGGTGCTGTTGAATGCCAGGTCTGTGTCCAACAAATCCCAGCTTATTCAAGATCTTATCCTGGAGGAGGACGCAGACCTGGCGTGCATAACCGAGACCTGGATGGGCGGGGAAGGGGGTGTTCCCTTGACCCTTGCCTGTCCTCCTGGTTATGCAGTCCAGCACCAGGGTAGACTGGAGGGGCAGGGGGGAGAGTGGCCATTGTTTATAAAAACACTCTTGAGGTTACTAGGCGCTCTATGGTGGTAAAGCCGGGTCTGGAGGCCCTCCACGTGTCTGTTGGGACCAGGGACGGTATTGGGATCTTGCTGGGTTACCGCGCTCCCCGCGACTCAGCCACTTCCCTACCGGAGCTGGTGGACTTTGTCTCCGTGGCACTGTTGGAGTCCCCGAGGCTTTTAGTCCTGGGTGACTTCAATATCCATGCGGAGGCAGAGGTTTCCGGACCAGCTCTTGAGTTCTTGGAAACCATGGCTTCCTTGGACATGTCCCAACATGTTAACGGTCCCACACACGTGGGCGGTCATATGCTAGACCTGGTATTTTCCACTGAGCGGAGCGAGCGTGGTCTGATGGTGACTGACCTGGTGTCAGTTCCCTTGTCATGGTCAGATCACCACCTAATAAAATGTAACCTCTCAGTGGCACTCCCTCCCCGCAGGGAGCATGGACCTATTTCAATGGTCCGCCCTCGAAGGTTACTGGATCCAATGCGATTCCAGGATACCATGAGAGGGATTCCAGCTGATCTGTCTGGCGCCCCTGTCGAAGCCCTGGTTGACGGTTGGATTGCCGCTGCCACTAGGGCTGTAGACACGATCGCTCCTAAACGCCCTCTCCGTCGCAGAGCTCGGCCAGGGGCCTGGTATAATCAGGAACTACGAGCTATGAAGCGAAATAGGAGACGGCTAGAGTGCACTTGGAGAGATAAACCGACGGTTTATAATAAGATAGCTGTCAGGATCGCAACTAACCATTACCTGGCTAAGGTGAAGGCTGCCAGACGATCACACTTCGCTGACCGGATAAGCGAAGCTTCAAATCAGCAGGCGGAACTTTTCCGTATAGTTCACGATCTATCCGGAATTGGTCTGGGTGATGGGCCTCCCATTAATATCTCACCTGACCAATTTGCAGCATTTTTTAAATCAAAAGTGGAGGCCATCCGCCGGGATCTCTCTCCTTTTTTGAATACAGTGGATCGAGCAGAGATGTCCAGCGCTCCGCCTTGCCCGGTTGTGCTTGAATGCTTTCAGCCTGTGACGCCAGATTCGGTGGACAAAGAGCTTGATCGCTGTCGGGCCACCACCTCCTCCCTTGACCCTTGCCCGGCCTGGCTAATCAAAGCAGCCAGGCCCATAACAACTGAATGGGCCACAGCAATAATTAATGGGTCTCTCCAGGAGGGCAAGGTTCCCCTTGCCCTCAAGGAGACACTCATTAGGCCCATCAGGAAGAAACCAAATTTGGCGGCGGATGATATTGGCAATTATAGGCCCGTCGCCAATGTTTCCTTCCTCAGCAAAGTGGTGGAGAGGGTGGTGGCTGATCAACTTCAAGCCCTTTTGGATGAAACCAATGCTCTGGATCCGTTTCAGTCAGGCTTCAGGCCGCGTCATGGCACGGAGACGGCACTGGTCGCACTGTTGGATGACCTATTGAGGGAGGCTGACAGGGGCAATATGTCCTTGTTGGTCCTCCTCGATATCTCAGCTGCCTTTGATACCGTCGACCACGGTATCCTCCTGGGGAGGCTCTCCGAGCTGGGAATCGGTGGCCTGGTGCTTGCCTGGCTCCGATCCTTCTTGGGGGACCGCCCCCAGAGAGTACAGCTTGGGGAGAATGTTTCGGCTCCGTGGAGTCTCAATTGTGGGGTTCCGCAGGGGTCGATCATCTCCCCAATGCTGTTTAACATCTATATGAGGCCGTTGGGTGGGGTCATCAGGGGGTGTGGGGCTTCGTGCCATCAGTACGCTGATGACACCCAGCTCTACATCTCCTTTTCACCTACTTCAGTGGATGCCGTTCCGTCCCTTCGGCGCTGTCTGGAGGCTGTACTGCAATGGATGCAGCTGAACGGTTTGAGGCTGAACCCGGACAAGACGGAGGTCTTGAGGGTGGGTGGTTCTTCCATCAGCGGTCTGGGAGACTCCCTCTCTTTCGGGGGGGTTACTCTTACCGCACGGAGTGAGGTCCGCAGCTTGGGGATACATCTGGACCCGGCGCTTACCATGGAAAACCAGGTGGCGTCCGTGGCCCGTTCTGCCTATTTTCATCTGTGGCGGATTGCCCAGCTGCGGCCCTACCTTGATGGGGGGGCCCTCACCACTCTTGTCCATGCGCTCGTAATCTCGAGATTAGACCACTGTAATGCACTCTACGTGGGGCTACCTTTGAGATTGTTGCGGAAGCTTCAAATGGTGCAGAATGCAGCGGCCAGACTGCTCAGTGGGGTGAGAAAATACCAACATATCTCTCCCACTCTGGCCGCATTGCATTGGCTGCCCATTCGCTTCCGCATTGACTTCAAAGTGTTGATGATGACTTACAAAGCCCTAAACGGTTTGGGACCTCGGTATTTGGCGGACCGCCTTCTCCCACCTAGATCTACCCGAATTACTCGGCATAGCCAGGAGGGACGGCTGAGGGGCCTAACGCCGAGAGAGGTCTGGAAAGAAAGAACTAGAAACCGGGCCTTCTCGGCAGTGGCCCCTCGACTATGGAACAGCCTCCCAACAGAGATCAACCCTGGCACCCTCGCTGGGTGTTTTTAAGAGCCATTTAAAAACTTGGCTATTTAGGCAGGCCTTCCCTTCTGTCAATTCTTAAATTTTAGTTCTTTGTTTTTTATTATTCCCATCTTGAATACTTTATATTATTGTTTCAATTGTTTTATTGTTTAATGTTTTAATGTTTTATATATTTGATGATATTTGTAAGCAGCCCCGAGTAGACATTGTCTAGGGGGGCAGGGTAGAAATCTAAAAATAAATAAATAAAATAAAAATAATTAGTTAAAAAAGAAGCACAATGAGTAGCTCCCTTACATCACTTCAAAAACAACATAAACAGGAATTGATCTATCTGCTTCACAGAGAGGGTCATCATGACGTTTCTGATCTGGTAGAGGATTTATTGAAAGAAAGAAATACTTTTTGTCCATGATATAACGAGGAGGGAAGCCATAAGCTTTCAGATTGGGATAAAATTGGAGATAAGCTTCACAAGAACCATGTGGCTTCAATAAAAATTCTTCACACATGGCATCTTTGCCGGGATGTGATTTCAAAGATCGCAAATCCTTTGTTAAATCAGTCACTAGCCAATATTCCAACAGGCCCTCAGTTTTGCCACCCTCCAGGCCACCTGATCTCCATGAAAATAGAAGCAATCTCCCTTCCTATGCAGCCTCCGCCGCTGTTGCTACAGTCCCCTCTCCTCTCTCTCTTCCTCCCCTCCCCCCTCCCCTCCCTCAGCAGTGCAGCAAATGTTATCTGCTGTTATGGCCAAAGGCAATTCACAGGACCTTGCCAGTGTCCTCCCACTGATGTCTGCTTGTCCTGTGGTTTGTAACGACCAGGGACAACATGTTCATGAAAATTCAAATGAGGGGAACTCAGTAAATAGTACCCCAGTTCAAGAAATCCGACCTGCTACTGTTAAAAGTGCTGGTCATGATTTGATCACAGCTGAAGAGGTTGACTATCAATTCCCTCTCCCTGTCTACAAAGTCAAAACAGCACATCATGGACCAATACCTAAAGATGCTGTAGGTCTCATTCTTCCCCGCTCTAGCATCTCTGCACTGGGTTTATTTGTTGTACCAGGCATCATTGATGGGGATTTTGAAGGACCTCTAATTATTCAAACCTGGTCTAATATACCACAGGTCCTTCCAGCAGGTGAATCTATTGCTGAATTGTTGCTGCTTCCATTAAGACAGATGGGTCCTTCTACCAACCCTCATACTGGAGGTTTTGGTTCTACTCGAGTTGCTGCTTTAACTACCATTGAGCACTCGCAGCCCTGACTCCCTCTTAAAATGGGATCGCTGATCCTAAATGGACTGATTGATATGGGAGCTGACGTTAGTGTTATTGCAAAGAAAGACTGGCCAGAAAGCTATCCCACCCAGCCAGTACACAACATTTGGGGAGTTAACAAGAGCATTCAACCTATGGGCGCTTTGCAATGTGGCTTGCCTAATCCAAATTTGATACCTCAACACTATGAGTTAATGATAGTGGATCTCAAGGATTGTTTTTTCACCATTCCTTTGGCTCCTGGCTCCTGACAGGCGGGGTGACCTCTCATTCTGCCTTTTCCCTTAGAGTTAGATCATAAGGTTCAAAGGCTTTCTCCGGCCAATCCTAGTGGCGATTAGGTAACCAGTATCCTATCTGAATTCTCACAACATTCTGTGTAATCGTGCTAAGTTAATAAAAAGAGTTCTCAAGGTGTGGCTTTAAGCTCTGCTGGCTCGGACATTCTTTGCAACCTCTCTAAAGTTAATTGTCTTCCTATTGTTTGTTGGCGTGGGGCCAACTCCAGAGGCTTTATGTGGCTCTTGCCTCTCCAAAAGCTTGGAGTCAGATTGGATATGAAGCTTGTAAGAGCACTCTGTTTGGGAAAACAAACCTTGAAACTAAAGACAACAAGTTACCTAGAGCCTCTTATCTGGCTGCTTCAAATCCTCCCACTTCATTAGCAGAGTAAAGATGCAAACGTGAGAAAATGCACGGAGAGAGTTCTGATACATTATGTATTAGACTTGGTTAGTTATATATAAACGGCAACATATACATTGGCATAGACATCTCAGAGCAACATAATATACATATTCAAGTAAAACAAATGGCCACCAGACTCACAGCTGAGTGGCAAAGATCTGTTCTGACTCTCTTGCTTATATACACAGAACAGCCTATCACTGCACATATGGCAGCTGATCATGGTTAACAAGCATTACATAAGCTTGTCCCACCTGTATGCTCTCAGTCATTCCTTGGCTTGATGTTGCATGCATAACTTCGCATTCTCTACTACAATATTAAATTAACCCCTTGTTCACATAAAGGAACAAAATCCTGACATTGTTCTATGATCACCCACATCATTAGTTTTCCTTTTGTTCTGTGATCACCTACACTTTGTTTTCACCAATGAATATAGACAGTCATAGCAAAGCCTTTTTCCATACTTTTGTGTGTGCAATATCAAAGACAATTTCTATTACTTCATTCCAAAAACTGGCTACTTTACAACATTGCATGCATATTTGTCATGTTGTTCCTTCCCCCCTTCAGTCACCCCAGCACTTCCTTGAAAGTCCCCATACATACTTGGCTCACTTCACAGAATACAGGTATCACTTATGCACCACTTCGCATAGGGTTTCTTTGAAGGACACTGATCTAGTTATCAAAGCTGAGGAGAACCACTCTTAGTCACAATCTGGGGTTGGAAGCTCCATATGCAAATGAGTTTCCCAGGCCAATCTGATACCAATGGAGGAATTGTACATTGCCTTGATAATGTAAGACAGAATTTTGGATGGTTCAGGATTTAAGGTTCCAAGCCCTCCTCAGGGTTTCTAATCACCAGAAAGATGCCTGTGACTGTCAGTCAGTCATTTATTGCCTTCTCAACTCAGTTTCAAAGCAAATGTATATACGATCAAGTTACTAGAGCAAATGCTCGAGCCGCTGCTGAGCTGAACTTCAGCAGCGCGGCTCGCCTTTGCCTCCCTCCCCGGATAGCACGAGACTTCATTCAACTTACGAGAATGACGTAGGAGGAGAGGGGGGAACACTAGGTTATTTAAGGGACGTTCCCCCCTCTCCTCTTCCTCTTCCTTTGCTGGCATCGCTTCAGGATAGAGCTCCACTGATCGGCATCTTTGCAAGCTGCGTCACCAAGCAAGAGGCTTCCGAGGATCAACTTAGGAGTCTGGGGGGGGGGGGTAGCATCGGCTCCCTCCCGTGGTGTGACTGTCCACTTTGTTGACTTTGGGTTTAATCTAATTGATTTTTGTGATCATCTGGGATTTATTCCAACATTGTTTGATTTCTTTTTCTTTTAAATATTTGTTTGTCATTAAGCCACATAGTAGTGGGGGGGGTTGCGAGCACGCGCATCGCGCGGGTCATGCTGCCTCACAATCGGAGCTCAAAAAATCATTTTGTCTGAGTTCTCAGCAAAAAGGCAGGTTACTTAGTGGAGTCAGGGGGAGGGCTGCCACATTTGGGCACCAGCCCATCGCCTTACCTTTGGCAAGGGCCGGGTAGGCAGGGGGTGGCTGCGGCGCAGTGCGGCCACCTGACTTCGCCGCTTGGGTGCTCCGGTCACTTACATTTACATCCTCCCCCCCACCTTCCATTTGGAACGCCCTGGTGGAGCTTTGTTTTTGAATCCCGCCACGTGTTTTGTGGTCGGGAGACGCACGTAGGGTGGCGATGCCATTTTAAAGTGGCATAGACGGTGTTCGCCGGCCTACTCAAATTAGCGGCCTATCATATAAATAAATAAATAATAATAATTTACATGGGTGTGGTAGTACGGGCCCAGCCTTGGCGGGCACTGTCCCTGTTCCAATACTTAGACCTCATCTACAGGGCATATGTCGATTTTGCAGGACAGGCGTGGCTTTCTTATGACGAGGCATTTCATATGAGAAGCGCCATTCACTCAAATTTACATTGGGATGAGCCACTGGCGGGCCTCTGGCTGCAGTTGATGACCCCAGCCAGACCCAATTTAGGTGACAGGATGGATAGTGGGCACTTGATTAGGAAGACTGCACTAAATCTGACTCCCCGTGTAAGCATGGGGCAGGTGGTTCAACCCCGCCTGCTCTGCTGGGAGTACAACTCAAGAGGTGTGTGCTCCAAGAAACCTTGCAGGTTTCGGCACGATTGTACAGTGTGTGGGGCAAGCATCCCAGTACCACATGCTTCAGGGCTGGTACACTGAGCCAGGCCAAGGGCCCCGGAAGTGGGAAGAAACCCAATGGGGGCGGGGGTAACCCTGGTAAAGGGGCTCAGCCCAATTAAGATCTTAGTCTTAGAGGCATGGCTGTGCGATTATCCCAGTAGGGATGATGCCAGTTATTTATTAGAAGGTTTTAAGGAAGACTTTAGGATACCAGCGGCTGGGGAGCACAAGGCATTCTTTGCCCGAAACCTTAAATCAGTACACAGCATGGAAAAGGTTGTTCAAGAAAAGATAGCCAAGGAGGTACACGAAGGGAGGGTGTTGGGACCATTTGCAACAACTGCTTTGGAGACATTGTGGGTCTCACCTTTAGGAATAGTACCAAAGAAGGCACCAGGTGAGTTCAGATTGATCCATCATCTGTCTTATCCTGAAGGGGGCTTGGTTAATGATGCCATCCCTCAGGAACTTTGTACCGTATGCTATACCTCCTTTGATGAGGCAGTTAACATGTTCCGTGGGGGTGGTGTAGGGGCAGAATTGGCAAAATGTGACATAAAATCAGCATTTCGGATTTTGCCAGTCCACCCGCAGGATTTTGACTTGTTAGGATTTTATTTTCAAGGTTTTTTCTATATAGATAGAGCGTTACCTATGGGCTGCTCGGTTTCATGTGCAGCATTTGAACGTTTCAGTTCTTTTCTTGAGTGGAAGCCTAGGAGTAGAGTGGGAGGCAAAAATAGGCCCATTACCTAGATGATTATCTTTTTTGTGGTGAACGGAACACAGGAAGGTGTACATTTATCCTAGATACCTTCCATGCAATGGTGGACGAATTGGGTTTACCTTTGGCGGAAGAAAAACAGAGGGGCTTCCTACGTCTTTGATGTTTTTAGGTATCGAGTTAGACATGGTACAGCAAACGTCCAAGCTACGAGAAGTAAAATTAGCTGACCTTAAAGCCAGGATAGCTTCACTGCTGCAAATGAAGAAAGTGACCCTGAGGGAACTCCAGGAGATGGTAGGACATTTAAATTTTGCCTGCATAGTGGTCGCGCCTGGTCGCGCCTTTCTGTGTCGGCTTTGCAGTGCAAAGAAGGGACTACATCATCCATTTCACAGAACTAGAGTTATGTATGGCATGAGGGAGGATTTGAAAGTCTGGAGTCGGTTTCTAGCCGAGTTTAACGGCATTTCCTTTTGGAGAGGAGATAGGATGCTTAGAGTGGAGTTCCAGGTCCAGTCGGACACTGCAGGCTCATTAGGGTTCGGAATTTACTTTAAGGGCAGATGGTGCGCTGGCAAGTGGCCGGAGGAATGGCACCAGGCTGGAATCACTAGAGATCTGACATTTTTGGAGTTTTTTTCCAATAGTTGGTGTTTTGTGGCTTTGGGCAAGCGAATGGGCCAACTCGGTCATACGCTTCTGGTGTGACAACCAGGCGGTGGTCTATATCATAAACAACCTCACTTCACGTTCCGAAAGGGTTATGGCATTGGTTAGGGCATTCATGTTGCGTGCCCTAAAATTTAATATTTTGGTGCAGGCTGTCATGATGATGGGATATGTAGTCAGAGAAGTATCATGATGATGGGATATGTAGTCAGAAATGTGTCATGATGATGGGATATGTAGTCAGAGAAATGTAAAATGGAGTTAGACAGGTTCTGTGTGGAGATGACTTGAGAGACTTTGGAATGTGTTTTTCTAAGTGCCATGAGAGTGTTTTCCTGAAGACCATTACAGCCTGGATCGAGATAGCATTTTGAAGGCTGAAAGGAGAGGCCCGTGGAAGACTCAACATTCCAAGCTTGTTAGAGAAGAGATAAACAACACCTGGACTCTCATGGGAATGAGGGAAGGAGAGAGGTGGTGCAACCCATAAAGGTTAATTGGTTAACAGCCAGAAAGGCCATGGAGAAGGGAGGAGTTTGGTAAGGTAGAAAATGGACGATGGGTTATGTGAATGTGATTCTGTTTGTTCAATGGATTCTATTCTGTTGGATGATGGATTCGACTCCATGAAGGAAAGAGGATGTAAGTAAGGAGAAAGAAGGAGGTGGGGTTAGCCCACTATAGCCCACCTTAGTTTCAGCTTTTTAGTGTTTATTATTTTAAATGGGAAATAGTTATCTTATTTAACTGCAATGATCTTTGAATATGTTCTTGATGCTAATGCTTATGCAATATAAAGTGATTTCTAATTAAACTCTATTTTTCTAATAAAAAATAATTATAAAAAATTATACTAAAGGACTGGTCTCTTGAACAGCAGGATCTGGCTAAATCCAGGAAGGGAGAGTGCCACAAACTAGCTATCATTTAAGAGCCCTACCTAACTGAGCTTTGGTGAGTTCTAAGGAATCACAAAGCCCATGTACCTGTACTTGCAAAGTGCTAAGCAAGTGTTAAGTGTTCTTTTTAGGTCAGACTTGTTCAAAGGGCTTATGCTATGCACTGCTGAGGTCTTGGGACTTACCCCAGCATAAAGGTGGTAGATAAGTGCCTGTCGAACTCTCTGGCTGAATGCCCAGTGGCCCTTTAGTTGGCAGCTGCGGGATGTACGATCTGAGCTGTTGAGAGACCATTCTGTTGAAATCAGTTTTGCATAATCAAAGAAGTGCAGAATAAAGTGGCTTTTTCCTAAGTTGTTATTTGCTATGGTAGAAATGACACTCAGGAGAAGCTTGTCCTTGTCCAGGCTCCCATTACCTGAGGGAATGGACTTGATTTTGGACATGTATTACCCTGTCACATTGTAACACGAAACCACTCTGCCCAGTGAAGGCTATTGAAGCATACTTGACACTTAGAGGATCGAACCCAGGATACTTCTTTATACATGGGGATGATTCCCCTCTGACGAGGTACCAGTTCTGGAAGCTAACTGATTTGGCTCTACAGAAGGTGGGAGTTCAAGGACTGAGATTTGGGATGCACTCCTTTAGAATTGGTGTGGCGTCTACAGTGGCGGCCTTGGGTCACCGCCCAGAGGATATCAAACAAATAGGACGGTGGGCTTCATGCTCTTATCGCAGGTATGTTAGGGCACTTCCTAACGTATAGGCAGGGGCCTGGTTTTGCTTATGTCTTGCAGATACCACAGTGTGGGCCTGGAGAAGACACATCATGATCGTGGGCCACAGCTATGTTTTTTGGGCAGCACGGTATGCTGCCACGTCCCCATGGGAGACTTGTCTTGGTCTCGAAGCGTAGGCTCTTATCGAGTGGAGAGGGCGCCGAGGGATGCTTTGGAACCAGATTTGTTGTGTGGCTGCCTTCGGTCACCATCCCCCAGAGGTGTTGGTAATACACCTGGGTGGTAATGATTTGACCAGGCACTGTGGAAAGGCCCTGATCATTGATGTGATTCATGACCTCACTTGGTGGAGGGCCACATATCCTGCTATGCGTCTTGTTTGATCGACCATCATCCCTTGGCTGGCATGGAGGGATGTGAGAAGTTTTTTGCCCATAAACACTGTCAGAAGGAGTGTTAACAGGGAAGTCTGCAGAGGTGTTTGCAGTGGCTTTGGATCAGTGATTGGTCACCATAGGATCCTCATGGATAGGCCAGAGTTTTTTTCAGTCAGATGGCATACATCTATCCGAACGAGGTTTGGATGTCTTCCTTGAAGACATCAAGGGGGGCCTGCTGCTGGAACTTCTTGAGCTCGATAGCGGGCATGGGACTTAGCATGGCTAGTCCCTATGCAGTGGCGGGTAGTGTGGATTAAACAGGTATTTTGGTGAGTCCCATAGCAATATCAGGTAATTATAGCTCATCTGAACTCCCAGCACTGTGGATCGTGCAATTACAGTGCTCGGGGTGGGGGGAGATGTGCTGGAGCCACACCCGGACCAACAGTCAACAAGGAGAGGGTGGCTTGAGGTCCGGGGATGGTCAAATTTGGGGCAGCTGGGTTTCTCGCTGTCTTCACGGCTGCAAGAACTTGGGCCAGGGACTCGCCCATTTGTTTGTTAAAAGGGTCCGTTCAGACCTCTGTGTTTAAACCTGAGTCCACACTAAGGCAGGACCCCCCTTTGCCAAAGGATTGGCAACACTGATTATTTTCAATAAAGTGTGGCCCATGTTTAATCCATAATTTTTGGTCTCACATCTTTATTCCGGGGTAAGGGGGCAAATTAAATTGTATTGGCTCAACAGGCAATCTAGAGGCTCTGATAAAGCGTCCCTTGGCCCCCAAACCTCAAGGGAGTGCCAATGCACCCCCTCAATCCATCTGTCAAAAACTAAAGTGCTGTGCCACGTGCAAGTTCATGGAGTGTAGCACCAGCCTCAAAAGACACTGAGGAGGAGGGGGAGTGCAGCTACATACTACACTCCCTAGATTCAACCCCCGGGATGATCGGCTGCAAGATTCATGTCTCACCTCATCCCAGGGGGAGGCAAAGAACCTCTGCTCCATCGATGCTGCGTGCGCCGGTGGAGCCACCATTGTTTAAATAAAATTGGTTCAAGCCAAACACATTCACATAACTACTGATGAACTACAGCATCAAGAATTTTATATGCAAAATACTGGAAAAGTGAGGAGACACCAACAATCCAGGAGTTAATAGAAAATGTTTTTGAGGCAGCAGAGATGGATATTTTAACTGTAGCATTAAAGGACAAAGAAATTATTGAGGCTAGAAAAAAAATGGGAACCTTTGTATAATTGGATGACAGATGAGAACATGAATGGGTTAAGATTATAAGAAAGAAGACTTAAGATATAAATGTAGATCTTAAAGGCTTAAAAAATTGGCAAGATTAGATTGAAGTAAGCTTAGTAAGAAATCATATAGGTAAAAGGAATAATGATATAAATTGTTCTCTGCCACATTCTGTATTTTTATCTACCCCTTACCCCTTTCCAAATCTCCTTAGAGAGAGAAAGAGAGATATAACTACTGATGAATGAATGGTAGGAAGGAAATGGCATGGCATGTCAATTCTTTGAAAGTCAGATGTGAGACCAGTCCCAAGATAGGACATTCTGAAAGCACTGTTTAGACCTTTGCTCTGAGAGAACTGATTGCTTCCTAGCTAGATATTCCAGTGAAAATACAACAAATTATCTCTATTATCTTCTTAAGACATGTTCATCCTTACAAGCTGCAGCAAATTTTGGAGAATTACTAAACACTGATCCTTATTTATTTGATCTGTCTCTCAGTGCTGTGTCTCAAGATGTTTATCTAGTCACAGTTTTGTGCAATGTGTTGAGCTGTTGTGTATTTCTACTTAAGCTACAATTTTAATGTCTGGTTATGATGGTGTTTACATAAATTAGGTTTAAATTATTTTGAAATCATCATCATCATCTGCTGTCTAGTCAGTTCTGACTTATGGTGACCCCCTTTCAGGGTTTTCCAGGCAGAGAATAGTCAGAAGTGCTTTACCATTCACTTATGCTGGGCCCATCCTGGGGATGTGCAGCTTGCCCAAGGCCACATAGGCTGGCTCTATTCACAGGAGCTTAGTGGGGAATTGAACTCCCAACTTCTGGCTCCACAGTCAAATATCTAAATCACTGAGCTATCCAGCCAGCTACAATTGTGTCCTTTTAGGTAAAGCATGCCCTCCTTTTTGGTGTTCCCTGTCTTCAATGTCCTCTTCTCTGGTGACGCATGTTCTCCATTTTTGGCAATGGATCAGTGACCACCCAGGCTTCCGATCTGCAGTAATTCAGCTCCACCCATTCTTCGCTTCTTTTAGGATTTTTCTGCTGCCTGATCTCAGCCAGCAAACAGTTTTACCAGCAAATGTAGTTGTCTCATACTGCCAGATCCAAAATCAACCATTACAAGGATGGTTGTGCCAGGACAAGATGCTTCTTCTTAGTCTGAACTCCCTTTAGTGGGTGTATCTTTGAATTTAGATTGCACTGCTTCTCTGCTGCCCTAGGTGATGAAGTAAATGATTTCCCCAGAGCGGGTGGGGGGGAGCACTGATTAGCAGAGGAATAGGTATGCTTCATGACCTCTCCTGATCAGGCCCTAGAAGGGTTTTTTTTCCCCTCTGACTTTATTCCCTGGTGTAGCCTTCCATGTTAACAACTTCTTCCATAATTACAATCATACTCATCTTAAAACTGCAGAGCTGGAAGGGACCGAATGGATCATTGAGTCCAGCCCTTGTCAAGGAGGCAGAATGAGGAATTGAACTCCCATCCTCTGGCTCTGCAGCCAAAGGCCTAAACCTCTGAGTTATTGAGAAGTTCAGGTTGCTTAGAGTTTTCTCACCGGAGATGGAATTAGAAATACAGACCTGTAGCTAACTAAGAAAATCACAGGTAACATTTGTCTGGCATTTCTGTGGAGCCATTCTTCATTGTGAGCCATATAAGGGTTCTTGAGGTTTGCTTGAGTCTTCTTTCAATGTGATGTTGAACAAAATACATAGCTTGAATATTTTGTTATAGAGAGATTTTTGGTTGCTTTTCTACACATGCCATTGATAAAAGAAGAAAAATGTATGGAAAAGGACAATTGAAAGTGTTAATAAGATAAGAGAAAATTTCCATTCTTTATTGTTCAAAGAACCAGCCATGCTATAACTTCAAGGAGGATTGTCCATGGAGATTTATGGCAAATGGATTTTACTCCTAATCAGAATTGATCCTAACTTGGAAATACTGGAGTGTGTTGATTCCAAGATTACAGTTTTGCTTTTGAATATTGGACTCAGAGAATGATCTGGCAAAATAATACGACGCTCAATGAATTTATTCTTTCAGCATTTTCCAACCTCGGCCAACTTCAGATTCTCCTCTTTGTTGTATTTCTTATAGTGTATCTGACAACTGTGACAGGAAACATCCTCATTATTTTGCTAACTTGTCTGGATGCCTCCATGCAAAGCCCTATGTACTTTTTCCTTCAAAACCTGTCATTGGCAGAAGTTGGATTCATATCAACTATTGTTCCAAATCTGCTTGTGAACCTTCTTTCTGAGAAAAAGACTTTCTCTTTCTCAGGATGCAGGGCACAAATATACTTTGTGCTTTTCTTTGGAGCACTGGAATGTTTCATATTACTAGTGATGGCATATGATCGCTTTGTTGCCATATGCAACCCTTTGCGTTATACCGTCATAATGAACAAGAAGTTCTGTGTATTGCTGGTGGCACTTGTATGGATCTCAGGAGTTCCTATCGCAACTGCAGAGAGCACATGGCTGCTCAGTTTCTCATTTTGTAAATCCAATGTAATTTCTCATTTCTTCTGTGATGTTCCAGCAATTCTCCAGTTGGCCTGTGGAGACACTTCCAGAGCTGAGCTTTTTTCTCTTGTAGGAAGTTTTGTAGCTCTTCTCTGCCCCTTCACATTGATCTTGATTTCCTATGTTCATGTTATTAGCACCATCATGAAAATGCCAACAGTTGAGGTGAGATGGAAAGCTTTCTCCACCTGCTCTTCACACATTATTGTTGTGACTCTGTTTTATGGGTCAGCTAGTCTGACACACTTTCAGCCTAAGGCAAGCTATAATTCTGGGAAGAGGCATCTGCTTTCTCTCTTTTATGTGGTAATCACACCCATGTTAAACCCTTTTATTTATAGCCTACGGAACAAAGAAGTAAAGGCAGCTTTAGGCAGACTGATCAGAAATCGGTTGGTCCGGGATCTTCTTCAACCGGGAAATCCGGTGGAGGTCCCGGACTGCTCATCAGCTCGCTGTGATGAGTTTGCCATTCATTTTGAGGGAAAAATTGCTCAGATTCGCAGTGGGTGGACTCCACCATTACTGCAGAATCAGAGGATGTGTCCAGTGTGCCTTGTTTAGGTCAAGTATTAATGGATGAGTTTCAATTGTTGAGACCTGAGGATGTGGACAGGGTGCTTGGATCTGTCCGTTCTACCACCACTCCGCTCGACCCTTGCCCATCTTGGCTAATTGGAAGATCTGCCAGGGGGGTTCGCACCTGGGTCCAGGAGGCCGTGAACGCCTCTTTGAGAGAGGGAGTGGTCCCTACCGCCTTGAAAGAGGCAGTAATTCGGCCACTCCTAAAAAAGCCTAACCTGGACCCAAGGCTGGTGGTTAACTACCGACCAGTGGCGAACCTCCCTTATTTGGGCAAAGTGTTGGAGCGGGTTGTGGCCGGGCAACTCCAGGCACTGCTGGATGAAACGGATTTTCTGGATCCATTTCAATCGGGTTTCAGGCTGGTTTTCCTTTGGAAAAAATAACTGAAATCAATCGCTTCCTGTAACCATGAATGAGTTTCTTACACCTCTCTACTGGAATTTTGGAGCACTCTTCTTTTGCAAACTGCTCCAGGGCCTTCAGATTTGAAGGATGCCTTCTCCCAACTGCTGTTTTGAGATCTCTCCACAGGTGTTCTATGGGATTCAGATCTGGACTCATTGCTGGCCATTTCAGAATTCTCCAGAGCTTTGTTTGTAACTATTTCTGAGTGCTTTTTGAAGTTTGTTTCGCGTCATTGTCCTGCTGGAAGACCCATGACCTCTGGTGGAGATGCAGCTTTCTGACACTGGCCACTACGTTGCACCCCAAAATTCTTTGGTAATCATCAGATTTCCTGCTACCATTCACACAGTCAAGGCATCCAGTGCCAGAAGCAGGAAAGCAACCCCAGAACATCTTTGAACCTCCACCATGTTTGACTATAGGGACTGTGTTCTTTTATTTCAATGCCTCATTTCTTTTTCTGTAAACAGTGCCATGATGTCCTTTACTAAAAAGCTCTACTTTTGTCTCATCTGTCCACAGTACATTCTCCCAGAAGGATTGTGGTTTTGTCACATACGTTTTGGCATACTCCAGTCTTGCTTTTTTATGCCTTTGTGTCAGCAGTAGTGTCCTCCTGGGTCTCCTTCCATAGCGTCCCTTTTCATTCAGATGGCGACGGATAGTGCGAGCTGACACTGTTGTACCCTGTGTCTGCAGATCAGCTTGAATTTGCTGGGAAGTTAATCTGGGTTCTGTATACACCATTCGAACAACCCTTCATTGTAATTTTTCAGTAATTTTGCTCTTCCGTCCACGTCCAGGGAGGTTAGCTGAAGTGCCATGGGCTGTAAACCTCTTGATGATATTGCGCACAGTGGACACAGGAACATTAAGATCTCTGGAGATGGACTTGTAGCGTTGAGATTGTCTATGTTTTTCAACAATTTTTCTCTCAAATCCACAGACAACTCTTTACACTTCATTATTTTCTCCATCCTCAGTGTCATACACAACACAAAGGTTGAGTCAACTTTTCTCCATCTTAACTGGTTGCAAGTGTGATTAGTATATTGCCCACACCTCTTACTTGTGACAGGTATGTCTAAATACAAATTAAAGGAGCATCACATGCTT
Source organism: Intellagama lesueurii (assembly GCA_037013535.1). Lineage (NCBI taxonomy): Eukaryota > Metazoa > Chordata > Lepidosauria > Squamata > Agamidae > Intellagama > Intellagama lesueurii. The sequence continues at coordinate 22,208,881 of JBAJHW010000006.1, forward strand.
GAAAAGCAATTATTTCTTACAATTTAGACAGGGTGCCAATAATTTTGGCCAGTGCATTTTTGGGTTTCTGTGTGGAATTGTATCAGATTTGACTTTTCTTCTCTGTTTTTTTGTGCTGTTCCACGCAAACCAAAGAAATGAACATGTGAGTACCAAAACATTTGTAACTGCAACAATTTTCTGAGAGAAGGGTTGCATTTTCTGACAGAATTGAAAGGGTGCCAATATTTTTGGCCATGACTGTATTATCAGCACCATCAAAAATATCCAAATGATTGAGAAGACACAGAAAGCTTTTTCGTCCTGCTCTTCTTACATTACTGTTGTGTCTCTGTTTCATGGGCCAGCTAGTCTGGCTCACTTTTGACATAAGTCAAGGTACTATTCAGGGGACAGATGTTTCCCTTCTCTCTTTCATGTGGTCTTCACACCCATGTTAAACCTTTCATTTATAGAGCATGGAACAAGGAAATGAAAGGAGCCTTAAGCAGGCTGAGTAGGAAAAAAAATGCTGCCCCTACCATGATGTTTAAAAAGGTTTGAGAATATCAGGAGAACCATCAGTTCCAAAGTTCCTTTTTTAAAAATGAATATCAGCTTGCAAATTGTTCAGGCAGTGGTATTTAAAGTAAAGCAGCACAATAGCAACAAGAGACGAGGATAAAAAGCAGCATTACATAGCATTTTTATATCTAGGGTAGTGACTAGAGATGGGGACAAATAAAAAAAGGCAATTCGTTTTGATCCATTATTCATCAAGATTAACGGATCTACGAATATATGAATATTCTTCGACGAATTGAATTGATCTGTTGATTCATCTGCACTTTAAACGGCTATACCACTGGCCCCCAACCACCTAGAGACACCATATTTGCAGGAAAGTGTCCTACAATGCTTTCCTACAACCTCTGAAAGTTTGGTGAACATTGGATCACGGACCCCCGAGTTATATAGTCACAAAGAGGACCCACCAGGAAAGCTCCCCCCAGGTACTTAGAGACTCCAGAATCACAACAGAGCTTCCTATGTCTTCCCCAACATGCCTGCCAACTTTGGTGAAGATTGGATATCGGACATCTGAGTTCTTTACCCACAAATTGGGTCCCCCCAGGAGAGTTTACCACATGGCACAGAAGCCCATTCTGCCTACCGGCCGCCGATCAGAAGCCAATAGGCAGCCACCACCCCCACACAGCCAGCCACCCCAACAGTCTACCCCCACACCCCCTTCCTTTCCCTACCTTAGCCCCCACCCCACTCCCACCGACAACCCCTTACCTTAATAGCTGCTGCTGAGGTCTCCATCAGGCCTTCACAGCCACGGCGTGTAAAAAGGGAGACTGGCTGCCCTTTGCAAAGATGGCGGCTGTGGCTTCATTTAGGGTAGGGAAGCTGCAGCTGCCATCTTTGCAAAGGGCAGCCTGGATTCCCTTAAGTCAGGCCATTTTTACATGTGTGGCTGCAAGGCCAGAAGACCTCGGCAGCAGTGATTAAGGTAAGAGGGTGTTGGTGGGGGTGGCGTGGGGCCTAAGGTAGGGAAAGGAAGGGGGTGGGACATAGACTGTGGTATTGGGTGGCTGTGTGGGGTGGTGGCTGCCTTTCTGCCGCCGATCAGCTGATCGACGGCAGGTAGGCAGAATGTTTTTTTTTTTCAAATATGAAGGACGAATAAAAACGGGTAAATATTCATCCCTTCATATTTGTGGGGGTCTCTGGAACCCACAAATACAGATTGACGAATATTTAATGAATCAGCTATATTCGTCGGAAAAAGTGATCCATTTTTATATCCGTCCCCATCTCTAGTAGTGACCTTCAGAAAAATTATTTAAGCATACTCCTATAGATACTTAATGGGATTCATGTCACCTCACTGGAGACATGTAAATGTTGAAATAATTATAGAGGCTTTGGTTGAAAGACTGAATGAAAGGGACTGTTCCTGATGATGATAATGATGATGATGATGATGATGATATATATTGTGCATATATATATAAGCATTGTGAAGTGTGTTAAATATATGGACCGAGTCACCATTGTAATTTTTGGCAGGTCCTATGAGCCAAAAATTGGTTGTTAAGGCTTTTTTTAAAGACTATGATTTTGGTCTTTAGTATCTAGTGTTTATTGCTCTGTGTAGCTTGTTTGAACTGTTTATAAACTACCCAGAATAGTGCTATGGGGTGGTAGATAAATCAAAGAAAGAAAGAAAGAAAGAAAGAAAGAAAGAAAGAAAGAAAGAAAGAAAGAAAGAAAGAATCTGTATGCCCTAATTCACCCCCATTTGAAAGCCCTCACCATCTGGATATGAACTTCCATTGCTGGAATCCTCAGAAGAAGACCAGCTTCTCCACCCTGTTTGGATCCAGCTCCATGTTCTGGTGAATTATGATGTGCCATGAAGACATGGAAGGATTTAGAAGCCTGTGGTTGGGTCAGCCAAGCTGACCAGCTTGCATCCCTCACCTCATCTCCCACTATCTAGTTGATATGGTTCCAACGGCTCATTGCCAGCATCTGATGCTGCTGGTGTGTGAAGAAGATCCAGGTGGGGTAGTGAGTCATTCCACAGAAGCCAGTCTTGGGTCCTTAGGAATATGCTCTTATTTAGTAGAACAATCCTAAAATCAAAATTAGGTCCCTTTTGGTGACTGGGTTTAGAGAATGTCTCAAAGAATGTTTTCTACAATGTATTTTAGCTGCCATTTTATGTAAACAAAAGGTTAACCTAGGATTACAGGTACATGCACAGAGGCATCTGGCCCAGCTTCAAGAAGTGGCCTGCTGCCTCTGTGCATTCACCCACACCTACCTGATAGGCTGGTGAACACACAGAGGCAGCAAACCTGGCTCTGGGAAGGGAGGCCAGGCCCGCTGCCTCTAAGGATGGAAGTGGTGATGATGGAGGAGGAGGAGGTGGTGGTAGGACCATGGAGGGGGGTGATAGAGGCAGTGTGAAGGGGGCTGGCAGGTGGTGGAGGGCAGGAGCAGTTAGGTTCCCTCCTCAGGCATGAACTGGAAACACAAACCACAAACTGGTTCATTTTTCTGTGAGTTTGTGATTTGTGATTCATGGTTAGCCACAAACCACAAACTACCCTAATTTGTTGTTTTTCTAGTTCATGTCCATCTCTACTAGAGGACCCTCTTGTTAATCACCCACACACACACACAAACCTTGACATCTAGTCTCAGATAATCTCTGGTTATACCTTTCACCCACTGGGGCAAATGAAGGACCTCATTTTCACTCTAGAAGGAAGGGAGGGACTCCACTGAATACGAAAAGGGACTGGAAGCCGGACACAGCCAGTCTTGTCGAAACACCCAGTGAACCACAAAATGGGGACACTGAATGTACAGAATTAAGGTCCAATAAAGAGAATCTGATGTGTGTATCTGGCATCTCTGGAGCTTCCGGGTCATATGATACCCATAGGTTAAAAGCAGAGTTTGCTTGAATCAAAAATGGAAACTAGCCTGTTTTCATTGATAGAGTGCAGCTTTCAATATCCTAACCATTGGTCATGCTGACCAAACTTAGTGGGAAGTTCAATTAATTAATCCAATACATTTAATTAATTAATCCATTTTAAGCAAAATAACCTATAGATGCTTACCCACAGTCTTATACTTGCCCAGTCTTGAGCTTGTTATGCATGGATCACTGTGGCCAAGCTATCCCTCATCCCCCAGAGCCATATTTTGTTGTAGATTTCACACTAAACTAGACCTACTATAGAGGCACACTGCAACATTGCTAAATTATGAGTTGTAAGCAATGTGCCTGACTTTCATCCATGTACCATGTTGTCATTATAACAACGGACAAAAAAAGCTTCTAAACAATTCTACTGCATGTTGACCTTCAAAAGTATTTTTACTCCAGTCAATACTCCACCAAGGGGGTGGGGGTGGGGCTGGAAATATGTCTCAGGCCGTGTTTTGATGAACCATGTTGTAAAGCAGAAGTAACATACTCTGTTGGTCAGTAGGTCTGCTTGGGAGGGGGGAAGGTCTGGAACTTCATGGGAATCCTCACTGTCATCAGGAAATACAGGCAGTGTGTACTGAACCCTTTCTGTAATCCTAACCTTGCTAACCCTAACCTAGTGCTAACTTGGCTGCCAGTCCTTAATATTATGCAATTATCATGGGGTTAGAAAATATCCATTAAATTCCTCAATTTGATTTTTAAAAATCTTGCAACCTAACAGTTGCACTCTTCTTTATATTTTTTTCCAGTTATATCTCTCATGTTCCCTCTTAAATTTGGGGATAGAGAGGAACACAACTGTGATTCACCACACTCTTCAGGATTTATTTCCTTTTTGTTTCTGTAAGATACCGATGGTATCATTAACTTCATAATAATTTCCTGCTAATGAATTTCAGTTAAGCTTCAAGTTTTGTCTTGCACTGGAATACACACACATTATTCAGTATGGCTCCCTTTGTGGCTTCCCTTTCTTGTTGTACAACAATGTAATTGGAACGGGACAGTTCACATTTGTTTCCTTAGAAGCAAAAAGTCTCCAAAAATCTGTTAATTTGTCTTTCTAATATTGCTCATTCATCTTCAGTTACATGTTTCACATTCTTCTTCTCATGCTTCTCTGTTTTTTTAAAATTCAAAAAATTTATATTGCTGCTCTGACAGGGTGTTCTGACTCTGATACACTACAGATTGCCACTTTGATACTTTCTTGGGTATCCTTAACCATATCCCCTAACAGAACCTCAAACGCAGTCTAACAGGTTCCATTATGTCATGCAGGACATTGAGTTGAAAAGCCATCTATTGTCCCTTGGAGTCAGTGAACTGTGGTTGAACCAGAACATGCTGTATCTGCTATACCTCATGTAAAATTATGTAATGGCGATGGATTTGAAAACTCCTTTCTTGTGCTATGCATTGCTAAGTGGAGGAGGATGCAAACCTTTCACCTTTTTTACAGTAGTCTCTGGGAGTGGCACTGATGGCTAGCAGGCAGAAGCCTTGAACATGCAGTGAAGCTGGAAACTGGGAAGATACCGCTGATTCTTGCCCTGTGGTGAAGGGTATGCGGCCTTCACACAAAATAATTCCATTGCAGTGAAACTGATAAAATGCCAACCTCAGATAAGGGCACTGCAATCTTTACAGGCAAACTGAAGAGATAATCAGATACTATGAGTATTGATAAAAATGGTGGCATTTGAGGTGGGCGGATTGACCCTGGTCTGAGAAAAGGGGTGACTCACTGATTACTTTTGCCTGTGGTTCCACCAATTTAAGCATAAGGAGACCTTCTCATATGACCGCATTCAGGCAGTGAAACTCCAGATGAGTGAGCTGAGTTACCCTCAAGTTAAACCCTATCAAACCCATTCCATAGGCTTGAGTGGTGATTAGAAATGGGGATGACTCACCATTTTGGCGAGTTGTCCTGCTTCGTGAGACATCAAAAGTTGACGACTCACAAAGCACAAAGTTGCTCCCATGAAGTGACAAATAACAAAGTTATTCGTCGATTCGTGGGGGGGTTATTTAAAAAAATCCACCCCCGCCACCCACCCCACCCCCGCTGACACCCCCTTCCTATTAAAAAAAACCCAAACACCATTCTGCCTACTGGCCGTCGATCAACTGATCGGCGGCCGATAGGCAGCCACCCCCCGCACAGGCAGCCACCCCCACAGCCTACCCCACCCCTTTCCTCTCCCTACCTTAGCACCCCCACCGACACCCCCTTCCTATTAAAAAAACAACAACATTCTGCCTACTGGCCACCGATCAGCCTGTGCCACAATGTTGAATTGTAAGGTACGTAACACAAACACCTTAACTAGCCTCATAACCTGCTCAGATTTAAGTTGTTAATGAGGTGCACAACTGCCAAGTTGTCATAACAAAATTGGACCACAGAATTGGACCATTCCTGTGCCCATAATAAAGGGTGCCCGCTATGGGGAAGAACTTAAGGAATGTCAAGTCTCTTGTCAAGCCCTCTGCATGCCACTCATCAGGCCAGACTTCTGCACACCATGACCCATTGTAATAAATGCCAAACCCCAGTGAGCCCATTGATGATTGGCGGCCGGTAGGCAGAATGTTGCGGGTTTTTTAATAGGAAGGGGGTGTTGGTGGGGGTGGGGGGCTAAGGTAGGGAGAGGAAGGGGTGGGGTGTAGGCTGTGGGGGTGGCTGCCTATCAGCCGCCGATCAGCTGAGTGGCGGCTGATAGGCAGAATGATTGCTGTTTTTTAAAAAATACGAAGGATGACTAAAGATGGGTAAATATTTCTCCCTTCATATTTGTGGGGGTCTCTGGAACCCATATGAAGGGACTAATATTTAACAAATTGGCTATTTTCGTCAAAAAAGCCGATCTGTTTTTATATTCGTCCCCATCTCTATTGGTGATCCTTGGGAATTTCTGATCAGCAAAAAGTTGCTTCAGGCTGCCTGCTAATCAATTGGAAAACCATTTGACTAAATGCTCACTAAGGTTTTATTCATCCGTCTCCAGTACACCATGATTTTTGGTAGAACGGTATAGTCTTGGGTTCCTTAGATGAATAGGCAGAATCCAAGTCCAGTAACGAACAATATCTGATTATTATTGGGTTGAGATTAGGTTGTTTTCTTTAGCTTGTGGCTGCAGCCTTTTTGCTTTTGCTGTCATGTTAAAAGGACACTTTTACTCCAGTAGAGTATTTCTGACTGTTCTTTTCTCCCCAGTAGGTATGTGAAACTCAAGTCACTGGGATTCTAAAAGAAAAGAGGGAAATGCAGCAAACCATTGTTGTGGTTACCTTCCCTGTTAGAGGCCTCCTGTACCTCTTGTCTTGGTCCATAACTATCCCCCCACTTCTTCCAAATAGTTGTGGTGACACTTAGCTTTTCCTTCTTGAAGCAACAGAGTATTTAATTTTTAAAAAACACCCTATAATATTTCACCATGGAGCTGACATACATCCTGACTGAGTGGCATGCTATGTTTACTTGAATGGCAATGCTTCTCCCCACTGTTCTCCTGAACTCTCAAGAGAGCGGGAGGAAAGTACACAAGGTAAACAGTTTTAGTGGAACCTATGTATATTTTTCTTGTGACAATTATTCCCAGTGAAAAGAACATGAAACATGTTAACATCCCCCCCATTTCAACACTGGAAAGCAGGTAGCTGGAATGCAAGGCCATTGGAGCTGAGATTGGATGGCAATGAGGTGGGGATGTGAGGTTCATTGCCTCTACTTTGTTGCATTAAAAGGTGTAAATCAGTTTGAGAACATCAACATCACAACACTTGAAAATATGCAGTCCCCCCCCCGAACTAATTACTTAATTTATTTCCGATACTTGTATACTGACCTACTTCGTGACGAAGCACTACTTTGGGTGGTGGACAATAAAAATGAACATATCTCAACAAACCCAACACCACAAAATCTGCATTAGACAAAGCAAATTAAAATTACCCAGAAATCAAAACCTATCTAAAACTTGAATGATGGCAGGACGAGGCAGATGAAATACGTAATAACTCAAGGGAGGATATCCTTAAAAGCTTCTTTGAACAGCATGGCCTTTAGCATCCTCCTGAAAGTTGGGAGGGAGGGGGCCTGGCAAAGCTCTAATGAGAGCCAATTCCACAAAGATGGTGCCACAACTGAGAAAGTTTGATTTCTTGCGGAGGTCTTCTCTGCCTCTCTTGGCATGGCAACATGCAAGAGCAAGGTCTGTGAGGTTTGGGTGGAATGGTCGGAGGTTCTATGGGAAAGGCACTGAATATATCTGTATAATGTATGCCATTTGGTGGGACGTGAAAACCTCCCAATCTCTATTATTTTGGCTCTTTGAATACTGCTTGTGTTTTCTCCTTATCATTTAGGAACAGACCTTTAAATAAATCAAAATATCCTTCATACCAATAACATTACTGCCTACCCAAACAGTAATAAATGTACAACATTTAACACTGCAAACTATCCATGTCTATTCAGCAGAAAGTGCTACTCAATAAAACCTCCTCCACCCAAATGTCAGGATGTTTAGCTTAATCTCTGTCACTTTCCTTCTCTTCTTCCAACCACAGTTCAAGTCACCTCCACAGAAATGATTAAGGAAGGAAGTTCTGTTCCCATCATTAAAGAAAGTCCATTTTTGAAAAGAGTTTTATTTAAAAAGGGGGGGGAGCAATAATGGATACGAGTTCAACACTGTAACATTTTACATAACTGTACGTTTTACAACATATTTACAGATTTAAATTGTTTGCTATGGAATGCTTACCTGCTGTAACATGGTGTACCTGAAGCCCATATAAGAATGAATGCATCAGCCCTTCACTCCTAAGCAAACACAGGGCAAAATGTGTTGCATATTATTCAGTTAGGCAGCTTGCCAGGTTGTGAGGAATTTATTTATTTTATTTATTTCTTGAACTTGTATGCCGCCCATCTAGACATAGTCTACTCTGGGCGGCTCACAGATCACAAAGTAAAACAATTGAAATAAAATAGCAGTTAACAGCACATAGACAATAATTCAAGATGGAGAGAAAAAAAAGAAAAATTAAGTAGTGTCCGGAGGGAAGGCCTGTCTGAATAACCAGGTCTTAAGTTGGTTTTTAAAAATGCCCAGCGAGGGGGCCAAACGGATCTCGGAGGGGAGTTTGTTCCAGAGACAGGGAGCCACAGCCGAGAAGGCCCAGTGTCTCGTTCTTTCTTTCTGGACCTCCCTCGGCGTTAGGCTCCTCAGTTGCCCCTCCTGACTAGAATGGGTGATACGAGTAGATCTAGGTGGGAGGAGGCGTTCCACCAAGTATCAAGGTCCTAAACCATTTAGGGCTTTCTATGTAATCATTAATACTTTGAAATCAACGCGGAACCGAACGGGCAGCCAATGCAAGGCGGCCAGGGTGGGAGTGATATGTTGGTGTTTCCTCACCCCACTAAGAAGTCTGGCCGCCGCATTCTGCACCATTTGGAGTTTCCGCATCAATCTCAAAGGTAGCCCCATGTAGAGAGCATTACAGTGGTCTAATCTCGAGATTACGAGCGCATGGACCAGAGTGGTGAGCGACCCAACATCAAGATAGGGACGGAGCTGGGCAACCCGCCAAAGGTGGAAATAGGCGGTGCGGACCACTGATGCCACCTGGGTTTCCATGGTGAGCGCCTGGTCCATATGGATCCCCAAGCTGCGAACCTCACTCTTCGCAGTTAGAGTCACCCCCCCAAAAGAGAGGGAGTTTCACAAACCGCTGAATTAACTTGAACCAGCAACATCGTTTTTGTATAGATTAAGATAAGACTGTTTGCTTCCCTCCATCCAGCCAAAACTTGTAAAATAATAAAGCATCAACAGATGTGAGTGTTCATTTTTGTGAACACAGTTGTCCAGAATGGGTGCTTCTTGACAGAGCCATTTGGTCCATACCAGTAAAAATACACTGCATGCTGATTTTGTCTTTCTCCAACAACCAGATTTCAAAACATGAAGAAAGTGACACGAACCATGAAAGGATTTCAAGTGGAAGACAATATCAGTTGGACTCTTCCTAATATACGATGAAAAAGGCAGGGAAATTGCATTGTAAAAGCCCTGTCTGGAAGCATTCCGGTATTTCCTACCCTATAATCTAAAATGTGAAGTTTTCCCTTCTGACCGTTTGTTTGTATCTACAAGCCAAGTCAGACATGCTTTGATGAAATCAGATACCAGTCAAACTTGTTTATTTAATTTATTTATTTTATTTATTGAAATATTTTTACCCTGCCTTTCTCCTTAAAAGGATCCAAGGTGGCTTACATCATTAAAAGACAATATTATAAGCTAATAACAGTGATTATACAAATACTAAAAAGGATCAAACAAACAGCATACTAAAAAACATAAGCAACACCAAAACACATTCAAAACAGTATGGTAAAACAACGCATTTAAAAAACCCCATTCAGGCAGCCAGTTACTCAGGGAAAACGTGCCTGAAGAGAAAGGTCTTCACCTGCTTGCAGAAGGACAGTAAAGATGGGGAGCCTCCTGTGGGAGGGAGTTCCAAAGCCTGGGAGCAGCAACAGAAAAAGCCCTCTTCCTTGTCCCCAGCCAGCACACCTGTGAAGGTGGTGGGACAGAGAGAAAGGCCTCTCAAGAGCAGGCTGAAAAAGAGAGACATGGTCCTTGAGATAGCTTGGGTCCAAGCCGTTTAGAGTTTTATAGGTTAGAATCAACACTTTGAATTCTGCCTAGGAACAGTTCAGCAACCAGTGGAGCTGCTGTAACAGGGAGGTTATGTGATCCCTCTACCCAGTCCCAGTTAGCAGTGTGTTTTGGACCCACTGAAGTTTCCATAGACAGCTCCATGTGAAGCACATTACAGTAATTCAGCCAAGATGTAACTAAGGCATGTGACACCATGGCCAAATCAGAACTCTCAAGAAATGGGCACAGCTGGCACACTAGTTTTAACTGTGCAAAGGTACTCCTGGCTACTGCTGAAACCTGGGCATCCAAGCTCAGAGGCAAATCCAGGAGCACTCCAAAGCTGTATACCTGTGTTTTTAAAGGGAGTGCAACCTCATCCAGCACAGGCTGCATCCCTATTCCTTGATTTGCCTTTTGACTGACCAGGAGCACCTCTGTCTTGTCTGGATTGAGTTTCAGTTTATTCACTCTCATCCATTCCATTCTGGACACCAGACACAGATCTAGAGCTGAAATAGCTTCCTCAGATTTAGATGGCCAGGAGAATCACTGTTGAGTGTCACATCTATAACAGTCGCAACCCTATCCGACACAAGTTATGAATCTGGGCATCTTCTCATCCTTTCATATGTTTTTAATATTTAGGAACTGGAGTCCAGATACTATTCAATTTTTCACTGACATTTATTACTAATGATATGGGAAAGTCTCCTTGGCTTTCCTTTTTTAATTTTTTTGTTTTTGTTTTAATTTCTTTGAAAATTCATAATAATCACAACAGTTGTCACAGTAGAAGGAGACATCTAGCTAGTCAAATGATATAATACTTATGAAAAGGATAAACTGAGAAAGGATGGTAAGAGATATGTTAAATATTACAGTTAATTTTTAATTATATCATAGGAATCAGCAAGCATATCAATACATTATGGAATGATAGGATGACAGTGTCACTTTCAATTTCCTTGGAACAATTCCTTGAGCTCTCAGAAAGTGTTGTGAAGCATTTTTTGGATTGATTTCTTAAGGGCTTCTTTGAACTCCCTGTTTCTAAGAGTATAGATCAATGGATTGATGAGTGGAGTTATAATGGTGTAGAAGACTGAAAATATTTTATGGAATTTTCTCAGTGTTTCAATCCTTGGCAACAAATAAACAACAGCAAGGGAACCATAGAACATACTAACCACTATAAGGTGAGATGAACATGTTGAAAAGGCTTTTTTCCTTCCAGTGGTGGAAGGGATTCTCAGCACAGCCAGGATGATAAAAACATAAGATATTGCAGTTAATAGAAATGGAGGCAAGATTAATGTGAATGCAACTGAGAAGAGAGCGAATTCCACCGCTTGTGTTTCTCCACAAGAAATACTTATGACTGGAGCAAGGTCACAGAAGAAGTGCTGTATCAGATTGGAGCCACAGAAGGGTAATCTTGACATCAAATGGAGAACTATCAGCAGTACTGGAAAACCACTGAGCCAACACCCAGCTGCCTGTATGATGCAAACCCTGATATTCATAAGGGTGCCATAATGCAGTGGCTTGCATATTGCAAGGTACCGGTCATGAGACATCACGGCTAAGAGAGTGCATTCAGTAGCAGCCAGGGCAGCGAAGAAATAAAACTGCACAATACAACCCCAAAATGAAATTGTCCCATCCCCTGTTAGGAAAATGGTGATTAGTTTAGGCACAATGGTAGAGATGTAACAGATCTCTAAGCAAGCCAGATTTCCCAGGAAGAAGTACATAGGGGTGTGAAGATTGTTGTTTGTTGTGATGAGTGCAATTATGAGAATGTTTCCTGTTGTAGTAGAAAGGTAAATGGCTAGAAAGATGAAAGAGAATAGAATGTGTAACTCTTTGGTGTCTCCGAATCCTATAAGAATGAATTCTGTGGTGATTGTTTGGTTCCTCCCTGCTGCCATTTCCATTGTTTTGTCTGTGAACAAAAGCAAAGGATATATTATTTATACACTCAAATCCACAGTGATCCATTTTTTACATAGATACATCTGGGGTATTGCAAGACATTTTTCTCTAGAGAAGCAAAGACAATGGAAGACAGGAAGATCAGGTCACTGCAAAGAAGGCTTTGGATGTGAAGCTTTGGTCAATAATATCATGACCTTCAACATGTAAAGTTTTTCAGATCAACAATGCTGCAGTTTTCATGTACAAAACAAATGTGGGAAGACAAGAATGTTAACTAGCAAAAGTAAAACATGGAATGCAAATTAAAGCCCTAAGACAGTCTGTACTCTTTATGAGCTGGCACGTGTGCTGTAACTTCCCTGCAAACTTGGGAAGGAACAGTTTACTTGAAATTCCTTCAGAGATTTTTTTACTTTCAAAAATCAGAATTATACATTTGTTATGTAGTCATAAAACACTGAGCAGTGGCATTGAGAGAAATCCCCTTTCACTCCGGTTGCTACTCAAAGGTCTGGTAGCTCTAAACAACTATATGGTGTCAGCATATCTGTCAAAGGTGTGAATGATTTTTTTAACATACTATTATACGTACCTATCACATGGAGCAAACTTGGTCTTTAAGTGGAAAGGCAATTTTTTCATTAATGCAAAAAATAAAAAAGCAAAACAAAGCAAAACATTTTTAGTTCCAGCTGGCTTTCCATTGTGATCTCTCCGGAGGCAACTGCCTTGCAAGGTAGTAGAACTATCATGGCATCACTGTATGCCATGCCAGGAAAGCATGTAATAGCCTCATTTTAAAATTAAATTAAATACTCTAAACAGCATGTTACACAAGGAAATGCTTGGCAGTCTGTGACATGGGAAGAAAGTATGCATCTCTCCACATTACACATCTAAGAAGCAACTGTACAGGCACACAGACACACACACACACACGTAAAACAGAGAGCCTAGCTAACATTGCTTCTGACAGGCTTTGCCAGTAAATCTCACACACTCTATATTTCTTCTATATGTAATACTAGTTAAGTAACAAGAGGTATTTGCTTCAATCACTTACCTATTAGGGTAGAGGTCTCTTCTCATGGAAGAAGAGAAACCTCAGTTCCCAACTGTAGAACTCTTGCAGTTTTCAATCTTCAGTCTTCAAAGGTATCAGCTCCGTAGCAATGGGTCATAGAAGGAAGCCTACCTTTGTCCATAGATGTGGTTGAAGCATGTTCAGCATTTCAATAAGCAGTCATTTGTTCTGATGTGAATAAGTGCTATATTTGTATCTCTTCTTTCTCTCTTTTCCCCAATATGTATCTACCCTGGGGAATGATAGTTTCTGATTATTCATTCTGTGACTTCTTAAATTGCCCTCAGGACTTTTACTAATAGAGATCTGAAGCTACTGAGAGCAATATGTGTATTAAAAAAAATAAGTCAAAAGAGTTATATTGTAGAAAGCTACAACAAGATTAGACATGCAGCATGATATATTTAAAGCTCTACGATTTTCTTGCCCTAATTATTTAGCAGAGCTGGTGGCCTGGCATTATTAATAAATAAAAATAAATAAATAAAAATAAATAAGAGGACTTGGTCCACAGATTAAGATCACTTGTTGGTCCTTTTTACTAAGGTGGCAAATTCTAGGCTTCAGGCATTTTCCCACTTGGCTCCAAAACTGTGGAATTCCCTCCCCCAGTACCTTTGTATTGGGCCAGAGTTGGACAAATTTAGACAAGGTCTGAAAATCTATCAGCCCAACAGGTGTTGGGTGCAAGGATCGGTTAGCAACCAGTGTGTTTTATTTCAATGTTGTAACTGTTTTTTTTTATATTATTATCAGATGGTTAATTCTTGATCATTGCCTATTCTGAGGAGTTCTATGTCGATATACTAGCGTTCTTGTTAAATTTTGTGTTGCATGTTGTACATTATTGATTTTATTGGAATACATCCTGGTGCAGAGAGCAAAGTGAACAAACAAACAAACATTATGAAGATGGGCATGACACAAGAACCTTGCAAGCCACTGCAGGCCATTTATGATGCAAGAAACTTCTAAATAATGAAGAACAATGCTCAAAGTGAGGCCTAACCAGTGCTGAATAGAGGGGAACTAGCACCTCACGGGATTTGGAAACTAAACTTCTATTAATGCAGCCTAAAATAGCATTTGCCTTTTTTGCAGCCACATCACACTGTTGGCTCATATTTAGCTTGTGATCTACGACAATTCTAAGATCCTTCTTGCTCGTAGTTTTGCTGAGCCAGGTATCCCCCATCTTGTAACTGTGCAATTTTTCCGAGGTGCAATCTTACAAATTAATCTTAGAAATTTAGCTGACTATTTTAAATGGAAAATAACACATGGTTTCTACAGCAGCAGAAGCTTCTTAGGACTGAAACATACATAGGAACAGCTGACAGAGTGATCAGAATGGGTACCTCACCTCCAAAACTTCTGAGGAGGGGTATTGTCCCCACTTTAAGCTTCTAATGAGCTTGCTATGCTGAGACATATTATAATATAATGTTGGTCCTTCAGAGCCTTCATCTATCACTACTGGCTTCTATATCTTTACATCAATGGCTCAATGGTGATTCAAATAATCAGAATAATTGAGTTGGAAGGGGCCTATAAGGTCATCAAATCCAACCCCCTGCTCAGTGCAGGAATCCAAATCAAAGCAGTTCTGACAGAATAATGTATGACTAAAATACTTTATCAAAGTCCTAAATTTCTCCAAGGTGTCCAATAATTCAATTATCACACCTAATCATCCAATACTTGATCACATAAGTAGGGTTCTTCTTAATGAATAGCACTTTTTTAAATTGGAAGGAAGGAAGGAAGGAAGGAAGGAAGGAAGGAAGGAAGGAAGGAAGGAAGGAAGGAAGGAAGGAAGGAAGGAAGGAAGGAAGGCCTCTTCCTCTCTCTAGCCTAACTCCCATTAGTAAAAGTGTGGATTAGAGATGGGGACAAATATAAAAATGGATCCGTTTTTTCAACGAAAATAGCCAATTCGTTAAATATTTGTCGATCCATATTTGTCAAATTTTAAGTCCCAACGAATATGGCTCGATGAATATTTCCCCATTTTATTCGTGCTTCGTAATTAAAAAAAACATTTTGCCTATCCGCCGCCGATCACCTGATCGGAGGGCTAATAAGCAGCCACCCACCCCCACAGCCACCCACCCCCACAGCCTACTCCCCACCCCCTTCCTCTCCCTACCTTAGCCATGCCCACCCCCACCAACGCCCCCTTACGGTAATCATCGCCGCCGCTGCCGAGGTCTCCATCAGGCCTCCGCAGTGACGGCGGGTAAAAAGGTAAACTGGCTGCCCTTTGCAAAGATGGCGGCTGCAGCTTCATTTAGGGTAGGGAAGCTGCAGCCGCCATCTTTGCAAAGGGCAGCCAGTTTCCCTTTTCACACGCCGTGACTGCAGAGGCCTGATGGAGACATCAGCAGCAGCAGAGACGATTATGGTAAGGGGGTGTCAGCGGGGGTGGGGTGGTGGTGGTGGAGGGGTGGCGGCGTCATAGCAGCGGTGGGGGTGTGGCAGCATTGGGGGCAGTGGCAGCGGGGTGGTGGTGGCGGCAGCAGAGGGGAGGCGGGGGTGAGTTTGTGTTGTTTTAATAACCCCCCCACGAATGGACAAATTACTTTGTTATTCGTTGCTTCATGGGGGCAACTTCATGCTTTGTGAGTCGTCAACTTTTGGTAATACGTGTAAGAATACTTTTTTCTGGATTTTTTTCTTTTACCATGCTATTATTTATTATTTATTTATTTAAGGCCACTCTGGGCAGTTTAAAACACAACACTATGTATAGCATTTCCTATTATCTGCGGTTTTCAGCATCCTTGGGGGGGGGGCTCAGAACCAATTCCCCATGGATATGGAGGTCCTACTGTAATGACAGTATGATTTTCCTGGCTTCCTGGTTTAGCATGTTAATGACACTTTACTGACTATGAATTACAAATTAAAAAGCAATTAAACTATGATAAGAATTAGAAATCTATTATGGTGGGTCTTCAACTGTCAATTGAAGGATATTTAAAGATAACTTTTTGCTGAATTAAAATAAAATGTAGCATAACAGTTGTAATCCAATAAAGGCAAAATATCCTAGTTGGGAGTTTGAAAAGTCAACAAAAATGAAACCAATGACTGCTTATTCAGCCAGTGTGGTATGCTGGGTAGAGTGATGGACTAGGGCTCAGTAAATTTCAGTTCCTGGCTCAGACATGGAAAGTCACTGCGGGTGGCAATAGTAAAGGTTTTTCTTAAATATCTTATGTAGCTTGGAAACCCTCCTTAGTTCACCATACCTTGAATGCTAGTTGATATCATGTAACTTAATATTTTTGACATGGCTGACTTCATGACACCATGCATAATTGTGTTTTAATATTGTGTCAAATGGTGTCAAACTATGTGCATGTTTTTTGTTCAGTGACATTCCTTGTGTTATTGCAATATTGGAGGAAGAGAATCATCATCATCATCAATCTTAGAACTTGATAGCTGGAAGGGACCATGCTTATTTCCATTCTACCCTTCCCTAAAAAGTGTCCTGAGTTTTCTACGAATCAGTTTGCCAAAAGATTTTCTAATACTCTCTTTCACTTCTCTGTTTCTCAGAGTGTATATCAAAGGATTGAATAGAGGTGTCAGGATGGTGTAAAAAAAATGAGAACACTTTGTTCAGTTTTCTCATATTTTCAGTCTTTGGCAGCACATAAACAATGATCAGAGTTCCATAATAAACTGTAACTATGAGAAGTGAGAAGAACAAGTAGAGAAGGCCCTTTGTCTTCTAATGGAAAATGGGATTCTCAAGATAGTGGTGATAAGAAAAACGTATGAGGTTAGAGTCAATAAAAAGGGAGGCAAGGTGAAAATGGTTGAGAATATTAAGCCCATCAGTTCAAACTGCTGGTTTCCACTGCAGGAAATTCTTGCCACAGGGCTAAGGTCACAGAAGAAATGTTCAATTTTATTTTCACCACAGAATGCTGGAGCCGCTGCCGAGCCGAGGCTTCAGGCAGCGTGGCTCGCTCTTTGGCTCCCCACGGAAGGAGTGAGACCTTATGGTCTCTCGAGAGTTGCTTGAAGAGAGGGGGGAACGCCAGGTTATTTAAGGGGCGTTCCCCCCACTAACCGTCCTCTTCTTTTTCTGGCATTGCGAGAGAAAGAGGACTCCACTCGATCTGCGATACTTGCTGTGTCACTGAGAGGACCAGTGTTCCTGAAGGAAGGGAGGGTAGCATCGGCTCCCTCCCAGGGTGTTGTTGTCTTTTATATTACTTGAATAGAGTTTGGACGGTTCTGTTTTATATTACAAGTTTTATTTTAGACTTTAAGGGAAAAGCCGCCAGCGGCGGCGGCACGACTCGCGCCGGCCGCGCCTAGGCGCAAACTGTTCCATTAAAAAGTTTTTTAAAAAATAAACTTTAATTGACATTTTAACAGAATCCAATAAGACATGGGGGTGAGATTGCAAGATCGGGGGGGCGGCATTGGGTATTGGTGGTCATCGAGCTTGGCCCGACCAAATCCCCTCTCTGCGGTTTGAACAGCTTTTGGCGTGGTTGAGCTAGGCGCTTCACCGAGGCCTCGGCAGTTGAGGAGAAGCCGCGCCACCCTTTCCCCCCTCCCCCTCCCTCCCGCAGCTAGTTATACATTGCATACCCCGAAGGTGGGCTCACGGAGGGTTAGGATGCAGGCCGGGCACACTTTATATCGGGCCTAGCAACCAAAAAAAAACCTAATTAAATTAATTATAATAAATAATAATAAATAACAATTAATTATATAAATAAATAAATAAAAATAATTAAATTGATTAAAATTATAATTGTTAGGAACTAAGTTAATCATTAAATAACAACACAATTGAAGTATAAATAAATCTAGATTTCCAATTAATTAATAATCAATTAATTAATAATCAGCATCTTAAAAAGCAGAGACATCGCCTTGCCGACAAAGGTCCGCATAGTCAAAGCTATGGTTTTTCCAGTCGCGATGTATGGAAGTGAGAGCTGGACCATAAAGAAGGCTGACTGCCGAAGAATTGATGCTTTTGAATTGTGGTGCTGGAGGAGACTCTTGAGAGTCCCCTGGACCGCAAGGAGAACAAACCTATCCATTCTGAAGGAAATCAACCCTGAGTGCTCACTGGAAGGACAGATCCTGAAGCTGAGGCTCCAATACTTTGGCCATCTCATGAGAAGAGAAGACTCCCTGGAAAAGACCCTGATGTTGGGAAAGTGTGAAGGCAAGAGGAGAAGGGGACGACAGAGGACGAGATGGTTGGACAGTGTCATCGAAGCTACCAACATGAATTTGACCAAACTCCGGGAGGCAGTGGAAGACAGGAGGGCCTGGCATGCTCTGGTCCATGGGGTCACGAAGAGTCGGACACGACTTAACGACTAAACAACAACAAAATAATCAATATATTAATAAATTAAAATGTTAATATTACATATATTAGACTATTTAAATATTCAAATTGATTATTTAGCTGATAATCACAAACAGGATTGATTAATTAATTAATTGTAGGTAGTAAATCAACTAGAGCGGTTTGTTGGAAAATTTATTTAATAATTAATATTAAAGGAGCGATTGATCAAGATATTTAACTAATTACATTAATTGAAGGAAAATCGATAATTGATCAAAAAAAAGAAACAAGGCTAAGCAATAGTAAGACCCCCAAATAGTTTACTTGTGCAAATGTTTGCTACTCACATAGGGCGCGCTAAGCTGAAACCTAGGCTTAACTTATACTGAGGAATTCTCAACAGTGCTGATACATGCATTACTGAGCTAATTGTGACCAATTAGTCAACAGGAAGCCTTGATCCATAATGGCATTGAGGAAGGGCCAGGGTAACAAGAAGGGGAAACAGCCGGCCAAGAAAAGGCCAGCTCCACAGGTGTAGCCTCCACAGTCTTCCTCAGACGAGGAATCCTGGCCAGTTTGGCAAGAACTTCAAGAAAAAATCTCTGCTTTAGAAGCGGAGTGGCTGGTGAGACAAGCTCCACAGCCAACTGAGGTTCAGCCTCGTAGATCAGCTAGGGATGCCAAGAGTCACTGTAGGGCTAAACTCAAGGCTTTAGTGCATGACCTAATGGCATGGTTTGCGGTTCTCGAGGCAGAGCAGCTACCTGAAGTGACCACTAGAAGTGAAGCAGAGGGCGCTTCTTTAACACCAAAGTCACGGCGTTCGGAGAGAGGTAGAAGGTCGTTGACTCCCGCAACGACTGTAATGGCGACTGAGTGCCAGGAGGTCCAGGAAGAAGTAGTTGAAGTCGGCCCTGACAGACCATACATTGAGGAGGGTCCAAGTATGGCTTTGACTTCATCAGGCGAGTTGACCGCCACACCAGGCACCTATGCACTGATCCCCGTGTGGCCTTGGGCCAGCGGTGGTCAATACAATCATGCACTCTACACATCTTACAACTCACAGAGTGCGGGGCTTCCCAGCACTGCATGGTCATATGCCAGTCCACAATTCAGTGGCTGGGGCACGCCATACCCCACTTTAACACTGCCAGCCCCACCTAATACTACAGCTAGCGTAGGGGTTTGGCCTTACCCTTCCGTATCTAACACAGGTTACAATACTGTCCCATTGTGCGCTTTGCCATATGGGGACTATTCGATGCCTTTGGGGGATCATTTCACCCCGGCAACACAAGAAAAGATATGAAAGGGTAAATATGTGGACATATTCGAATTGTTAAACAGAAATGTAGAGAAGAAGGACTTAGATAAGGAAGACGAGAAAGAAAAAGAAAGACATAGGAGAAAGAAACCTGATAGAACGTGGGCAAATTGGCTCCCTGGATTCTTGATTTACGCTGGCGTGTTAGTTAAGGCGCAGCCATGCAGGGCCCAATCATTATTCCAGTATTTAGACATAATTTACAGGGCCTATGTTGATTTCATGGGACAGGCGTGGCTTCATTATGATGAATCGTTCCGTAAGCGGAGCGCTATTCATCCAAACATGCGCTGGCACAAGACCCTGCTGGGCTTGTGGCTGCAGCATATGACCCCCGGTAGGCCAAATATAGGGGAAAGATTTGACAGCGCTCATTTAAACAGGAAGGTCGCGCTTGGTCAAAATCACCACCTGGGAGCGGGGCAGGCGGTTCAACCCTGCCTGCTCTGTTGGGAGTACAACTCCAAGGGCATTTGTACAAAGAGACCATGTCGCTTTAGGCATGAGTACACCACCTGTGGAGGCCAGCATCCTAACTCAGCATGTTTTAGAGCGGGCGCCCAGCGCCAGAACAAGGGCACAGGAGGTGGTAAAAAGCCCAACAATGGCGGGGGTGCGCCTGGAAAAAGGACCCAGCCCAATTAAGGTTGAAGTTTTAGAAGCTTGGTTAAGATCCTACCCACATAGAGAGGATGCTAATTATCTTTTAGAAGGCTTTAAATATGGTTTTTGAATCCCGGCAATGGGGGAGCGTAGTGCATATTTTGCACAGAACCTCCGATCGGTGCGCGGGATGGAAAGCATTGTGCAGTGTAAGATAGATAAGGAGGTGAAAGAAGGAAGGGTTTTTGGCCCCTTTTCAACATTGCCTATGGAGAACCTGAGTGTCTCTCCATTAGGTATTGCGCCTAAAAAGGCCCAAGGTGAGTTCCGGCTAATCCATCACTTGTCCTTTCCAGAGGGAGCATCAGTCAACGACGCTATCCCTTTGGAATTGTGTACAGTGCGTTACACCTCTTTTGATGAGGCTGTGCGTATGGTTAGAAAATGCGGAGTCGGGGCTGAACTGGCGAAATGTGATATAAAATCAGCATTTTGAATTTTGCCAGTGCACCCCATGGACTTTGACTTGTTAGGTTTCCATTTCCAGGGATCCTTTTACATTGACAGGGCCCTACCAATGGGTTGTTCAGTGTCATGCGCTGCATTTGAGCAATTCAGCTCATTTATTGCATGGAAGCTTAGGTGTAAGGCAGGCTGTAAATCTATGGGCCATTATCTTGATGACTACCTTTTCTGTGGTGAAAAGAACCCAGGAAAGTGTAGATTCATCCTGAATAGCTTTCAGGCATTATCAGAAGAACTGGGATTACCCTTAGCCGAGGAAAAAACCGAGGGACCAACCACATCCCTCACCTTCCTAGGGATTGAACTGGACACGATGCAGCAAGCATCACGGCTGCCTGATAATAAGCTAGCAGATCTTAGGACCAGGATAGCAACGCTTCTGCAGAGGTGAAAGGTGTCACTGAGGGAGCTTCAACAGATAGTAGGGCACTTGAATTTTGCCTGTAGAGTGGTGGCTCCGGGACGAGCATTTCTGCGGCAATTGTGCACTGCTATGCAGGGTCTACATCGACCAATGCATAGGACCAGGGTCACACACAAAATGAAACAAGATTTACTAGTATGGAGCCAGTTTTTAGCAGAATTTAATGGAATCTCCTTTTGGAGATGCAAAATCGGGCTGAAAGCAGATTTCCAGGTTCATTCAGATGCAGCAGGATCCTTAGGATTTGGTATTTATTTTAGAGGAAGGTGGTGTGCAGGCACCTAGCCCGAGGAGTGGCACCAGAACGGTATCACCAGAGATCTGACATTCTTAGAATTTTTCCCAATAGTGGGTGCTCTTTGGCTATGGGCCGAAGCTTGGTCAAATTCAGTGGTCCAATTCTGGTGTGACAATCAAGTGGTTCTTTACATTATAAACAACCTTACCTCATGTTCTGAATGGGTCATGACATTGGTCAGGGCGTTTACATTACGGGCATTGCAATTTAATGTACTAGTGCATGCCCGGCACGTGGCAGGTCTAGAAAATAGGATAGCTGATGCATTGTCATGCCAACAGATCGAGCTGTTGAGGGAGCTAGACCCCGGAGCCAAGGAGTTTCCTGAAGTTCTGCCCCCGGAGGTCTGGCAAATTGGCGTGAAGATGCATCAAGAGTGATAGGTTTGGCCCTGGCACCGAGGACAAGGAAGGGTTATTCAGCTGTGAGTATAGAGTTCCAGGAATTTAGGGAAATGGTCAACCTGGAGCCGGATTGGCCGGCACCGGTTGAGCATTTACAACAATTTATTGTACACTTAAATAGAAAGTGATTGGCACCTGGAACCATTCAAGGTAGGCTGTCTGCACTGGCCTTTTATGCAAAAATCAATGGCCATAGGGATTACTCAGGGGACTACCGTATAAGAAAAATGATAGAAGGATGGTCCAAAGAGAGGGGTAGGGTTCAAGACACCAGGGCCCCTATATCACCTCCGCTATTAGAACGTATCTGTAAACAGTGGGCGCTCTTATGTAGGGACAAATATGAAAAGGTCCTTTTCAAAGCGGCATCATTGTTGACGTTCTTTGCGGCTCTTAGAATTAGTGAGGTGGTTGCATCAGGAAAAGAAGATAAGTCTAGGCTGGCCCTGCAATGGCATGATGTTAAAATTGAAGAAGGAAAGGTACAAATTCTCATTCGGCGATCCAAGGTCGATCAACTAGGCAAGGGTACACAAATCACCTTAGGGCAGTGTAGCATAAACAGCATCTGCCCTGTGAGAGCCTCACAGGCCTATTTAAAGGTTAGAGGACAGGACCCCGGCTACTTCTTTCAGCATACTGATAAGTCACCCCTGACGAAATATCAGTTCTGGAAATTAACCGATTTAGCATTAGACAGAGTAGGTGTACAAGGTATGAAATTTGGTACACACTCATTCAGAATCGGTGCAGCCTTTATTGCGGCTGCTATGGGATATAGCTCAGAGGAGATTAAGCATCTAGGCTGGTGGTCGTCTTCTAGTTACCACAGATATATAAGAACACTACTTAACGTATAGGCAGGGGCCTGGTCTTGTTATGCCTTCACATGTCCTTTAGGGTCGGCAAGACGAAGGCACATTGTGATTATCGGCCACAGTTATGTACACTGGGCAGAGTGTTATGCTGCTGCAGCCCCATGGGGGAGCAACTTGGGTCTCAGAGCCAGGGCACAAGTCATGTGGAAAGGGCTGAGAGGCATGCTGTGGAGCCAGCTGTGCAGGTTGGCGGCCTTTGGCCAGTCTCCACCAGATGTATTGGTCGTACACCTTGGCAGCAACGATTTAGCCAGGCACCCTGGTAAGGCATTGATACTGGACATTATTCGTGACCTGAAATGGTTGAAGGCCAGGTACCCTGCTATGCGGATCGTGTGGTCCACGATCATTCAGCAATTGGCGTGGAGAGACACCAGGTTTTTCCTCAATGTTAACATGGCACGCAGGGGTGTTAACCATGAAGTCTGCAGAGCGGTCTGCAGTGGCCTTGAATCGGTAATTGGTCACCATAGGATCCGACTGGATAGGCCTGAGTTTTTTCGGAACGATGGAGTCCATCTGTCTGATTTGTGTTTGGATGTCTTCCTGGAAGACATCAAGGCGGGCCTGCTTGTTGAGCTCAAGCGGCTCGATGGTGGGCGTGGGACATAGCATGGCTAGTCCCTATGCTGTGGCGGGTAGTGCGGAAAAACAGGCATTTTCCAGTGAGTCCCACTGCAAAGTCAGGTAAGCTAACAGCCCATCGGACCTCCCAGCGCTGCGGATCATGCGATTACAGTGCTTGGGGGGGGGAAGATGCTCTGGGCCGCTACCAGACCAACAGTCATCAAGTAAAGACGGCTTGAGGTCCAGGGGTGGTCAAATTGCGGCCGGCCGGGTTCCTGCTGTCTTTAAGACCGCAAGAACCTGGGGTCAGGGACTCGCCCATCTGTTGATTGGGGTACTCGGATACCCCTGAAATTTACCTATTTCTGCACTACAGCAGGCCCCCACTTGCCAAATGATTGGCAAATTTTGAATTACAATCAATAAAGTACGGCCCGTGTTTTAACCCATATTATTTGTCTCACGTCTTTTTTCCGGGGTTGGGAGGCCAATGTAAGCTTTGTCATCAGGTACATCATTACTAACTTTGCCAGGAAACCATTGATCCATAACACAGTTGCCATGAGCAGACAAAGCTTCTTGGTCATATGGATGGCATAATGCAGTGGTTTACATATTGCTATGTATCTGTCATATGACATCACAGCTAGAAGTCCACATTCTATGGCAACCAGAGCAGCGAAGAAGTAAAACTGGGCAATGCATCCAGGAATAGAAATGGTTCTGTCACCAGTCAGCAAACTGACAAATAACTTGGGCAGGATAGTCGAAGAGTAGAAGATGTCCAAGAAGACAGATTAGCAAGAAAAAAGTACACGGGAGTCTGAAGATTATGGTTTGAAACAATTAATCCAATGATGCCGCTGTTTCCAGTCATGGTGGAGACATAAACCACTAGAAAGAACAAGAGGAAGAAGATCTGTAAGTATTGAAAATCTTCAAGTCCTTGGAGAATTAATTCTTCAATGATGGTTTGATTATTCCAATTTTTTATTTCCATCTTCTGCGTACAGATAAAAAATAATTAAGTGAATTATTAACCATCATCAACTATTAGATACTGTAGAACTGCTACTACATGTCACCCTAATATTGTTTATTCTTATTTCACATGTCCGCCTGGTCCTTTTGCAGGTGTCCCAAGAGAAAACAAGCTGGGCCTCCATGTTATCTGTCTCATAACAACTCTACCCCTATCCAGAATCACTATATTTATTTGGGTAGAATGTGCATTTGTTTTTGGAAGAGCTGACTTCTTAATCTGAATTTTCAGTTGTATGCCCTTGAGCAATAGAGAAGAAAATCAGGGGAAAAACACCTTATCTTATTGAACATCAAAAACAATTCCATAACTTATAAATGTTTGATTGACTATACATAGGGGAGAGAAATTTGCAATCAATTGTCTTGGAAAATAGACATGAATACCTCTATAACAAACTTCAATGGAATTATTTTAGGTCTATAAGTCCACAAATAAAAGCAGCCACAATAAAAGCAATACAGAGAAGGCACTTGACACCCATCAAATTGTACCATCTAAATAAACACCTATCAGATTTGTGTTGGACAACATGTGGGTTAAAGAACAATGAATGTGACTACATTCCAGTGTTTTAAAGCTTTATTAATGCTGTCAGTTTTTAAAAATATGAATGAGAACCTCCATTGTAAAACTCTTTCTGAGTTATTGTATATAACAGCAAAAATGTCACTGCACTGAAGATGTTGGTGGAGGAGGAGGAGGCGGCAGCACCAGCTAGGGAGGTGATGGGGGCAGCAGGAAGGAATGGCTTGCATCCATTTTCCCCAAGCAAAATGAAGTGCCAAATGGAAAAAGGTTTGGCACTTTAGTTTCAGCAAAATGGGTTGTACAAACTGAACCATGAACCAAACCACGAATATGCCCAGTTTGTGTTTTCTTTGATTTTGTAGTTCAGTTAGTGCCCATCTCTATTAATGTGAAAACAATGTGTCACAAAAGTACAGATGCAAGAAATCTCTTCATAGAAACGTGGTCTCCATCCATTAGCTACATTCATGAGCAGCCATTATTGACACAATTCCCTTATCTTACCTTCAGTTTTGGAAAAGTTGTACCTCAGCTACCTAATTGTACCAGTTGAACTACAAACTGAGGAGGTGATATACTGCAGCGTTCCCCAACCTTTTTCGTAGTGCGGACCGGCGGAGACTCTGAGGGAGGTGGAGCGGCCCCTCGCGCTTGCGCTCTCCGTTGCACGTGCAAAGTAGTTGGGGTGCGCGTGTGTTCCCCCACCGCTTCACACATGTGCAGGAGCGCCTGCCCACCCGCATGCCCACCCCTTGGCCACCTCCCGGCTCTTAGCCACCCCCACCCCCCGTCGCCGCCACTGCCGGGAGGCCAGCAGCCGGAGCACCCGGCCATGCTCAGCCTCCCGGCTCTTGGCTACCCCCTGTTACCGACGCCGACACCACCGCTGGGAGGCCGAGCATGGCCAGGTGCTCCGGGTGCTCTTGGCCACCCACCCCCGTTGCCGCTGCTGGGAGGCTGAGCATGGCCGGGTGCTCTTGGCCACCACCCCCCACCGCCGCCGCCGGGCCGCAAAGACAGACCTCCCGTGCCCCCCTGCACGCACTCCCCTCCCCACAGCTGCTTTGCACGCACGGGCGCTTGTGTGAAGGGGTGAGGGAGTGCTCACGCCGGTGCTGGCACGCGTGTGCAAAGCAGCTATGGGGAGGGGAGTGGGGGGGCGGCGAGAGGTCTGTCTTCACGGCCCGGTCAGGCTCAAGCCACGGACTGGCAATGGGCCGTGGACCAGGGGTTGACGACCTCTGATATACTGTGTCTTTTTTAAAAAAAATATGAACAGCATAACCAAACCAGCTGCTCTGCTTGTATACAAATAGAAAACCACTGTTTTCTATATTTTATGGGAGTTGTTAGCCTTTCCAGTTGTCATTAATGAGCATGAGTACACTAGGAAAATCAATTGATAGCTGGATCAGTGGTTTTGGTTTTGAAATTGGGTTAAAGTCAAGTGGTAAGCACATGGTATTTGGGTTGGTGTGTGAATCCTCTTGGAGAAAAATAATCTGTTTTTAAGCTGTCTTGTACATTGGTTGAGGGGGCTACATGGCTTTTTAAATCATTGCAATTGAGGATTTGTCTTGTACCTGCCTGCTACCCACCCATCCTCAACAAAGCCCAGCACCTTCTAGGCTTGCAGGAGAGGGATGGTAGACAGAGGCAGATGGATGTCAAATCGATTTATTTTGAATAATTTTGACACATGTGAATGCCTCTATCAGTGTAAATTGTGTCCTTCACCCCTTCTCTCTGTGTTTGTCCATCTCCCTTCTTCACAAGCCTCACTTCCCTTTGTGTGTGTGTGTGTGTGTGTGTGTGTGTGTCTGTCTGTCTGTCTGTCTAGACCCCAAATCTTATTATCTGAGTTGCTGGCTTGCAGTGCATCCCTAAGAAGTACCCTTGACTTACAACCCCTTTCCACAGTTTTTCACACTCCTGCCATAGCATGGAGTTGGTTAAAGCTTAAGTCCTTGTCCTACCAATTCTTGATAACCAATTTATAACTTGTGAACTGTGAGATAATCACTAGGAGATAATCACACATCCTTTACTATTTAAATCAGCTAATGTTGGGTCTCTCTCTGTTTTGGACCTAGGGGAAATAGGGAACGAAACACACATCCGATCAATAAAAAGCTCTGCTACTGTTCTGCTCACATGCACACACATGCACTCCCAGCATTATAGTCCAAATTGCTGCAAGTGCCTAATGACTAGCTAGGCAATGACTGTTCCAGCTTTGAAAGGATTCCACTGCAAGTCCCATCAGATCAAGTGAAAAATGCCAACAGCTGAGAAGACCCTGTGATATTTTTGTGCCCAAGATCTCAAGTAGAGTGAGTTGCCATAACTTCAAGGTGCTAGCCATATTTCCTTTGGCTTTTCAACATACACAATATATGGAAGTGACCAGATAATACTTTTCCATTCAAGGAGTCACCATACTGCAAGCGCTGGCCAAGCCAAGTTTTCACCAATTAGAGAGAAAGGGTGAAGGGGAAAATAATATGTAAGTTGTGGGAAATAAGGAATTCATTTCTGAATGATCTTGCCCCTTAAATGAATGCTAGCACTCCCTGCGTCTTCAAGTTCATGGTAGCTGAAACACCTTCTGAAAGGGGATAAATCTGTTTTGGGACTGAGCAGTCTTCTTCTTTACTCTTCCCACCATTTTGAATGGTATGGAACTCCCCAATTTTGACTAGTTTTGTACAGAATAATATGAAACATTATGTAAGAAAGCTATTTCTTCTTTACCTATCAAACCACATGAAAACAGGGGCAGCTTCTCCATGGACCACCTAAAAAGATTCTAATGTTGCACAAAGGTATTGTTGTTCACCCATGTCTGAGAAGTAAACAGCACCTATCCAGTGGTCAGTATCCTTAGAAGGAGGCTTAGAGCAATCAAATTATTTATGCATGGACTTGCTTACTCATAAACTTGTGACGTCCAGTCTATTCAGTCATGGACATTAATCCACAACATTAGCTCTCCAAAACCTTCCTGTTCCTAATGGAACCTGTAGCATAGAGGAGGGTAAAGGTGTCCGTTCATTTGTTACTGGGCTAAAACTCCCATCATCTCTCACAACTAGCTATGCTGACTAGGGCCATTGCAATGCAAACCATCAGCATCTGGAAGACATGTTTCTTACTCCTGCCATAGTGCCATTGGATTTGTTGTAGAGAACAAAACCAAATCTCAGCCTTCATTTCAGATCCAGTTCCTGCACAAGGCAACTTTCTGAATTGCAAAGGCCCAGTGAGCTGACCTCCATGAGACCACAGAAAGAAAAGTCATGTGTCTGAAGCAGTGTATTTTAACCTCTCACTGAAATAAATTTGCTTATGCTGTCTTTTTCTTTGTTTCTATTTTTATTTTAGTAGCTGCTGAAACAGACTAACATAGCTAGCTTTCTCAAAGCCTCCAGAAAAGACAATTGATGCCTTACACACAGCATAACAGTAATTTTGCCAAATTAACTGAAATCCATATTAAGGTTTTGTAATTTTATATCATTTTAATGTATTTGTACATTGTCCTGAGATTC
Organism: Intellagama lesueurii; assembly: GCA_037013535.1. Taxonomy (NCBI): domain Eukaryota; kingdom Metazoa; phylum Chordata; class Lepidosauria; order Squamata; family Agamidae; genus Intellagama; species Intellagama lesueurii. The sequence continues at coordinate 22,237,588 of JBAJHW010000006.1, forward strand.
ACAGTTATACAGTGTTTGCTAAATGTAAGTCTTGTCCATTTGTTACTTACATGTAAGTCGCTCACACATGCTGGGGAAAATACAATTCAGTGAATTTATGGTTCATCTTCTGCATCCATTTCATTCATACAGAAAATTTCACAGGCATTGTATTTCTGATTATCAAATCGTTCCACAGTTTTCTGTTGGTCTCTTGTGTATATATCAAAGATTATATCCCCTAATGACCAGTGTCTCTCATGTCTCATTTGAATGACACATAAAGGCTCTAAGAACTCTGGGGCCAGGATACATTCTTATAGGACTCTTTATCTACACAAAATGTAATGTTTATGAGTAGGTCATTAAAAAACCAACACTGGGAAACTGTGGCACTCTAGCTCCCTGTCTTCTTTGGTCATTACATAGTCTTCTACAATGATTGTAGATGCTAACGTGTGTGGGTGGTCACGGAACAAAGGAAGGCTAATTGCCCTAGAGAGAACACAGGAGTCGACAGTTAATGTCTGAGCCAGCGGAGCCTACAGGCAACACCCTGAGAGCTCTTTTATTTACTTAGCATGATTACATAGTATGTTGTTAGAATTCAGAGAGGATACTAGTTACCTAATCATAACTAGGATTGGCTGAAATAACCATTTGATCTTATGCTCTACCTCTAAGCGAAAGGGCAGAATAAGGGGTTACCCCACCTGCTGGCAGCTGCCGCTTCCTGCCAGGAGTGTATGCATGTCACTGGAACAGAATGCAGCTACAACCTTTAAGCAGAAGTTTCCCACATTTCCCCTTTTTCTTGTTTGTTAAGCAAAGGCACATATTCTTTCATATATTTGTGAACTACATATAAATCTTTTCGGCAAAGGCCTGAGGGCGAAGCTTTGAGAGAGGTAGTTATTATGGAAAAGAACTTTGGTATACATTGAATAAAGCAACAGCAACTTATAAGGAGTATGAGGAGCATAATTCCAAGAATGAGAACACAACACAACAGCGTCACGGAGTTGGCATTCAGCTGCGAGATAATGGCTGCTAGAAAAGTTTCAGTAGTTTCCGGGATCTGCTGCTGATTTAGAGTTCTTTTTGCATCAGCACTCAGCATCTTTATCATCCCCCAAGTAACTTTGGGTTGAGTGCCTTCAGGTCGGGCCGGGCGCTTCCGGCGACGTGCAGTCATCTGGTCCCACTCCAGAGCCATTGCTGGGTTGAATTCTGGAATCGGGTTCTGCAGGTTGCGATGCCAACTCATTCTTCCCATGATATGGCCTCACACACCGAGCTGGGATCCACAAAGGACCTGTGGGAGTAAGCACAGCAGCATAGTCCCATAGTACCATTAGCTGATAGTGTTGGGGTATCAGATTTGGATTAGGTAACCACATTGTAAAGGGCCCAAAGGTTGAATGCACTTGTTAACTTCCCGAAGGTCGTGTAGCAAATGCCACTTCCCAGATTTCTTTTTGATGGTGAAAATGGGGGTATTCCACGGACTGGTGGAATACTCTATATGTCCTTGATCTAATTGCTCCTTAACTAAGGCCTCCACTGCATGGAGCTTTTCTTTAGACAATGGCCATTGATCAACCCAGACAGGTGGTCCAGGGAGCCAGGTTAATGGCAAGGCTGTGTCAGATTGCGTAGAGGCCTGTATTATAAATTTGTCTGCAATTTTGCACCAAACTTTTTCAAGAGATCCCGACCCCAGATGGAAAAGGGAATAGGCAGACTGTAAGGAATGATTGTGATTTGTCTAGGAGAGTCACCTAGGCTTTCCAGAACAATGGGCTGAATGCTTTTCTGGGCTTGCTCATACCCTCCAACTCCCCAAATGTCGTGCACTGGCTGGGTGGGATAGCTTTCTGGCCAGTCTTTCTTTGCAATAATGCTAACGTCAGCTCCCATATCAATCAGGCCATTAAGGACAAGTGATCCCATTTTAAGAGGGAATCGGGGCTGCGAGTGCTCGATGGTAGTTAAGGTAGCAACTCAAGTAGAATCAAAAACCCCACTATGAGGGTTGGTAGAAGGACCCATCTGTGTTAATGGAATCAACAACAATTGAGCGATAGGTTCACCCGCAGGAAGGACTTGCGGTATATTAGACCAGGTTTGAATAATTAGAGGTCCTTCATAATCCCCATCAGTGATGCCTGGTACAACAAATAAACCCCGTGCAGAGATGCTAGAGCGGGGGAGAATGAGACCCACAGTGTCTTTGGGTATTGGTCCATGAAGTGCTGTTTTGACTTTGTAGACAGCTAGAGGGAATTGATAGTCGACCTCTTCGGCTGTGATCAAATCATGACCGGCACTTTTAACAGTAGCAGGTTGGATTTCTTGAACTGGGGTAGTATTCACTGAGTTCCCCCCACTTGACCAGGGCTGGAGGTCCACCCGACTGGGAGTTTCCCGGTGTTGGAACAGACAGGCATTGATTGGCCCAGTGATAACCTTTCTGACACCAGGGGCATTTTTTAGAAGGGCGTTTATTATTTTGGGGGGGTTGATCTGCATTCCTGTCTGAAGTGCCCTTCCTTGCCACAGGAAAAACATTTACAATCTCGGGCGGGGTTCAAGGAGGTAGCCATGGCTGTGGCCAAAATCTGTGTCTTGTGAGTTTCTGTCCCAATATTCTGACATAATTTTAACATGGCAGCAATGTCAGTCTCTGGTTTATTGTAAATATCCTGAAGGGGCCGTTTTACAATCCATGTTAGCATTTTCAAACGCCAGCTGTTTCATCAAAATATCAGCAGCCTCAGTATTCTCCGCCTGCCATTCAATCGCTCTTTGCAATTTGTTAATGAAAGACATATAGTCCTCTCTAGGACCCTGATGCAAATTGGCAAAAGACCCTAAAGGGGTACCTTTGTGTGGGATTTTTAACCAGGGTGCTCTAACAATGTCAGCCACTTGTGCCAATCCCCTGCTAGGGATGGTAATCTGCTGTTCCATGGTGACAAAGAGTCCATCTCCATTTAGCATATCTGCAGACACAGCTTTATTGTTTTGTAAGTTATCCATGGCCAGAATGGCAGCAGCGTCTCTCCATTACTGCATAAATAGTACATATTGCACAGGACTGAGCATTGCTTTAACCAATACTTTCCAGTCAGCTGGAATAAGATTTCCATTTCCTCGTAAGCCATCAACCAACCCAAGAGTAAAACTGCTATGGAGACCGTTTTCAACTACACTTTTTTTCAACTCTTTAAACATGGCAAGGGGAAGATATTCATGAACACAGTGTCCCTGATTGTTACGAACCACAGGACAAACAGACATAAGGGGAAGGGCGGCAGCAACATCCTCCGGGTTTCCTTGGGCCATAACGTCAGATAACATCTGCTGCATTGCTGAACGAGGAGGGGGAGAAGGGGGGAGGAGAAAGGGGAGAAGAGGCCATTGGAAGAGCAGCAGGAGCTGCGTAAGAAGGAAAATTGTTTCTATTTTCATGAAGATCTGGTGGCTTAGAGGGTGGCAAAATCTGAGGGGCTGTTGGAAGGTTAGCTAAAGACTGGGCTAACAAAGGGTTCGCGATCTTTGAAATCGCGTCCTGGCAAAGACGGAGGAGGACTTTAACTGGAGCAACAGGGTCTTTGTGCAATTTATTCCCAATTTTATCCCAATCTGAAAGCTTAAAGCTGCCCTCTTCCGTATACCAGGGACAATAAGTACCTATTTCTTTCATTAAATCCTCTACTGAAGCAGATACATCACGGTTAACTTCTTTATGGAGCAAATAAATCAAGTCTTTTTTATGTTGAATTTGAAGCACTGTAAGAGTGTTTCCCATCTTGAACTAATAATACTCACCAGGATCCAAAGAGGATGCGAGGACACGTCTGAAGCCCTTGCCGGGCGAGGTGAGCTGCTTTGATTGCCTCAAGTGATGTCCCTGTTCGGGTGCCAAATGTAGGTGATCACGGAACAAAGGAAGGCTAATTGCCTTAGAGAGAACAAAGGAGTCGACAGTGGATGTCTGAGCCAGCGGAGCCTACAGGCAACGCCCTGAAAGCTCTTTTATTTACTTAGCATGATTACATAGTATGTTGATAGAATTCAGATAGGATACTAGTTACCTAATCGTAACTAGGATTGGCTGAAATAACCCTTTGATCTTATGCTCTACCTCTAAGCGAAAGGGCAGAATAAGGGGTTACCCCACCTGCTGGCAGCTGCTGCTTCCTGCCAGGAGTGTATGCATGCCACTGGAACAGAATGCAGCTACAACCTTTAAGCAGAAGTTTCCCACAAACATGCATAAACATATGTTACTTTAGAACACAAGTCGTCAAGAAACCAACATCCATCAGAAGAAGAAAAGTACCTCATTGTATTAGGGATTGAATGTAGATAGATGAAATGTACCTGTGAAAGACTTATGTAGATGGAATCATCTTAGATAGAAGTGGATATGGAACAAGATATGGTCTCATGCTCCATCAGGCCTTCATCTCTTCCATCATTCATATATTACGATGGTGAAAAATGGACAGACCAACATGTCTCTTATGTTTTTCTGTAGATATATTTGTCCTACTGGGTTGTAGCAATATTCTACTGCCCTCTAGTTCTGGTACATTTCCATGTTCATGGCTATGGGAGGTGGCTACTTCAATCTTCCAAGTATTTAGTTATGCTCTATGTTCCAAGTAGACATTTTATGTCATTCTGCTTCAGCATGTAGCAACTTAAAAACTCTTGTGGGTCTTTAAGGATATAGCAGACAAAAATCCCCAGTTCTTAGACAGACACCTCAGTGGGGGAGGGGAAGCAATGTTGGCTGCATGGGGAGGTTGACTGGTTATCTCCTAATACATCAACAGTGTCAGTATCTAACAAGAACAACAGCAGTAATAATGAGATAGTGTTTTCAAGCAATCATAGTGCTTGGCATACATTATATAATTGGAATACTTATATAGCATACTATATAAATCAGTATTACTTGACTCTAAGAACATTACTGAATTTGAGGCAGAGAAAGTTTGAACCAAGTCATTCTCTTAGCCATTATGCTACAGCACACACAAGCCAAAGTGTACGTTCCATAGCTGCCACTTCATCTAACTGCTGCCTATATTGGGATATTCATCCGCCCATAAAATAGTTGAAGGTCCAAACTGTATGTCATATTACATATGCTGCAAACAAATGAATTTCTCTTTGCTTTATGCTCACAATGAGCATGCAGGGCCCCAAGCAAAATGCACTCTGGGAAAATCCACCCTTGCTTTCCTGAAAAGACTGTTCATATGCATCCCTTATCTGTGTTTTTACAACAGTTGACTGGAAAGGAGGTGACAGGATACTGAAATGCAGAAACTATCAAAAATCTTTTTTTACAAGGGATTTCAAGGCAAAGGTATCCTTTGACTGATTAATTAAAGACATGCAGTGCATATTGGCACAGATATGGACATTCTGTTAAGTCACTTCACATTAACTTGAAAATTCTCAGCTGTAGTGCAATCTTAGAAACTGTAAAGATTATTTCAGTGATGACATTCTAGGTGTGACTGTATCAACCTATTGAAAACTCCACATTTACAAACGAATAAAAGACAACATGGCAGAAAACACCTGAACTTTCAATTTCAATACAGTTTCCCCAGGAATATTTTTTTCAGAGCATCCTTAATATCTGTGTTTCTCAGAGTATAGATCAAAGGATTTAACATGGGAGTAACAATGCTGTAGAGAACAGAAATCAGTCTGTCTTTCTCCAGTGAGTAGGTTGATATTGGTCGGACATAAGTGAAGATGGAACTCCCATAATACAAGAGGACAATAGTCAAGTGTGAGCTGCAGGTGGTGAACGCTTTTATTCTCCCTTCAGTGGAGTGTATCTTCAGTATAGTGGAGATGATGTACACATAAGAGAGTACTATGCAAATGAAGGGAGCCCATCCTATGAAAACTCCCACAACCAGCAGAATTATCTCATTGAGGGAGGTATCTCCACACGAAAGCTTTAGGAGGGGAGGGATATCACAAAAGAAGTAGTTAAGCTGATTGACTCCACAGAATGGCAACCGGAAAGTAAAGTAGGTGTGCAGAGCTGAATTGAGAAAACCACTTGCCCAGCTGACACCAGCCAACTGGAGACAAAAAGATTTCCTCATGATGACTGTGTAATTCAAAGGATGGCATATAGCCACAAAACGGTCATAAGCCATTGCAGCCAGAAGAATGCACTCAGTGCCCACAAATGAGATGAAGAAATAGAGCTGAATTACACAGCCAGCATATGTGATGCATTTCCTCTCTGACAGGAGGTGTACCAGCATCTGAGGGACATTGGTGGTCGTATAGCAAATGTCTAGAAAAGACAGGTTCCCCAGAAAGAAGTACATGGGGGTGTGAAGCTGAGGATCCAGAGAGGCAATGGTGAGGATAAAGATGTTACCCACCAGTGTACAGATGTATGTGACAAGAAAAATTAAGAAGAGGAACAGCTGCAATTCTTTGAGACTTGAAAAGCCCATGAGAAGAAATTCAGTCAGAACTGTTTCATTACTTATCATTCTAGACCTTGTCACTTGCTCTGTTAAGAAAAGGAAAGGAGGAAAAAAATTAAACAATGCATTGTCACAAGTAAAAGGAACACCCATTGGTTGATCAGAAAATCTTCCCTAGCATACATTCTTAACATCAAAATGGAAAACAAACATTTCTTCCAAAATGTCTTAAATATCAATTGGGCTGCCCCAGACATTCCTTTGCCTGAAGTGGAAGAGCAGGTGGTACCTCATGCACACCCAAATCCAAGTGTCTAGTACCCACAGCCAACTTAATTATTTTTTTTGCCCTGCAAAATGTCTCAAATGTCTCTTCCAGTCTCTTGGAATAATAATCCATTCATAACAGATTAAATCATGAATTATTTGCTGCTTTTTCATAAATTACCCAAAGTCTGCTGCTTGAAGTGGTGCAGTGGTTCAACTGTATTATTGCAGGCAAAGCTCTTCTCGCGGTCAGTGGTCAATCCCAGCAGATTCTGGCCTCCAGCTCAAGGTTCACTCAGCCTTCCATCCTTCCAAAGTCAGTAAAAGGAGTAGCCAGCTTGCTGGGGGGAGGGGCAGCGGTAATGTGTAGCCTGTATAATTAAATTGTAAACCACCCAGAGAGTATTTAAGCACTATGAGGTGATATATAAGCAACACACTTTTTTTAAAGTAAACAGGGTACCCTGCCCAAGTGGTAAAGCTGGCCATCGATACATGAAGGATTACACAACAAAGAAACTGCAGATCAGTTGTGTGCTATCTGTGGCTCACTACTCCTCATTAGCCATGTACTGTTGACTACCAGGTCCTTTTTTACCCAGTCCCACTGTATAAAGCTCTAAACCTCTGTTCAGACCCTGTGATAGATGTGTTAGTGGGAAGGGGTGGAAAGAGGGAAGAGTTGTATGTACACAACATTTGCAGTGCAAAATCAGAAATATTAGAAGGGCACATTTCCCAGATGTCTGGGGAGGAAGCTTTGCATGTTTATTTATATGACAGCATGCTGTATGCCAGTGATGGGGAAATTGTAGCCTTTGCAATCTTGTATTCTATCTTCCATCTACCCGCCCCCCCCCCCCCCGAATGGCCAATGAGGAGGAATTCGAGGATTGGTAATCTGGCAATTTTTGGATGGCCACCATTTCCATGCTCTTCTATAATCTGCACACAGACTGACATTAGGTCCCTCACCGCTCTTGGACATTCCCATTCAACATGGGAACAAATGAAAATGTATCTGACTAATTCTCGCAACCCACATCTCTTCAGAAAAATGTAATGAGGCAATATCTGTCTTGAATCAACTGATATTGCTATCAGTTTAATAGATTTGATTTATATCTCACTTTTCTTAAGATGGCTGGATAGCTCAGTAGTTTAGGTAGGGAAAGAGATTGGGAGTTTGACTCCCCACTGTGTGTCCTGTGAGTAGAGCCAGCTTGTGTGGCCTTGGGCAACCTGTACAGTCCCAGGCTGTCCCCAGAAGAAGGGAATGGTAAGCCACTTCTGAGTATTGTGTATGTAGAAAACCTTGAACAGGGTCTCCATAAGCCAGAATTGACTTGGCACCACAAGGTTATTATTTATTTCTCTCCAAATGGAGGGTCAAGATAACTCAGAAGAAGAATTCTTTTACAAAACACAGATAAATACACAGAAGGTATGTGGGAACTTCAGTCAAACAACATCCGGAGGACCTCAGGCTCTGCAAGCCTGCTTTATACAATCTAGACATTTATGCTGTCTTTGGAAAATTGGATAAACAACAAACCCATCAGAGATATTTCTGTATTTCTGGAGAAGCACAGAATGGTGCTTACACTGGTCAGCCACAGTGTAAGCAACACCCTTTCCAAATCTTTCATAATTAGAACTGGGGGGAAACAAAACAAAACAAAACAAAAAGAGGAAATTTTTAGCCTAGAAATGAACTTTCCTTGCCTTTCCTACTGCAAATTAAATAATCAAAGTCTGTACTGTAGCTAGAGCAACTTTAATTTTAGATCTAGAGGAGAAGAAGGGATGGGGGAAAGAGAGAATGAAAAGAAGGGAAAATTAGAGAAGAACAGTTTCCCTTCACTGTCATTTCAAAAAGGAATCAAAGAGGACCATGTCCACCATCCTTTTAAACCCCCTGACTCACTTCATTTCCTGTGGGTGTCTTAGGAAGTATGACTGTCTTCTGACAGTTAAGAAAAAGAAGAGGGAAAATAAAAAATAAAAATAAACAGGGCACCTGCCTCTGCAGATGCCCTTCTGTCTTTCTGCACCACTCAGTGTTTGGGCTACCCAAGAATGGGGCTTTCACAGAGAACTGGAAACTCAGAAATACTGTTATAGATCCAAAAATTATTGGTTCAGGGTATTATCAAAAGGGCACAGGATGAATTGGTTCAGATCAGTGTGCTCCTAACTTGGGGGGGGGGGGATGCACATCTTTAATATAGATCTTTTACTAAACAAATAGAGCTCTCCACCTCTACATATGTTCAGCATAACATCTAAAACTTAAATAATTTCTGTATCACAATATTGTTATATATTTCTCTTTACAGTTACTGGTATGTCATTTTTCAGGAGGGAAAGCTTATCGACACTAGGTCTTTGTTGGAAAGACAAGTAACTTAAAGTGTTTCAGAAATACCTGGTCCACGTCTTTGTAATCTGGAAAATAGACTATTGCAATGCTCTCTACATGGGGCTGCCCTTGAAGCTGGTTTGGAAGCTGCAGCAGGTGAAGAACACAGCAGCCAGGCTAGTCTCTGGTATATCGCAATATGATCATATATCACCTGCCCTGGCCCCATCTGCACTGGTTGCCTGTATGGGTCTGGGCCAAGTTCAAAGTGCTTATGCTGATATTTAGACCCCTTAATGGTTTAGGACCTTACGACCTGTCTGAGCACCTCTCCCCCAAAACATATACCCGTCCCATCCACATCTCTCATAACAGGATGCTTCTGGTCACCAGGCCAAGGGAGGCCTGGAAATTTAATATTGCAACAATGGTGGCAGCTCAAGTTCATGTATTGCCTAGCCCACATTCAACACTTTTTATAGTATATTTGTATAAATGAACCCCGGGAACAAACGAATCCCATAAACGAATCCCTGTGCCTTTAAAATTAGTTTGTCAATCAATATCCAGGTTGTGATACAGCCACTATATGAACTACAGGCAAATGTGGGTTTCAGTCAGACAAACCAAATTGTACTATTTTCTCAAAGAAATACATAGTGATGTATCATTGCTTTCACACACATATTCTAAAATATGTTATCATCACCCACCACAATTCAGTTTGTTAGAGTTACATGAATGCTCAAGAAGCAAGCACAAAGCACACTGGGTTACACCTTCTAGTGGAACTTGTAATACAAATCCATAACTAAGGTAGGCCATAACAGTCATCTCAATTCAACAGACTCCAGACTGTGACTCTTTTAAATGAACACTGATTTCCAATAGTATTGCTTATCAGGAAATGACTTCATTGGTTGATACACAGTGTTCATTGTAATCATATAGAATTAAACTTAACATTAATTAAAATAATACATTTTACCTTGAAAATGTAATTCAGCTGAATGGCAAATGACACTGGTACTGCACACCCTCTCCAGTTGCTCATGGACAATCACAGATAATGAAACGTACTGAATATAAATGCAAGTGTTTTAGATGCCACATGAGACTTGTGTCTCAGGATGATTCTGCTGTAATTTTGCTGGGGACTCCGTAATAGAGTTAAGGACAAGTCAAGATTTGAGCAAGAAGGCTATGTTCGTAAAGACAAGGGATGAAACTAGGAATTATAATTTAAGAATAATGAAGAGTGGGATAGAAGTGTTTCCATTAAATAATGACAAGATTTGTCTACACAGAAGATTGTGCGTGTGACATAAACAAAACCAAGCACAGGGTCTCAAAAGATCAGACTGTTAACTACACAGATAGTTAAAGAGATAAATGGTCCAATAAGACAAGCAATTAGTATTAATGTATAAACTTTTGATACTTATTGAGTGTACACTGATGAAAACTGAAAAGGCTAACTTTTAATTATCTCCAAGAAGTCACTCCAGGATGAAATTCCTTTGGAGATGTAGCTTGGTGGATTCTCCTTTCTAACTGCTGGAGGGTTTTTGTTGTTATTGTTTTAGCCAATCAATAATATAACAGTTGGGCTCAGACAATTTTGTATATCTCGGCCTGAAACGTACATAAACTTTCCGGGAGTAAACTTCTTGAAACCTTAATTCTGAATATAAACACATAGATTATCACTTATAGTCCAATTAAATCAAAGTAACTTTGTCACACATCATGTAGAAATGAAACTTCTATCTTCCCTTCCTTCTCCTCTTCCTCTGCCTTTTTCTTAGCTAAGCAAAAATAAAGATTCAAGTGTCAATCAACCAAAGGTTTATAGTCCTTACCTTAAAATAGATAACAGCCCGAAAATTAAGTATGGATTTTTAACACATCTAAGATCAGTTTTATTTTCCCCTCTTAAAATCGACTTACTAATACTTACATAGAATATTTACATTCTATCCAAAACCCAAATTGGATATTATTGTAAGTTACTGAAACATAGATAGGTGGCAATGAACAATATGCATGTGAAGTTTTTCCTATTGAAAGCCACCTAAATTCAATGTAATTTAATAAGTAGCATTGTTCATCTGTTGTAGCACAAAAGAAACTAGAATAGTTATTTAAGAATAACTAGTTTTTATTTTATTTTTCATAGCCTTTGGTGCTTGGACACAAAAGCTTATGAAAAAATGTTTTTAGGCATCCTTCAGTCTCGAGAGACTATGGTAACGTGCTCTAAATAGAGGTCTTGGAACACCACCTAGTGTGACTGAGAAGGCCAAATACGAGCCTTCCACACTGAAGACAAATACAATCTGTCCCCTGTCCAGCTCTCTGATTTTGCTGGTTTCAGGACTGTCTCTTTGCCTCAGTGACAATCCCTTCCACACTGAAAACAAATACAATCTGTCCCCTGTCCAGCTCCCTGATTTTGCTGGTTTCAGGACTGTCTCTTTGCCTCAGCCTGCTGAACAAGTGCCTCTTCAAATTGGGAGAGGCCATGCTGCACCGTCTGCCTCCAGGCTCAACGCTCAGATGTCAAGGTTTGTCATATGTTGAGGTCCATTCCTAAGGCCTTCAGATCCTGCTTGTAGATATCCTTGTATCACAGCTGTGGTCTCCCTCTGGGGCAATTTCCCTGCACTAAATCTCCATACAGGAGATATTTTGGAATCCGACTGTCAGCCATTCTCACTACATGCCCAAGCCAACGTAGACAACGTATTTATGAAAAAGAAAAACTGGTTAATCATAAAGATGCTACAAGATCTATGGTTTCCAAATTTGATTTGTTTGGTTATGTCAAAATCCTACAAGGTAGGCTTCAGCAGTATGTGGACCGAGAACTCCCAGAAGTACAAGCTGGATTTCGAAGGGGCAGAGGAACTAGAGACCAAATTGCTAACATGCGCTGGATTATGGAGAAAACCAGAGAGTTCCAGAAAAACATCTACTTCTGCTTCATTGAATACGCAAAAGCCTTTGACTGTGTGAACCACAACAAACTATGGCAAGTCCTTAAAGAAATGGGAGTGCCTGACCGCCTTATCTATCTCCTGAGAAATCTATCTGTGGGACAGGAAGCAACAGTTAGAACTGGATATAGAACAACTGATTGGTTCAAAATTGGGAAAGGAGTACGACAAGGATGTATATTGTCTCCCTGCTTATTTAACTTATATACATCATGCGAAAGGCAGGACTGGAGGAATCCCAAGTCGGAATTAAGATTGCCGGAAGAAATATCAACAACCTCAGATATGCAGATGATACCACTCTGATGACAGAAAGTGAGGAGGAATTAAAGAACCTCTTAATGAGGGTGAAAGAGGAGAGCGCAAAAATGGTCTGGAGCTCAACATCAAAAAAACTAAGATCATGGCCACTAGCCCCATCACCTCCTGGCAAATCGAAGGGGAAGATATGGAGGCAGTGACAGATTTTACTTTCTTGGGCTCCATGATCACTGCAGATGGTGACAGCATCCACAAAATTAAAAGACGCCTGCTTTCTTGGGAGGAAAGCAATGACAAACCTCGACAGCATCTTAAAAAGCAGAGACATCACCTTGCCGACAAAGGTCCGCATAATCAAAGCTATGGTTTTTCCAGTAGCGATGTATGGAAGTGAGAGCTGGACCATAAAGAAGGCTGACCGCCAAAGAATTGATGCTTTTGAACTGTGGTGCTGGAGGAGACTCTTGAGAGTCCCCTGGACTGCAAAGAGAACAAACCAATCCATTTTGAAGGAAATCAACCCTGAGTGTTCACTGGAAGGACAGATCCTGAAGCTGAGGCTCCAATACTTTGGCCATCTCATGAGAAGAGAAGACTCCCTGGAAAAGACCCTGATGTTGGGAAAGTGTGAGGGCAAGAGGAGAAGGGGACGACAGAGGATGAGATGGTTGGACAGTGTCACCGAAGCTACCAACATGAACTTGACCCAACTCTGGAAGGCAGTGGAAGACAGGAGGGCCTGGCATGCTCTGGGCCATGGGGTCACAAAGAGTCGGACACGACTTAACGACTAAACAACAACAAAAGCTTTCCACAGCAACCCCAGCTGACCAAATCCCCCCTCCCTTTTTCTTTCCTCTCCTCTTCTTCCCTCCCCTCTTTTCCTCCACCTAGTGCCCAGGCAAAGACTGGGTTGTCAAGAGGATTAGTGCAGGCAGCTCAACACCCCAAAGAACTGGTGGGACAATGTGTTATGGGTGCCCTCCCATTCCTTGTACTCCACTTCCAAACCCTAATAAAATTGAGTTGAAGTAGCTCAGGGAGTTTGGTATTTACTGAGACCATTGCAGAGGAAGGCCTGCTCACCACCTCCATGTTGGGCAGTGGTGGTGGCAGCCATGCTGTTCTCATAGCCCAAGATGAAGGAAGGAACAGGAGATCGAAAAGAGAAATAAAGAATGGGTGTCACAAAAGAATGGAAGAAAGATTGAAACCCTATTCAGGCATTTGGCAAAAGCATGAGTGGGGAAGCAGACTTGCCCCACCCCCTCTGTCCCAATTCCCATGCTAAATCTCAAGCTGAAAATCATCCCATGGGGCTCTGCACAGAATTAGAACATACAACCACACCCAAATTAGGGGTCTTTATAGCATTCAGATGCTTCACATGCAGAGAATGCTCTCCTCTTCAGATTTTGCTCACTATGCTCAAGAGACAAAGGGAAGGAGGGATCACCTACTCTGCCTGCATGTGGGTTTGAATTAACCATCTCTGCATGCTCCTGGATGCCCCCACATGGGGATGTGGTGTCAAAGTGTTCTACAGGTCAAGTCATAACAGTAGGAGTCAAAGTTTCCTTTTAACATAATCTTTATTAACTAAACCAATTGTGCAATTCCACACTATTCCAAACCCAAATCAGCCCAATTCTGGTTCAGAAAGAAGATGTTATTCCTTGGATGGCCTGCACATCAGCTTCAAGTTGCTGGACATGATTCAATTGCTTTTGCTCCTCCACTGCTGCAGCTGTGTTGCAGTAGGCATTGCTAGGGTAGGATTGGCAGGAAATTGCTGATGAAACACAAGGCTTTCACTAGCCCTGCTGAAATGCAAGGCTTTCAGAACCTCTTTAGCTGATTCAGGTTAGGAACACTCATAGAATCATAGAATAGTGAAGCTGGAAGGGGCCTATGCAGGAATAGAAATCAAAGGATATCTGCCAGGTGGTTGTCTAAGTGTCTCTTGCACGCCTCCAGTGTTGGAGCACTCACCACCTCTTGAGGTAACTGGTTCCACTGTTGTACTGCTCTAACAGTTTGGAGGTTTTTCCTGATATTCAACTGAAATCTGGCTTCCCATTCTTCTGTGTCCTCTACTCTGGGATGATCAAGAACAGATCCTGCCCCTCCTCTGTATCACAGCCTTTCAAGTATTTGAAAAGTGTAATCATATCATCCCTCTGTCTTCTTTTCTCAAAGCTCAACGTGACCAATTCTTTCAGTATATTCTCATAGGGCTTGGGTTCCAGCCACTTGATCATCCTTGTTGCCCTCCTCTGAACCTGTTCCAATTATGCAGACAATCTGTAGCCTGCATAATTAACTTGTAAACCGCCCAGAGAGTGCTTGAAGTGCTATGGGGCGGTATATAAGCAGCAGCACACTTTTTTGTCAGAATCCTTCTTGAAGTGTAGTATCCAAAACTGGACACAATACTCAAGGTGAGGCCTAACCAGTGCTTAATAGAAGGGAACTAGCACCTTGCAGGATTTGGAAACTATACTTCTGTTAATGCAGCCTAAAATAGCATTTCCTTTTTTGTAGCCACATCACACTGTCGGCTCATATTCAGCTTGTGATCCAAGACAATTCCGAGATCCTTCTTGCTTGTAGTATTGCTGAGCCAGGTATCCCCCATCTTGTAACTGTGCATTCGGTTTGTATTTCTGAGATGCAGTTCTTTGCACTTATCCGTGCTGAATTTCATTCTGTTGTTTTCAGCCCAGTGCTCTGGCCTACTAAGATCATTTTGATTTTTGTTTCTGTCTTCCAGGTGATTAGCTAATCTATCACTTCCATCCGAGACTCTCCTTTGTTGTCTTCCTACCTCCTTTTTCTCCTGTCAAACTGTTCATTGCATCCAGTCCTCCTTTCTGCCTTCTCCTTCCCCTGTTTTACCTTTGTGACCCACCTCCTCTCCCAAATCCTTCTAACCCCTGTGCTTCATCCTGATCCCAATTCTTTTTAGAAGGTTTCCAACGTTTTGGACATTCAGAGTGAACCCCTCCCATCAATTCTTCATGTTCTCACATGTTTAAATAATTAATCCATTGAGAACTGAATCCCTAAACAAAGAATAATTTATTTTGCTTTATTTGTGATTACACTGTGTTTTATAGATTCCCAGTTATTCAAATGCTCTGTACCCATATTGCATTCCTTGCCTAAGTTTTAAATACGGACTGTATTTCTTTATTTCACCAATGCCATTTATTCTGAATAGACACTATGCTACTGATAAACAAGTGAAGTCAATGGTTTTTTTTGCATAGAACTCATCCACACACAATTTCCAAATGGAGGCAGAAAAATAAAGTCGGTAAGATGAATGTTTGTTTGACCAATTATTTATGGAACAGAAAAGCTGTGTTTTAAGAGAGTTTGAGAGAAAGATGTGCTCTTATGGAAGATCTTTTGTTTTCATGTCCCTTCAAAGCAAATTATCTTGAGTATATATATTTGTACAGAATACTCTGCTTTGGGGGGAGTTATCTTAAATATATGTATTTGTACAGTCATACTCTGCTTTGGGGAAAGATTTGTAATTTGAGATGCCTTGCCCATGATGAAACGTTCTAGCTAGTTGTTTTCCCTTGTGAGGAATTTTGATGGGTTTTCAAAGGAATTTATTAACAATATGTTTTCCCAGTACTCTAGACTTCATAGCTAGTACAGGTGCCATAGAAACATGGACTGAACCAAAATGTGATTTGTAGATTTTAAAATATAAAAGGTATAGCCAGATGGATTAGACCGGGGATGTATCTAGCCCAGAAACACCCTAAGGATGTAATCTGACCATGATATAAGATCATGTTGAATTGTGCCAGAAAGCATTATTTCACTGAGTTTGATCTTTAAAGTGATCCTTTAAAGCAACTCTTCTGTCCATTTGCAATTTGATCCAGATTGCTCCAGACATGCTCCGGAAAAAGAGCAGTTTTGCTAATGGACATAAAAGGTCCAGATTGAGCACTGTCCAAGGTCAGGCTAGTTCGCAATCATGTGTACATCATTTGGTCATCAGAAAATAGATTGAATACACTGTTCTCCAAAAAACTAGCTAAACCAATGTCTGATTGCACCCTAAGTGTTTATGGAAAGCCCACCTGCAGGACATGATATAGCCCTTCTATTTGTGTTTGCTAGTATTCATATATATACTTCTGAGATTCTATATATGTATAGAATCTCCAGGCAGTATATATCTGAATGCTAGTTATATATATATATATATAAAATGAGGACATGCAACAACACCCCTATGCTCAAATACTCAAATGAAAGGACACGGATAGGTGCTCAGCTGACCTTTCGCACTTTGGAGACATTTGCATCCAATCCTTCTCTGGGTCTGTGGTGATATTTGTAAGTTTCTGCTTTCTGGACAAAAAAAATGTTCCTGGGAAAGGAAAATGAAAATGGCAAGGCCAAATCATAGACTGAGAGGTGCAAAAAACTTTTGGCCATTGAGTACTGCAGAGTTGGGAGCTCTGTTCCATTTTCATTTCCCTCCCTCTTTTTCTCAGAAAGCCACATTGAATACGGGAAGGGAATGAGTCGCAGACTTTATTTAAGTATGTATTTCTTTATTACATTTGTATACTGCTCAAATTAGTGCTGTGCACTGCTCAGGGCAGTTAAGAAGAAGCATATCCAAACTCCCCCTCCCTCATTCCCAACCTCTCATAATGAAAGAATCAGGCAAACTAAAAATTGAATAGTAAGAAACCTAAGAGAAACCCCAAACAACTAATGATCATATTAGGATAGGGTAAAGCCAATCCCACCGACACTTTAGGGGAGGATGCCTCTGAATACTTCAACAAATGGCTTGATCCAGGCTTCCCCCCCCCCCCCATATTTGTCTGAAGACTGCGTGTTTAGCCATCCTGACTGATAGCCTCCCCAGAATAGTGTTCTAGCAAAAGAGTCTGTGAAATTTGTGTGACATATTTTTCAGAGGGGAGATGGTGGGGGTTCAAGAGGAAAAGAAGAAAATTCCTCTAATGTTATGTGTGTTTCACTCATGGATTGTAGGATCCCCCTCGTTATCTAGCTAATCTTCAGAAATAATGGTGTTTGCTCTGTTGAGGGGTCTGGTTCAGTAAACTCCAAAACATTTGCTCTTAAATCAAGATTTCATAAAATCTGGAGTGTAAATTGGCTTCACGCGATGTGAACTCATGTAACTAATGTAGGCTTCTTTAAAAATATTATTATTTAGAACAAACTGACACAAGAAACCTGACATTTTATGAACTGTTATCATTACCTCTGTTTCTACATGTGTCTGTCATGTTGTGTATTTGCTTGTTGTGATTCCTGCTGAATTCATTAATTCCATTTTTTTTTCGAAAACTATCCTCCTCCAGATGAAAGGCTGCTGTGAAAAGTACAATGGAAAACCAGACAACTATGGAAGAATTTTTCCTGGTGGGACTTACTGATGATGCTACAGTCCAGATTTTCCTGTTCTTAATTTTCTTACCTATCTACCTCATTACCCTGGTAGGGAATATTTTAATTATGCTGGTAATAAGGGCTGATGCTCAGCTACGCAATCCAATGTATTTTTTCCTTGCTAACTTATCTTTCCTTGACATCTGCTATTCATCTGTAACAGTTCCAAAGATGCTTGACAACCTCCTAGCTTCAAAAAAGACAATCTCTCTTAATGGCTGCATTGCACAGATCTTCTTCTTTATTTTCATGGTTGGAACAGAGATCTTCTTACTCTCTGCAATGGCATATGACCGCTATGCTGCCATATGTAACCCACTGAGATATAACACCATTATTAGCCACCGAATGTGCCTCCAGATGGTGCTGGGTGCATGGGTATCAGGATTCATGGATTCCCTTGTTAACACTCTTTTTCTGACTGGCTTACACTTCTGTGGTCCCAACAACATCAACCATTTCAGCTGTGAGCTACCTTTGCTACTGCAGCTCTCTTGCACTAATACATTTGCCAATGAGATGGTGATTCTCACCTTCAGCATGACATTAGGGTTTGTCTCCCTCCTTCTCATTATAGCTTCCTATGTTCGGATTATTAGCACTATTCTCAAGATACGTTCTGCTGAAGGAAGGCAGAAGGCATTCTCAACTTGTGCTTCTCATCTCACTGTGGTTCTTCTCTTCTGTGGAACAGCTTTCATTAGGTACATGCGACCTGCATCAGGCTATTCAGACACACTAGACAAGCTTGTGTCAATTCAATACAGCATCCTAACCCCCATGTTAAACCCCATTATATACAGCCTAAAAAACAAAGAAGTGAAGGCTGCTTTGAAGAAGCTGTTTCAAACATGACACTAAGGAGGCCTTGGTTTTGAGACTCTCTTGATGGAAAAGAGACATAAAAAGGAAGACCTGATGTGACTAAAATCTATAGCTGTCTGTGGGTGATCACGGAACAAAGGAAGGCTAATTGCCTTAGAACAAAGGAGTCGACAAGCACAGATGTCCGAACCAGCGGAGCCTAAAGGCAACGCCCTGAGAGCTCTTTTTATTGACTTAGCATGAGTTACACAGTATGTTGTTAGAATTCAGATAGGATACTAGTTACCTAATCGCAACTAGGATTGGCTGAAATAACCCTTTGATCTTATGCTCTACCTCTAAGCAAAAGGGCAGAATAAGGGGTTACCCCGCCTGCTGGCAGCTGCCACTTCCTGCCAGGAGTGTATGCACGTCACTTGAACAGAATGCAGCTACAACCTTTAAGCAGAAGTTTCCCACAGCTGTCATTGTTGCGTTCGTGTATATATTTCTCTTCCACATCTATTGAAACTAACTTACATAGCTCGAAATGGTTGTCAGCTTCTTGAGTTTATCCTCACAGCAATCCTGTAGGTCAGGCTGAGAGAGGAAAGTGGCTGCAAAGGTACATGACTTTGCCAGTGTTTGACTGTTAGCCAAAAGGAAATCCATAGAATTGATTGCTGAATAGTAACTTTTTCAACATGTAGTTTCTTTTTATTTATGTTAATAACAGGACTTTTCCACCAACCTCCCATGTCAATCTTTGGTGCTCTATTCTAATTTGATATAGATTACAATGGTGCGAAGGAACTGTATCAGATTATATGTTCTGTTCTGAAACCTTTAATGGCATTTACAAACTACAGCAACACAAGCAAAATAGGAGAAGTAAAATTACACAAATTTCACAAATTAGGAGCGAGAAGCAGGGGACAATTTCAGAATTGCAGATAAGAAACCTGCAACAGCAGTGGTCAGGGAATTACATTCGTCCCTCATGAAAATAGATTATATGTTTCTAATGAAATACCTATATTAGAACCACAAAGCTGGAAGGGACCCTATGGATTACCGAGTCCAGCCCCTGTCAAGGAAGCCCTGTGGGGAATCAACCTTCTAACCTCTGGCTCCGCAGCCAAAGACCTGAATCGCTGAACTATCCAGCAGCTATTATTTTATTCTTGTTGTTTCCATGTTCATTCAATAAAGTTTTTTTTTTCAAAAAAGGAATATTAATTATGTGGTTAGGTTAGGTTAGGCATCCTTCAGTCTCGAGAGACTATGGTAACGTGCTCTGTATGGAGGACTTGGAACAGCGTCTAATGTGGCTGAGAAGGCCAATTCGAGAGTGACAATCCCTTCCACACTGAAGACAAACACAATCTGTCCCCTGTCCAGCTGAATAACCTGGTCTTCTCTAGTTGGGACTAGCAATTTTATGCTGGCCACAACAGAGGCTGCAATCCTGCACTCCTTTACATGAAACTGTACCCCACTACTGATGTCTGAGTCAAGAATACAATTGACTTCTGAGTAGATGTCAATAGGCCTATATTGTAAAACTGTATTTTAATATTTTATTATATAATCTCCTAGTTTGCATGCAAGACACAGTTGCATTGGTTTATATTGGATTTATTGCACCCTTGTATGTTGCCATTAAGAGGTTTTGGCTGGAAGGGACCTTTCTGGACTGAGGTGAATGTTTCTTCAGGGCCATAGAGTGCTTCTTGTTAATAGTCATGTCATACAATAACTTTTTCTTCCATATGTAACCCTCTGTGGCACACAGTTATAATGAATAGGAAGTTCAGCTTCTCTGAGTTGATGGTGGAGGTAGGTAATTTATTCATCTTTATTTATCTAAATTTTCCATGTAGCTGCCTCGACATAAATGAAATAGATGTAAATATTATCACTGAAAAAGGATACTGTCATGTTATGACTGAGTTTGCCATCAAATTCCATAGTTTATTAGTGAAGAGGATGTTGTAGACTATGAAAAGATGGTGCTTAATCTTACATTTCTGGGTGGTGACTCCTTATCTTGGACATGAGTCTCTCATGGATGGATGGATGGATGGATGGAAAAACTAAATCTAAGACTAATTCTATGTGACTAGGTGCATTCAAATCAATGGGATTTGGTTGTCTACCAGTAAATTAAGTTCTGTAGTTTTCAATGAGTCTATGCCAGGGTGAACATTAGATTTGTCCCTTTAATTTGATTCAAGACAGCCTACCTTCCTAATTGACAAAGCACAGACAGAATGTGGTATCTGCCAAGACTTATTTTTGGATTTGCACAAGGACCACATTTAATTTTTCTTGTACTTAGTCAGGGGACTTGGACATCTAGATTTGTTTATGAATGGTGGACTGCAGCAAAGAACAGAGGGTCTCACTTAATGCTATATGTATTTCTATTATTCTTTTTACATATGTCTTTATTTTACAAGATAAAGCTGCTAAGATTGTAATTTAAAGAGGAGAGGAGGCCAGTATGATTGCAGAGGAGAGAGAAGCTTCTGATCCTACATAATCTTTCACCAATTTCTTGTTAAATTAATTCCCTCCCCTTCCCAGTTCGCTTTTATTCCACTAGGGGGAAAGACATGTAAGAACAACTTACTAGAGATGATTTTTTTTTCAGAGGAACATAGCACAAAAGAAATATAAAACTCTCCACTGCTACAAAGTGCAGTTGCAAATGTCAAAACAAAGTGTCCCTGGAACATAGAATATTAAACATGTAGTTCTGCCTTATGATTGGTGAAGAGATAAAGACAGTGAGGTTGAAAAAAGCTATGAGGCTTCAGAAGCATTCTTAGGTTGAATCTATGGTGGGATGGAAAGGTAGCATGAGCACCTCCACCCCATTTAAGTGTCAAGATGGGTGCAAAACTTTGTTGGACATGGTTTCTGTGAATTCCAGACTAGTAAAACTGACTGAACCTGATTTTATTGTGTCTTGGCACAAAAAAGGACAGAAAAGCAACACCCTTCTTCCAACCCATCTGTCTTTAAATTAAATTAAATTAAATAAATTTATTGTCATTGTAAGTATATACATAGTAGACACATACAACGAAATTCACACAGACACCCAGAGACCAGACCCACATGCACACACATAAAAAAAATCCCCAAACACTCCCCACCCACTAAAAATCCCCCACTAAGAACACAAACATCTGCACCGCAGGCTAAGTAACACTGTCCAACTGTTCACTGCTGGTGCTGTTTAAATTCATTCTTAAGTGCAATTATAGCTCTGGGATAAAAACTATTCAGAAAACGTGTGGTCCGAGTCTTAATTGTTCTGTATCTTCTGCCAGATGGCAACAGTTCAAAGACGTTGTGAGCAAGATGGGAAAAGTCTCTAAGGATGTTGTGTGACTTCCTCAGACAGCGGGATGTGAAGATGTCATCCAGGGTTGATAGCTGGAGCCCGATGATATTCTGGGCAATTTTAATGGTTCTCTGTAGAGCTTTTTTGTCCGCTACAGAGCTGCTCCCAAACCATACAAGGATGCCATAGGTTAGGACACTCTCAATGGTGCTATGATAGTAGGACAGAAGTAAATGCTAAGACAAATTTAACTTCCCGAGCATTCTCAGGAAATATAGCCTCTTCTGTGCCTTCTTCACAGAGGACTGAGTTCTTGGCAGTAACCTCCAGTCAGTACTGTCTCTTCCAGATCCCTAGTTGACTTCACTG
The DNA here is from genome assembly GCA_037013535.1 of Intellagama lesueurii. Classification (NCBI taxonomy): domain Eukaryota; kingdom Metazoa; phylum Chordata; class Lepidosauria; order Squamata; family Agamidae; genus Intellagama; species Intellagama lesueurii. Next base: position 22,259,929 of record JBAJHW010000006.1, read on the forward strand.
TGGCCATTATGCATAGAGTCTGTTGCTGGTATTGCTTAAGTGCTTTTCCCAGCCAGCCAGTGCCCCATAAAGATGGCCTGGACTGATGGGTCCTCTGTGATGTTGCTTATACTCATTTTGTTTCTTGTGCTACTAGCACCTTCTTTGGGATGGAGTGGGGGCTGGTTGCCCCACCAGCCACTGAGCCACTCGGCAGTGGGGTGCAGAAGTGGGTGAGAGGGTATCAGTTCAAAAACACCCCAGCCACAACCCTTTCTGTGGGGTAGTGGATCTGCACGAAGAAGCCAGTTCAGGGGTTGTTGATGAAGGCATAGTCCACTACCCTTCAAGTGCACAGAATCAACTCCAGCTTCTTGATGGTGTGTTGGCCCAGGTCCATTCCTCCTCTGACTCAGTGGTCTTGGGATCATCAGTCTAATTGGCCTCAATGTACTCCTCCTCAGTATCTGGTCCTACTCTCCTACTTTCCTTGGCTTCCCCCCACCTCCATCTCTTCTTCCTTTCTTCCCTGTCCCACCTTCTCACACAGGTTGACCCCCGAATGGCCAATCTGTTTCTGTGCTTGACTGAGGGTTCTATTTCAGCTTCTAATGACAGGCTACTTGTAACATCCACCTTAGCCCTGAAAATCCGAGTTTTGGAAGCATTGTAAGATGTCTCCTGTGATACATGAGAGCATGTATTTTATGTTTACGTTGTAGTTTATTATTATTATTATTATTATTATCATTATTATTATTATTATTATTAATATTATTATTATTATTATTATTATTATTAATAATAATAATAATAATAATAATAATAATAATAATAATAATAATAATAATAATAATAATAATAATAATAATAATAATAATAATAATAATAATAATAATAATGAGAGCAATTTCAGGTATTTCCATTGGAAGGGGTAATACCGTAGAGCTGACAAAATTGCAAATGATAATAATACCTAACTTATATCATTTGGAATTTAGTGATATGTCTATATGACCAACAGATGACGTTGACTGTTGTGGCTACCATATCAGTAAGGTATTCCTTTAATAACTGACAGAGACCTTATCTCACTTATCTTGCACGTGCAAGACCAAATTAGTCAAAACAAAGCCAGCCTCACAATTTACAATTTGCTACCCCAGTAAAACCAATAGAAATTTCTTTAGAAAATATTTCAACCATGAACTGAGCTCAGTAGCTTACTGACACAGTAAAAAAAAAAAGAGGTTGACAGTTAACGATGAAATAAGGACTGATAAAAGGTAGCAAATACCAGTAACTGAGCATGACAACACGGGTTTGTCAAGAACAAATCCTGCCAAACTAATTTGATCTCGTTTTTTGATCAGGTAACTTCCCTGATAGACAGAGGAAATGCTGTAGATGTAGTATATCTTGATTTCAGCAAAGCTTTTGACAAAGTGCCCCATGATATCCTGATTAGCAAGCTAACTAGGTGTGGGCTGGATAGATCAAGTGTCAGGTGGATACACAATTGGCTACAGAATCGTACTCAGAGGGTGATGATTAATGGGTCCTTCTCTAACTGAGAGGAGATAACAAGTGGGGTACCCCTGGGCCTGGTGATCTTCAATATTTTTATTAATGACTTGGATGAGGGAGTGCAGATAATGCTTGTCAGATTTGCAGGTGATACCAAATTGGGTGGAATAGCTAATACCCTAGAAGACAGAAAAAAAAATTCAAAATGACCTTGATAGGATGGAGCACTGGGCCAAAAGCAGAATGAAATTCAACAGGGATAAGTGCAAAGTACTGCAGCTCAGAAAAAGAAACCAATTGCACAGTTACAAGATGGGGGATACTTGGCTCAGCAAAACTACGAGAGAGAGAGAGAAGGATCTTGGAATTGTCATAGATCACAAGCTAAATATGAGCCAACAGTGTGATGTGGCTACAAAAAAGGCAAATGCTATTTTAGGCTGCATTAATAGAAGTATAGTTTCCAAATCCCGCAAGGTGCTAGTCCCCCTCTATTCAGAACTGGTTAGGCCTCACCTTGAGTATTGTGTCCAGTTCTGGACACGGCACTTCAAACTGGAACAAGTTCAGAGGAGGGCAACAAGGATGATCAGGGGACTAGAAACCAAGCCTTATGAGGAAAGGCTGAAAGAATTGGGCAAGTTTAGCCTTGAGAAAAGAAGACAGGGGTGATATGATAGCACTTTTCAAATATTTGAAAGGCTGTCAAAAAAAGGAGGGGGCAAGATCTGTTTTTGATCATCCCAGAGTACAGGACATGCAACAATGGGCTCAAGTTAAAGGAAGCCAGATTTCGGTTAAATATCAGGAAAAATTTCTAACTGTTAGAGCAGTAAGACAGTGGAACCAGTTGCCTCGGGAGTTGGTGAGTGCTCCAACACTGGAGGCATTCAAAAACACTTAGATAATGACCTGGCAGATATGCTTTGAATATATTCCAGCATTGAGCAGGGGGTTGGACTTGTTGACCTTGTAGGCCCTTTCCAACTTCACTTTTCTATGATTCTATGGCTAGGTAAGGAGCATTTGTAGAAGGCAGAGACTCTGCTGGGGGAATGGGGTAAGATTTTATTTCCTTTAACAGGAAAGGCTATGCTGATGTGATCTTTATTTGCTTATGCTTTAGTTTGTTAGGAAATTTTGTTAATGTGACTTATTTAATTGAGATTTACTTGACTTAGTTAATATTTTGCATTACTTTTGTTATAACTTGAAATACTTAACTAACATCCTACTATTTGTTGCGACATATTGTATTAATTCCGGACATATAAATTTTGGGAAAATATCACACACACACTGCATGCTTAATGAATAAAAGAAGACAAAGTTGAGATTTTTCTGAACTAGAGATGGACAAACTAGCAAAATGGTGGCAACGAACTAGCAAAATCATGAATTTATGAACTTTTCCCAAACAAACCACAAATCAGTTCATCCGTTCATTGGGGTGTTTTTTTTGTAGACAGCCCAGTGGCTGTCTAAAAAGAAGTCCTGTCTCCATGCCCCCACAGCCTGCCCTGTGCCCCCTTCCCACTGCCCCCATTGCCGTCCTACCTTTTTTTCCCACTGCCTCCTTCACCACCACCACCATCGCTACCGCCATCTTTTTTTAGAGGCAGCCTGGCTGGCTCCTGGCTGGCTGGCTCTGTGCATGTGCCCACCTTTCAGCTGAGGTGGCTCTTTAAACAAACAAACAAATAAAAGCCAGGCTGCCTCAGCGGAGCCTACCTCTCCGCTGAGGCGGTCAGTTTTGTTTTGCTTTTTTAAGACAATGGAGGAAGTGGGACTAACACTCTCCCTTCATCAAGGGTGGCATACATATGGTAACAGAACATCTCAAAATGTCTTCTTTCATCCTTTGCTATAGAAGCATAGGTGGGCATGAGCCACTAGCAAATATCTTGTTCACATGAGTTACACCGCATAAGATTGATGATGTCTTGAGCTGGAACATATTTTGTAGAAAGCAGACACAGATGGACACATAAACAGAGCTAGCACAGAAGGATCCAATGACTGCTGAGAAAGATGCAAACAATCATCCTAGTGCTTCACATATGGAAACAAAGCAGCAGTTCCTAGTTTGGAGGAGAAGATGGTCCGTGGTGAGCAAAATATCCTTCTTTGCATCAGGATTTTCCTTCACGTCAGTAAGTTCCTCATCCTCCTATGCAAAGATATATGAGTCCAGAGTAGCTCAAGGACTGCTGGTCATCTGTTCCCTGAAGAATCCATGAAAAGGTTTTGAGGAAATTCAAAGCTGCAATTAGTTCCACTCTGACCTTCTCAAAAATCAAGAGTTACGAGATTGGAATCAGTATGAACTGAGAGGGCAGGGGGAGGTAGGAACAACCATGTATTCTACATGTCCATTTTATTTCATATGGCTTCACCCTGAGGACAATCTCAAAAACCTCTCAATTTTAGTTTATTGACTCAGAGGAAGATGGAGTAATGCTCAGGTGCTGTAGAAGATGATTGTTGTGATACTGTACAATTTGATTCAATGGGAAGTTGTGAGTAGGGATTCGTGAGGAATTTTGTTTTTGCAAAGACAGACTTTTCCATAGTGTGGACATAATTATTCAGGAGCATTCATAATTTTTGAAATGATAATAAAATAAATCAAACTATGATTAGAATGTATATTACTGTATTAGGAAAAACAGTTAACATACATGTTTTTAGACAATGCCTATTTATACTGTATTAAATAAAATGCATAAGAAAGAAATGTTTTATATTTATTAATATTCAAGTTACAGTCCTTCTGCAATCAACAGAAGGGTACCAGGCATTGATAAAATAAGTGGGTCTTTATGTACCACCTGTGAAACAGAAATACTGTATCAACTTATTTGAATCCACAACCACATAGATTTTTCATTGCAATTATTATTTAAGCTATTTGAAGCAATCACCAATCACTTTTCTGCTCATCAAGGCTACCCAAAGCTTCCCAAAACAAACTTTCCACGTGAGAGTCACATTGTTCCTTCAGTTTTTGAAGATCACAGTTCTAGTAACCATCAACAAATTCTGAACCACTTCTTGTTTCGTTGTTGAACCACTTCTCTATCTGTGCATCTGTATAATTTGGCAAAATTGTCAGAGGGTTAGATAATATAGAAATGTTTCGATATTGATAACATTTCCCACACAAACAATTCATTAAGGAACATTCCAATCAGTTTTGTTGTTTTCATATTTCCTGCACCTCCTTTCTCATAGATGTGACTCAATCAGTAGAGTGTCAAATAGCATTTTTGTACTGGTTTGCTTTCATACTAATGCAGACTAAACATGCTGGACATTGTCTGAATTCACAGAAAGATGTAAACATGGGATGGAATGATGTTCAAAATACATACAGTAGGCTAGTTCACCCATCGATTGCTTACAGGTTGAGTTCCTTAGAGAGTTCAAGATTTTTCTGACAGATGTTCATTTTAAGGAATATTTTCTTCAAGGCTGTTTTTATCTCTTGGTTCCTCAGAGTGTAAATAATTGGATTGAGCATAGGAGTAACCACACTGTACACCATAGCCACAAGTTTGTTCTGGTCAAAAGAGGAGTGGTTGGTTGGAGTAACATACATGAAAATCCCTGTTCCATAATACAGGGAGACAACAGTGAGATGAGAGGCACAAGTGGAGAAAGCTTTCTGACGTCCATAAGAGGAGGGTATCCTCATTATGGTTATACTAACATATATATAAGAAACAATGGTGCACATGGATGTGCTCAGAATCACAAAAGCACAAAGAAAGAATACAGTCCTCTGAATAAGTGTTGTGTCAATGCAAGCCAGTTTCAGCAGTGGTAGAATATCACAAAAGAAATGATTGATTACATTGGGCCCGCAAAAGGGTAGGTTCACCAACATTATGGCAGCTACCAAAGGAAGCAGACAGCCTCCTGCCCAGCAGCTCATCACAAGAGATGCACAGACATTTTTATTCATAATAACCACATATCTCAGAGGGTAGCAGATGGCCACATATCTATCATATGCCATCACTGCAAGGAGGAAACACTCTGTTGTCACAAGGACGAAAAAGAAATAGGACTGGAGGATGCAGACTGCCAGGGAAATGGTGTGGGCCTCCCTTAACAAGATGGATAATAATTTGGGGACGGTTGAGGATGTATACGCTATATCCAAGAAAGATAGATTTCCTAAAAAGAAGTACATGGGGGTTTGAAGGTGGCTGTCTGTCTTAACTGATATGATTATGATTAGGTTGGCAACGATGGTGAGAATGTACATAGTGAGGAAGAGAAAAAACAACGCCATTTCTACCTTTCTCGTATTAGAGAAGCCTAGAAGAATGAACGTTGTCACTGTGGTATGATTCAGAGGTTCTGAAAGCCACCATTCTGGCATCTGCAGGAGGGAAATAAACAAGTAGACAAACAATGTTGCAGGTGAATATATTAAAATGTAAAAAATATGCAGATCTTCGTTGGCTTATTCTCATCCTCTTCTCCCATCAGAGTACAGATATGTCCAAAAACCACACATAGGAAGGGGAAATCCTGGCAAATATCAATTTGAAATCTATCAGTAATGCAGTTGCTGTTCCCATATAGCAGAAGGCTTATTTCTGAGTAGGTATGCATAGGATTTAGGAATGAGATGAAATCTTATTATTGCCAAAATTTTCGTGTAGAGTTTTCATCTTGGCAGACAACATCTGAAGGATTCTCCAGCCTCAGTAAGGGATGTAATATCAAGTATAAAAGAGAGATGCCAGATCCTAAATCCTCCATGGTGGATTTATGCAAAACATGTTTTGTTTAATAACCCCTGTCTTTGTTGAAACATACTGTTATTTTCTATTTCTGGAACTAAGCACACATACAAGCGCACACCAAGCAGAACAGGAGAGGATGACCTATCCTAAATACCTAAACAACCCAATTGTGACTAATACTCTCATTAATTCATGCAGCAAAGCAACAGTTATCACATTTACCAACACAGCACATTTAAGCAAATGTGGGGAAAAGAAGTTCAGATTTGTAACACCAGTTTTGTGCCATGCACAAGCACCAGAAATAAATTCTTAGAAAGTAGATCCACAAGCTTAATTGGTGAAAGAAGGAGAGGTTTTATTCCCATGATTCTTTTGTTTCCCTCATATGGCTTCAGCCATTTCGTTACATAAGAGAGCTAGCAGTGCTCCTTTTCTGCTTTTCCCTGACAAACTAGTGGGACAAAAATCTGTGTTTAGTCCCAGCTATCACCAGGCATTAAATAAATGGCATTTTTAAAGTGAACAGAAATGTAAATTCTATTGATTCAAAGGGTCTGCTCTACTTGGGCTTATCAATTACTTACTTCTCTGAATTCTATTGCACCTCGTTTTTTACATTTGTATTTTCTTCCAAAGGAAGCACTCCATTTTTCTTCCCAATAATCAGTCCTAGTACAAAGTGGTGGTGGTGACTGCTTTTCTGTGCCATCAAGTCACCTTTGACCTATGGGGACTCTATGAATGAGAAATTTGCAAAATGTCCAGTCCTCAACTGCCCTGCTCAGCTTTTGTAAATTCAAGCCTGTGGGTTTCTTTAGGGATTCAGCCCATCTCATATTTGGTCTTCCTCTTTTCTGGCTGCCTTCCACCTTTCCCAGCATTATTTTCTTTTCCAGAGAATTTTGCCTTCTCGGCATGTGCCCAAAGTAGGACAGCCTCAGTTTCAACATTTTTGGCTTCAGAGATAGTTCAGACTTGATTTGATCTAGCACTCACTTGTTCCTTTTTCTGGCAGTCTGGGTATCCATAGAGCTCTCTTCCGTCACCATATTTCAAATGAATCATTTGTTCCTGTCACCTTTCCTAACTGTACAGTTCTCACACCAATACATAGTGATCAGAAAAAAGAGGTGATCTTATGTCTTGGTCTCCAGGTTGGGTGCATACTTATGCCAATAAATACAAAGTCAAAAAAAATAAAAAGACCCACTAGCTTTTTAAAGCTTCTTAGGTGGAAATCCTATGTGCACTCCCTTGGATGTAAAACATATTAATCTGAAAGAGATTTCCTTCCTAGTAAACATGAGTAGAAATGTGCCAAAGTTTTATGTTTAACTTCTCCATTGTAATATATGGAACAGACAGCACAATGTTATCAAATTCCATTCATCGATAAGATTACTCAATGCAAAGTCTTAATCCTTGAGGGGTGGATAGCGGACAGTTTAATGTTCTTAATTTAGGAGAAATGTTCCCTGGGTTTCTTTGCCTGAAGCAGTTGGAAAGGCTACAATTGAACACATTATCTGCTGGATAGCTTAGTGGTTTAGGTTCAAAGGTGGGGGATTCAGTTCCTCACTGTGCCTCCTTATTGGGGATGCACTTGGGGCTGTACAAAGCCAGTGCTTGGAAGTTTGATTCTCCACTGTGACTTCATGACAGGGGGTGGACTTGGTGATCTGGCTCTACAGTTCCAAGATTATCATATTAAGATTATATTGGCTTAATTTATAAAACTATGTTTAAATAAACAATAGCTGTTGTATAGCTTTTTGGTTGAGGCAGCTGGCTGCAGAGACAGTGGCGGGGAGATAAATTCCCCACTGTGCTTTCCTGACATGGGCTGGACCTGGTGATCCATAGGGTTGCTTCCAGCTCTCTGGTTCTAAGATCATCATTATTATTAAGATTGTATTGCCATATTTTATAAGACCGTGATAAAATAAATATTTTGTTTTCTGTCATCATTTGCTGTGAGGGTCTTCTTTTTGAGGAAGAAAATCAGGAACCATAAAATTAAAATTAATTCCTAAATAGTATTCACTACACGCAAATCAACACCCACACACACATATATATGTATTTATATATATATATAAATAAAGCCAGTAGGCTTACCTTAAAGAAATAAAATGACCACTTTAAGATATTTGAGATCAGCTTTGTTCTGATGTGTTCTTTTTGTTGTATGGATATGAATCCATGAACTAGGGCCACAGGAAGTATTACCAGATACATTAAAATAAAATAATCCTGTCTCTGGTACAATGAAAATGGAAGAAATCAATCTGTGTCAGAGATTCCCCCCCCCCCTTTAGCCATCTTAAATAGTGCCTTTTTATTTCACAAGAAAGTGTGGACAGGATCTAAAACCTTTTGCAATTATCTCCATCACAGTTGAAGGTCTTTGGGGGTTTGGTTGATTGGGTCCCAAGTGGCCATGAAATGAGTTCATGTTAGAAACTTCACCTACCTAGGAGCTTGTTAAGCTAACTAACATGTTCCCAAGTGAGAGTGAGATACTAGTGATGCCAATCTTGCTTTGGTATATGGTGAAATTATTCATCAAATTCAAGTTCCATTGCTAGGTTCCTGGTCTATCCATGAGACCACCACCCCAGTGATACAACCCCTGGTAATTTGCCTGGAGGACTTCAGATATTAAGTGGCAACATGAGAAAACTCAGTTGGCCTATTCTATTTCCAGCAACCCAACAAATAGAGACTTATCCAGAAGTCTCGAAACTGGGATTCCTATGAAATTTTGGTGGTTAGCAGAAGGTATGTCTCATGTGCTTACCTTACTATGGCTTAGCATTAAGGCTAAGGTGAAGAACATTTTTCCTCTATAGATGGATGGATCCAGTGTTATGGTTATTTGGCCCCTTAACTTGAAAAATCTGCCTTTAAATCCCTGCAGATATTTCCCTTTATATTTCCCCTAATATAGGAAATCTTAATTGCAATTCTCCGATAGTATGAAATGATCTCCATGTACATTTTCCCAAAGTGATCATTATATATGCGGGTCCCCTCCCCCCAAAATGCACATTTTTTGTCAGTGTTGAATTAGGCTGTAACATTTGGAAAACTGGATTTTAGAACACAACTGCTGTCTAGGTTGTGTATCAACTGGGATTTTGCTGAAAAGCAAATATTTCATATCACATATAAACCAACAGAACATTTTCCCTTCTCTTTCCCCCCCTTGAAGATTTTCAGGACTAGTGAAAGAAATATTTTCCCAAGAATTGTTGAGCACTCCCCTGGAAATGCTAATATGTTTATTTATATTATATTAGATTTTCTGTTTCGTATAAGTCTTATGTCGGTTCTGCCAGTGCTTGTCACTGGGCAGAGCTCCTTTGCCCTCCCCTCGGGATAGCATGAGACGCGCTATTCTTGTAGTTAGTCCGCTCCCCCATGTGCTCGGCCTCTTTCGAGGCTTGCATCCCACCCGCCCACCCAATATCCAGTGTGAGTCTGACTGTTTGTCCTATTGGGGCCAGATAGGAATTTTTGACCCACTACTCAATTAGCTGAAGTAGTTGCGGGGATTTTACGCCTATCCCACACTGGCATGTGGTTAATATAGCTCCATTGCTATTTAATTGTTTTAACGTTTGGTCACACGGCGGGTAGTGCAGAAGGAAACTGAATCGGTGAGTGCCCATGGAGTTCAAGCAGTGCATAGCGGGTCTGAACATTCGGCACTGTGGATCGTGAGATTACAGTGCTGGGAGGAAAGATCTTCTGGGGCCCTCCCCAGGTTGAGGGCCGCCAAAGGCTGGGGGCTTGCATGCCTGTGGGGGGCTTGATATTTCGCTGGCCAGGGTCATGCTGTCTTAGGGACAGCATGACAATGGGGCATGGGACTCGCCCGTATAGGTTGGTGAGGGGGTCCTGTGAGACCTTTGGCACCAAACCTGATACCGCACTACCACAGGCCCCTGGTTTCTAAGCCATAAGTTATGGCATGTTGATTTAATAAAGTGTGGCCCTATTTATACCCATCACCTGTGTCTTCCCTCATTATTCTGGAGTGGGAGGGCAATGTGCTGTACATCAAATAAGTGTGTGGCAACATTTTAATGGCTAGGTTGATGGTAGTTATCCTTTTGCACCCTCAGTGTTTTGGACTAAAAATCCTTACAATTGGACATCTTGACTAGCACAAATGGGCATTCTCTTTTTTACAGACAAATACAAGCAATCCAATATAGATGTTGTTGTGCCTCCATAAGGTATGATGTGGATCAGTTTGATGTTTACTTCTCTTGTGTTGTCTTAAAAGAGGGTGGACTATTGTAGAGATTAAACAAAAAAATGATCAATTAACTTTCTCATGCAGCTACCTGGGAGGATATGGGTTTTGTAGTACTTGCTTTTCAGAGTTCCACAGGTGTCAAAGATCTCAGTCTGAGAACCAGTCAATTGCTGTGGCTTACAGGGAGAACAAGTCAAGGCTACATCTCAAGAGTGATATAAACACTGAATTCCATCCTAATTGCTTACCAGCCTGGGAACAGGAGAGACTGGACATCTTCAGCAGTCACTGAAGATCCCATCAGGAGTGGCAGCCCTCTGGAGACCACAAGGATGTGGGAAAATTGAAGGCACAGAGACAAAAGTGAAGTAATAAGGAAATAAATTTTATCTAAGACTCTTAGGAAAGGCTAAACAGGACATCCCTAGTAAAGCAACAAATTACTAAAACTACATAACAAAACATACAAAAATAGTAAAAGCAAGTTGGGTACTGGCAGCTCAGGCAATGTCCATGGCAAGCACACACAGTCTCTGCCTTGCTCTGTCAGTCTACATTTGTGTGTGTGCCTCTGTGTCAGTCAAAAGCAATCAACCCCTTTTGTAGAGCCTTACCAGGAAAAGAAACAGAACTCATTGGCTCTAAAGTAGGCCATACTTCCATGTGAGATCCATTTAAGTTAAGACAATCACACTAACCCCATAATGACTGGGATGTAGATCTTGCCATATCCCAAAAAAGGGTGTATGCCACCTCAGTGGCTGGAATCCTTCATGGATATCTGCAAACATCAGCTATCTCAGATCTGTAGCATTGTCATTACAAATGTAGTGTGTAGGATTTTTCACAATCAAATTCTTTGCTCACCAAAAAGTGGCAATGTGTCTTCAGAATAGCATGCAAGTGTACTCATTGCCCGCCCAGCCCGGAATAAAGAGACGAGACACGTAATATCGGTTAACTGGGCCACAATTTTATTAATTTTATTAAATTTTAGTTCCCCTTTCACAAGGGGGCCTACCGTAGTGCAGTTCTGGTCTGTGGCTGGAGTCACTTTGACGTTCCGGTCCAGACCCTTACTTAAGTGAATTCCTATACCGGAAGCATGCTGTCCTACCTTACAGCATGCCCCCAGGCATAATGTAACTGGGATACCCTGCTTCCCCTCCCCTCAGCTAACTTCCACTAATTCCAACCTGAGAGGAGGGGTGCTTGGCACCCCCTGATTGCCCACTTTTGAATTCACTTGAACCTATTCCTTATGCACTACCTGCCATGGCAATGGGGCTACAACGTATGCCCTGTGCCCCCCACCATGCCGCAAATTTCGGCCTGAAGGCCCCCTTGTAAATCCCTTAAGAAAATGTCTAATCCCATGTCAGATAAGTGAACTCCATCTGGCCGATACAATAGACTGGTGTGCTATAACTGACCCTAAACCCTGCTTAATGGCTCTACCAACTTCCCTATTCACCCCTTTTCATGCCCTATCTATATGCTTGGGGTCACAACTAACTCGCCACATGCGCCTAGGAATAATGGCTGACCACACGACACGAGTCACCGGACAGCTGGCTGCAAAGACCTTAAGGTCTGCCAGAATCTGCAGTATCAAAGACTTGTCCAGTTTCCGAGCCAAGTCGTTGCCACCAAGGTGGATCACCAAAATGTCCAGGACCACCTGTGGGGTATCCAGTGGGACCACATTGAGGAACCTGTCCCATAGCAGGCCTCGTCGCCCCCTCCAGTCCAATGAAACTAGAGCGCCAAGTCCCAGGTTTCGACCCCAACTGGTCTGACTGGCGTACTTCGTTGCCCAAAACAGGTAACTGTGCCCAACCAACATAACACGAACACAGACCAAAGGTCTCTGTGGGCCTGGAACGAGAAAGAATCCGAACAAAAACACAGCAGCACCTATAACTGTGGCAAGGGGCTCACATAATCAGAATACCTGCGTGAAGCCCACCTTCCCACCTTCTTGATGTCCTCCTGTCCGTAGCCTAGAGCTGCTGCTGTAGACGCCGCCCCTATACGAAAGGAATGTGTCCTGAAGTGCCACCCTTTTATTCTGGCCTTGCATAAGGCCTGAGAGGTGACTTCCCACAATTTATATTTTGTGAGGAGCGACCTATCCTCATGCCTAAGAAATCCGCCCTCATCATCCCCTCTAAACTGTAAATAATCTCGTGTGGTGTTTAAGGGGCAAATTTCCTTTATTGAACAGTGCCCGAGCACAATAACTTTTCCTTTTCCCTGTTGATCAGTTTTTGATCTTCACAAATGAATAACTGACTTTCTGATAATAGCACATCCTTCCTCTGCAAAGAGAATAGGGATTTGTCAGTTTTTGCAGAGGAGACCAACTTGCTTACTCTGAGGGCTCCAAAAAACGCGATGAGCGTTGCAGTTTTAAACAGGCAAGCCTTGAAGTGATCCCTACAAACCAAAGGCCAAATGCTTGCCAAACTTGCTAAGACAGTTGGTGAAAATGGCGTATGAGCATCCTTCACACTCCCTCGCTCCCTACTCCAACCTTCTATCATTTTCTTTATCGGAAAATCCACAGAGTAGCCCCTACACCCTTGGACTTTGGCATAAAATGCCAAAGCAGACATACGCCCCTGTATCAACCGAGGTGCTAACCCTCTGTGGTGCAGGTGCACCGCAAATTGTATCATATGGTCACCCATTGGCGGCCAGTCTTGACACAGTCCTTCTTTCTCTCGAAAAGGGAAGAACTCCGCACAGACTGCTGTATAACTATGCTTCGTGCTAGGAGCTACAGCTAAGCTCATTGCTCTGTGTGCCTCAGCCCGCCAAGAGTCCATACCTCGATCAGCAGCACGTCCGGTTGACCCTGTGCCCCCGGTGCCAACGCCCTGAACCGGTCCATCTGTAGGCAGGACAGGGTGTCAGCTATGGCATTGTCAATACCCGGAACATGACGGGCTTGAAAAACTACATTGAACTGCAAACAATGTAACACCATAGCCCTAACTAATCCCATTACCCTTCCTGACCTAGATGTCAGTGAATTAACTATGTGCACCACCGTCTGGTATCGCACCAGAAGGTGACCACCGAGTTGGCCCATCACTTGCCCCATAGCCACAACGCCCCTACAATCGGGAATAGTTCCAAGAAAGTGAGATCTCTGGTAAATCCCAGCGTGTGCCACTCCTCAGGCCATGTTCCGGCACACTAGTGACCTCTGAAAAAGATACCATAACCCAGTGAACCTGCAGCATCTGTTTGCACTTGAAAATCTGAACCCAACCTGACTTCGTCCCTCCAAAAAGAAGTTCCATTAAAACCCTGGAGGAATTGTAGCCACACCTTCAAATCCTCTTTCATGGCTTGGGTTATCCACCTTTTGTGATGTGGCCTTTTAAGGCCTTTCATCGCCTCACATAGTCGCCTGAGAAAAGCCCTGCCTGGAGCCACCACTTTGCAGGCAAAGTTCAAATGTCCTACAACTTGCTGCAACTCTCTTAGGGTGGTCTTGTGCCACTCTAACATACTCTGCAGCCACACCTGCAGGTCACTCAGCTTTTCCTCTGGCAATCTACTAGCCTGATGCACCGTATCAAGCTCAATTCCCAGGAAAACCCATTTCTGTTTAGGACCTTCCATTTTTTTCTTCTGCTAAAGGGACCCCTAAGTCCCTAGCCAACTCCTGAAATGCAGACATAAGCTCCTGACACTGTGATGTGCCCCAAATCCCACAAAACAAAAAGTCATCCAAATAATGGACAACTCTAGCGCCCCTAACTGTTTGCCTAAGAGCCCATTCCAAAAAGGAACTAAACTGCTCAAAAACTAAACAAGATATTGAACATCCCATCGGCAACGCCCTATCCATATAATAACTTCCTTCAAAAGCAAAGCCCAGAAGATCAAAATCATCTGGGTGGACTCGAAGAAGCCTAAATGCCAATTTTATATCACATTTCCCTAATTCTGCACCAATCCCGCAACTCCACGCCATGCGCACCACTTCGTCAAAAGACGTGTACCGCATGCTGCATAGCTCTTGCGGGATTTTGTCAATAACTGAATCCCCTTCAGGAAACAACAAATGGTGAATTAACCTAAACTCACCAGGTGCCTTTTTCGGTACAACACCCAATGGGGACACACGCAGAGGCTCAACTGGGGGAACTGGGAAAGGACCTAACACCCGTCCCTCCTTAACTTCCTTATCTATTTTCTTCCTAACTATCTCCTCCTGTCCCCTGACAGATTTCAAATTATTGGACCATGCGGCCACTCTAGTGCCCGTGACCGGTATATGAAAACTGAACGTGAAACCATCTAACAAAAACTGACCAACCCTTTTGTCTGGGTAGCGTCTAAGCCACTGCTCCAAAATTGGTACTTTAATCAGGCTAGGGCCCTATCTGTACATTGGCTGGGGCTGAGGGTGGCTTACGATTACCCCCGGAGTCCCTACCCATGTTACCCCCTGGTCGTCCCCTTGGACAAGCTGCTGAGGCATGTGGACCATTACAGATGGAACACTGGTGCCGAAACCTACACGGTCTCCTATTGCATGACCCTCGGGCATTGAATTCCCAGCAAAACAGGTGGGGTTGAACCACCTTACCCTCTGCAATGCGGGAATTACTGGCTTGTGCCCTTTGCACCAAATGCCCACTATTGAATCTGTCACCCAGTACTGGGCGGGATGGGGTCATCAACCTAAGCCACAGGGCATCATGCGGGACATCCCAGCGCATGCTGGTTCGCAGTGCAGCCTGCATACGGAGCCCCTCATCATAAAGAAGCCCTGCGTGGCTAGGGAAATCCACGTAGTCTCTATAGATAAGGTCCATATATTGGATCAACGCCAAGGCCCTTTCAGGGTGTGCACAAACCACTGTTCCTGCGTAAATGAAAAACCCAGGCAACCAATTTGCCCAGCATCTATCTGGTTTACGCCTACGTAGCTTCTCTTTCTCCCTATCTTCTTCCTTATCCTTCTTCTTCTCTTCAATTTCTCCATTTAGTAGTTCAAAAAATCAACATACTTACCTTTTCAAATCTTTTCTACCGTGGCTGGAAGAAGGTGATCTCCCAAAGGCAGGGACTGGTCACCTTCTGGGAGTGCACTCCTAGCCACAGAATTATACCCTGTGTCAACTACAGACGGGGGGGCTGTACCCCCAGTACCTGCCATCACACCAGCCTGCTGCATATAAGCTTGATTCGGGGTTGTGCCCACGGCACACCCCTGCAAAGTGGGATGACCTAGAACTGGTGTTTGCAGAGGTAAGGCCGAAGGGACCGGCACCATAAGGATCCCGCTACCCCATGGCCAAACACTCCCATATTGTGTAGTACCCGGTGTAATGGTACCCTCACCTGGTTGTGCCACTCCCGGCAACACCGAAAGTGCACTTGAAGGCGTTGGCTGCCCCAGTGCAGCACCCAGCACCCGCTCTGGTTTCTGCATCCGATCCTTGTTGATCTGCCTCAGCCGCCGCAGATGCATCCTTCTGCGCCTCCTCGCCAGTTGTTTGTGTTTGCGTGCTGGTTGATGCCAAGCTTGATCCGCCGCACTGCTGCTCCACCGCCCGCGGTCCTCTTTGTTGATTCACTGGTGTCCCCTCCACTGAGGGCGAACCTGATGGGCTGACACACTCCGCCTCCAAAATAGCAACATGAGATTCCCCCATTCTTTTGAGCTCAGTCATTTTCTGCGCTTTTTGACTCCCTCCGGGACCTGCGCACGGCTAGCGTACTATCACCCTCGCGCCTTTGTGTTCTTTCTCGCTCTAACACACTTAGCTTTTCCCATATAGACCTATAGTCCAGCCATTCCTCATCTTCCGAAGAGGAGATGGCTGGTGGCGAATGCGGGGGGGCTTTGCGCTTAGCTGGCTGTTTCCCTTTCTTTCCACCCTGATTCTTTTTAGGTCCCATAGCTAAATTAATAGTTTTTTTCCCCGGACAGGCGTTAACAATGCAAAATATAAAACAACCAAACGTCCAACTCTTAACTGGTCCTTTATATTAATAATCCCAATCCTATCAATATTGAAGTACACCCTTTGCCTAATTGACTATTTATATCCCCAAACACACACATATATGTAGATATAGTCCCAGCTATAAGGTGGCATACATTTATTTATACAACCTATTCAATTATTTATGTATTTTATCCTAAATAGCCCCCAATCAATTGATTAGAGACTTAACTAACCAACTAACTTGAATATAAAGTCCCTGTGCTAACAGTCTAACAATCCTATGTTCCTAACTATATTTATTTATTATAATATGGCTGTTTTATATATATATATACCCTCTACAAAGCTCCCCCCCAATTAGCCAATCCCATATAATAAAGCCTGTCCCCTTCAGAAAAAAACCTTGGAGACAATAAACTGGAGCTTCACGCTGGAAGCCCAGCTCCGTCTCCTATTATTGTTATTATTATTTATTTATTATTATTATTTTTAAATTAAGTAATTAATTTTTTTTTTAATATCCAACTCCAGAGAGAAGCCTGCAAAGGCTCTCTCTCCTCACAAAAGCAATAAAATCAAACCCTGCTGGGTCTGAGCCGATGCCCAGCCACCTCTCTCCTTCACTCCTCTTCGTGCAACCACGCGGTCAAAAATGAAACCGCCTGGTCCGTGCTGCGCTGCCAACCATCCTCCCCAAATTCAAAGCGATGAAGAGACTGGCGCTGGGCTGGGAAGCCTTCTTAAGGCTTCTGGTCTTGCCCTACTTAGCCAGCCTTGTGATGCCTCGTCTCATCCAGTTGGGCGGGCAAAACAGCCCCACGTCAGGAGCTGCACGCCTCACGGAGAGGCCGTTGTATATATCTGGGCAAAAGAAAAAGCAACGTGTGCTGCTTATACACCCCATTGCACTTCAAGCACTCTCTGGGTGGTTTACAAGTTAATTATGCAGGCTACACATTGCCCCCCCCCCCCCAGTGATCTGGGTACTCATTTTACTGACCTCAGAAGGAAAGAAGTCAACCTTGAGCTGGCTACCTGGGACTGAACCCAGGGTTGTGAGCACAGTTTGGGCTGCAGTACAGCAGTTTAACCACTGCACCATGAGGCTCTTCTAAGGCAAGGTTCAGCAAATGGCTTTATTTCCAAAAATTGTCAAATATACTTTTAACACATTCTTTACCCTCCAAAGCATGGGCAAGAACTGTAGTCTAGAGAGAGGAGGAGAAAGGAAGCAGTTGTTTCATGTGGACAAGTCTGCTCAGGTAACATTGGAATCCAGTTATTAGATTTACTTGTGGAAACCAATCTGGAACAACTATGCAATGTAGAGTGAAAACTGAAAGGCACGGCGTCAATATTGGAAAGAATAGGACAAGCTTTAATATGTGACGTGAAACTGCGGGGCAGTCTAAGGTCTCAACGTCCACAAAAGTTTTGAAAAAGGATAGTCTCTGTTCTAGAGTTTTAGGAAGGGAACAAAAATCACAAACAACTGACTAACTTGTGTAATGCAAAAGCAGAAACACTGAGCACACAAGAGTAAAGAAAAGTGAATTTGAGAGTAAACCTTTTTCTTCGCTACTTGAGATAATCCAGTGATAAAGTTTCTGCATGAAACTGAATTATACACAGTAAATTTATGTTATCCAGTGAGTTCATTGTAACTGAATCCAAAGCACCCAAGAATCTCTGTTAGAAAGTTTTTTAAAAAAAATCCCAAATTATGGTACATAGTACTGGATCAGGTCAACAATTCATGAAGAAGTAAATACAGATATCTTTTGAACAGCTGGAGTTAACTAGGGGCCAGTATGCATAAAGTCTGTCACTGGTGTGGCTTAACTTTTTCCCAGCCAGTTAATGCCCCATAAGGATGGCCTGAATAAATGCATCCCTGGAGGTGTTGCTGCATCTTTTTTTAAATTATTATTTCTTGTGCCTCTAGCACTTCCTTTAGCTTGGGTAGGGATCTGGCTGCCCCATCAGCCACTGAGATCTTCAGTGAGGAGTATGGTACAGAGGCAGGTGAGAGAGCATCAGCTCAAAAACACCCCAGACACAACCCTTTCTGTGGGGTAGTGGATCTGCATGAAGATGCCAGCTCAGGGGTCCTGGATGTAGGCATAATTCACCAGCCTCTCAGTGCAAAGAGCCAGCTCCAGCTCTTTGATGGTGTCGCCTAAGGTCCCTTCCTCCTTCGACTCAGTGGACATGGGGTCATCAGCCTCAGTGTCCTCCTCCTCAGTATCTGTCCCTACGTTCCTACTTGCCTTGGCTCTCCCCCCCCCCACAACCTCCAT
This sequence comes from Intellagama lesueurii, assembly GCA_037013535.1. Lineage (NCBI taxonomy): Eukaryota > Metazoa > Chordata > Lepidosauria > Squamata > Agamidae > Intellagama > Intellagama lesueurii. The sequence continues at coordinate 22,278,743 of JBAJHW010000006.1, forward strand.
CTCTTCCTCCTTCCTTCCCTGTCCCATCTTCTCACACAGGTGGGCCGTCCTCTTGTCCCAGGATGGCCAACCTGCTTCTTCATCTGCCTGCACTTGCCTGCCCCCTGAAAATCTAGTTTTGGAAGCACTATAAGATGTCTGTTGTGATAAAAATAAGATTGATTTCAGATATATCCATTGAAGGAGAGATATCACAGATCTGACAAGATTACAAATGATGCACAGGCCATAGTATTGAAGTCATATAATGATACCTGACATATATTGTTTAGAACATGGAAATGTGTCTATGTGACCTGACAGATCAATAAAGGGAGAGAGTGGAGGATGGCAGCAAAACTGACAAACAAGATGTGGTGAACCTCAGAAAGCACCTTCACCAAAAGTGTTTCCATTGACACAGTGTCATTATGCTTAATGTGAGATTAATGTCAATGTTGTATGGGATTTATGGCATTTGGAATAGGAAAAGGAAAAATGTAGTAGCTCATTTCAACTCCTTTTTACTTTAGCTCTATCCAGATTTCCGCATTGTTTCTAATATGCAAGTGATGAAGAGAGAGCACCATCCTCCTCCCCATAGTTTTCAACATACAGAAGCAACAATCTGAAGAGGGTTAGGCTGACCTATCTCAGTAGTTCTACATGTGAACCAGGACATGAAAAAAAAAAATACAGTGCACAGGCTTAAATGGAGTAATTACACAGACACAGTTGCCTACAATGGAGGAAGTGGAATTAACCCTTTGTCAAGTACAGAGCACATATGGTTACAGAACACCTGAAAATGTCTCCTTTTATCCTTTGGTGTAGATGTTGCCTACTAGTGGACACACATCTCTTCTTTTAGAGTGTAGGTACGTATATGAGTGTCTAGCAGAAATCCTGTTCACGTAAGTTACACCACATAAGACTGATGATGTCTTGACATGGAACATTTTTTGTAGAAAATAGACACAGATGGACACATAGACAAAGCTAGCACAGAAGAATCTGAGTGCTAAGAAAGATACAAATGATCGTCCTAGTGTTTCACATACAGAGACGAAAGTGACAGTTCCTAGTTTGGGACAGAAGATGGTCAGTTGTGAGCAAAATATCCTTCTTTGCATCAGGATGTTCCTTCACATCAGTAAGTTTCTCATCTTCCTATGCGAGGATATACTACTCCACATTAGCTTAAGGACTGGTGGTCATCTGTTCCCTGAAGAATCCATAAAAAGGTTTTTGAGGACTGCTTATTATTCAAAGCTGCAGTATGTTCTACTATGACCTTCTTAAAAATCTAGCTTTACCAGATCGGAATCAGTATGAACTGAGATGTGGGGGGAACCCAAAACAACTATGTCCTCTACATTTCCATGTTATTTCATATGGCTTCATCCTGAAGACAAACTTGAAAACATCTGGTTTCAGTTTAGTGGCTCAGAGGAAAAAGAAGTAATGCTAAGGTGCTGTAGAAGATGGACATTGAGGTGCTGTACAATTTGATGCAATGAGTAGTAGTAAGTAGGGATTCTTGAGGAATTTCATCTTTTTAAGGACTGATTTTTCCACATTGTGGGTCAAAACTTAATTATCCAGTAGCATCCACAATTTCCAAATACTTGACACAATTCTTTGCCCAAAAGTAGATAATAAAATAAATCAAACTATGATTAGAATGTGTGTTGTCAGGAAAAACATTTAAAATTAGAACCGGTTCAGCAGTTCATGCCCATCCCTATTTAAAATATGTGTTTTCAGACAATGTGTATTTAAAATGCATACTTGGATAAAATGCTTCAGTGAGAAATGGTTTTAAATCTACCAGTATTAAAGGTATAGCATTACTGCAATAAATAAAAAGGTAACAGACATTGATAAAATAGGTGGGGTTTTATCTACCATCTGTGAAACAGAAATACTATATCAATTGGTTTGTCTCCGCAACCACGTCAGTTTTACATTAGAATTAATCAACTTAAAGCAGTCACATCACTTTTCTGCTCAGCAGAATTCAAACAAACCAATACTTTCCAGTTGAGGACCACATTATTCCTTCAGTTTCTGAAGATCAATTATAGCATATTATCAATTCTGAACCACTTCGTGGGTGTAGGCTCTCTCTGTTCATTCGTACAAGTCAGCAAAATTATCAGAGAGTTAGATAATGTAGAACTTTGTTGATATTGATATTGATATTGGGCAGATAGTTCATTAAGGGATATTCCTATCAGCTTTGTTGTTTCACTTTTCCTGTAGCTGCTTTCTTATAGATGTAACTCAATTAGTAGGGCGCCAGATAATATTTACATGTGTAAAATGCATGTAGTTGGATGGGTCACCCCCATCTATATGCCAATCTATCTTCAGATGATGAACATCCATTCTTCAAATGTGTACATTGATCCTATCCCTCCAGATACTAGATTTTCTTACTCATACAGTTGCTTAGATAATTCAAGACTTTTCCTACAGACATGTATTTTAAGGATTATTTTCTTTAAGGCTGTTTTTATCTCTTGGTTCCTCAGAGTGTAGATCATTGGGTTGAGCATAGAAGTGACCACACTGTAAACAACAGCTACAATTTTGTTTAGGTCAAAAGAAAAGCGGTTAGTTGGAGTAACATACATAAAAATCACTGTTCCATAATACAAGGAGACAACAGTGAGATGAGAGGCACAAGTGGAGAAAGCTTTATGACGCCCATAAGAGGAGGGTATTCTCATTATGGTTATACTAACGTAGATATAGGAGACAATCGTGCACATGAATGTGCTCAGAATCACAAAAGCAGAAAGAAAGAACACAGTCCTCTGAGTCAGTGTTGTGTCAATGCAAGCCAGTTTCAGTAGTGGTAGAATATCACAAAAGAAATGATTGATTACATTGGGCCCGCAAAAGGGTAGGTTCACCAACATTATGGCAGCTGCCAAAGGAGCCAGACAGCCTCCTGCCCAACAGCCCATTACAAGATGTACACACACATTTTTATTCATAATAATTGCATATCTCAGAGGATAGCAGATGGCTACGTATCTATCATACGCCATCACTGCAAGGAGGAAACACTCGGTGCTCCCAAGGAAGAAAAAGAAGTAGGACTGTAGGATGCAGCCTGCCAGGGAAATGGTGCGGATCTCAATTAACAAGATAAATAGTAATTTGGGTACGGTTGAGGATGTATACGCTATATCCAAGAAAGATAGATTTCCTAAAAAGAAATACATGGGGGTTTGAAGGTGGCTGTCTGTCTTAACTGATATGATTATGATTAGGTTGGCAACGATGGTGAGAATGTACATAGTGAGGAAGAGAAAAAACAATGCCATTTCTACCTTTCTCGTATTAGAGAAGGCTAGAAGAATGAACGTTGTCACTGTGGTATGATTCAGAGGCTCTGAAAGCCACTCTTCTGGCATCTGCAGGAGGGAGACAAACATGTAGACAAACAGTGTTGCAGGTGAATATATTAAAATGTAATAAAAATATGCAGATCTCTGTTGGTTTATTCTCATCCATTTTTCCCCTTCAAAGTACATGTCAAAACACACACACACACACACACACACTGAGAAAGGGGAGAAGCTCTGCAAATATCAATTTGAAATCTATGAATAATGATCGCTCTGCCATGGTGCGAGTCACTGTGGCAGGGAGGCTTTGCTCCCCTGCCCGGAAAGCAGCATCACAGTTGAATGACACCACTTTCCAAGGGGAGGCGGGACGGACCATTTAAGAAGTCATGGTCCCTCCAGCTCAGGTTCTTTGCCATTTTTCAAGCAATCCCTCCCACCCACCCTGAAATAATAATGAGATTAGCTGGTTGCCTATTGGAGCCGGATGGGAATTTTTGGCCTGAATCCTAGATTGGCCGTTGGATGCGGGTGCCTTTTTCGCCCATCCCATTCTTACATGATGGGTAAGGTCAATGAAACTTAATTGCTATAGTTAAAGTCATTTGGTCACAGCTGCAGGTAGTGTGAAGACAAGAGTTGGGGTGAGTTCACGGTGAACACGTGGTGTGAGAATTATGCCATCTCTTTGTCAGGTGGAGCCAATCGGGCATCTGATGAGAGGTGGTTTTACATAAGGGGAACTCCCGGTCAGCAGCCCACTTAGGGTCACGAGACTCGATGGGCTGAGAAGGTGGGGGTACCCTTAGCACAGAGCACCTGAAGGTGTGCTGTACAATGGCCAGCACGATTCAGAAAATACAAGCTCACCCTGCTCTATGAATGGTCCGGAGCTCTAGGCTACTCCGGATTGTGGATGATATTGCACTACGTTCAGGCCCCCTTGTAGTTGGGGACAGCTTAAATAGTTAATAAAGTTGTGGCCCAAGTTTTAACCCAACAACCTGTGTGTCGCCTCTTTATTTCCGGGCTGGGGGGGGCAATGCAGTTGCTGTTCCCATAGAGCAGAAGGTCTTATTTCTGAATAGGTATGCATAGGATTTTGGTATGTGAAGAAATCTTATGATTGCCAAAGTGTTAGTCTAGAGTTGTCATCTTGGCAGACAACATCTGAAGGATTCTCCAGCCTCAGTAAGGGATCTAATATCAAGTGTAAAATAGTGATGTCAAATTCAAAACAGTAGTTGTAGAAGGGGTAGCCAGGTTAGTCTGTACAAGCATAATAGGTGAAAACAAAATAAAAATAAGGAGTAAAAAAGACAAAAATGTTTAAAGAATAACTTTTATATATTTTTAATGTGACGTTTCATGGACAAGTCCACTTCATCAGCCATAAGGGAAGGAGACAGATAGCACAAATCCATAATACTGCATGGTAGATGGTGCAGTATATATTGGTGCAGTATTTGTGATCAGTCAGCCTCTTCTGTAATGCTTGGTATGTGTTTCTGTGTGTACTTTCTAGAAACAGAAAATGGCATTTTTTTAAATTAAAGACTGAGGTTATTATAATAACCTCAGTCTTTAATTAAAAATAGTGCCATTTTCTGTTTCTAGAAAGTACACACAGAAATACATACCAAACATTACAGAAGAGGCTGACTGATCACAAATATTTAAAGAACCCAACTGTGACTACTACTGTCATTAATTCATGCAGGAAAGTAGCAGTTATCACATTTCCCAACACAACTCATTTAAGTAACTGTGGGGAAGAGAATACAACAGTCATTGCCCAATCCCCAATAGTGCTCAGATTTGTAACACAAGTTCTGGTTTTCAAGTCACACTAACATCTGGCTTACGTCTATTTAGCTTCAGCCCAAAGGCTGCCTCATGTACCTTCATATTTGGTGCCGTGAACAATCACCATTGCACCAGAAATAAACTCTTAGAAAATAGATCAATTCCCTAAAGCAGAGGTTTTATTTCCATAATTTGTTTGTTTGTTTGTTTCCCTCATATGGCTTCAGCCATTTTGTTACATAAGAGAGCTAGCAGTGCTCCTTTTCTGCTTTTCCTTGACAAACCAGTCGGACAAAAATCTGTGTTTAGTCCCAGATATCACCGGACATTAAATAAATGGCATTTTTAAAGTGAACAGAAATGTAAATTCTTTTGATTCAAAATGTCTGCTCTACTTGGGCTTAACAATTACTTACATCTCTGAATTCTATTGCACCTCACTTTTTACATTTGTATTTTCTTCCAAAGGAAGCACTCTACTTTTCTTCCCAATAATCAGTTCTAGTACAAAGTGGTGGTGGTGACTGCTTTTCTGTGCCATCAAGTCACCTTTGACCTATGGGGACTCTATGAATGAGAAATTTGCAAAATGTCCAGTCCTCAACTGCCCTGCTCAGCTTTTGTAAATTCAAGCCTGTGGGTTTCTTTAGGGATTCAGCCCATCTCATATTTGGTCTTCCTCTTTTCTGGCTGCCTTCCACCTTTCCCAGCATTATTTTCTTTTCCAGAGAATTTTGCCTTCTCGTCATGTGCCCAAAGTAGGACAGCCTCAGTTTCAACATTTTTATCTTCAAAGATAGTTCAGAATTGATTTGATCTAGGGCCTACTTGTTTCTCCAGGGTATCCAAAAAGCTCTCTTCCATCACCATACTTCAAATAAATCATTTTTTTTCCTGTCAGCTTTCTTAACTGTCCAGTTCTCACACCCATATATGGTAATCAGAAATATAAGAGTGTGGATGATATTGGGTCTTGGTCTGCAGGACAGGAGCATGTTTATGCCAATAAATACAAAGTTAAGGAAAAGACTATAGCAGTAGCTTTCTTGCTTCCTTCTTTTTATGTCTTTTTACAGCTTCTTAGGTGGAAATCCTACGTGCACTCCCTTGGACGTAAAACATATTAAACTGAAAGGGATTTCATTTCAAGTAAACACAGGTAGAAATATACCAAAGGTTTATGTTTAACTCCCCTACTGAAATATATGGAATAGATAGCACAACCTTATCTAATTCCATTCATTGATTGGTCAGTTCAGTGGCTTAATCCCTGAGGGGTAGACAACAGACAGCAGGTTCATATGTGCTAAATTTAGTGGAACAGTTCTGTGGGTTTCTTTGCCTGAAGCAGTTGGAAAGGCTGCCATCAAACACATTAGCTGCTGGATAGCTTAGTGGTTTAGGTACAGAGGTTGGGACTCCTTATTGGGGCTGGACTTAGGGCTGGTCAAAGCCAGTGCTTGGAAGTTTGATTCTCTACTGTGACTTCATGGCAGGGGCTGGACTTTGTGATCTGGCTCTACTCTTCTAAGATTATCATTATCATTATATTGTATTATATTATATTATCAGTATAATAAGTCAATCATTATATTGATTTATTTTATAAAATTGTGTTTAAATAAACATTTTTTTTCTGTCTTCATTTTCTGTGAGGGTTTTCTTTTGGAGGGAAAAAAAGTGGTAACCATAACATTAATATTAATTCATAAATATTATTCACTTAACACCAAATCAACACCCACAAAAAGTACAAAGCCAATTGGCTTACCTTAAGGGAATAAAATGACCACTTTAAGATAGTTGAGACCAGCTCTATTCTAATATTTTCTTTTTGTTGTATGAATTTAAATTCATGAACCAGGACCGCAGTAAGTATTACCAGATACATTAAAATAAGGTAACCCTGTCTCACATACAATTAAATTGGAGGAAATCATATCTGTGTCAGGGTCTCCCCTGCTACTATAGCCATCTTAAATAGTGTCTTTTTATTGCACAAGAAAAGTATGGTCTGGCTGTACTACATTTTGCAATTATCTCCTGCACAGTTAAAGGTCTTTGGAGTTTTGATTGATTGGGTCCCAAGTGACCATGAAATAAGTTAATGTTAGAAACTTCACCTAAGCAAGAGCTTGTTAAGCTAGCACATGTTCCCAAGTGGCACTGAGATACCGGTGGTTCAGATCTTACTCCAGAACACAGTGAAATTAACCGTTCATCAAATCCAAGTTCCATTAACTAATGTGGCAAATTACCAGATCAATAACATATTTCTTTGCTAACTTACAGAGATCAATTTAGTCAAAACAAAGCCTACTATATGCCATAGTGACTACTTGCCAGCCTCACAGTTTACAAGAGTCCTGGTTTGCTACTTCAGCAAAACCAACAAAATCATTCTATTGAAAATATTTGAACCAAGATCAGATCTCACCAAGTTACTGACACAGTAAAAAAATGTTGACACTTGACAAGGATTAAGGACTGATAATGGAGTATAAATAACAGTCTGAGTGGATGGCTAGGCAGAGAGCATTTTTAGAGGGTAGACTGCCGGGGTGTTTGTGTAAGGTTCTTCTTTCTTTCATCCTTTGTTGTAGGAATTGCCAACAAGTGAACACACATCTCCTCTTTCAAAGCATGTACAAAACTGTATGTGGGCATGAGCCACTGGCTGAAATACTGTTCACATAAGTTACAATATGTAAGGCTGATGTTGTCTCCATCTGGAATGTTTTTGCAGAAAGACACATACAGACACAAACAGAAGTAGCACAGAAGGATCCAATGACTGCTAAGAAAGATACAAGTGACCATACTGATGCTTCACATCATGAAACAAAGCAGCAGTTCCTAATTTGGAAGAGAAGACCGTCAGTAGGGACCAAAATATCCTTCTTTGCATCAAGACTTTCCTGCACATCAGTAAGTAGAAGAAACCAAATTCTCATCCTCTTTTCCAATGATGTGCTATTCCACAATAGATTAAAAACTGTTTGTTTCCTATTTCCTGGAGATTTGGGGGGATACTTGAAATTCAAAGCTGCACTAAGTTCTACTCTGACTTCTCAAAAAGCTAGAGTTAACAGATCACAATTAGTATGAGTTGGGGGGGGGGGAGAATCCCAGCAACAGCTATGTACTCAACACTTCTATGTGATTTCATATGGCTTCATATGAACCTTTTAAAAATTCTCAATTTCAATTTAGTTGGTTAGAGGAAGATGAAGTAATGTTAAGTGGCTGTTGAAGCTGAAGTGGCTGTAGATGCTGTACAATTTACTGAGTGGAAAGTTGTTAAGTAGGGATGCTTGAGGAATTTTGTATTTGTAAGAAACAACTTTTCTACAGTTTGGGTCAAAACCTAATTATCCAGTATCATTCACAATTTCTGAATGTTTGGGCACAGTACTTTACCCAAAAAATGATAATAAAATTAATTTTAAAAATTAAAATAATGGTTTTTTAGATATCTATTTAAAATGTATATTTGAATAAAAGGCTTATTCAAGAAAGGTTTTATATCTATTAATATTCACGTTACAGTTAGGCACAGTTCTTGCTCCAAAAATGATAATATAAAATCAAATTATTATTAGAATAGATATTATCAGGAAAAACATTTAAAATACATGTTTTTCATCAATGTCTATTTAAAATGTGTACTTAAATAAAATGCTTCAGCAGAAAATGTTAATATTCAAGTTACAGCCCTACTGCAATCAATAGAAGGGTACTAGACATTTATAAAACAGGTAGGCATTTATTTGCCATTTGTTAAACAGAAATACTGTATCAATTTCTTTATCTCCACAACCAGCTAGGTTTTACATTACAATTGTTTACTTAATCAATTTAAAGTATTCATAATATTTTTAGCAATAATCACTAAATACTGTTACCCCACACAGAGACAGGTATTTTTATTATTTTTATTATAAGAGCATTTCATTTTATTATTGCAGCATACAAGCAATGGCATGGAGTACCTGGGTCAATATAATCCCAATTACAAGAGCAATTACACTGCAGACAAAGAACAGATCATATGGCTTCCATTTGGAATGCAATGGTAGCATACAAGTCTTCATCCAGTATCTTCATGGGATGCTTTCCACATTAGCAAGCTTTTCCATGTGCCCAGCTTTTCCTGCAGGGAATATCACAAAAATAGCTTGTGCAATTCAGAGTCAATTTCTGGCAGTTCCATCTCAGAATCAACAAATCCCAGAACTGTAAAGTTGGACAGGACACCAGTGGACCTGTGATCCAAATGCCAGGAATACAGGAATCTGAAACTAAAGCTTCCCTAAAGCATCAACAAAACCCTATTGGTCAGTTAGACCCACCCAATGCAATGGCATAAATTGCAGTGGCAAATTGCCACTAGCGAACACATTGCCAGTTGTATCTCTCACAGTGCATTAGTAGCGTAAGCTGATGTGGAACAAAGGACACAACCATCAATTCATTAACCAGTGGCAATTTGCCATGGCAATTTACACCTTGACACTCAGGCCTGCATAACCTGCATTAATTGTTGTAAACCGCCCAGAGACCTTTGGGTAGAGTGGGCGGCATATAAGTTAAATAAATAAATAAATAAATAAATAAATTTAAAGCACAATACAGAGTGATATTTCTAAGACCTGTTTACACCCTACAAACTTTCTCCGGTTCCCCATTTCTCAGGTGACTTTCCGCATTGATCTGGACTTTCTAGTATCATAACCTGGACTTTCCTAGAACAAGTAGAACATCTGCACTTGGTGTTACCATGACTAAACAAAGTCCCCCTTTTTCCCCCTATATACTGTTTTTAACTTTCTTTGCCCCATACCTCTACAGTCAGCTGTTCGATGTCTTTTCCTGATGGAAGTCACAAAAAATGAGTTCTCACAGAGCCTGTGCATGTACTCCAAACTCTTTGAGGCCTAAGCGTTGTTAAATCTATGGATGGAAAATCCTTTTTCCACAAAAGCAGCCACATCACTTTTCTGTCTGGCAGGACTACCTATGGGCTCTTGCTACAATACTTTCCAAGTGAGGATCACATTGTTCCTTGGTCTAAATACTGACCTTAAGAGGATGCCTGCCAAATTTTGCCATGCATTTTTGGGACATTCATTTATAATTTTTCTACCCTATCCAGAAGTTACTGGTATATGAATAAAGGAGGGATTTTTAAACCACAAAAGCTTGCATTATTTGTTTGATATTTTAGAAGTTTAATAAAGGTGTCTCATTCTTCTTTCTTTATATTCTGTAATGACCATATGGCTACCTTTAGGCTTTTTATTGTTCCTTTAGTTTCTGAAGATCACAATTCTAGCAGCAAGATTGTCAATCTCTTCATGGGGGTAGGCTGTATTTGTTCATCTATGCAAGTCAGCAAAATTGTCAGGGGATTAGATAGTATAGAAATGTGTTACTCGTATTGGACAGCTAACATTTCTCACACAAGTGATTCATTAAGGGACATTACTATCAGTTTTGTTGCTTTCATATTTCCTGCACCTGTGTTCTTCTATACGTGAGGTTCTCGATAGCATTTTTCTACTGGTTAGCTTTCACAGTAATGCAGAGTGAACATGCTGAAAAGTGTAAGAATCCACAGATAGTCATGAACATTGGACGGAGTGGTCTGATGGGGGAACATGTTCAAAATGCATTCAGTTGGCTGGTTCATCCATCTATATGCCAATCCATCTTCAAAATGGATAAATGGATTTATTCTTAAAATGTGTATATTGATCCTTTCCCTCCAGATACTAGATTTTCTTAGTCATACAGTTGCTTAGATAATTCAACCCTTTTCCTACAGACATGCATTTTAAGGATTATTTTCTTCAAGGCTGTTTTCATCTCTTGGTTCCTCAGAGTGTAGATCATTGGGTTGAGCATGGGAGTGACCACACTGTACACAACAGCTACAATTTTTTTCAGGTCAAAAGAAAAGCGGTTAGTTGGAGTAACATACATAAAAATCCCTGTTCCATAATACAGGGAGACAACAGTGAGATGAGAGGCACAAGTGGAGAAAGCTTTATGGCGCCCATAAGAGGAGGGTATTCTCATTATGGTTATACTAACGTAGATATAGGAGACAATCGTGCACATGGATGTGCTCAAAATCACAAGAGCACAGAGAAAGAACACAGTCCTCTGTGTAAGTGTTGTGTGTGTTGTGTCTGTGCAAGCCAGTTTCAGCAGTGGTAGAATATCACAAAAGAAATGATTGATTACATTGGGCCCGCAAAAGGGTAGGTTCACCAACATTATGATAGCTACCAAAGGAGCCAGGCAGCCTCCTGCCCAACAGCCCATTACAAGATGTACACACACATTTTTATTCATAATAATTGCATATCTCAGAGGATAGCAGATGGCTACGTATCTATCATACGCCATCACTGCAAGGAGGAAACATTCAGTGGTCCCAAAGAAGAAAAAGAAGTAGCATTGTAGGATGCAGTCAACCAGGGAAATGGTGCGGATCTCAATTAACAAGATAAATAGTAATTTGGGTACAGTTGAGGATGTATATGCTATATCCAAGAAAGATAGATTTCCTAAAAAGAAGTACATGGGGGTTTGAAGGTGGCTGTCTGTCTTAACTGATATAATTATGATTAGGTTGGCAACGATGGTGAGAATGTACATAGTGAGGAAGAGAAAAAACAATGCCATTTCTACCTTTCTCGTATTAGGGAAGCCTAGAAGAATGAACGTTGTCACTGTGGTATGATTCAGAGGTTCTGAAAGCCACCCTTCAGGCATCTGCAGGAGGGAAATAAACAAGTAGACAAACAATGTTGCAGGTGAATATATTCAAATGTAAAAAATATGCAGATCTTCGTTGGCTTATTCTCATCCTAGTCTCCCATCAGAGTACAGATATGTCCAAAAAACGCACAGAGGAAGGGAAAACCCTGGCATATATCAATTTGAAAACTGTGTGAAAACTGTTTGCTGTTCCCATATAGGTCTTATTTCTGAGTAGGTATGCATAGAATTTGGGAATATGAAGAAATCTTATAATTGCGAAGACAACATCTCAAGGATTTTCCAGCCTCAGTAAAGGATCGAATGTCAAGTTTAAAAGAGAGATGCCAGATTCCACATCCTGCATGGTGGGTTTATGTAAAACATATTTTGTGTAATAACCTGTGTCTCTGTTGAAAATTAGTGTCATTTTCTATTTGTGAAACAAATTTCACACACATACACACATAAAGCACAACAGAAGACGCTGACTTATCTCAAATACCTAAACAACACAATCTGTGACTGCTACTGTCACTAGGTCAAGCAGCACAGCAGCAGTTACCACATTTTCCAACAAGACACATTTAAGTACTGTATAGAAAAGAACATAGCATTCATTACCTCCTTCTCCAAATGCAATGTTCAAATTTGTAGCACAAGTTCTGGGCTCTTGGTTGCCAACTTAGATCTGTTTAGCTTCAATCCAAATGCTGCCTCATATATCTTCAGATCGTGTGCCATGTATAAGCACGACTGTGACAGAAATGAACTCTTAGGAAGTAGATACACAAACGTAACTGAGGAAAAAAATCAGAATGTTTCTTCCCCTGGGAGTTATAGCAATGCTCCCTTTCTGCTTTTCCTTGACAAAACAGTGGACAAAAATCAGCTATTACTCCCAGCTATCATAGCGTATCAAAGGAATGGCATTTTAAACATAAACACTAATGTAAATTCTACAGATTCAAAGGGTCTGTTCTATTTGGGAATTACAATATGTACACCACTGAATTGCATTACATCTCACTTTGAGAGAAGTCTCGCACAATCCAGGGAGGGAGGCAAAGACAAGCCGCGCTGTTGACGTTCGGCTCAGCAGCGGCTCGAGCATTGCCCTCCCAACCCCGGAATGAAGACGCGAGACAAGAATTATGGGTTAATCACGGGCCACACTTTATTGAACATAATCAATGTTGCCATCCTTTGGCAAAGGGGGGTCTTGCTGTAGTGCGAAATCAGGTTTAAGCACAGAGGTCTCAAAGGACTCCTAAATCAACAAATGGGCGAGTCCCCGGCCCCAGGTTTTAGTGGTCTTAAAGACAGCAAGAACCCGGCCGGCCCCAATTTGACCACCCCCAGGCCTCAAGCCAGCATTTCCTTGTTGACTGTTGGTCTGGGTGTGGCCCCAGCACATCTTTCCCCCCAAGCACTGTAATCACACGATCTGCAGCGCTGGGAGGTCCGATGGGCTATAGCTTACCTGAGATTGCAATGGGACTCACCAACAAAACCTGTTATATCTGTACTACCCGCCAAAGCATAGGGACTAGCCAAGCTAAGTCCCATGCCCGCCATCGAGCCGAGCAAGCTCAGAAAGCAGGCTCCCCTTGATGTCTTCCAAGAAGACATCCAAACCCAAATCGGACAGATGTACACCATCATTCCAAAAAACCTCAGGCCTATCCAAGTGGATCCTCTGGTGACCAATCACCGATCCAAGGCCGCTGCAGATTGCTCTGCAGACCTCCCAATTAACACTCCTGCAGGCAGTGTTAACGGAGAAAAAATTCCTGGCATCTCTCCATGCCAACCGAGGTACAATCGTCGACCATATAATCTGCATGGCCGGATACTTGGCCTTCAACCATGTCAAAACATCTGGTGGAAACTGGCCAAAGGCAGCCACTCTGCATAGCTGGCTCCACAGGATTCCGCGCAGCCCTCTCCATTCAATGAGGGCTGTGGCTCCAAGGCCCAGGCTTCTCCCCCATGGGGATGCTGCCACATATCTCACTGCCCAAAAAATATAACTGTGGCCCATGATCAAAACGTGCCTTATGCTTGTCATCGCCACAGGACCTGAAAAGAGAAGACAAAATCAGGCCCCTGCCTAGACATTAGGTAATGCTCTGATATATCTGGTGGATGAAGACCACCATCCGAAATGTTTGATTTCCTCCGTGTTGTATCCAAGGGCTGCTGCGGTCGATGCTGTACCGATTCTAAAGGAATGTGTGCCGAATTTCAATCCCTTTACTCCCACCTTATCCGTGCCAAGTCTGTCAATTTCCAGAACTGGTACTTTGTTAATGGTAAACTATCTCTATGTTGAAAGAAATATCCCTGTTCATGTCTCCTGACTTCCAAGTATGCATTTGTGGCTCTTACCAGGCAAATGCTCTCCATATGGCAGCGTGCTAATGTAAGTTGAACACCCCTACCTAGCTGATCGGCCTTGGAATGGCGTATTTGAATCTCGACTGTCCCGTCAACAACCTTAACGTCCTGCCATTGCAAAGCCGCCCTAGACGTATCGGCCTTTCCGGCAGCAACTATTTCACTAATCCTGAGGGTGCCAAAAAACATCAACAAGGACGCTGCTTTAAATAAAATAATTTTGTTTTCATCTCTACACAAAAGCTCCCACTGCCTACAAATGCATTCTAACAACACAGGTGATATGGGAATTCTGTTATCCTGTACTCTACCCCTCTCCTTAGACCACCCTTCTATCATCTTTCTTATGCGGTAATCTGAGGAGTAGTCATGGTAGCTGTTAACCCTAGCGTAAAAGGCTAATGCTGACAACCTACCCTGTATGGTTCCAGGTGCCAAACCCTTCCTATTCAGATTCACTATGAATTGTTGAAGGTGCTCTACCGGTGCCAGCCAAACTGTAAAATCCAGGTTGACCAGCTTCCTAAATTCCTGGAACTCTATACTCACAGCTGAGTACCCTTTCCGTGTCCTTGGTGCCAGGGCCAGGCCTTATCGCCCTGTCCGCATCTTCGCACCAATTTGCCAGACCTCTGGTGGCAGAATCTCCGGGAACTCGTTGGCTCCTGGATCTAACTCCCTGAACCGTTCGATCTGTTGGCGCGATAATGCATCAGCTAATCTATTGTCTATACCTGGGACATGTCAGGCCTGCACTAAAATGTAAAATTGTAAAGCCCGTAACGTGAATGCACTAACTGGCGTCATGACCCATTCTGAATGTGACATAAGGTTGTTTATTATATAAACTACAGCCTGATTTTCGCACCAAAACCGCACAACAGAGTTTGCAAACTCTTCTGCCCATAGCCACAATGAGCCAACGATTGGGAAGAATTCTAGGAATGTTAGATCCCTGATGATACCAGTCTGATGCCAATCTTCTGTCCACATGCCAGCATCTTCCCTTGAAATAAATTCCGAACCCTAATGAACCTGTGGCGTCCAAATGGACCTGAAAGTCTGCCTTAAGCCCTATGTCACCCCTCCAGAAGGATATTCCATTGAACTCCTCTAAGAACTGAATCCAAACCTGTAAGTCATCTCTCATACCCCATGTAACCCTAGTCCTATGCCAGGGGCAGTGCAGCCCTTTCATTGCTTCACATAGCCAACTCAAAAATGCACGCCCAGATGTTACGACTCTGCAAGCAAAGTTTAAGTGACCCACAATCTCCTGAAGCTCTCGCAGAGACACTTTTTTCCTTTTCAATAGTGATGCTAATCTAATTCTAAGATCAGCTAATTTGGTGTCAGGCAGTCTCGATGTCTGTTGCACAGTATCTAACTCAATGCCGAGGAAAGTCAGGGCTGTGACTGGTCCCTCCATTTTTTCCTCTGCCAGGGGTAAACCTAACTCTTCTGCCATTGACTGAAAAGTGTGCAGAATAAATCTACACCTCCCCATATTCTTCTCACCACAAAAAAGATAATCGTCAAGATAATGGGCTGTAAAGTTACAGCCCACCCTACTCCGGAGCTTCCACTCAAGAAACGAGCTAAAGCGTTCAAAGGCAGCGCATGAAACAGAGCAGCCCATAGGCAATGCTCTGTCAATATAAAATTATCCTTGAAAATGAAATCCTAATAAATCGAAGTCCTGCGGGTGAACAGGCAAAATTCGAAAAGCTGATTTAATATCACATTTTGCCAGTTCCGCACCCACACCACACTTTCGTACCATGTGAACCGCCTCATCAAAAGAGGTGTAACGCATGGTACAAAGTTCCTGAGGGATAGCATCATTAACCAACACACCTTCGGGGTAGGACAAGTTGTGTATCAATCTGAACTCACCCTGTGCCAAAGGTGCTAATGCAAAGGGTCCCAGTACCCTCCCTTCCTTAACGTCCTTATCAATCTTTTTCTGAACAATATCCTCCATTCCAAAGACTGATTTCAGGTTTTGCTCAAAATACGCTTTGCGCTCCCCAACCGCCGGGATCCTGAAACCATACCTAAAGCCATCTAATAGGCAACTAGCATACTCCCCGCAGGGGTAGTTGCACAGCCATGCTTCTAGAACCGTAACCTTAATTGGGCTGGGGCCCTTTTCCAGGGTCACCCCCACCACTAGTGGGCTTTTTCCCTCCTCCTGTGCTCTTATTCTGCCACTGAGCCTCTGTCCTCAAGCAAGACGAATTGGGGTGTTGCCCCCCACATGCTGAACACTCATGCTGGAAGTGGCATGGTTTCCTGGTGCAAGCGCCCTTAGCATTGTACTCCCAGCAGAGGAGGCGGGGTTGAACCACATGCCCCGCTCCAACACGGGGATTTTGATTCATGGCTGACTTTCTGTTTAGATGTCCACTGTCGAACCTGTTTCCAAGATTGGGCCTGGCTGGTGTCATGAACTGCAGCCAAAGACCCAGCAGGGGCTCGTCCCATCTAAGATTCGGGTGAATCGCGCTCCGCATACAGAACGATTCATCATAGTTAAGCCACGCCTGCCCAGCGAAATCTACATATGCCCTGTAGATTGTATCCAAATATTGAAAAAGAGATTGCGCCCACCACGGTTGTGCCTTTACAACCACCCCAGTGTAATTCAAAAACCCAGGTAGCCAATTGGACCATGTCCTGTCTGGCTTTTTCCTCCTACGTCTCTCCTTTATTGTCCTCCTTGTCTAAATCCTTGCCACAGTGTTTAACGGTGCTGGAAATGCAGCCTGGGGATATGGTGTTGCCCATCCTCCAAATTGTGTACTAGAACAAGGCCAAGGAGTGTTTGGGGCCCTGAAACGTTGTGTGTCATACGGCATGTAAAAGTGTGGAGTAAATTGTCCGCTGCCAGTCCAGGGCCAAGCAGGGATCGTTGAAAGTGCCCGATGCAACGGCCGACTCACCTGATGAAGGCATCGCCATACTTGACTCATCCCTGCTATAAGGCCGTTCAGGGCTGTCCTCGTCATCATCGCCCTGCCTGTCAGGAATCTCAGCTGCTGACCTGGCGGCTGCCAGGGCGGCTGTCAGTCTACCTTTTGCAGTACGTCTTGACCTTGGTGTTGCAGTCGCCCCGTCTGCGTCACATCTGTGCGTCTCAACCGATTGTCGCTCAGCTTCAAGAATAGCAAACCTGGACATTAGATCATCTGCTATAGCTTTAAGCTTGGTCCTATGATGGCTCTTTGCCTCCCTAACCGAGTGGCATGGCTGCGCCTGGACAGGCTGAGGAGCCTGCCTCTCCAGCCATTCCGCCTCCAGCACAGACATTTTCTCCTGCTGTTGCTGCCATACAGGCCAGGATTCCTCATCTGAGGAAGATTGAGGTGGAGACACTTGGGGAACTGGCCGTTTCCTGGCTGGTTGTTTTCCTTTCTTACTGCCCTGACCTTTACATGATGCCATTATTAATCTAGCGCTCCCAACAATCACAGAGCACTACGTGGTACACCCTCTACGGTGCCAAGTCAGATGACAGTCCCACACTACCTTGACTGTAGAGAAGAGGACCAGTTTATAGCTCTCAGTTATGACCTGCTGTACAACAATGCACTCCTACCCTTGTGTGGAGAAGCACTTAACAGATCAACTTAATTATTATCAATTGTTAAATTAACTAATAACTTTTAATTAACTATATTCTGATTACAATAAACTTGATACCTTGATTAAATCCCTGTTATTAAACTTATTCAGTCAAACAATATTATTAATTGAGTCAATGCACTGAATGAATTTTAATTAAACAGTTCCTACCTCCGGCACCACTTTATGTAAGTACAATTAATTTTAAACAGTAAAATAGAAGCCTAACATGAGGGGTTGCTAGCCTCACTTAATAAACGAATACCTAATCTATGTACGCATTTAAGTATTTATTTATCCTTCTCTCCCTCTCCCTCTCCCTCTCCCTCTCCCTCTCGTTCATTCATTCGTTCGTTTGTTCATTTTTTGTTTTTTATTTTATTTTTATATTCCCTGAATCAGCTAGGCTGGTGAAAAAATGTAAATCCAATTTAAATTCAGCCCTGTTATGTAACTGTTGTTAGACTGTTCTTCCTAACCCCCATCAGGTGGTGCTATTGGAACAAAGGTGCCTCAAAGATGTTTTAAAATGCCGCCCGTTGGGAGGGGGAGGATGGGGGGAAGAAAAGAGCAGAGCATAAACGGCCGGGAAACTGAGCGGCCGCCCCGCAAGCACCCAACGGCTAGGAAGCCAAGCGGCCTCGCTGCACCTCAGCTGCCTTCTGCCGGCCTGTCCCCCGAGGATCCAAAGGGGCCGCACTGCGAACGCGCGACGTCGGATAAACCAAGGAGCCTCACCATGCCTCAGCTCCTTCCTGCCTGCTCGGCCCTCGCACAAGGGCTATCCCACTAAAGCAGCGGTCCCTTGCCCTGGTCCTTCTATCTTGGCAAGCTCTTTTTCTTAGAACTAAATTCTATTGTACACCCCAGGTCCAATTGCGCTGAAGCGCGAACCGCACAAGCTGCGCGGTCCCGAAACCCCCCCTCGCTACAACAGTTTCCAGGCAACAATATAAATACTATAAATATAAACGGAATCTAGCAATATTAATTTAACTTAAACTAAGGAAAAGAAGTCAACTATTGTTAACAATAACACAATTGAATCGGTAATCAAACCATGGGAGGGAGCCTATGCTGCCCCTCCCAACTCCTTAGCATTGTTCTCAGCAGGCCTCAGACTGATGACACAGCTCACAATAGCACTAAGCAGCAGAGCTCTGTCCCTCACTGATGCCAGGAAAGGAAGAGGGCGGTGCGAGTGGGGAACACCCCTTAAATAAGCTAACATTCCCCCCTCTCCTCCTATGCTCTTCTGAAGGGACTAGAAGTCTTGCGCGATCCAGGGAGAGAGGCAAAGGCAAGCCGCGCTGCTGAAGTTCGGCTCAGCAGCGGCTCGAGCATTCGCTACACATCAAATCAATGACCACAAAAACAAAAAGCCAATAGGCTTACCTTAAAGGAATAAAAAGACCACTTTAGGATCGCTGAGAACAGCTCTAGTCTTTTATTTAGTTTTTGTTGTACAAATATAAAAGCATGGACCAGGACCACAGTAAGTGTTACTAGATACATTAAAATACTAGATACATTAAATAAGACAGAATAGTATTGGTGTTAGAGTCCCCCATTTTAAATAGTTTTGTGTTTGTTTTGTTTTAAATTTCACAAAGAAGTGTGGAGTGATCCTTTTATATGCATTTCCATCCCCCCCATTGTGATTTTTTAAATCATTTCATAGTTGTCAAATTGCAGTCTTTAAATTACTTGTCAGCTTGGGAGCCCAGTTAGTTTTGCTGGAATTCCCCCAGAGTCCAGGTTCTGGAAGGCAGGAACAAGGAGATAGCTTAGGTCTAGGATGCATCAATTTTAGAGAAGGCTTCTCTGCAGCTCATCTCACCCAGTCCCTTCCCTCACTTGCCTTGCCAGAGCTGCAGTGGCATCCAGGCTAGCTTAATCTTGTCCAAGCACAAGGTTGAAATCTATGTCTGGCTCATGTTGCAAGCCAGTAAACATGGCACAGGTACACAGCTTCTGACATCCTCCCACATGCCTCTTTCTTACAAGACACTCAGTGGCCCTTCAACTTCCCAGTTCTGCCCTTTTCTTCCCCTAGACCGTGCCCCCTCCAGCTGTCTCTCATCAGGGGCCTGTCTCTCCTTCAGTTGCATTAGCCTAATCCTGGAAAAACCTATCCACTGCTGGCCTGATCCTGAGGCAACCTACCCCCATTCAGGTTGTCTGCTACCTGTGTGCTAAGGTCAGACAGCTAGCTGGGGGTGCAGATATGTACCCCCTCACACAGAGTTTTAGGAAAGAAACGATATTCACAAACAACTGACAAACTTGTATACTGTAAAAGCAGAAATAATGAGCACACAACACTAAAGACATTGAGCTGGGCAGTAAACCTTTTCCTTAGCTACTTGAAATAATCAAGCAATAAAGTTTATGTGTGAAACTGAATTATAGGCACTAACATTATGATATACAGTAAGTTCATTGTAATTCACAGAAGCCAACTATCTCTGGTAGGATGTAAACATTTTAATTCCCAACTGATGTTTCATAGTACTGGATCAAGCCAAAACATTATGGAGAAGTAAATACATATATCTTTTCTATAGCTGAGGCTTTTGTCGGTAGAAAACATTACCTTTCAAAAATCTTCAAGCCCATTATTTTCAGTAAGTCTGTTCTTGTTCAGCTGGTGTTGGTGACTTACAGAAGTCTGTGGATCGGATCCAGGACCTGCCTTCTAGTGAAGGAAAGGTTTTATTTGTAGAATACATGTCCACCTTATTTTCATTATCTGTCATAGCTCACTACCCATCAGACATTCTAAGGACCTCAGTGTAGTAATTTCAGGAGTCTAAATGTCCAGTTTGGTGAGGAGGGGCATGGAAGTACAGTACATTTCTGCCAGACTGAATGCATACATCCAATTCAGATTACAAGAAGTCAATATTGACAACAATCCAATGTGGGCTGAATTTATACTAAGTCACACATAGAACATTCCTATTCATAGGATTGATTTCTGTTGGTCTACTCTAACAATGATTAAGCTTGTTTATAATTTACATTTGGAGGAGGTGTAGGTGTAAACTTTCTAAGAATATTTTAAGTTTTATATTGGTACATGTGGGTCAGGGGAGCAATATTTCTTCAGTAGAAGTACTAAAATGAAATAGATATCAACAAAACAGACACACACAAACAACCTACAATATTTAAGTGTTTATCACATTTGTCTCTCTGAAAAGCCCAGATCCACTTACATGTGATTTTCAGAGGAATTACCGATGCAGCTATTCTATCAAGTTAGATATTATATGTTAGCAATGTTATACCATATATATCCACATCATATTCCATCCCTCATGTTAGCACACTATTGTTTCTATTTTTTATATATCCTTGTCCCCTCCAGTTTCTAATTAAAAGCCTAATATACCACTACTGAAAAAATAGAACTGTAAAAATTATCCTTGCAAACTACATCAAGAGTCTTTAATTCACCTGGAATTATTCTGGAGAAGGCTATTTTAAAAATAAATTTATATTTTTGATGGAATTATCTTTGAAACTGTCTTTCTGAGAGCTCCCTTTACTTCTTTGTTTCTCAGACTATAGATAATTGGATTAAATATTGGAGTTATAACTGAGTAGAAGAGAGAGAGAAATTTGTCCACATTCAGAGAATAGCTGGATTTGGGGCGGATGTATATAAAAATGGCTGTCCCATAGAATATGGACACAGCAGCAAGGTGTGAGGAACAGGTGGAGAACGCTTTCTGGCGGCTCTTGGTTGATTGCATCCTTAAGATGGTAGAGATGATATGGATATAAGACAGAAGGATCAGCATGAAGGGCATCAAGATTACAAAGGCAGCAGCTACAATAATCTGGATCTCATTCCAGTAGGTGTTTCCACACACCAGTTTCAGCACAGGCTGGATTTCACAAAAGAAATGGTTGATGACATTGGAGTCACAGAAGGGCAGTCTGAAGATGAAGGTGGTATGACCCAAAGCCACCAAGCAACCACAAACCCAAGACAAGGCAGCAAGCTGGATGCACATTCTTTTCCTCATGACAATTGGGTATCGCAGTGGGTTGCATATAGCTATGTAGCGATCGTAAGCCATGACAGCCAGAAGACAACACTCAGTGGCACCAAAGAAGAGAAAGAAATACATTTGAGTAGCACATGCACATAAGGAGATGGTTTTGTCCAAAGCAAGGATGTTCTCAAGAAGTTTTGGAATTGTGACTGAGGTGTAGCCAATCTCCAGGAAAGAAAGGTTCAGAAGGAAGAAGTACATAGGGATGTGGAGGGCATCATCCACATTAATGATGACAATGATGGTGACATTGCCTAGTACAGTGGCAATGTAAATGCACAGAAACACAGCAAAGAGAAGGAGTGTATAACTGGTCACATTTGAGAAGCCCAGTAGAATAAACCGATTCACTGTTGTCTCATTCCCCATTGTCTCTTTGGCATACTTTGCGTATATGACATAGCAAAGCTGTGGCTAGGAATAAATATGAAGAAAATATTTTCAAATTAATAACTACTACTTTTTATCTGCTTTTGAAATCATCATCATCATCTTCACCATCTAATACATACTCTTCTTTCCTTCTGCTGTTTAAACAAGAGAATCAGTAAGGCTGGAAGCCGCCTACTTTAATACTTGCTCTAACTGATGTTGATGCTAAGTCCTCTTGGTATCTTTCATTATCAAATGCTTTACTCCAAAGGGATGAAGTCTCTTCTCGATTACATCACTGACAAATTAGGTACTTAAAAAAAAGAGAGAGAGATGAGCCTGGTAACTGATTATTTCAGCTTAAGTTAATATGAGAGTACTCTTTGGGTCATTATGAGATATGTTGAGACTCAATATGGCCACAGCATGGTCCCAAATGTATATTGTTGCTTTACTGATATTAGATATGGGGTTCGTGGTTTGTCAAGGTTGATAAACCATGAACCACAAATTTCCCCATGGTGAACCAATGAACCACGAATCAGTTTGTTGGTTTGTCAAGACTTTTTTTTTACATCCTAAAAAAAACAAAAAAGCTGAGCCCCCTACTCCCACAGCCTGCCCCTCCACTCCCTTGCCACTGCCCCCATCACCTCCCTACCATGTCCTGCTGCCTCCTCCGTCACCGCTGCTGTCTCCACCACTGGCTCCACACTGCTACCTCTGCCAGAATGGAAGCTAGGCTGCTGGAATGGTGGTTTCCATTCTGGCAGCCTAGCTTTCATTCCTTTGCAAACAGTAGCAGGGGAACTTCCCTTCAGGCAGCCGGCCAGGCTTGCCCTGTCTATGCTCCCAATGATCAGCTGTTCAGCAGGCACATAGGGCAAGCTTTCCTGGCTGCCCAAAGGGAAGCCCCCCCCATCTTTGCAAGGACAGAGGCGGAGGGGGTTTCTCTTTGGGCAGCCAGGCAGGCTTGACCTGTCTGTCTATGCACCCACCAATCAGCTGCTTGGCAGGCACATAGAGCAAGCCTGGCTGGCTGTCCAAAGGTAAGCCTCCCACTGTCTGTACAAACAGCAGCCAGGTTTCCCTTCCAGCATCCTACCTTTCCCTCTCTGTCTATGCCCCTGAGGAACAGCTGATCTACGGGGGCATAGACAGAGAGGGAATTCCTTACAAATTAACAAATATGAAATGGTTATATTTGTCCCTTCATATTCGTTGAGGTCTCTGGACCTGATGAATTTGAAATGATGAATATCTGAGACAGGGGGACATCTCCCTTTCTGGGGATTTATAGCTTTTAGCTGTTTCTGCTGAGAAGAGCGCTTCCCAGTTCTATATCTGTGTCTCTTGTTGTGTTGCTTCAATGTTTCTTTCTTGGTGGTCTTTTCACAGGGATACTTTCTCAATGTCTATCCTTCATTTCCTTCTCTATCTTCCTTCCTTCCTCACTCTGTGCTCTTTTCTTCAACCTTTCCATCTTCTGCTCTGCCTTTCCCCCCTACTTTCTTCTTTGCCTCCCATGAAGCTGTTCATGGTGTCCCTAAAAATCCACTAGACTTCTCTTCTCTTCCCATAGATAACAACTGTAGCTATTGATTTAAATTGTCTCTTATCACTTTTGCCTTGTACTCGAAAAAGAGAAACCACAAAATATTTCTCTCCATCTATGAGATACTGAAATATGTTCTGAGGTTCCTATCTATGGTTCTCATGATCTGCATAAATTGTGCACATTATACAGTCTGCCTTGTTGTACAGTAGTTTAAGAATAAGACACATCAGATGGGATACCAGACAACTCTTCTGTGTTCACTGTCTGTGTATGCTTCACAAATGGAAAAAATAGTGTGTTAAGAGATATTTTGTGCCAATTTCAGAAATTCTAATACAGTAAGAAAGGGAAGTAGAAGCCAAATCAATCCCCAGAGGTGACAGATTCATTCATGTTTAGAAACTGAAAATTACATTAGTTATGGTAAATTTGCTTGTTCTATGTTCCTGCAGATTGTTACAGCACTTTGAAGTTCTCACACAGGTTGCAATGGCACCTTAAGCAGGCTGTTCAGCTCGCAGTAACTATACAATTTTGCCTGAAAATACTTGGAGCTTCAACATGGCAAACATTGAATTACAGTGTTTTTGGATAATTATATAGGAGTCAATGACTTGCTCCAGGATTCTTTGCACAATACTGTAGCTGGCAATAATGTTGAGTGACTTCCACTTTGCCAACCACACAGTGACCAGGGACCAGTGCTCTGCCACTTTTTTTTGCCTCTTTAGGAGCACCTTGTTACAAAATATTGCACATTGGCAAGAAAAGAATCCCACGCACTCACTTTTCAATTCCCACTGCAACATCTTCTGCTTTTCACTTCTGAGAAGACAAGCAACCACCATACAGCCTGTGCCTGATAGACTACTCGGTACTAAATCCACTTCACTTATTTCCCTTCCTGTTTCTGGTACTGTATCATATGACTATTGACTATATTTTCCTAATAAAATTCAGTTTCAACCCAGCCCACCCCAAAAAACTCTGATGCCATCTTTGCTGGTTTCACAGCATCTTATGAAGGCATTCTAGTGCCATAACTAATGATCTGAGATTACTAATGTTCAATTCTTTTGTTTGTTTGTTTAACGTGTCAGTTCCTAAGACAACTGCACTGGACAAATTGTGCTGAAATCCTGTTGCTTAACGTAGTTGAGTCACACTAGAGGAAGCCTATTAAAACAGCAAGGATTTGGTGAGGCAGTTCCTCCATAAGTTGTACTGAGTCCATGGACCTAGTCTAGTTGTGATCTATTACAGAAGTCCATTTGAATTAATAAAACTTAAGGGGGAGTTGACTCACCAGATCCCCACTGGGCATATTCTACTGTAACTTACTATGCTAAACAACAGGATTTCTGTCACTATCTGTTGTTTGTCAAGTTTAACTAGGTTTACAGTGGGAAAGTATATAACTTATCAGCAAGCTTATGTGAATTAAATTATCTCTAATTGTTAGTGTTCTGGAATGGTTTATTCCTAGTCATGACAAAGTAATAAGCAAGTTGTTGCGATCGCCTTTGAAGCCCCTAATTCTCTGGTCTTCACAAGGTTCTCATTCTTCTTTTCTCTTCGCTGCCACCAGATATTAATTCTTTAATATCAAGGAAATGTCTGGACACGTGTGATATCAAAACATAAATCTTTTATTTAACAAGGGAAGAGGATAATCAGTAAGGACTTATAGAATGAGTTATAGGATGCAAATCACTTATATTGAATTTATTAGAATATTTCTTCTTAACTCTTCTAAACCTCTGTTTCCATCTCTACACTTACAGTTCTCTAACCCATACTCTACTCTTCTAGAGCCACACACAGTCTCTCCCCAGACCCTCTTCAACCGTCTTTTTTCTTCTCCCTCCTCCCTTGGCTCCGCCTCCCATTCTCTCATAGGCTCCAGTGTCCATGTCCCCCAGTGACGGGCAGGTGAGGTCAGGGCTGTTCGCTACACAAGTATATACAATCACATCCACAAAATGGCACCAGATGGGGGATGTGAAACACTGTTTCTGTTGGTTGTTGTAGGTTTTTCAGGCTGTTTGACTGTGTTCTTTAAGTTTTTCTTCCTAACGTTTCGCCAGTCTCTGTGGCTGGCATCTTCAGAGGACAGGAGTCAGAACTCTATCTGTGCTCTGGTGCACTTTGTGGGATAGTTGAGTATTTATAGCTGTGGGATCAGCTTTTTGTCCTTTTCAGGAGATTGGGTGATTATGGTGATCAGGGTATTTTTTGTTGTGGGTGTATTGTTGTGATAAGGGGGAGAAATGATCTGTCACTGTGATTGATGGGTGTCATTAGCTGATCTTTTGTGTGCAGTGATCACCGGTCCATGTGGCTGGGTAGAGTTTGTTGACCTTTTGCAGGCTGTATTTTTCAGTGCGGGGAGCCAGGCTTTGTTGAGTTTTAGACTTTCTTCTTTTTTGTTGAAGCTAATTTCAGTGGGATTTCTATGAATAGACAGATGGAGTCACCATGGGGAGCCCCCTCAGCCCAGTTATAGCAAACGTCTACGTGGAACATTTTGAAAAAAAGGCCCTGGCTCTGGCACCCTTCGCACCCACAGTCTGGTTCCGATACATGGATGACACCTTTGCAATTTGGAACCACGGTGAAGAAAAACTGGAAGAATTTCTAAACCATCTCAATAGCATCCACCCAAATATACAATTCACCATGGAAAAAGAAATAGAGGGCCAACTCCCTTTCTTAGATGTCATGGTCATACGCAAAACTGACCTCCTACTGGGACACAAGGTCTACAGAAAACCCACCCACACAGACCGGTACCTACACAAAAACTCCAACCACCACCCATGACAAAAAAGAGGCATAATCAAAACACTGTAGACCGTGCAAATCGGAACTGTGAAGCTCAATTTCTCAGCACCGAACTCAACCATCTGAATTGGGCCCTACAGGCAAATGGCTATTCCAAGAATGAAATCACAAGAGCCATCAAACCAAGAAAACAACACCAAACTGAAGAGGAAAAACAGTCACCCACAAATAAAGTATTTCTGCCATACATCAAAGGGATCACAGACCACATGGGGAAACTCTTGAAAAAACACAACCTACAAACAGTATTCAGGCCCACCACAAAAATACAACAAATGTTACAGTCAGCAAAGGACAAAAGGGACCCCCTCACGACCACAGGAGTATACCGGATACATTACAGTTGTGGCCAGGTATATATTGGGACCACAAAACACAGCATCCACACCAGAATTAAAGAACATGAGAGGCACTGCAGACTAAAACAGCCGGAAAAATCGGAAGTAGCTGAAAACACCCTGAAACAAGCTGGACATGAAATCCTATTTCAAAAGACAGAAGTACTGGACAACACCAGCAATCATTATGTTAGACTGCACAGGGAAGCCATTGAAATCCACAAACACCAGCAGAGCTTCAACAAAAAAGAAGAAAGTCTAAAACTCAACAAAGCCTGGCTCCCAGCACTGAAAAATACAGCCTGCAAAAGGTCAACAAACTCTACCCAGCCACATGGACCGGTGATCACTGCACACAAAAGATCAGCTAACGACACCCATCAATCACAGTGACAGATCATCTCTCCCCCTTATCACAACAATACACCCACAACAAAAGACACCCTGATCACCATAATCACCCAATCTCCTGAAAAGGACAAAAAGCTGATCCCACAGCTATAAATACTCAACTATCCCACAAAGTGCACCAGAGCACAGATAGAGTTCTGACTCCTGTCCTCTGAAGATGCTGGCCACAGAGACTGGTGAAACGTTAGGAAGAAAAACCTCAAGAACACAGCCAAAAAGCCCGAAAAACCTACAACAACCCTTGGATCCTGGCTGTGAAAGCCTTTGAGAATACACTGTTTCTGTCATTGATGGTTTCAGTGATGGTGCAACATTTCTGTGTGGTGGGGAAGAATGCAGCACTGCACTACAAGCACTGTTGCTGATGAACCCCACTTTTGACAAACGACTGGGAAATTTCTCATCCCTCTGAAATGGTCACCTGATTTCCCTCACAGATAAGAGAAATTTTGGGAGCCCATTTATATACAGTGTAACAGAGACACAGAAATACACATATCAAATAAATGTCTCAAAGGAATAGAGAGATGACAAAGACTAAACTTTGCCCCTTCATGGCAAGATGTGCATTGTACCTGCCTCTCCATAGCTCCACTTCCATCCAGTACAGTGTGAAGAACAGTGTGAGGAGGAAGCCCAATGTTCCTACAAATGCACAATAGTAGTGTTCCTTCTAGTGAAGATTCCATAAAGGTGCACGTTCGTGGGCCATGTGCCATCAAGTTGTTTCTAATTTATGGAGACCTTAATAGGGTTTTCAGGGTATGTGAGATGTTCAAGGAATGGTTTACTATTATCAACACACACACACACACACGAGCAAACACTTAAACACCAGTGAGCTTTTACGAAAAAGCATGAATTTGAACCAGGTCTCTAGAGCCTTAGTCCGATACCTATCCACTAAATCATTCTGGCTCTCATATGGCCACAAACTATCATTCAGAAAGATGTCAATTTCACATAGATCCTAAGTGTACAGCTGTCAACGTTATGGCAGTAGAGTAATCAATATGAAGACAACGTGACCAATGAACATATATCCTATTTTTTCTCTTTCTCTTCCACTCTTTCACTTCTATAGCCCGTTCCTTCCAAAACTGGAATTGAAGTTAGCTCTTGTCTCAGAAATCTGATGAAGACCTGATAACTAAATTGCTTGAATATCCCTCATGTCATGTATCTCACCCAAGAACTTGTTTGCGCTTTGAAACATTTGCCTCAATTCTCAATATTAAAGGGTAACAGGAAAACTTCAAGGTTCATTAGCTTGAATGAAAAAATGGTGTCTTTGCCCAATTTTGCAAAACTGGCTTTCTGTCAGAAACTCATGCCACCTCAACGCACAGTGTTTGGGAGTTGCCTGGATTTCCAGAAAGACTTTATATGAAGGGTAAGTGGCTGCCAGGAGAAGATACTGATGATGAATTTCCATTCCTTCTTTGTGTACATGATGCATGGAACCAAGCCACAGAAATACTCTAATTTGTCTTTCTCAGGTGGAGTTTGCTCTCCAAATAATGGATCTGCTGGCAACTAGTTAGTTAGTTAGTTAGTTAGTTAGTTAGTTAGTTAGTTAGTTAGTTAGTTAGTTAGTTAGTTAGTTAGTTAGTTAGTTAGTTTTAAGATTTCAATAGATTTGTAATCTCAGAAAATCATGGGCCAGTTAAGACTTGACTGCCAATAGTGTCATCCTTAGTTCATATTTAGGGAGGTGCAGGACCCTCGTATAAAGACCTCATCCATAAATTTCCTCATTTCTCCACCAACACACCTACACTTTATAGACATGTTTTACTCAATAGATACTTGGAGGCTAAATATGCTTTGGTCACCAGTACAAGTTCAAAATGTACCAAAAATATTTTAGAAAAGAAATCAATAGAATATATTTCATTACTTTACAAAAATCCCTGAACAACAAAACTGAGCAGGATATATTGTAGAATTTTTAAAAGGAGATGGTATATGGATGTGGACTTTGTAAAGGTGCACATCCCTAGCTCTGAAACTAAGGCAAACATTTCATGGCTAGAGTAGGACAGAAGACACTTTTGAAGTTTCAGTAGACTTTTAATATTTTCCTTGAGGGATGAATTGAGAGGCAGCTGTCATTTTGAAAAGGGTGGCTTCAGACCAGAAGTGGAAAGGCCACCATTCTACTGGCAACAACACTACCTCATGAAAAGCAGTTATTTAGTTTTTCATAATCTTCTACAATAAGAACAACACACTGTTTACTTTTCTTTACAGAGAAAATGTTTTTAGTTTTCTCATCCACTGCATTTCCTGTCCTTCTCTATTTTGTTTGTTTACTCACTTATTTCTTGGTTTTTGCTTTACGCAGGGCAAACAGAACTGCACATGAAGTTACTACAGAGTTTCCAGAAGAGTTTTTTAATTACCTTTTGGCTTCTTTCCCCAATTCTTCTCCCCATTATTCTGAATCTAAAGAACAGTGGAGGTTGAGTAATAAGAAACTGTGGTTACTGAGGACTTCTTCATTTGTTTGACTGAAGTTAAAAAGGTGAGAGATCATAGAATCATAGAATAATTGAGTAGGAAAGGACCTATAAGGCCATCAAGTCCAACCTCTTGCTCAATGCAGGAATCCAAATCAAAGCAAGAATTTTTTCTTGAATATCTGCAGAGGAAGTAGCTGCTTGTGTGGGCAAAAGTTTAATTTATTTCTTTATTTACAAAATCAGCATATTGCCACCTGGACAAGGCAGCTCTCAGTTTACCCACCATCATAATTATAAAATACATCCTTGCTATGTATATATGCATGTGTATCTTTTACTACAATAAACATATCTGTGATGTGACCATTAATTCAATTGTGAACTGTATCAATTAAGGTATGTACACTGATAGTTTCAGAGAGAAATGGGCACTCAGTGCGATTCACTCCAATATCATTCTACTAATGGCATTTACTGCAACTGTTGTTCTTAAACAAATGGTCTCTGGTATTCATGTTTGGTTTCAACAAAATAATGTATATTTTAGGAGCAAAAATGCAACTCAGTAATCCAGCACTGGAGGCCAGGATACAGAAGATCTCCACAGCTACGACATATTTGCCTTTGCTGCTCAGGTAAGTTGGAATGAAGGTTACCCAGACACTGCAAAACACCAACATGCTGAAGGTGATAAATTTAGTCTCATTGAACGTGCTGGGCAATTTCCTGGCTAGGTAGGCCACAGTGAAGCTAACAAGAGCCTGAACACCCATGTAGGCCAGGACAGTGTAAAACATAGTTTCTGAGCCTTCATTACATTGTACCACAATCTGCCCAGTCTGTGAGACCATGTCAAGATCTGGGAATGGGGGAGAAGTGCCTAGCCATATGGCACAGATGACAACTTGGACAATAGAACAAAGAAGGATAAGGTAGCTGGGCAGTCTTCTGCCCACCCATTTCTTCAACTTGTTTCCAGGATTTGTGGCTTTGAATGCCAAAATCACAGTGATTGTTTTGGCTAGCACACTAGAAAGTGCAAGAGAAAAGACGTTCCCAAAAGCAGTTTGTCTGAGAAGGCAAGTTATCTTGCTGGGTCGTCCAAAGAACAGTAAGGAACAAAGGAAGCAGAGCAAGAGTGAAATTAGCAGAAGATAGGTAAGGTCCCTATTGTTGGCTTTGACGATCGGTGTGTTCTGATGTTTAATAAATATTCCAAGTACTGAGGCTGTCAGCAGGGTACAAAATAGTGTAGCACAAATCAGACTGATCCCTAAGGGGTCATCATGAGCAAGAAAAGCTATACCTTTAGGGATACATTTATTTTGATGCTTGTTTGGATGCTCATTTTCAGGGCACCTATAGCAATTATGTGCATCTGAAAGAAGCAGAAAAAAATTGTTTAGAATGTTCAAATTGATGGTGATAAACACTGAATCCCTACCTGGGAATTAACCTAAATGGTGGTCTTTCAGTACTTGATGTGTTTGATTTTACATTCAATCAAGTAATCATGTTCTCCCTGAAATATATTAGCATGAAAGAGCTAGGGTGATGTATTTAAAATATGCATGTATTTTTATATTTGGGGATGCATTTTTAATTATTCCAGCTGGTGACAAGGGTACTATATAATACTGATGAACGTCTTCAAAATACAGAACTTGCAAGAATATGAGTGGTCATAAAAAAACACACCCCAAAATACATCTTGCCACTGCAGGAAAATACACCATTGCAGTTAGCAAAAGTTAAACAAATCTTATTAATTCATTTTTGCTCACTTGCTTGTTTGTTCTGGGAGAATTCTGAAGCAGTAAGAACTAGAAACACAAGCTTTTAAATGGATACCACTATTTCCTAACTTAAATAAGTGCACTGATCGGTGAGAAAATTGGGTTCCCATAAGCCCCACTTGCACCCAATATTTAATTTCTAGCAGCATCTGAATATAAGCAATTGCTGGGTTGCTACAAATACTGGGTTGGCCAGTGACAGAAGAAAAAAATATAGGGAGGTAGAGAGGAGAGAGAGAGCACTGAGTGAGGGTGGAATTTAATTTGCTCATACAAAATTAGCAGTCATAGTAAATTATAGTCAGTGCTAACCAACACTCGAAGGGATGTGGTGGCACTGTGGGTTAAACCACAGGAGCCTCTGTGCTGCAAGGTCAGAAGACCAGCAGTCGTAAGATCGAATCCACGTGACGGAGTGAGCTCCCGTCGCTTGTCCCAGCTCCTGCCAACCTAGCAGTTCGAAAGCATGTAAAAATGCGAGTAGATAAATAGGTACCACCTTGGTGGGAAGGTAATGGCGTTCTGTGTCTAGTTGCGCTGGCCACGTGACCACAGAAACTGTCTTCGGACAAACACTGGCTCTATGGCTTGGAAACAGGGATGAGCACCATGTCCTAGAGTCGGACACGACTGGACTAAATGTCAAGGGGAACCTTTACCTTTACCTAACCAACACTCATTGAAGTTGTAAAGTTGCCAGATCATAAATATTGTATTAAAAATGCAGAGTCATTAATTAATAGTAACAGGAATCATAGGAGAGTCATGTATCATATCTGTGTGTGAGAGAATGTGCATGAGTCAACGAGAGAGAGAGAGAGAGAGAGAGAGAGAGGTCAAATAGAATAAGCGTGTTCAAAATTCTATATCATCCTTGTTTGATCTTACATTCTTCCATGGCTATTTTATTTTTAATGGGAGTATACAGAGCACAAGGAGTACTGAAGGTCATCAAAACATGGCAAAATTGCCTCCCATGTCTCTTAGAGGGCTTAGCTGGCCTTCCTGGACAAAACTTTATTCAAACAATTTGAAACAATAATATAGGGGAGGCTGGCAGGTGCACAGATGCTGGAAGATTACAAGATGGCCCTGGTGGGAGTCTCTGGACCATAGGTTTCATGTTGCAACTCCTGTTATACACTGTAACCATAGGTTTCTTCCTCAAAAATACTGAAAAACATTATTGGAGTCACCTACCTGTTTGGTTTGAAATCGTCCCTTCTGGACACGAGAAACAATCATAACAGCAAGATGCATATCCTTCAAGAACCCTCATGTGGTATCCTGGATGGCATTTCTCAGAGCACATTGACTGTGGCAATGTCTAACCATAAATGAAAGAGAATTTTGTTCAATTCAACCAAATGAACATGAAGACTTGCATTTTATTTTCAACTTTTGTTTTATCTAGGAGTGGAGGAAAGTCTTCAATGTTGTAGGACATGCTTTTCATGTTTGCTAGCATCTTATGGTCTACCAACTGAAGACGTAGTATTCAAGAACCCTGAACACAAGTCCTTGATTTGAATATCAGAAATGAACAGGAATGTTCATACCTGAAGATTTTTATAGAAAAAACAAAAACATGAACTTATTCACATTTTTCATTTCAGCAGTGTAATTCAAGCTGGTTGAGAGAGATTTTTTTTGCTGCTCCTATTAATTAAAAATCCTTGTCAATCAGCTGCAGCTAGAAATCAGCCAGAAATCTATGTAGATCCAGATTTAACTTCTATTCATCTCAGTTGTAAAAAAGGTAAATTAGTGTACATTAAAAGAACATAAAAGATCACAGTCTAGAAATTATGAGTTAAATGCAAAATCATTTTTGTTAGTGGGGTATAGCAAAATTACATTTTAAAGGCAATGTAACAAGCAGAAACAAAGTTATCTTATAGGTAATTTGTGATGGTGTCTAGTTACTTTTGGCAGTTAACAATAGCTACCTGGCTGGGCACTGTGGAAAACAGTTAAAATGTTTTTTAATATTATATCCCAATGTGCTTTTAATTGTGTATTGATTTAATTGTGTCTTTGTGTTGGGAGAAAGAAGGCATATAAAAATAAAGTAAAAATAAGTAATTCCAAAAGATCAATAAAAATGAGGATGCAATGGGTGAGGCCAGCATGTGTAATTTCTGAATTACTTCTCAGCATCCTTAAGATATAACTGTTCTATTTTAATCATAAACTTTGGAGTGCAAATTACACCAGTTCGAAAGCATGCAAATGTGAGTAGATAAATAGGTATCACCACGGTGGGAAGGTAACGGTGTTCCGTGTCTAGTCGCGCTGGCCACATGACCACGGAAACTGTCTTCGGACAAAACGCTGGCTCTACAGCTTGGAAACGGGGATGAGCACCGCCCCCTAGAGTCGGACACGACTTGACTAAATGTCAAGGGGAACCTTTACCTTTACCTTATACTGCTCAAGTATATCTCTAGGTCCCTGAACTTCAGAGGTTGCTATTATCTTGGTTAGAATCATGTTTGTTGGGGACCTGGGTAAAAGCTTTCTTAGCGATTGCTTTCAGCCTCTATCATTCCCTGCCAGCCTTTTTATTGCAATAGGTCTTTGGGCTGTAAGCTGGTTTGCTGTTGGAGGTTCAATCATTGGTTATGTAATTCAAACAATGGGTAATCTTACATTAAGTAAACAAAAAATTAACTCTGCTTTTAATCTGCTTTGCTTATATATTTGCTTTTTTGAAGAAAGCTGAGACATAAATTTCATGAATAAATAGACTCATGCACATCCATGCTTGTACCCACAGACATATTATTGGCCTTATCAGCAACACTATTGAAGCTCAGGTGCAGCTGTGCAAATGGAAACACCACCAAAGACTGTGGCTTACAATCCCAGGAAATTAGTTGTTCATTTCTTTAACCACTGGCATAGCATCATGGCTCAAGATCCTAAAATCTGCAATACCTACCTGGTTGAAGATGCTAGGCCATGTAACGGCATCTTTATTTACAATAAACCTTTGATCTGAGGAAGCCTGGGAAGCCAGTGTTCCAATTCTCACTCGGATAAAGGATTTATTTGGGAATGTGACCCAGTTAACAATGTCATATCCAGTGGATAATTCCATGTTTTCGTTGAAAAACACCTCATCTCCAGCACTGTTGTTAAAATGGATTTTTCTCAAAAATGAGTGAAGCTAGAAGGCAAAAGGGAACCTCATCTTTGCATTAAAAGATAAAGGTTATTAAAGAACAAAGGTTCTATGTGCTTTTCACACTGATTAAAAAAATTACATTCTTAGAAGGACTATTACTGTGTTTCCTTAGATTCAACCCATAGCAGTTACTAATTCAGAATTTAACACTCATAATTTTCCAGTGTTAAATTCTGAAAATCTGGGATAAGTCCAATGTTATTTCTAATCCATTTAATTCAATGGAAAGTATGTTAGACATAATTACAAGACAATGGCCAAAGTCCTGTTCTGAAGTTTAACCTGTTGAATGAAAATGACATAAATCATAGCATCTAATGGTCACTAATTAGCATGCACCTGCTTGGATTCTTGGTTGTGTATCAAGCCACTAGACTGATGTTCAATGAGGAAGTCAAACAGAGACTAATTAATTAGCAGCAACTAGCTGCTCTGAGTTGCACCATTTCAAGTCTGCTGATATTAACCACAGAGCAGGATTTTGACTGTTCTTCATCTTTTATACAAGTCTACAGTAGGAGTTTGGCCAATATGACTAACCATACAGCTGTCTACTGATAATGTACTGGCATTATATTATTACCTCCCATGGCTGCATTATCTCATGTTCCAGTCCAGATGTTCCTGAACACCTCGCATGTTCTGATAAATAAATGGTATGCAAAGCATATGCCAAGACATAAACTGCATTGTAGATATTATAGCTCTCACCCGACATAGTCATTTCAAATATTGTCTGAGGAAGGCCTTCCAGCTTTTCCTTCTCTGTACAGATGTTCAGTTTTTGTGTGCTCTTGTAGGAATTAGAGACTATACAACCAAATGCATCCTGCCAGAACTGTTGGATAAAACTGCTGTCAGAGTGCTTATAGGGGTTAAAGTTCTGGAGAAAGCTCTGGAATCCTGGAGGATCATTTTTGTGGATGGTGAAAGACAAGGAACCATGGAAATGTTTGACATCCCAGGCACTGAGGAAAACCTGTGAAGTGAAGTCCCACTGTGCTGTTGTGATCCAAATCTTCTGTATCAAGCTCCTGGTTAATTTTTCATGGTGATGGAGCAATAGTTCTAAACCAAGCATATAAGTTGTGTCCCCATACCCAACAATCACATTGGCTTTTGTAAAAAGAAGACTGTTCAAAGTTTGTACATTATTGAATATATAGTATGGGGATCCGTTACTGGTTACAGCCACAGAGAAAGGTGGAGCTTTTTCTAAAATGGCTACACAGATACTGTATTTACTAAGAATTGATTTCACAGCTTGTGCAAACTCTTCCCCATGGTTATCATTTGAAACAATGAGACCAACCCACGTCCATCCAAAATATAGTAGCAGCTGCACTATCCCATCATACTGAACAGCTTCATTTTGGACCATTTGATAGGAAAATGGGAACTGAATCTTATCACTCATTATTGCGTGGATCGAACCATAAGTGAGCTGGAAATGAATAGCATGAAGATTATTTTGCAAACACGAGAAAAACAAAATAAATCTTCATTTAAAAAAAAACAATAATTGCTTTCATTTTTAACATGAAGGCACTTCATGTTAAAATGTAATTTATTGCTTGTCTCATCCTCACATGTGAGGCCAAGAAACCATGATGCTATCCTTATCTCCTACCATAGACCAGACAGCAAGAAATCTGCAGCAACAAAAATCTTTGGTATAAATAACACTTTAATGAAAATAATTCAAGTTGTGAGATGAGGAAGGCTGCTGCTTTATTGCAAGGTATTTTAAGGCTCAGAGGCACTGGAAGACATATTTTTAAACATTTACCTAGCTGTTTAGCACTTGCTGAAGGGATGTGCTTTTCTTCTCAAAGAGAAATACAGTTCTACACAAATATGATTACTGAAAATTAAAGGGTAGGGAATATCACTTGTCTTTTGATGCTCAAATTGAGCTGAGATGTCTAATATGAGATAGCCTAAGCTGAAGACAATGAAGAATTACAGAGAATATTTATTACATCCCTAGCAGATACACTACTGGCTTGTCTCATTTGAAAGCATTGGTGATGGAGCTCACAGTCATTATAGGCATGTCAGGTGTTTAAATGGGCTTATCAAAATATGAATACCGCTTTAGTCAGTCATACGGTAGCAAGGAATCATTAGTTTCATTGTGGAGGAAGATAACCTCTACCCTGTCTCACTATTTTTCTTGTGTAAGTAGCAACATGTCTGAAGAAGAAAAGTATCATACTTGTTTGCAGCCTATAAACATGAGAAAGAACCCAGATTTTCTAGATTTCCTGCTCATGTTCAGAGTCTACACATATCTCTACTTCAGATCCTTCGTCGTCTGAGTGAGCAAAGTGATGAAGGAGAGGAGCAAAGATAGCTTCACCCCGTAAACTATGTTGATAATTCCAGATTCCAGAATGATTGAACAGGAGTGCTGGAAAAATGACATTAAAACCTAGAAATGTCCAACCTCCACCAAATGAACTGAATTGTCACTTTGCTACCTGACAAGAACGATCTCTACCTCCACTGTGCCCTGGACCACCTAAAGCAGCCCTCTTGCACACCAGTAAAAGTACAATATTGAAAAATTAATAAGTAACAATTTGATAACTCTTTATGACACCATTGTGCCTAGTGATGCAGCCTGCCCTACCAAAAGCACTTATACTGCCTTTGATTTACTTGTTTATGTAGGCATTTGGCTGTTGTTTGGTATTTGAGTAGTAATTTTTTGTGTGATGAATTTCTACACAGCATTCTTTTACTCTGCCCACAAATTCTTACCTGGGGGATCTTGTAGAGACCTAAAATACTGGCCATCTGCATGGAGGTTCCAGAGTTTAGTCCTCCGACAGCAGCAGACATTTTGCATTGCGTTCCACATCTGTAATTTGGGAAGTTTTCTTTTTTAATAGACAACGAAGAAAGAGTGACATCGTAGTTGAATTTGTCACTGAAGACATTGTCATAGATGTGGAAGCCCAGGGTGATATTACGTAAAAGATATGGCTTGTTATTGATCTCTTCTGTGGCAAAAATGAGAGCCAAGGCATGCTGGTAGTTCTTTCTCACCAATCTACAGTGGAAGCAATATAGTTTCACTCTTAACCTTGGAACATTGATAATATCATAAAACTGGAAGCACTGCACTCAAAATTCCTGTAAAACACCTAAAATTGCCCTTAAAAGGAAATAGAAATTTGCTCATGATACTTCAAATATGATGTCATCTGATCTGTATCAATGCTCTTCTCCACTAAACAGATGTTTTACTCGTAATGAGGATTATGTACGTTCCAGTGGTACCCCTATAATAGCAACACTAGCATGTGCATGTTCACTGCTAAGTGGACTTCAGAATGTTTGGGTTCCAGTTCAGCTTAATAATAACTCAGTAGACAGTCACCATTCCCATGGTTAGGAGTTTTGTTGCAGGCTTTGATGTGGGCCAGATTTTGTTCTTGTCTTATACATAAGGAATGAAGAAAACATAAGGTAGGCTGTCAAGAAAAGCATGAGAAACTCATCTGCCTTGCTGTTTTAACATGGAAGCAAAGGGCAGGTTTCATTTAGAACTGTGATGTGGCAGTAGGTGGTTACAAGAGAAAAGAAATGCAGCAGGGAAAATAGGGAATCCAGATATATTTGATAATATTTGTAGAAATAAATCACATTCTAATATTTCAGAGTAGAGTGAAAGCAAGGGCTTAGCTTGTTTTTATGAAATGCATAAAAGGAAAAACAACTCATGCTGTAGTGATCTCTCTTTCCTTCTAACTCTTCAGCACTAGTTCTTTAATGAACTGGCCCCAAGCCTTCATCCACCATTTGTCCAGACAGGATGAAGACTGCAAGCTGTGAAGACTAGTGGCTCCAATATTGTTAGGCAGTACATCA
Source organism: Intellagama lesueurii (assembly GCA_037013535.1). NCBI lineage: Eukaryota > Metazoa > Chordata > Lepidosauria > Squamata > Agamidae > Intellagama > Intellagama lesueurii. The sequence goes on from JBAJHW010000006.1 coordinate 22,317,605, forward strand.
GCTTTGGATTTTCACCAGAGCTTTGCAGGAGCTATCTAAGGTGCTGAACTCTATCCCCCAAACAGGTTGCACATGTTTGATAGCTCCTGCTAAAGTTAGACTGAAATCCAGAGTGGATTTATCACCCTATTGAAATCAGAGCTCACCAAACTCCAGCAGCTGGACTCCTGTGTGCTCCTGTTTGGGAGCAATTTCTATTAAACCTGTTGCTGTATTTTCTGCTTGGTAAACACACAAAGGGTAGTTCTGTTAGTATCTTCTATACAAATGTATTTGACAATCATATAGTATCAAGCAAGTTCACAATCTGAATGGATGTACTTCATGCAAGCTACATCTTCACTTACTCAAACTGCAGACCACTCCCGGGTACTGTTTTGAAGAATTCGTTTGGAAGCCCGACAGCACGTAAAGATAAAACTGCACTGACAATATGGTTACCTGGCTTAAAATAGCCATCTTTGTATCTCTGTGTTGCTGCTTTGCAGCTGACCCTTGAGATCATGTATGTTGTCTGAAAGAAGGACAGAAGCAAGATGAGGAAGAAAAGCATCTTATATCCTGAAATCTGTTGGAAAGGAAATTCATATCCACCAAAATGTTTCACATAATATACTTGGACATGGTGAACGCTGCAGTAGATACACCTATTTCCAGAATGAATTCAATCAACCACATGTTGATGGAGCTATGGTTGGCTTGGGCTAGTTTGCAGTGAGTGGCAGAAAAAGTATTTATATTACAATTGACAGGGCAAGTTTTTATCTGAATTTGTGACTGATTTCTTTTTCTTTTCTTTTGTCATGCGAGACGTCTGTGTAGAAGAGTGTCAATTACAGTATTCTGGGTAATAACAGGGAAGATAATTACCTCTCCAAAGTGTTTGGTTTTCTCTCTGCAGTTGATCATCTGATTTAAAAAATATATCTCTAGAACATTTGCAGAGGAAACGTTTCTGCTTAATTTGATAGCCCCTTTGGTTGTAAAAGAGGATAAAAGTTTCAGTATGTTCAGGGCTTGAGTGGAAGAGCTTGGAAAAGTTACATTTCTGGACCACATGTCCCATGTCCAAGGACAAATAGTTTTCAGATCTCTGCACATTGGCTGAATAAACTTTTCAGCCAACTGGAATAGTGTCATTGACTTGTTTAATAATTATTATTATGGCTTACAACTTATGGCAAACCATTCCAGGCATTTATACATATAGAGTATTAAGAAAGGTTTTACTATTCCTCCCTTCAAGAGGTTTTCTTGAAGAGCCTTGTGGCGCAGTGGTTAAATTGCTGTACTGCAGCCAAAACTGTGCTCACGACCTGGGGTTCAATCCCAGGTAGCCGGCTCAAGGTTGACTCAGCCTTCTATCCTTCCGAGGTCAGTAAAATGAGTACCCAGCTCGCTGGGGGGGCAATGTGTAGCCTGCATAATTAACTTGTAAACTGCCCAGAGAGTGCTTGAAGCACTATGGGGTGGTATATAAGCAGCACGCTTTGCTTTTTTTTTTTTTTTTTCTGGGACTGTGCAGCTTACCTAAGACCAAAAAGGCTGGGTTTTCTCCTAGGAGACACAGTGAAGAACTGAACTCAACCTCTGGTTCTGAATCCTGATGCCTAACTCACTGAGCTATTCAGCCAACTTTTTTTGTTAACTGCTAAAATTAGTGTTATATTTGGGACAGAGCCACAATCCAAAAGAACTTTGGCTACATAGTCACCATATTCTTGTGACAGAGGAATGAGAACCTGAAGACCACAGAGAAAAGTTGGATTTTGTTCCTTTAGGTTCCCACTTACTTTGTCACCCATAATGCTCTCCCATCACTTTCTTAAGCCATAGCCTCCAAGGTGGTAAAGCCAGGTCTGGAGGCCCTCCACGTGTTTGTTGGGGCCAGGGATGGTATTGGGATCTTGCTGGGTTACCGCGCTCCCCGAAACCCAGCCACCTCCCTACCGGAGCTGGCGGACTTTGTCTCCGCGGCACTGTTGGAGTACCCGAGGCTTTTGGTCTTGGGTGACTTCAACATCCATGTGGAGGCAGAGGTTTCCGGTCCAGCTCTTGAGTTCTTGGAAACCATGGCTTCCTTGGACATGTCCCAACACATTAACGGTCCCACACATACGGGCGGCCATATGCTAGACCTGGTATTTTCCACTGAACGGAGCGAGTGTGGTCTGATGGTGACTGACCTGGTGTCAGTCCCCTTGTCATGGTCAGATCACCACGTAATAAAATGTAACCTCTCAGTGGCACTCCCTCCCCGCAGGGACCATGGACCTATTTTGATGGTCCGCCCTCGAAGGTTACTGGATCCATTGAGATTCCAGGATACCATGAGAGGGATTCCAGCTGAGCTGTTTGGTGCTCCTGTCGAAGCTCTGGTTGACGGATGGCTTGCCGCCGCCACTAGGGCTGTAGACACAATCGCTCCTAAACGCCCTCTCAGGAGCAGAGCTCGGCCAGGTGCCTGGTATAACCAGGACCTACGAGCAATGAAGCGAAATAGGAGACGGCTAGAGTGCATTTGGAAAGAGGAACCGACGGGTTATAATAAGAAAGCTGTCAGGATCGCAACTAACCATTACCTGGCTAAGGTAAGGGCTGCCAGACGATCACACATCGCTGACCAGATAAGCGATGCTTCTAATCAGCAGGCGGAACTCTTCCGTATAGTTCGCGATCTATCCGGAATTGGTCTGGGTGATGGGCCTCCCATTAATATGGGAGCAGAGATGTCCAGCGCTCCGCCCTGCCCGGTGACTCTTGAATTCTTTCAGCCTGTGACGCCAGACCTGGTGGACAAAGTGCTTGATCGCTGTCGGGCCACCACCTCCTCCCTTGACCCTTGCCCGGCCTGGCTAATCAAAGCAGCCAGGCCTGTAACAACGGAATGGGCCACAGCAATAATTAATGGGTCTCTCCAAGAGGGCAAGGTTCCTCTTGCCCTCAAGGAGACACTCATTAGGCCCATAAGGAAGACACCAAATTTGGCGGCGGATGATATTGGAAATTATAGGCCCGTCGCCAATGTTTCTTTCCTTAGCAAAGTGGTGGAGAGGGTGGTGGCAGACCAACTTCAGACACTTTTGGACGAAACCAATGCCCTGGACCCATTTCAGTCGGGCTTCAGGCCACGTCATGGCACAGAAACGGCACTGGTCGCACTGTTGGATGACCTGTTGAGGGAGGCCGACAGGGGCAATATGTCCTTGTTGGTCCTCCTCGATATCTCAGCCGCCTTTGATACCGTCGACCACGGTATCCTCCTGGGGAGGCTCTCTGAGTTGGGAATCGGTGGCCTGGCGCTTGCCTGGCTCCGATCCTTCTTGGAGGACCGTCCCCAGAGAGTACAGCTTGGGGAGAATGCTTCGGCCCCATGGAGTCTCAGTTGTGGGGTTCCGCAGGGGTCGATCATCTCCCCAATGCTGTTTAATATCTATATGAGGCCGCTGGGTGGGGTCATCAGGGGGTGTGGTGCTTCGTGCCATCAGTACGCTGATGACACGCAGCTCTACATCTCCTTTTCATCTACTTCAGTGGATGCCGTTCTGTCCCTTCAGCGCTGCCTGGAGGCTGTACTGCAATGGATGCAGTTGAATGGGTTGAGGCTGAACCCAGACAAGACGGAGGTCTTGAGGGTGGGAGGTCCCTCCATCGGCGGTTTGGGCGACTCCCTTTCTTTTGGGGGGACGACCCTTACCGCAAAGAGTGAGGTTCGCAGCTTGGGGATACATCTGGACCCGGCGCTTACCATGGAAACCCAGGTGGCATCCGTGGCCCGTTCCGCCTATTTCCATCTATGGCGGATTGCCCAGCTGCGACCATATCTTGATGGGGAGGCCCTCACTACTCTTGTCCATGCGCTCGTAATCTCGAGATTAGACCATTGTAATGCGCTCTACGTGGGGCTGCCTTTGAGATTGATGCGGAAACTTCAAATGGTGCAGAATGCGGCAGCCAGGCTTCTTAGTGGGGTGAGGAAATTTCAGCATATCTCTCCCACTCTGGCTGCCTTGCATTGGCTGCCCATTCGTTTCCGCATTGACTTCAAAGTGTTAATGATGACGTATAAAGCCCTAAACGGTTTGGGACCTCGATACTTGGCAGATCGTCTTCTCCCACCTAGATCTACCCGAATCACCCGGAATAGCCAGCAGGGACGGCTGAGGGGCCTAACGCCGAGAGAGGCCCGGAAAGAAAGAACAAGAAACCGGGCCTTCTCGGCAGTGGCCCCTCGGCTATGGAACAGCCTCCCAACTGAAATTCGTCTGGCACCCTCGCTGGGCGTTTTTAAAACTCATTTGAAAACTTGGTTTTTCAGGCAGGCCTTCCCTCCAGTCAATAACTGATCTTTACTCTTATCATCTTGGTACTGATTTAATTTAATATAAGTGTTAAAATTATGATGTTTTAAATCTTTTATGTCTTATGATGTTTTTATTATGTATGTAAGCCGCCCCGAGTAGACTTTGTCTAGGGGGGCGGGGTAAAAATCTAATAAATATAAAGATAAATATAAAGATAGCCTTAACAACCCACAGTGTAACTAAGAAAACCCACAGAGAAAGCATCTGTTTTAGAATTGTTTACAATAATGTGATTCAAATAGCCAGCTAGCCATGTTCACGATTTTTGACTGGCTCTAACAGAGGTTTTAAAATTGACTGCTTGTGGTTTTTATTATTTTTAAAATATGTTTTATAATGTTTCTATTTAACATTTTTTTAATTTTTTTTATTATTTTCTTCTTTACAAGGGTAGGGCAGGGTAGGGGATAATTGGGACAAGGATACATTTAGAGGGGGTGGATTTGAACAAACGCAATACAAATCATTATTTTCATAATAATTCTAAATAATCCCTTCTAAGAGTAGTTCCAGATAACATATGAGAATATATACAATATATAAGGAAAATCCAAATTCAGACCTATATTTTGTAATTCTAATTATTAATTATGTAGCTGTTAATATTTATCTAGTATTTAAAAGTCACTCTTCCTATACTATGATTATATATCAGCCTACCATTCTAACTATTTTGTGATCATATATATCGTGACCACCAAGTTTCCCAATGCTCCTTTTTCTCTCTTTTTTTTTGATTCAGCTAGTCTGTTAACATATTAATTTCTTCAGTTCCCAGTATTCTTACTATCAGTTCCTGTATTTGTGGTGTTCCAGACTCCTTCCAGTGTTTCATAGATACTATTCTTGCCGCTGTTATTCCTTCCGTCTTTTATATATTGCTTATCTTGCATTATTTTTAATATTTTATTCCTATATGTATCTTCATTCTGGATTTCCATTACCTTCCGAATTCTTGGGATGTGTGGAACATTCTCCATCTGGATTCGGATCATTGATATCTCATATTGGTTTTGTCGAATTTCCATCTTTCTTAAATCTTCCTTAAATTCTGTCACTTTCTTCTCCATTTTCTTTGCTGTTTTCGCTGTCCTGTGTAATTCTTGATTTTGTTGTGTTACCTCCTCTTTCATTTGGCTCAATTGTGGGTTTATGTCCTCCTTTCTTAAATCCTCCTGAAGTTCTGTCACTTTCTTCTCCATTTTCTTTGCTGTTTTCGTTGTCTTCTGTAATTCTTGATTTTGTTGTGTTACCTCCTCTTTCATTTGGCTCAGTTGTAGCTTTATGTCCTCCTGTTGCTTAGTGAGATCTGATACTTTCGTTTCCAAGGCTGAGGTATCAGATTTAATCTCATCAAACTTCTTGTCGAAATGGACTGTTTGTTGACTGAACATGGTGTTCATAAACTTCTCAAAGTTTTCTTTTGTTAATATAGAAGACTGAGTTTCCTGCATTAGTTTTAGTGTTCTGATTTCCAGTGCTGGACTTCCTCTCCCCACATTAACATTTTAATAACATGTTTATTTAATTCTTCTGTAATATTTGTATAACTTCTTATTTTCAGCTTTTAAATATTTTCTTTCTTTAATTCATACTTGAAAAACGGCCCTAACAATTGCTTTGTATTTGGGTGAGAAGTGGCTATCTGATGAAAAACGGAGTCAGCTTTTGGGATTATCCTTTGCATGATGTCATTTTGTGAATGATAGTGAGCAGATGATGATATCCAGTAGACCATCTTGACTGCTGCCACTGGTGTTGTGAACATTCAAGCTGCCCTTTGCTGAAGCTGACAATAGCCTGAACACTCATATAGGCCAGAACAGCACAGAAAATGTAATTCATACCTTGGCTTATGAAATCAACATATTACCACCTGCACAAGATATCTCTTTATTTACTCAGAATCATGATTATAAAATATATCCTTGCATGAGTATGTATCACTACATTAAATATTTTAGTGCTATGATAACAGATGTCAATGGTAATATTTAAGGTGTGTACACTGGTGGTTTTAGAGATAAATGGGCACTCAGTGTGATTTGCTCCATTGTTGCTGCTGCTAAAGATACACTACATTCAGTGAGATTGTATACAACTGTTGTTCTTAAACAAATGGCATCTGGTATTCATGTTTGGTTTCAACAAAATAATGTATATTTTAGGAGCAAAAATGCAACTCAGTAATCCAGCACTGGAGGCCAGGATACAGAAGATCTCCACAGCTACGACATATTTGCCTTTGCTGCTCAGGTAAGTTGGAATAAAGGTTACCCAGACACTGCAAAACACCAACATGCTGAAGGTGATAAATTTAGTCTCATTGAACGTGCTGGGCAATTTCCTGGCTAGGTAGGCCACGGTGAAGCTAACAACAGCCTGAACACCCATGTAGGCCAGGACAGTGTAAAACATAGTTTCTGAGCCTTCATTACATTGTACCACAATCTGCCCAGTCTGTGAGACCATGTCAAGATCTGGGAATGGGGGAGAAGTGCCTAGCCATATGGCACAGATGACAACTTGGACAATAGAACAAAGAAGGATAAGGTAGCTGGGTAAGCTTTTGCCTACCCATTTCCTCATCTTGTTTCCAGGATTTGTGGCTCTGAAGGCCAAAACCACAGTGATTGTTTTAGCCAGGACACAAGACAGTGCAAGGGAAAAAATGTTCCCAAAAGCAGTTTGTCTGAGAAGGCAAGTTATCTTGCTGGGTCGTCCAATGAACAGTAAGGAACAAAGGAAGCAGAGCAAGAGTGAAATTAGCAGAAGATAGGTAAGGTCCCTATTGTTGGCTTTGACAATTGGTGTGTTCCGATGTTTAACAAATGTGAGAAGTACAATGGTGGTGAGTAGAGAAAAGGAAGATGCACTTGCAGCCAACCCTATCCCTAACAGTTCACTGTAGGCTAAAAAAGTCAAGACTTTGGAGATACAACTGTCTTGATCCTTGTTTGGATGCTTATCATCTGGGCACTTGTAGCACTTGTATGCATCTGAAAAAAATGGACACATTTTCTGTAGGGTATATCTTTGCATTTTGCTAATCACACTGATCAAAAGAGTACACCAAGCACATCTAAATCACTTGACAAATATCTTAAGCTTGTCCCTGGGAACTTTCCATGCTGTGGAGTTCAATTATCAAGAAAACTCTAGCAGTTTGCTGATCAACTCTGAGTGTATCTGTGCAACACAGGTACAGCTGTTTGATATCACATTAACAGTCATAGCCCCAGCCTACAAAATCCTGGGCATTGCTGTTTGATCTCTCTCTCTCTCTCTCTCTCTCTCTCTCTCACACACACACACACACACACACACACACACACACACACACACAAAATTATTTGCCTGTTAGTCATCAATGTAGTCAAATCCTTTGGCCATTGTTCTTGATTTGGATGGAAGAGGGATTTTTTTTAAGACTAACATATACTTTTCTATTGCTTTAGTTGAGTTCCCTGTTTTGTTTGTCTTAATGCTTTTTATCATACATGGTGGTTTAAAACAACTGGCAGATACAGTAGAGGAAGAAGACACAAAGTGGATTTTCATGAGGCCTTCGACTGGGAAAGGGAGAATTGCCTCCCAAACTAGCTGTTACGACATGAGTATAATTGGAGTATACATCCTTCAAACACACAGTGTGTTCATAGCCATTCATAGTCTCATTGAAACCCCAAATTAAGGCCTCCATGGAATAATATCCAAACATAGAGATGCTAATAACCAAAAATGGTTATCATAGTGCTGATCAGTGTTTGGAGTAGTAATCGTATGATAGGAGATATCTCCTACTGCTTAACAGCCATTATAAAGACACTGCACTAGAGATGTGTACAAATTAAAAAATGAATCACCAAATTCATTCAAAAATTTCTAATTTGTCAGCTCGTATTTGTATGAATCAATGTCCTCGACAAATACAAATCGATGATTGTTTACTGATTTTTGATTTGTCAATTCATTTGGCTATAAAATAGTCTCAAAGACACCTAGAGACACCAACATTGCAAGAAAGCTTTCTCTGACTTTCCTCTACAAGTCTCCTCTACCCACAAAGAGAGCCCCTCCAGGAAAGTCCCCCCCCCCAGGCACCTACAGACACCAAAATCACAGAGAAACTGACTCTCCTCTACAGTTCCTCCAAGTTTGGTGAAGTTTGGGCTTCCCCAGGCCTGCTGTTAAAGAGTACTTTCCTGCTGGGGGGAGAGAACCCACTTTGTGGATGTATAACTTGGATGTCTGAAACCAAATATTCACCAAACATGGAGGGACTGTAGAGGAGAGTCAGGGAAGCTTCTCTATTATTTTGGTGTCTCTATGTGCTAGTGGTGTTTTATAGGGTTTTAAATTTAAAAAATGAATTGACAAGTTGATTCATTGATTAGTCAAGAAAAATCGTAAATTTGTAATTTGTGATTCGTCAATCTTGACAAATTGTGAATCAAAATGAATTGCCATTTTTCTTAATCTTGCCCATCTCTACACTGCATAGTATCTTGTTCAGTATTTATCATGTTGAACTCCTACTTCAGGAGCGACTATGTGATCTAACAAGGTGCCTGATTACATGCAGTTAGAACCGTATTAGGTCACTAAAGCAGCTTTTGCAGAAACAGCTCCATGTCCATGTACTAACCACTCAGATTTAACTCATTAAGCTGCATTTTTCTTGTGCCTGCATCCCATGGCTAGAAGGCCATATAATGTGGGAAAAGGGGAAATGAAGAAGATGGTGGTAATTATAAAATATCCTCAAATCTTCCTTTTTGGAAATATCAAATAAAATCAGCTACCTGTTTGCTTTGAAATCATCCTTTCTTGGCATCTGAAACAATCATAGCAACAAGACTGTTGTTCCTTTCGAACTTTTCTGTAGTATCCTGGGTGACATCTCTCAGAACACATTGACTGAGGCAATGTCTAACAATAAATAGAAGAGAATGCTGTTTCATTCAGTGTACTGTTCTGTTCTATGCAATCAATACTTTGGGTGGAGAGGAACTGTTTTAAATTGTTCCAAAAAACAGCAGCAGTAGCAGCAACAACAACAACAAGTCTTGTGATACCTTCTTTAACAATAGACCATTTCCCCTTTTTGGACAAAAACGCAAATATGAAGGAAATTAGGGTATGTGCGTATTTCCAGGATGGCTGCAGGTGAGTTAAGAGCCACTCATTGATGACAGTACAGAGTAATCTTCCCACAGTTTCCTTATGTTAAATCTGGCACAAGTCTGCACTAATTTTATATCCAGGGAAAAGGAAAGGCAGGAACAGAAAGAGCAAATGGAAACACTGTAGAAAAGGCTAGGTTTACTGTGTTGCCTTTTTATTAGGAAGCAGATAGGGACCTTCTAGTATTGGGGGGGGGGGAGAAAGAGAGAAGCAAAAATAAAGCAGAGTTACCAGTTCTTCAGACTGCTGGTGGTGCCCTTCTGTCCCACCTGCTACAGCCTTCCTCTTTGTGTTTTTCCCATTTGCAGGAATAGGATCTTTTGGAGTATTAGAAATGCACAAGCACCATTCTTGACTGGGTTGGAGTGTCTCCAAAAGGGCACAGGGCATGTTGGGCCTGAACTTGGTGTTATTTATTCAGGCACAGAACTGTTCTGGGGACCTCTGCACATTCTTACTAGTTAGAATTTAAGATGCGACAAGACTCCTTGTTAGCAGTGGCAGCTGGTGTCTTTTGGGATTGGCAGGGCAAAAGTCACAGCAACCAATGGTAAACACAACCAGGGGCAAGAGTGGCTTGTCCTGCATGTGTTCATGGGATGTAGTATGGCTGGGATTAGGTTGAGTTTGAGTTGGGGTCCACTTGCCCTGAAGGATCAGCTGCCACTGCAGGTCATTTCTGATCCTGAAGCCAGCTTGTGTACTCTCTCTCTTTCTTTCTCTCTCACACACAAACACAAGCACACACTTCACCACTACTATACCTTAATATAAGTACAAAATATTTACATTATAAGGTTTTGACGTACAGTCTGATTCCAGATCTGCTGCTGTTCAAAGCTAAACTCTAGAAACATCTTCCACAGGTTAATCCTAAGGATATTTCATTCATGATTACTGCTTCCAGTACATACTGAGTTATTACAGGATTGTTCTTATACTTCCTGAAGAAATCAGCTATAAAAAATAACTTGTGTAATCACACAGTGTTACTTATTATCTGCTTGGCTTTCTGTTGATATATGTGCTCTTCCAAAACAAATTACTATTTTTTTTAAGGTGGTAAAACTAGTACATGTAATATGTGCCAGTATCACCAAGTACACTTATTTGAGTTTGCGAGATAAGAACTTCCATGGGAAATTACTGAAAATGACACAGTCCGCTTGATTTCCTCAAGTGTGAAAAATTGTTAACCATTTAAGATATTCATTTGTTGACTTCATCCTTCAGATCTTTAGGAAAAAAGTGATGTTGCATGTTGTGAAAATCAGAGCTACTCACCTGGTTAAAAGCTTTGGGCCACTGGATGACATCTGTATTAATGTGGAATCTTTGATCAAAGGCAGCCTGAGAATCCACCATTCCCACTCTTACTCGAATGAAGGATGTGTTTGGGAAACTCACCAAGTTTACAATGTCATATGACCCACTCCACAACTCCAGGTTTTCATTGAAGAATACCTCATTGCCAGCACTGTTGTTGAAATGGATTTTTTTCAAAAATGGATGAAGCTAGGTGGGAAGGTGAAATCTAAAGATTTGTTGAGATTAATATTTTACTGTTTTACCTCATCTTCTATTTAATTTTTATATCAAAGACATAATCTCCTCCTTATTTAGACCCTAAAAGAGTATTCCTTCTCTTTGTTCAAATTCTCTAGACAGTTATAGACTAAAAGACCCTTTCATGTTGGTAACAATATCAAGACACAGATTTTGTATTTGGCACTCCACTGTCATATTATTTTTCATTTTTAAGACTTAAGAAATTTGAGACATCTGCATATATCCAACTTGAAAGGACCATAATATAATGCCCTGAATATTATTGGTATTTGAGCAACATCTTTATACTTTGTTATGGCTATTTGCTGCTAATTGTTTAAATTCTGAGCAATGTCACAATTGTGTAGCTGGTCACAAGTCCAGCTGCACAGTCAAGAGACATTACAGTAGCTTGTCTTCTGGCCATGATAAGTCATGCAAACATTGCTCAAGTAAAAATAAGATTCAAGCCACCAGATAATAAAGTCCAGCAAAGATTCTGAGCACAGCTGGCAGTTCCTTACAGCATACACGCACATGAGCAAGACCTTTGCACCAGCATTTGATCTAAAGAAATAGCATTACCTCCCAAACATTTAGTCCTTGAAGAGCCAGTCTGCTAGCTTTTATCCTTACTGCTTGCTTTTGTAAATGCATGGCATGTAAAGCATGGGCCACAGCATAGACTGCATTGTAGATACTGTAGCTCTGATCAGACATGCTCATTTCAAACACAGTCCCAGGAAGGCTTGCCAGATCTTCCCTTCTTTCACATTGCTTTTGACTTTCTTTGGTCTCGTAAGAATTTATGACTGTACATGAAAATGCACCATTCCAGAACTGGCGCATAAAGAGACTGGTTTTGTGCTGGTAAGGATCATATCTGTGGAGAAAAGTCTGAAATCCTGGCACAACATTTTTGTGGATAGCCATAAACAAGGAACCATGGAAATATTTTATGTTCCAATCATCTGGGAAAATCTTTGAGGTGAAGTCCCCATGTGTGGTTGTGATCCAAACCTTTTCTTTGACTTTCTGTCCTGCATGCTTTTGAGTATAAAGAAGCATTATCAAGCCCTGGAGGGAGGAAGTATCACCATGTACAACAATAACATTGGCTTTAGTTTTATGAAGAATCATCAGAAGATTTCCCGTATAAACAAAATTGGATTCTGGAGTCATTTGAGGAGAGGACTCAAGAAACATTAATGGAGTCTTTTCAGTGAAGGCAACACAGATGCCAATATCATTAAGCACAGCTTTCAGGTTTTGTGCAAACTCTTCTCCACTGTTATCATTTGAAACAATAAGGCCAATCCATGTCCACCTGAAGTGTCTTAGCAACTCAACTATCCCTTTATACTGAAAGGATTCATTTGGGATCATTTGATAAGTAAAAGGAAAATGAGATGTATCATATATTACAGGCTTAAATGATCCATAACTAAGCTGTAGGGAGAAAAAAAATCATGGTGATACTTTACTCTGTGAAAATACTAAAATATTTGTATACTTCATTCATCTCATAAGGCACTTCAGAAGGAAAAAGGTGTTAATGTGCTGAATATTCTGCAACACAGTATAATATTTTAAAAATTAAAAAAACTGGAGATTAATTAAGTTTTGGTATCTGACCTATCTTGATTTCTAATATCCAATTATGATGAAGATAGTGATGATGATTTCTTAAGAGCAGAGTAAATTAGCCATTTCAGTCATCTTTCAAACAGCACGTTTTTAAAAAATCAATGATGATGACCAATATTATCTTCATATTGCAGTGAGAAATATTGCAAAGAAACACTTGCCATTGATCAACAAAGAAAGGCCAGCAAGTCTACATATTTCTGTTAATGGAAAGACAGATGTGACATGGCATAATTTAACCAGGAGGCAACAAATCAGACTATCATATTAAGATAAGACAAAACTACTGTTGTGTAATGGTTCAAATGCCAGACTGGGACTTGAGAGTTCAGGGTTCTCAGTCTTCTGAGATATGAAGCTCATGAAGTGACCTTGGCTCTGGCATTTTCCTTCACCTGACATATCATAGAATCATGGAATGATTAAGTTCAAAGGGGCCTGTAAGGCCATCAAATCCAACCCCCTACTTAGTGCAGGAATACAAATCAGAGGATATCTTCCAGGTGGTTGTCTAAATTTCTCTTGAATGCCTCCAGTGTTGAAACACACATCATCTCTCAAGGTAATTGGTTCCATTGGTGTACTGCTTTAACAGTTAAGAGGTTTTTCCTGATATTCAGCTTAAATCTGGCTTCATCTAGCTTGAGCCCATTATTACATGTCATGAACTCTGAGCTGATTGAGAACAGATCCTGCACCTCCTCTGTATTTTAAGTATTTGAAAAGTATGCCTTTTAAGTATTTGAAAAGTGCAATTTTATATCCCCTCAGTCTTCTTTTCCTGAGACTAAACATGCCCACTTCTTTCAGTCTTTCCTCCTAGGGCTTGATTTCAAGTCCCCTAATCATCCTTCTTCCTCTCCTCTGTACTTGCTTCAGTTTGTTGGCATCCTTCTTAAAGTGTGGTGTCCAGAACTGGACACAGTACTCTAAATGAGGCTTAATTAGTGCTGAATAGAAGGGAACTAGCACCTCACAGGATTTGGAGACTATACTTCTTATAGCATTGTTACAAGTATAAAATGGGGAGGAGTACAGTCCTGAATGCTCTCTGGAGGAAAAGTTGATTATCAATGTAAGCAATAAAAATCAAGTGATGTGGAAAACAATACAACAAATAGTACAGTGGATTAGAAGATATTAAAAATCCATGAAAAAATGTTCCATACCACTGTATTAACTACATCTATCTATTAGCTATACCCATCTCTCTACTGCTGGCTCTTTTATAGTGAAATATGAGGTTTCCTGCAGAAATGACGCTTATTCAGACATCTAAAAAAGGGATGGTTTGAAAGTGTGAGTAGGGAGAGCATTCTAGATCTGCTCTCTGCCTTGTACTTTCTCCCTGTGAAAAAGGAAGGTATGAAGAGGAAATGTCCTACTACTAGTAGAGCCACTTGATCAGGAATCCTGATTTTTCAGGCAACCCAATTGCATGGAAAGACCCCATGCAGGCTATCTGCTCTTCAGACTGTTCTCCTTCATGTGGGGTCACCAGTAGGCATGGAAGTGGGCTAGAACCCTCTTCTTGCTCTTGCTTTCAATATAAGCTGAATAGGGTTATACTCTTTTGCATGATAGTGACTCTATAAATGTGCTGTCTCCATAAGCTTACCTGTGGGATATGGTAGAGGCCTAAAATTGTAGCTATTTGCATGGACATTTCAGCATTGAGGCCTCCAATCACTGCTGCCATCTTCTTTTGCTTGCCACACTTGAAGTTGGGAAGGGTTCCTTCTCCCTCTGACAGCAATGACAGAGTGACATCATAGTTTACACTGGGCTGAAAAAGGTTTTCGTAAATCTGGAACCCAAGTGTGATGTTGGGTAGTAGGCTCACATCCTTGTTGATCTCATCAATAGCAAAGTGTAAGGCAAAGATATGTTGGTAATTCTTTCTCACTGACCTAGAAGGATGGCAATTTATTATGATCTATGTTCCCACCAAACCAAATTAGTCTGGCACCAGGGTGCCACTTGTAAAACTAATAAGACAATATGGTTTTCAAGATCTTTGGTCTCAAAATGCAGCAGGCACAACAAACAGCAAGCTTAATTCTTGTAAGCCAGAAAAATGAGACTATTTCCTTGTGCTATTTCTACCCTGCAACACACAGCTTCATGGAAAGCTACATTGTTTGAAAATGGACATAGAAATCCAGGCAAGTGACCTTCATAAAACAGATCTGAATGACTGTAGTAAATGAGATCTTTATGGCCATTTATCCTCATATTCTCTTTTTAAGAGCTATTCTAGAAATATTATAGAGAGCAGTTGATCCAATTTTTTGGGGGGGGGGGAACAATTGGAATGATTACTGCACATTGTATGTGGAATTTTATTGATTACTAAGAATGTTCACGCTGGAAAATGTCCCTTTCTCCCATTAATCACACGCTAATTTTCAGAATTACAACCTTGCTCACTGGTACATAATTTTTCATTTCTCTCAAACTTACACCACTCCATGTGCTGATCTGTAACTCCAGAAAGTCCCTCAGGTGGGCACCCGATTGGGAACATATGGCATAAAGATCTTAGTTTGGAAGGCTAAATCACACAGATATTCCTTGTATTTATAATTTGAGCCACTAGTATAAATATATATTGCACCAAACTTTGGGGGGAACAGTTACTAAGGATTCATTTTGTCTAATATTATCCCAGCATGGACATTTCTGAACAATGGAAACCCAATTCACAAACTTTTCATTGTGACATGGGCACACTCACAGTGTGTGCACAGAGAACACTTCCCCTAATTTTTTTAATTTTTTTCGGGGGGGGGGGGTTGCATTACCTGAACGTTCCTTCAGGTAAAAACTCAACCACTATTTACATCTTCCAAATGTGGGCTGATTTGTTGCCAAATTGCAAACTGGATGTCTAGTAAAACAGGGGCGGGGAGGGGGGAGGATTCAGATTACAGTGTGCAATGTGTTCTCCATATAGTTACACACCCATGCCTAAAATTTGTGTAAATCAGCTTTAAATGCTGAAAACCTGGAAAACTGCACTTTGTTCATACTGTTGTTCACATGTGCTGGAAAGTAACTTCAGATTTCTGGTGACCCTAATAGAGGTTTCAAGGTATGTGAGAAATTCAAGATGTAGTTTACCATTGCCTGCCTGCCTGCCTGCCTGCCTGCCTGCCTACCTACCTACCTACCTACCTACCTACACACACACACACACAGAGAGTGATTATAATTATCTTAAAACTGCAGAACTGGAAGGTCGAGTCCAGCCCCTGTCAAGGAGACGCAGTGAGAACTGAACTCCCAACCTCTGGCTCCGCAGACAGATACCAAGCTATCCAGATTGCACAATACTGGCTTTTTTAGTCCTATGACATACATACTTACTGGAACACAAATGTACTGAAGCTCAAGGGTGGGGTGATAAAGAGTTCCTCGGGATATATACCCATACGTAGAGATAGAACAGCACCCAAAATATGGTTTCCTGGCTTAAAATAAACATCACCAAATCTGTGAGCTGTTGCTCTACAGTTTTCTTGCAAATGTCTGTTGATGGCCTGAGGCAAAAGCAGAAGGAAAAGCAGCAGACGCAGCATCTTAGGACATCACAGTCTTTTTAAACCTTGAAACCATCATCTCTGCCTACCAAGAGGAATGCAATATGATATAACAGGAGATACAACAAGATATAATCTGGATACAAGACAGAACATCACAGATTAGTTTATTCCACCCAATTTATTTCATAATGAGAGGCCATGAATTCTTATTGTTCTGTGATACACATCTTCCATGTTACAATTCTCAGTGGTGCACAGAGAATTTATAGTAGACCTATGAGCTTCTGTGAGTATGTGCCAGGTCTTGCAAATGATTCCCCACCTCAACTGAATTTTTCTTGTCTGACTCACTCTCAACACTGTGACTTGATTATAGTGTTTTCCATAATTGTAAGGAAGATAATGATCCCAAGCCTCTCTCCAGGTCCATGTGCAATTTCAGCCAGAAAAGGCTTGTTTACAGAATCTAAAAATAAACCCAAAGTGCTCCCACAGTTCAAGATCACATTATTGTTGTTTTGTGCCATCAAGTTGCCTCTGACTTATGGTGACCCTATCAGTAAGTGGCATCCAAAATGTCCTTTTATTAAAAGCAATGCTCAGCTCTTGCAAACTCAAGGCTGTCATTTTCTTTATTTATTTTCTTCCTCTTTTCCTGTTGTGAAAGTTTGTCCACTGGTGTCACTTTCTGCTACTGTTGCTGCCAGTAACTGCTCCTCAGGAATTTCCCCACTCCCATCACCATTGGAACTATCAATACTCTTCTGCTGACGGGGCTGTTAATCCTGGATTAATCTTAGTCCGGAGTCTCAGCTTTGACCATTCAGCCTTGGATGGCCATGCTAGGCATCCCCGCTAGTCATGGAGTCTGGCCTCCTGATGGCATTGCTGTCACCTTCCCAGACACACCCAAACCCCCTCACCATGTTATGTTTGCATCCAGGAAAGGGGGCAAGATTCCATTAGCAGATTGCAAATGATGGGGCTCTTGACTGTGTTTCATTGGCCTACCTCAGTTAATTTTGGCATGGAGGAAGATTAAAATGGTGAGAAGGCTACATGTGGTTATTACCTTTTCCTTTATAGAAAAGGGTGGAAACAGAGCTCTGGAGACTGTCGTTTTCTATCCCAGGAAGAAAGGAGGAAGCAGGCAAATCTATATTACCTCAGTGGCTGCTGTGCTACAATGGCCAAAACAACAGGTGAGAAAAATCTGTCAGTGTCACTGACACATGCATCTTAATTTTTTAAATCTCAAATTTGTAATATACCAGATATGGTATTTTTGCAAATTCTTCAGGAAAGAACTTGAAAAGCAATACAGGAGATATACTCTTCCAGCTGTACATATCATGTACCTGCAGTGAAGTCTGGAATTCTCACCCACTCTTACTGAATTCTTTTTAAAATTCATTTTACTTAAATCAGTAAACAAACAAACAAACACCTTTTAACTTGCCAAATTCCATAGGTAGAGCCATTTCCAACATGAGGAAGACCTCTGTTATGCTTGTATAGAATAATGCAGTAAATTGGAATCTTAGCTCATGGAACAGGGATCAGTTTACCACTTTATTGCCATAACTGTCAATCCATTGACACCCACTTCTGACCAAAACAAAGGAAACAGATCAGAAAATACAAGTCTAATTGCCATATATTTTCACTTAATTTTATATTTGCCAAATTGATGTTACTTTGCACTTTGTACTAATTATTTTGCACTTTTAAGTTAATCAGTATAAAATGAACCAGTATAATACTTAAATGGATCTTCACACATAGAGGCCAAATCATGGACCAACAGTAGCAGAAAACATAAATGCTGAGTCATGACAGACGTGTGGTTACAATATGGCCTCTGAGAACCACTGGCTTCAACATAGTTTCTATTGCAGAAGTAGAATAAAAAAAATATTGAGAGGAGAAGGAAAATCTAATAGGGAAAACAAAAACAAAAAGCAAGCAAACCAAAACAAC
Organism: Intellagama lesueurii; assembly: GCA_037013535.1. NCBI lineage: Eukaryota > Metazoa > Chordata > Lepidosauria > Squamata > Agamidae > Intellagama > Intellagama lesueurii. The sequence goes on from JBAJHW010000006.1 coordinate 22,335,876, forward strand.
GAAACAACAACTGAGTATGCTCAGTAGCCATAGAGTTTTGATCTCTGTTGTGTAGAGTGTGATAATAGAAATCTATTAGAGAAAGAAAGGGTGGATTAAGATCTGCTGGGTAGCTCAGTGGTTTAGATTGGGAGTTTGATTCCCCACTCTGTCTCCTCATCGGGCTGGACTCGATGATCCATAGGGTCCCTTCCAGGTCTGCAGTACTAAGGTTATTATAAAATTGTATTTCTCAACCTTAGATTTATGTTTAATCTCTGAATGTATGACCTCCAAAATGCCCTGTCTCCAACAGTCCCGCTTAGTTCCTGAATCATGATAAATAAACAATAAGCCTCAACATGATCCTGATGTAAATAGCAAACATATGTACTATAATGTGTGTCATACAAATCTGGAAATTGGTTTCCCAGAGGTATGCAAGATTTAAGATTTCAACTCAAGGAAGGACCATTTACTAGCTACAATCAGAAAATAAGCATGACTAATGTAACATTGTTGGAGTGACACAGCCTTTGTACTTAACAGAGTAAAGTATTTTACTTGAAGATCAATTAAGTGAATTCTGTGTCCATAAGGAATGATACAGATGAAACTGGCTGTCCAAATGGCCCAAGATGTAATTGCGTGTAAAACAAAAGATCTCAATAAAGTAATCTGAGACATGTTCAAATTTATTTTACCATACCTTTTCCAACCCTCCACACATACATCCACGTTTACAGTTTCTGCAAAGCCATTTTTTTCCACAATGTTCTCAGGGCTCCCTGGATTTCTTTGTTCCGTAGACTATAGATAACTGGATTTAACAAAGGAGTGATAACTGTGTAAGAAAATGAGAGAACCTTGTCAACTGGTGGAGAGTAGCTGGATTTGGGTTTCAAATACATGGAACTAGCTGTGCCATAGAAGAGAACCACAACTATTAGATGTGAGGAGCATGTGGAGAAGGCTTTATATCTTCTCTCCAAGGTTGGCATTTTTGTGATAGTGAAGATAATGCCAATGTAAGATAAGATGATCAGTAGGAATGGTAGCATGATAGCCATCAGGGCTACTCCAATTACTTGGACTTCATTTAAGAACGTGTTTCCACAAACCAATTCCAAAAGGGGCTGTATCTCACAGAAGAAATGATTGACTGTCACACCACAAAATGGCATACGGAATGTGACAGTGGTGTGGACCAGCCCAACGATAGTCCCACATATGTATGAGCCAGTCACCATCCTCCAACAAACATTCCTGCTCATGATGATCGTGTAGCGCAGCGGGTGACATATTGCAACATACCTGTCAAAGGCCATGGCAGCTAGGAAAAAACATTCAGCAACTCCAAAAAACAGGAAAAGAAACATTTGTATGGCACATCCCTGGAAAGAAATAATGGTAGTCTTCATCAACAAAATCTCCAACAGCTTGGGTATGATGATCGACATGTAGCAAGCCTCTAAGCAGGCTAGGTGCATCAGGAAGAAATACATTGGGGTGCTCAGCACAGGGTCAGATTTTACTATCAGGATAATCATCATGTTTGTCATTAAGGTGACCATATAGAGACAGAGCAACACAACAAAGATTAGAAGACGAAACTGTTGAGTCTCTGCAAATCCTACCAGTACAAATTCAGAGAAAACGGTGGCATTTCCTTGCCTACTCATGTTGCTAGTAACATATTTCACATCCTCAGTCCATCTAGTCTTCTTCTTCATCCATGCTTACTCTTTACTTTTGCTTTGTTTTACCAAAACAATTATAAATTAGTGTTATTTTTGCAGATCACTCTTGCAAATCAAAATTATATTCTTGATGATGTTGCAAAAACCAGCTGTATTTTCTCATGTCTATTCCACAGCAGTTATAGTTATATTCTTGACAACCTCAATTCAAGCCTTTGCTCTGTAAGGCAATCAAAATAACATTATACACAGAAAGAGATACCACGTGATGACAGCTTTAGAAAAATCTGTGATGGCGAAACCAAGAGCAAGTCTTAAAACACAGAAGACAAGAACAAATGTCTGGGAACTTGAATGCATACAAAATCTTGAAGCTGTGAGAGTAGAGAGTGGGTTGTTTATCACCTGGCTTTTTGCTATTAGACTGATCTGGAACTAGGCCATTGAGTCAAAACTTGTGCACTATTGGATTCCATGGGCTTGTTCAGGCACAGATCCTTTTCCAAATTCCTCACTTATTGGGTGTTCAAAATGTATGTATTTAACCTTTGATTGTTAGGGAATCCTTTTTAAAATATTGGCTTGGATTCAGACTAAAGGATTCAGTAAGAAATGTAGGGAAGGAGAGGCAGAAGAATGGAAATATGGAGGGAGGGAGGGGCATCCACCTCCCAACTCCTTCTGCCAGAATAATGCTAGTTAGGATCAGTTAAAACACTTTTCTTATTACCTTAATTGAATACTTGCGTTGACAATCCAAGCATCGAGGATAAGACTGGCCCAACAGGCATATGTTATAGCAAAGCACAGTCTGAAACCATTTCTTCTATGCCAGTGCTCATAATCACATGTTCTATCTGCTGGAAATCTACAAAGCCAACTTCATTTCTTTAGAAACGATGCAGTCCAGACTCTTTAGGCAAATGTTTTCTCACCAGGTTATGTTCCAAATGTCTCCCTGTGATTAGAATGTTGTCTTGATGCTATTTCTATGCAAGATTAGCTTAGAACATATAATTACTGATTTGGGTTGAATCCTGACCCTACTGGCTTGCTTTTTTTAGTTTTTCTTGATTTCCATGATTTTTTTATTTCTTTAGTTTTTCTTGATTTCAAATTTTCTTGATTTCCAGATGAAACTCAACAAGTCTAAGCTTTGCTCTTCTGGGTTTTCACCACAACAGTTATTAACTCTTGATCTAAGGAAAGTGAGAGATTAGCCAAAGGCAGTATCTGTGCCATACTGAACAACACACTAACTTGTCTGCCACTAGAAAACCATGTGCTTGGTATGACAGTTTGCCACTTAGGCCTGCAAATACTACAGCACATAATAACATGCAGGATCTAATTACTCCAAACATTCCAGAGGGGTTTTTCAAGTGCAGAATTTCATGTTCTGCTCAACATGTAATTTGCAGGTGATTTCAGAGAGCTCTACTGCAAAATCACACATTCCCGTGTATTGATGGCAATGAAGCACTCACTCATGTACTGTTATTCTGCTCCTTGGACAGAGATTTATGGAAAAGGTGCACCACTACATTACTGATTTCTATCTGAGACCCCTCCACTGATTTGTATGTATCTCCTGTTCTTCTGTTTTGACCAAAACAGGGGACAGCACAGCATGCAAAGCACTTGACAGCTTCTATCAAAATTAGGTCTAATTCTGTGCCTTGAATCTTAACTGATTGTATAGATCTTAGCCAGTCCTGTGCCATACCTGTTATGTCTGATGTATTTTTCTGCCTGGTTTTGGAGTATTTTTATTCTTTGATACTATATGATATATAGCCTGTAAAGGTATATAGCTAATGCAAATAAAGAAACATGAACTTGAACTTACCTCGGTGAGTTCCTATTCTTTGTACAACCAGCTGAAGGATATGGAGTAAATGTCAGGTTTGAGACATGTAGAACTTGTGAGATTGCCGTCTTGAAATCATCTTATGTGTTGGCAACAAGACAGAAGATTTGTGAACAAACAATCAATTAATACAAAGTGTCTCAGTCTTTATGAGGTTGCAGGCATATCCCTTGGGATTTAAAAGGGCTTGGAATTGTAATGCAATCATATAGAGTTGAAATAATTATTACCATAACTATGATCACAATTACATAAAGGATTATTCCCATTGTAAATGCATTCAGCTAGAAAAGTAACACTTCCATGTCCACCATTCAAGTCCTTAGTATTAGCTAGATCTTGCATGTAAATGCTATAGTATATGAAAACCCAGCTCTTGTGACCATTTGTTCTGAAAAAGTGGGTGAAGATCATGTTAACTTGGTTTCTACTAGGCCTAGAAAAGAAATGTGCCTTAAAAAATTTTTAAAAAATCTGTTCATAAAATTTCTGGTCCGCCAAAATATATAACAAGTGTGCATGTATCTTTCAAATTCTCATCACTTGGCCAGGTTCCCCCTCCTTTGTTTTCTCTTTTAAATTATATGCAAGTTATATGCAAATAGATGTATACAACTAAACTGTATCTTTTTTTTCAAAAATGTGCAGAGACATACTCTAGTCAAAGGGGGGGGGAAATGTGTCAAAATGCATACATGAAGGGAAAAATGCATGCATGATACACACATTAGAAAAAATGCACACCAATATGCATAAATGTCCACATGAAAATGAAAAAAAAGTCCTTTTTCAGCTCAATGCAATATAAAGATGGGAAGGAGAAAGAAGCAAGAATTAAAGCAATATGAAATAATAGAACTGCTGGGTAGTTTGGTGGTTTATAGGTATCCGGCTGTGGAGCCAGAAGTTGGGCGTTCAGTTTCTCATTGTTTCTCCTTGACAGAAGCTGGATGCACTGATCCATAGGATTCCTTCCAGCTCTACACTTCTAAGAAGATGATGATGATGGTGATGATGATGATGATGGTGGTGATGATGATGATATAAAGTTTAAGAACAAAACAGAATGCAAACATTGGCCAGAATCCGATTGCTAAATACCACATGCATGGGACAACTGTTTAAGTGTTTTTTGCAACTTTCTGTCCATCTGTCCTGTGTTCAGATACATAACTGAGTGCACACCTGTTAGACAGGGGTCTATGCTATACAAACCCAATAGGGTTTTGGCCACTATTTTAAAACATTCTAGAAAGAGTTTTAAAAGCCAAAGGTGTGAGTAGAGTACACCATGTTGATTCACTGTTGAAAACTCAGTGAAGATGGATCCAACTACCATTTGGAGGGTGGGTTATATATAATCAGGTCAGAGTTGCAGAAGACATATGTTTTGTGCACTTTACATCCTTGAATCAGTAGGATTTACATAATAGTTGGATCAACATTTAGCAGCTGATTCAATAGATCTACCCGGGGGGGGGGGGGGAGGCTAGCAATTCAATTCAGCCCTGTGTTTTAGCGGGGGATAGAGGATCTAATAAGGGTAAAGTCACCTTATAGGAATATAGAAATAGAAAAACAAGACTGATGGATAGAATAATTTGTATAAGATCATATTTTGATATAAGGAAATAAAAATCAGTGGGTCCCCCCCCCCCCCACACACACACAGATTCTAAGATTGTTAATAATCTTATTTTTGATAATATGGTGTGTGGTCATTTTCAGATGTTTATGGAAGCTGCCCAAAGTGGAAAGCTATTCAAATCTCCAGAGTGAGTTGTTGCAAAAGGGAGGGAATCTAATAGTTAAAGTAAGAGTATTTTAATTTATACAAGTAAACAAGAATATTCACAATGCAGTAGTCATTATTTATAAATTTCTGGGGGAAAACATCTTTTCCCCACAAAAGACAAATATGATGCTATTCTGCAGTGGCACACACTTGATACTCATTACAAATAAAATAAAATAGTTTCTCATTTCCTGAGATTCATACACATTCTGAATGTATTCAGTAATAACAAAAAATACCTTCACAGACCTTGTTGGTGTTATGTGTCGGCTGTCAAGATTGGCAGGCTGAGGGTTTACTCAAATATTTTGTGACAAAATATTCTAGTAACAATGACAAAAGTGATTCAACTGTTCAAACATTTTAGAACTTTAGGTCAGTTTATCCCCATACAATAAAACTGGAATATTATTATCATTAAACTGTTCTTAAAATAAGTGATAGAGTCAGTAATATGGAAGGGTTTATTTACATATTTATGGAGAAAAATGAATTAGTATCATAGGTATAACATCATTTAGCTGTGATAAAATATTATTCATTACTGTACAGAAAGATATAAAGAAGAATTCCTGTCAGGGTCAGGTTCCCACTAAGCAAACTGCCAGGATCCTGCCAGTCCTTACAGCATATTACACAGCCTTCTATAGTACCTGTCTGTTTTCCAAATACCAGGCTCTGATGTCTTCTCAGTGCCAAGCATTGTCAGTAGATTGTCCTCAGAGCCCATTATTTTCAAATAGTCATCTTTACGAAGATCACTATGCTTGGTACTGCTCTCCACAGAGATTTTCCACTGGTGCCCATGTTTAGGGATATGTTGTGGGGGGGAGAGGCATAGTGTGGCCACTGCTTCATTGCCAAAATGGAGAACCAACATCACCAAAAAAAAGGAATATACAGAGGACTCCAAAATGGAGGACATTCTTCACAAAATGCAAATGTTTGTATTACATTTGTATACATTAATTTAAATTAATATGCACAAATATCATCACACTTAGACCTTATTACTATAATTCAAGTGGAAATACACTACTGTTCTCCATGGTGCACAAAACTGTGACTAGGTAACCACCATGGGGCACAGCAATGAGATAAAAATAAAATAAAATATAATTGGTGAACATCTTTCGCTATATTAATTTAACATATTCTTGAAATAACTCTGTCACATTTTTCAAATTTTAAACAATTATTAAATGCTGTAGAAAGTATCTACTAAAGATCTGCACCGCCTCTCCTGATCTGATATCTATGTAAAGACTGGGACTCAATAACCCTTTTCCTTTGGGTGTCATTTCAGTCCAAAGTTTGGTGAGGTCCTTGATGACATTTGTGTATTTCCAGTTCTACACACACACACACACACACACACACACACACACACACACACATGCACGCACACACGCACACACATTCCTGCTAGTGCAGAAATAGGAATGATAAAGTGTGGCCATCGACTGAGTGCTGCAGGAAAGACAGAAGAGCTTCTGGCCAAGGCAGCTGCAGTATGCAGAGGTGGGTCTTTCTATTTTACTTTTGTTTTTATTGTACTCCTTCTGCTTCCTGTTTTTCAGCCTCTACCTCACTAGTGAGTGGAGTCACTTCCTGAGGTATTCACTAGAAAGTTAGTAAGTGAGGAATCTCTTTCATTCCTTCCCAAAAGGACAATGTAGGGTGTATGCTCTACTCTGCTTCTGTACTTTTTTGTCCCCCCACACCACTAGGGATCTGCACAGAGAAAAAAATCATATTTTTTTTCATCCCTAGTTCTTTTTTGAGGAGTGTCTCTTTCAATTTATCAGGGGAGGGGACTCGAGTCATGGGACTTGTTGTCAAGTCAGACTTAAGTCACACTGGTGACTCACTTCAGACTCGACTTGAGGTTTTTGTTTTTTTCCCTTGATGACTCAGACTCAATGTGTGACTTGGAACTGATTCACCCCTCCCATTTTTTTCTGGAGAAAAAAGCTTGTTTTCAATAGGGGTTTGGACTTGCAGCTTGGGACTTGGGACCAAAGACTCGGATTCAGACTCAGACCCAAAGATTTGCCAATATCTCTGTGATTTAATATATTTCATGCACTTGTCCTTTCATTTTACATGAAAGTGAGAACCTCTTTCAAGTCATTCATTTGGGGCTTCCTCACTCTTACATTCTGAAAATCTTTAAAAAAAATACAAAAGCCTTAAAAATGCAAATATGAGGCAAGAGAGAATTAACAGAGAATCAGTCTTCTTCAAGGAGGCAACAGTACAATATTTAAAAAGTACAGAATTAAAACAACAACAACCCACACATCTTAGTGGCATGACACAAAGTCCATCTTCCCTGTGCACACCCATCACAGAGGCAAACAAAATGTTGCCATACCACCCACAAAGATATCCACTTTAACAGAATAAAAACACAGACATTAACCAAATAACAACTTTACGAAATCAAACTAACATGGAAAGCACACATACACAGAGATTCAAAATTTGCACTCTGCCTGATGTTCTGATTGGCTGCTGACAAAAGCCATCTCAATGCTATTGCATGAAGAGCTTCCTGGGAGCAAAGAAGAAAGATAGGGTGCAAGAAAGAGGGAATACAGTGTGAAGAAAATAAAAAATGTTCATGTATGCCTCTTTCATCAATACAAATTAGAGATGGGGTTATTCGTATTCATATACGAATATCCCCAACGCAACTGGATCTAATGAGGGTCCAGACCCTGGGACCAGACTGTCCACTCACACGTCTTGCTGCAGCACCGGTTCCACTCATCCTGCCAATGGTGCCCGGAGCACCACTCTCTTCCTGCTTAGCTGGCCACTCAGCAGCCGTGTGGGGAGGCTCATCCTCCTACACCCTGCCTGGAGTGACCAGCCGAGCAAGAAGAGAGTGGCACTCGGGGTGCCATTAGTAGGATGAGCAGGACCAGTGCTGCAGCAAGATGTGTGCGTGGACGGTCTGGTCCCACGGGCCAGAGCTTCGTTAGATTAAGCTCTGTTGGGGATATTTGTATACAAATACGAATATCCCAATTTCTAATACAAATCATTTGTTTTAGGCGCCATATGTTGATTATCAGTGAAACAATATTAAAAGACCTATCAGTACTCTTCATCCAGCTATCTTTGGTAGACCTTAAATTAATGGTACTTCAGCCACCAGACTCCAACAACTGAGTCTATGACTTTGGAGTAGGAAAGACAAGTTAGATTGATTTATAAAGTAAAGCACACACTCTCCATTTCCCATTGCCATCCACTGAGCATCTCCCTTAGTTTTTCTCTCTCTTTCCCCACTTCTCATAATAATGGTCAAATGCAAAATTCAAGATGAGGCGTCCATTGAGATTCTGTTCCATCCTGTCAATGCCTTTGGTTCTTTGCTCCACCCAATGGTCACCCCAGAAATGCACAAATGCCTTGACTTGGCTCCCATTTACACCTCTATCCAAAGAGAGTGCATATTGTCACTAACAGGATACTTCTCTAGTGTTTTATTCTCCTTCTTAATTGTTCCCTGCTGTTTAACTCAGGCTTCAACAAAATTATATAGCATTTGGGGAAAAAGAAGCAACCCAGTAACCCAGCATTAGAGGCTATGATAAAGAACATTTCGAACGCTACTATGTGCTTTCCTTTGGCACTCAAATAGGCTGGAACAAAGCACATCCAAATGCTACAAAACACCACCATGCTGAATGTGATCAGTGTGGATTCATTGAAACCGTCCGGCAGCTTCCGGGCAAAAAAAGCCACAGTGAAGCTGATAAAGGCTATCAAGCCCATGAAGCTCAGTTCAGAATAAAATATTTGGAATGATGATGCATTGCAATGCAGGATTATTTCTTCTGGCAATGAATGAATGTCAGTATCAGGAAATGGGGGAGAGGTCACCAGCCACGCAAGGCAAATGGTCACTTGAAGAGTAGAGCAGGCAAGAACAAAAAACCTGGCCAGTTTTTTCCCTACCCACTTTTTGATCCTTGATCCTGGCTGCATAGCCTTGAAAGCTAGGACAACAGTAATAGTTTTTGCCAACACTGTAGAAAGAGTGACAGTGAAGATAATATCAGAGGTAATACGTTGGAGGATACATGTCGCTGTCTCAGGTCGGCCAATGAACAGCAATGTACAAAGGAAGCAAAAGAGGAGAGAGATGAGAAGAGTGTAGGTAAGATCTTGGTTGTTGGCTTTAACGATGGGAGTGTTGTGGTACTTCATAAATATTCCTAGGACCAGAGATGTTATCAGCACCAATGAAAGAGCAAAAATAGCTAAAGTGATGCCCAGAGGTTCCTCATAAGATAAGAAAGTTACTCTCTTGGGAACACAGGAGTTCTGGTCCTTATTTGGATAATGGTCATCTGGACATCTAGCACAGTAAGTCATGTCTGAGGAAAGAAAAGTCATGAGTAAAAAAAGAGCACTGGTGGAGGAAGCACCAAAAAGAGCATCTTTAATTGAGCCAACTGGAGACAAGGACTTGGAAGACCCAGGAGCTTATAAGTGCCCGACAATGGAAGCCCTCCTCAAAGGTCATTAGCTAGCTGGAGTCTGTGTGGAAAACTAGATCCCAGCTACGTATGGACTATGGAATGCACCAACCCAGTGAAAAGAACTTGGGCCAGGAAAAGGACTGGACTTACCAGAGGTTTAATAAAGTTAATTCAGCCCTCCAATGAGCTGTTGGGTTGGGTACATCAGAGGCCCAACCTATCCTTGTATTCCATTCTCTTACTTCAATAAAGTTCAGTTCGAGTAGTATTGAGAGCCTTGGTTTCATCGATATGTGTTCGCCACTGAAATGCTCACCTTCCTCACCAGACATCCATCCTTTGGGACACTGAATGCAATCATAGCAGCAAAACATCTCCCCCTCTTTCTTCTTCTTCCTATAACCAGCTTGACATTTGGCATTGCACACTGAAGATGGCTGTACCTGTCCACCAATGAAAAAAGAAGAGTAACTGTCTTCAGAAGAATAGTTTTAGAATCGTATGAGCCCTATACAAATATTTAGCCTAAGTGAATGTAGGATTGAAAGGGATGGGGACATGCCTATAAACCTGTCCTCTCCATTCCAACCTCAACTGGAAGTCCTATAGAATCTTCTTCTGTACCATAAGCTCATTCAACTGAATGTGCTTGCTGCATTTCTGTGATCTGCAATCTCTCTTAACCAGGCTACTGGTCACAGAAATACTATAAGTACATTCAGGAAAGAAACACAAATGATTCTTAAAAAGAACCACATCCACATAAATCTGTCCTCACCATTCTAACCCCCAACTGAAAGTCCTGTCAAAACACTTGACTTTCCCATTCTCAAAAGTTTCTGACATTTATCGTTATTTACTTAAGAATAGAGATGAACACTTACCTCACTTTGATGGTTTGGCATGGTTTGGTTGATCAGGCCCATAGGTGTTAATTGGATTCCATGCTCCACCTCCTCCCATGGACATCCAATCAGAAGCAGTGCCATGGGCTTCCTTACCCTGCCTCCTCTTCTGAGTGGGCGCCCACTGGAGGAGGCTGGGTGTGGAACCTGGGGAGCCCACACAACACCTGTGGGTCTGATCCGATGAACCATGCTGAACTGCTGAACCACGGTAAGTGCCCATCTCTACTTAAGAATCAGGTACAATGGGGAATCAAACTCCTAATTTCTGGCTCCACAGTCAGATACCCAAACCACTCAGCTATCCAGCCAGCATATAATGAACTTTAGACACTAACATTTTTGTATGTTGGACTCTCATAGAAAAAAAAAGTACACTCCAGCTTATTTAAAGTTTCATATAATGTTTTGATCCATTTAGATTTTTGCACTTCATAATTTGTTGTTGAAACCCATGATTTCCTTCACATCTTGTGCAAGGCCCATTTGTGTACTTTATATATCATGCTGTAGTAGAAAATTCACTACTCACATCTAAAACTGGGAAACTTCCCCAAATGCTTAAATTCATGTATCACCTGATTAAACGAGCTGTGCCATACAATGAGATCTTCATTAATGATTAATGTTTCATCTGGAGAATTTGGAGAAGCTGTTCTTCCGACTTTCACTCCAAAGAAAGATTGATTAGGAAATGAGACCCAATTTATAATGTCAAATCCTGTAACTGTCTCCCAATACTGACTGAAGAAAACTTTTTCCCCGGCACTGTTATTAAATGACACAGATGGAAGAAAATGATGGAGCTAAAGGAAAACAGACAATTTTAAAAAATGCAAATGGACAGTGACAATCGTTAAAGATAAGATGAGCCTAATTATTTATCTGCCTTTCCATATGATCACTCTGCTTCTCTTACTATCAATAGGTCTGTGCAACTAATTTAACCAAACTCCAGCTCCTGAACTAATTTGGACCTATTGGTTCCAATCAGGTCCAAAGTGGATCTAGATTAGTGTGAGACACATTGATGATTTAGATACAATAAGAAAGCCTGATAGCCATGTATGAATACCATCTACTGCAATTTGGTCCGAATTATTTGTCTTACAAATAGCAATCACTTCATTTTGGGTCGATTTGTAGCTCATCCACTTTCATTTATATCCAAAACTCAGGAATATTTGCATGAATCCAAATAGTGAAAACACATGGCAATGGGGAAAATAAGGTGTTCTCACTTGGGCTGGAGGAGGTGAAACTCAATGTCATCAACTAATCAAATAATAAAGTTAAAAGGGGCTACAAGCTTCCAAATTTCATATATATTTGTCCAAAAAAAAGCCTGTTTCATAAACGTTGTGCAAAAAAGTCACTATACATAAATCACATCTTTCCCACATTACAACTCATCTGTATTCCTCTCTAAGATGAATACCATGTAACTAAGTTTCACAGTTACATGAAAAAAACAAACACAAAAAAGTTACAGCCAATTTGATTTTTCCAATGTAAATTAAAATCCCAGAATTATGATTCTGACTCAGGTTCAAATTGAATCAGATCAAGATGGAATAGTTCTAAAGGGAATCAGACCCAAATCTAAGATTGAGTTTCAAACCCAAGCAGGGTACTTTCACAAAGCTCTAATGATCAGCCCTAATGTGAACAGCCATCACCTCTGTGTTTATAAATCTGCTGGTGAAGCATTAACTATGCCCACATTGAAATGTTGAGCCAATTACCTGCCAGGACTGCAGAGTGTGAAGCTTTCTTCTTCCACGTTTCATCTTTGCTTTACTTTTGGAGGTGGATGAATACATGGCATGCAAAGCATGAGCCACAGCATAAACTGTGTTGTAGATACTGTAGCTGTGGCTAGTTACAGTCTTTGGGAAGACATGCTCAGGGAGCTTCTCTAGTTTCTCCTCTTCAGTACAGACATCCCCACCCACATTGCCCACAACAGAATCCTGGAATGTACAACCAAATGCCTCACTCCAAAACTCCTTCATAAAACCATCTCCATTTGTTCTGGAAGGATGTCTGCTCTGAATGAATTCCACAAATCCTTGAATTTCAGTAGAATGAACTGCAAAGGATAGAGCACCATGGAAATCTTGTTCATCCCCAAACTTCCTACTGGTAAAGAATTTCAATTCCATACCAACTGTCAGAATCCAAACACAACCACTTGACTTTTGTATGGTATGTCCAATGCCTTGATTTAGGGACCATCTCAAAAGCATTATAGAACTTGCACTTCCATAGGCAACTGAGACATTGGCTTTAAAGTTCATGGCTTTGTTGTAAATTTGCATAGCCCTTACAGCATAATCTGAACTGACAGTATCATAATAGAAACTAAAGAACGATTCCAAACAGATGCCATTGTCCAAAAATTCGGGAAGCATTACCTGTAGGAACCATTCTAATATCTCCTCATCTGCAGCCAAAAATGCAATCCACTTCCACTTGAAATGATGAAGTAACTGGATAATTCCTCTGCATTGAATCCTTCCATTTGGAACCATCTGATAGATGGGCAGAAATCTGGCATTTTTTGTATCAACAGCAGAAAAGCCATATCTGAGCTAAAGATACATGGATGGTGTAGACAGTGATATTTTCAAGCTGATCTGGATTATTATTTTTCTTTATATTACAGTGACATGATGTATTTAAATGCCGCAATTACTAGCTCCATAAGATTTGCTCTTTTATTTGCTGCAATAAAATGTATAAGAAGCAACTACCTATGTCCTTCACTTGAAAAATGTGGTTCAAGACCATGCTGAAGTAGCATAGCCCCAAGAAAGGGGGGGAAATATCAATGGTGCTCTGAGATCCATTGATTATCCCCTAAATAGAGAGAGCAAGTCACCACTATTGAATCTTAATCCTCTTTCAACAGGTTTTAATCTGTAAAGTCAGTGACCTATCAAAAGAGCAGAGACACCTAGATTCTGATGCCAGTGATACAAATAAAATGCTAGTTTACAACTCTAAAAACAGCAACAACAGGGAGAACAGTGTCATAAAAAGTAAAAACAGACAAATGACTCAAGTAGCAACAACAGGAGCAACAAGAAATGCATCTCACCCATCAAGAGAGTTTATGGAATACAGCAGAACTTGGCTTAAGCTGAAAATAAAAAGAAAGTGTGAGATCCTAAAGTCCAAAGATAGTTGTTCCCATGTGGTTCCAGAAATGCAGACACCTAAACATATGCTCTTGACTTGGTTACTTTCCAAAACAAATCAGCTCTTCAATTATCTCTGTCAAGAACTATACTTAATTTCTAAGGTTCTCCTAGCTGTCCTTTTACCAAAAGAAGCATGACTGGGAGCAATATGCAGGAAAAAAACTTTTGGGTGCCACTGAAATATGGAAGATAATTTTTGGGGAGTGGGGAGTTCATCAGTCTGTGTTTGGCCAGTTTTAAACAAGGGTTATAGTCCTATTAATTATGCCTGTCACTGTTAACTCCATCAATGTAAACCTCAGCTGTGAAGTGGCGCAAGTTAAGAAGTCAGTGCAGGCATTTCCTGCTGCACATCCATCACATGACATGAGCAAATTCCTACATCATCATCATCTTAGAACTGCAGAGCTGGAAGAGACGCTAAAGATCATTGAGTCCAGCCCATATGAGACACAGTAGGGAAACAAACTCCCAAGCTCTGATTCCACAGCCAGATACCTAAACCTTTGTGCTATCCAGCAGTTCAGTTCTTAACTTGCAACAAGTTATAGTCACAGCTGAAATTTATGTCGATGGAGTTCTGCTGTCATGGTTTTTCAGTTGGATTCTGGCCAGGGTTGTAAAACCATACCTTCTAGGCATTTGTTACTGCTGCTGTTGTTACTTGAGTCATTTGTCTGTTTTTACTTTTTATGACACTGTTCCCCTTGTTGTTGCTGTTTTTAGAGTTACTAACTAGCATTTTATTTGTATCACTGGCATCAGAATCTAGCTGTCTCAATAAAATAAAATAGAATAAGACGTTTTCAACAGAATGTATAACATGATGCTTGCTGCTATCAGGTACACACATCTCTGTCTCAGTACTGCAAAAACAGATTTGGAATGAAAAACACTGGGAAACACAATCTACCTGTGGGATCTTGTAGATTCTAAAAAGGTTTTCTGTCTCATCAGATAAGGTAGAGGTCAGTTCTTCAATGACTGCCAATAGATGGTCCTGGCTATCACACTTGTAGTTGGGAACGTACCTGTTCCTTGAAGAAATAAGCTCAACAGTGACACGACTAGCCCACCATGCATGAAGATAGTTGTCATAAATATTGAATCCCAGAGTAATATTGGGTAACATGCGAGGGTTTTGGTTGATTTCTTTTACAGCAAATGCCAAAGCTAGAATGTGCTGGTAGTTTTCAGTCAACAATCTATAAAGAGAAACATTTTTGGTGTGATTAGCACATGACTTTCTAAGATATTTAGAAGAGTTAAAAAGACTTCCTGATGCAAATGTTCTAAAAAAAACTATTAATATACATGACATTATCTGATGTATTTTCTGAGACAATCCAAAATGGACTACGAAGAAGTCTAGACTATAGGTTTTGGACAGATTTGAAAACTGCAGTGACACTGAGCTAAAACTAATTTTAGGTTCAGGAAAATACAAAATGGAAGGGAACTAAAACTGAGATTTGGGTGCTACGGAAATATGAACTAGCCAAAATCAAGCTCTCCAATGAATGCATGATGGAAAGGGAGGTATATTTAAGGTATAGCAATGAGGTCACTGTCCTGGGCACTTGTATATCAAACATTCCTAAGCAATTAATTACATAACTAAGAGTGAAATCATAGAAATCACACACAAACGTTTTAGTTGGTAGAATTCCAGGAGGAAGTTTAGTGAATTTGTGTTGACCTGAGTCAAAAAACGCCCGAAGAATGCTGCCTCCATAGATGAGATCTCCTGATTGATAATATTTGGGAAGAATAGATTGCAGATGAGACATCCCGCATGTACGTGTCTGAGCTTCAGATACAACCTCGGGAAGCATAAAAAAGAACAGTACTAACATCATCATCGTGAATACAAATCTGCCCTCTGAAAACAGACTTCCGGATATGCATCTAAAATCTAAACTAATAGCAATATAAAATGTAAAGTACTAGAGATCACTCTGATGGATGTGTGTCACTACTTATTTCCTAGCACCTCCTCTAAAATATTTGGGGGTATATTTATACCATGCTTTGAAATATTTCTTATTTAGTTTTGTCAGCACTGAAAGACAACATGTTTGAAATAGCAGAATGAATTGGGGTTATTTTGGTAATTATGGGAACTCTGCTCAAAGTGGTGTATTCTCTGTGGCGTTGTTGAAAAATATGTTTTTGCCACATCTCAGGAGACATACACTTAGGTTCAAGTATTTTTTAATGAAATTGTAGAACCAGAAGGGACTCAAACAATAACAACGTCTGACTCCCTGATGAACAGCAATTAAATGTATGTCTCAGATATGAAATATACTGGATTTTGGCCATAGAATCAAAAAGACAATAATTTTTCCAAAGTTTTTTTTCTCTTTTAGGAAAACAAAATGTGCTTTTTTGGAACAATTTCCAGACATAACTGTTTTCATTTATTTCCACAAAAATAAAGCAAAACAAAATGACAATAAATTTTCTAACACTTATAAAATTTAGTGTGAGCTTTCATGGATTATAATCCATTTTCTCCAAATTTATATATAGTGTTGTTGGCCTAGTGCTGAGCAGGCCCCAAGCCATCTGAAGCTACATACAAAGAAGGCAACATACAATTATTTTTGAGAAGAACAGGCCACAACTTTATTGGTTACAGCAACAGTCCCGTGGGCCAGTTTTGGGGAACTGGATCCGATACATCAAGAGACCCAAATGCCTTCCAATGCCACCACCAACCACTTTAGCAGGTGTTGAGGATTCCACCAGAAGTGGAAGTCCTCTGGAGACCACACAGGTGTACACCACTCCATGACTCCCTGCAGCCTGCGGTAGGGCCACACTAACAGGCCCTTGAGCTAGCTCAAAGAAGGCCAATGTATATGCTGTCATAAACAATGACAGTTCATACTTGGATCAACATTCTTGACTGACAGGGGATATCAGCGCACAATGCATGGGCATGGGAATGGGCTTCCTCCTATCAGAACCCCACAGGGTGGCTCTCTTCCACCCAGTTATGGCCCACAGGGATCTGGGAAATCCTGAACCTGAGTAAAAAAGGCAATTGCTGTCAAGTGGTTGTGCATTGTCCTGGGTGCAAGGCCCTGTTGTTGGAAGGGAGGCAGTGTATCCCTTGAACTTGATGAAGGACAAGAAAAATCCCCAGAGCAGCACTATATGTCCTAAAGATGGAAGGGGCAATTGAGTTATATACTCCCCGGGTTATTTCCTATTTCCAAGAGCTCTTCTGGGAATGTGTCTGGAGTGCTGCATTCCTTTGGTACCAATTGACAGAACCTGTCCTCCTGGAAACGAGATAGGACATCCATGATGCTGTTATCCATGCCTTGAATGAACTTGGCTGAGAAAGTTGTATTGTCTGACAGGCAAGGACTACCCATCGTATGAAGTGCATAACCCTTTCAAACCTAGATGACCACCTGTTAACTATCCTAACTACTGCTTGGTTGTCACACCAGAACCTGTCCTTCTTGTTCTTGAACTTGTCCTGTCATGCCAACATTGCCATCACAGTCACAAATAACTTCAGGTCCTGGAGGATATCAGATCTTACCCATTCCTGTGAGCATGCCATTACCACTAGAAATGTACTCTGAAGCCAATGTTCCTGGCTGCATCTGAGTGAATCTAGAGACTCATATCAGTTTCTCATGGTTGCTGCTAAATGGCTGCACCATGAAATTCTGCCAGGAAGGCTAGCCAAACCACCAGGTCCTTTTTCATACCTCTGCTAATTCTAACACAATGATGGGGCATCAAGTCTCCTACTGTGGCCCTAGCAATACTGGTGCAGAAAGCCTGGGCTAGAGCCACCATCCAGCAGACAAAGTTGAGGTGGTCCAGCACCTCCTCCAATTCTTTAAACATACAATTCCTTTTTGCAGGTCAATAAGGCTGCTATGGGGTCATGGAGGGTAGCCAGATTCTCCTCCACAAGGCAGGATGTTGCTGCCATGGTGTCAAATTTGATGCTAAGACTAGCACAGTCACTCATCCCTCTGTTTTGTCTTTGGCTAATGGAACCTCTTCAATTCCTGGAAATGGCTCAGCAAGTTAATATATTCAGAGGTCCCATCTCGATCAATAAAGAGGAAGTCATCTAAATAGTTGATGACCATTGCAACATTTGCTTGGTATGTCACTGCCCATCCCAGGAAGCTGTCAAAAATGCCACATAGGATAACAAGTAACCCATGTGCATGGCCTTGTCAACATACCATCTACACTGAATCTTGAATCCTAAGAATGAAAAATTGTCAGGATGAACTGGTAGAATGAAGAATGCCAACTAGACATCATACTCAGCTAACAAGGCACTGGGGCTGCACTGCCAGCCCAGAGCCACTGCATGGTCAAATGACGCATAATACCCTGTAGAGTAACAGGGGTTTGTTAGGGTTCCCTTTCTGATTATTTTCCTTTACTTAATTGATCACATCACCAGCTACATGCCCAATTCTGCACCCAGCACAAGATCAGGACCTTGACAATAAGCTTGCAGGCATGGACATATACCTACACGATGACCCATATACAATTGTGTAAGCAAACAGATTTGGAGCATTAACTTCTAATCACACATTTCTTATTGGGTTCTTTCAAAACACTTTCCTTGATGCTTCAAAATTATTTCCTCTTATCTTGCAGGGTTTTTTAAATAGATGGAACACAAATCCCATAATGCTGTTTTTAGTGGAGAACCATACTGAGAACTGTGAGGCTGGAGAAAGCTGTTTGCCCTAAAATGTGGGATTTCCTCATCCATAAGAAACAAGACACTGATGTGCTATAAACCACACTGACTCTATTCAAAGCTACTACATTTTCAAATCTCTTACAGAGACCAAGTGCCCTGTTAGAAGCATTTACTAATTTTACAATAATTAAAATGAAGGGTAAATTTGACCCAGACCAACTGAATAGGTTTTTCGAACCTACATTTAGGTTATCTGACTGATTAGTTCACACTCTTCCGCACCCACCCCACCTTCATGTAATGCCATCTTTCATATATGATGGTGTTTACTTAAGAGATACATGCACTCCAGAACCAGGGCTAAAAACTTCAAATTGCTAGCTCTCTACCTGCCTGCAAAAAATGGATTCAAATCCACATGGATGCACCCTTTAAAAAACTTATAATCCCATAATTTTCACCTTGGGATTGCCAGTGTGATTTGTTCTCTTACAAACCAACCACAACATTTTGGAACCCAGGATTGATAGATCCCGTCATTGAAAATAATAGGCAGAATAATAAACTTGCCTAAAAGACAAAAAAAGAACAGTCTTCATTAGTAGTTTCTGTCAGAAAAATAGAAAACAGTCATCAACTTTTATTATTCCATTTTTAAAAAAAGCTATCATTTATGAATGTGAGACACTGTTCTTCTGTATCTATGATTCAGATTGCCAGGAAATGGCCCAATACTGTTGCACAATATCATGCATGCATTGTTGGGAGAGTGAGAACACACAATATTTCTTTACTCAGCATGTTGTTAGTCTGTGGAACTCCTTGCTACAGGATGTGGTGACGGCATCTGGCCTATATCTCCAGGCTTAAAAGGCAGGTACCTCAAAATACCAGATGCAGGGGAGGGGGTATCAGGAGACAGGTATCTAGTTCTCTAGTGTGCTCCCAGAGGCATCTGGTGGGGCCACTGTGAGATACAGGAAGCTGGACTAGATGGGCCCTTGGCCTGATCCAGCAGGGCTCTTCTTATGTTCTTACTTGTAACATAACACCACCTGCATAGGGGCCTACAATAGTACAGATAGCTGGGTCAAGAGCCAGGGATACTCGCTTACCCCTGCAACTTACCCTCAATGGGCAAGCCCCAAGCCATGGGTCCATGCTGTCCTGAAGACAGCCCTTTCTAGGGGGCCCTTTCCAGCTGCCAACCACCCAAGCCTCATTACTTTAGATGGGCAGTGACCAGGGCCTGCCACCCATGAACTCCCCATAGCAGCAACTAAATCCCAAGATCCATAGTGCTGAGATGTTGGCTGAATAAGGTACCCCTTGGGAACTCACCAACACTCACCTCCAAGTCTGTATTACCCACCAGTGTGACCTATTTAACAATGACACTATGCCTGATCTGCTCATCTATGCCCTGTAAGCAATCAGTACAGGATAGGCAAACATTTTATATTTGTTTAATACACCAACCAGGTGAGACGGGTCAAAAATTCCTGTCTGGCTGCAAAGCAACCAGCTGCTCTCACACTGGACCCACAGAGTGGGTGGGCCATTCAGCTCCAAGAAAAGGCTAGAATGAGGGCAGGACTACCTTATAAAGGCACTCTGTTTTCACCCTCAGACTGCACATATGGGTTAGGCCAGCAGGCATTCTCCAGCTTTCCATCTCCCCTCTGGGTGGGGCATACAAAATGTTTCCACTCATACAACTAGCGCACGCTAATGGAGCCAACCGTTAGCTGTATTGGGTCTTTTTTATGTTTTGGAGAAATTAGGTCAATGTTCCTATTAAAATAAGGCAGTTCCTATCCATTGCCCCCTGTTACAGTTTATATTATTATCCTATATCAACAACTTGCATCTCTTCTTAAGGGCCACACTGTGCCAGTGCCATGTGCAGCATCAAGGATTCTATGGGGGAGTGGGGTGTCACTTTCTGCTTTCCACACTTTGGTCCAACAGAGAAGAGGACATGAAGAAAACTATTTTTCGCAAATGTATTTTCTGTCCCTACAATTGAAAACAATCATTCTTCATGCAGGCCTATCTTTTGGCTATTTTTGTCCAACTAATAGTGAGATGATGCATCTGTTCAAATGTGATGATCTTCTATTTTTTAGCAATGCCACAGAGAATATACCACTTTGAGCTGAGTCCTGGTCATTACTAAAAGAGCCATAATCAGTCTTGCTCCTTGTAATATTCCCTTTAGACTGCCAGTGATCAACTAATAACAAATCTTCAGAAGGATGGTGTCAATATATCCCTGCATATATCAGAATTGTGGTTAGGAATTAGGAATTAAAACAGTGATTCATTTTGACTACTTGTTGTTCTTCACTGCCATCCCTGAATCCAGGTGCAAGCAAAATAGCTGTTCAAATCAGGCTTTTGACGCCAATGAAGGAGACCACATCCAAAGGACAGATTCGTGTTCAGAATGGTGACATTAGCCTTCTGGCTGTTGCTCCTGCCTCCCATAGTATGCCAGGCTCCGGCTTTCAAATGTCAGATGCCACATTCCCAGCTTAATCTTCCCAAGTACTATCAGTCAGGAGATGTTATCTATGGAGGCATTGTGTTTCATGCATTCTTCCTATTATTGCCAAACAACTTCAGTAGACCTCCTCCAGGGCCACTACCAACTAAAACGTCTGTATATGGCTTTTCCTACTATTGCAGTCTCCTTTATTCTACTATTTTCTAGTGAAATATTTTGGAATGTTTCCTATGCCACTTTCAATTGTAGTGTTATTAACTGCCACCACAGATTTCCATCCTTCTCTCTCCAGGACCTAGACACCAGCAGATCCATCAGTTTTAGTTTCCTTTAATTGAGTTTTTGAAATCTTTTTATGATGATAGCTTGATTATTTTTCTAAACGTCTGCCCTTTTTTGTTTTAACAATCTCTTTTCCCACCCACACCACTTTTTCTCTTACATGATTCTTTTAAGCTGTTCTGCTGATGTGATGATCCTCCCACACCAGGTTTCCTTTTTTTATGAAATTCCTTTAACCGTACTTTTTCTCCACAATCAGAAAGCACTTCAATTTCTTCCTACCTCTTTCATGAATAAAGTGGGATCATGTTAGTAGTTTTCTATTCTTCCCAGTATAATTGCACAATTGCTGCTTGCAGCTCTATCTAATAATTCAAGAATAACAATTTTCAGTTATACACTGGAGGAAATCAAAAGGATGTACTCTAAGAAATGAGACACATATTTCTAAATGAGAACTATTCCATTCACCTACTACACTGGTCTTCCGTGGTGATGTATGGGAAATCTGCTTCATCAAAAAGATTTAGTGTACCTGATTCCACAACTCTCAGACTAAATATGGAACCAGGTGTAACTTGTAGTCAGAAATGTATGCATCTATAGTGCATTCATTGGGGGGAGGGAAGTGTTCAAAGACAAACAAGCTTTAGAAGAAATATATAACAGAATACTCTGTGCATTTCTCTAATGCGTAGAGAACATTCGGGAGACCAGGGATAGTGGTCCACTGATGTGTCTCTTCTAACAATATGCATAAAAATCCATAGTGATTTTTACATTGTAAACAATCCACGTGGAAAAGAACTGGATATATGAAAAAGATGGAGACCGTGGAAACTAATTTGACAAATCTGGCATCACTAGCTTTTAACCTTTTCAGATCTGAGGTCATTTTTACCACCCAAAATATGAGACTCATTTTATCAAATTTATCATACTTTCCCATGATTACAGTGTCTAAGATAGGTCAGACTTTGATTCAACAGTCCTGCTAAAACTCCAACACTACCTGCATTGAAGACAAGTGTTTTACTACTTTCATAGTTTTAGTGTCTAATATTGTAATTTATTTAGATAACAGAATAGGCATCACCTGTAGATTTATTTAGGCCATGGATATTGCTGGGTTATCTTATTCTTTTTTTAAAAACTATATCTCATAGTAAGTAGTGTCTCATAAAATATGGTAGAGATGGTCATGTTAATCAATAGATTTTCAAATTTTGAAAAAGTGTGACATTTGATAAAGATTAACTATCTTTGTTTGTAGTACAGTCACTGGGAACTACCAGCACATCCTGGCTTTGGCATTTGCTGTGAAAGAGATCAATCAAGACCCACACATGTTACCGAACATCACACTGGGATTCAGTATTTATGACACTTGTCTGAATGCATGGTGGACCAATCATGCTGCAGTTGAGCTTATTTCTTCATGGAAGAGCCGTGTTCCTAACTATAAGTGTGATATTCAGGACAACCTCCTGGTGGTCATTGAGGAACTGACGTCTTACTTTTCTGATGAGATCCAAAATATTTTTGGTGTCTACAAGATACCACAGGTAAGATGTATTTGCCAGTTTATTATTTATATCTGATTTTGTAGTACTGAAAAAGCAACAGGTGGGTTTAATATCAAGAAACAGATATTATGTGTTGTGCTCAAGCACAAATCATTACCCATTTCATTTTGAACATTTATACCCATTTTTCCATGATAAAATAAAAGGGAATTTTATAATTCCATGCAGAGAGAACAAAGCAAAACTTTAAAATTTTAGTGTCAGCATAGTTGAAAACTGCATAGACACAGCTATCAATCAGGAAATCTTCTCACTCCCCACCCCATTCTCTTCTTCTGTCTTCTAGATCACACATGGCTTTTCTTCAGTTGAAAGAGGAGGCGCCAAACTTCTGTCAATCTATCAGATGGCTCCAAATGGATCCCATCAGTACAAAGGGATTATTCAGTTGCTTCACCATTTCAAATGGAGATGGGTTGGATTTTTTGCTGCAAATGAGGAGATATTAGAATGGTTTGTGAAGGAAATGTTTCCAGAATTTTCTAAAAGGGGCATCTGTTTGACTGCCATGGAATCATTCACTAGTATAAATTACGACGCTGACAAGGATGGTTTTATGATAAGTTCTATAACATTTTACAATAAACTCATAAATAACAAAGCGAATGTGTTGATCTTTTATGGAGACTCACGCACCATAATACCACTGAGGTGGCTGCTAAATCAAGAATTCAAACAAAAATTGCATCAGCCAAAAGGAAAGGTTTGGATACTAACCATTGGGTTGGAGTTAAAAAACATTGCCAGAGAAAAGAGTTGGGAAGTACAAGACTTCCATGGAGCATTGTCCTTCACACTCCACTCCAATGAACTTCAAGGATTCCAACAATTTATCGAGAATATAAATCCTTACAGCCATAATGGAGATGATTTTATCAAAGAGTTCTGGGTTGAGGCATTTGGTTGCTCCTTTCAGGATTCTGTTCAGGGAAATTTGAGTGGGTATATCTGTACTGGAGAGGAGAAACTGGATAATCTCCCTGAGCATGTTTTCCCAACGAGTGTCACAGGCCAGAGCTACAGCATTTACAATGCTGTCTATGCAGTGGCTCATGCTTTACACACCATGTATTCAACCATATCCCAAACCAAGGCAATTATGAAGGGAGAGAGAAGGAAGCTTCATGAACAGCAGTTGTGGCAAGTAATGGATTTAAACTTTTAATCTGGAGGATGTTTTATGTATGATTGTGAGAATGTGAGGTCAAGCCAAAGAGGAGTATTCCTGTATCACCACTGATAATGACAGGGCCAGAGGAATTCTGTTGAAGAGGCTGAAATTCCTGGAGCTGGCACCTGTCTTTCTACCATTTTATAGAAGCAGAAGAATATATCTCTTTCCATTCTTACAGTCTTGTTGTTAGTCTGCCATCTTTGGCATGTTTGAAGCAGACATGTGAAAACAACAACAACAAAAGTTAGAACTGTTTTAGTTTCATAGGTCAAGTAAATGGGAAATGGAGCCATTTGAATTACTGAACAATGAATTTGTTCTTGGTCAGATTGGACAAGAACCACATTTGCTTTGACTGACTCAGGATAGGATCCTATATGCTGGATCAGGCTCTGAACCTACTTGAGGGTCCCATGTCACCATTCCAATATATTTCTTTTCTTGTCTTGAACATGTATAGATTGTTCCCACAAAGACAGTTAAATAATTTTATGTTGTACAGGCTTTCATTGCTTACTTCTTGTCCCATTGATTAAGGAAGTATTGCTTTGTGGTAAATGATTTACAATTACCATTATAATGGAGTACATGGGGGAAAACATGCTGGGCAAAATCCTGTTCATGTTGGTGTAATGTAAGGTTCTGCTGACGTAAATATTCTGGGTGTTACACCCATCAGCAATGAACTGGGCAATTCAGCTGTAAAATGGGCTGTGTGTCCCTAGAGTAGTTGCACAGTGTGCCAACAGGGGTGCTTCGTGGATAGCACTTCCACTTTATGGTGCTATCATAATCCCCACAGGCACAACCTTGAGTTGTGTGTGCATAGTTACACAACAGGATTTTGCCCACTGCATGCAAAAAGCCTGTGCAAACAGGAAAGAGATAGTTAAGCTTCAGCTCAATGAGCTGGGTACTTGGCCATCCAGTCAGAGTTCAGGAGTTCAATTCCACTTCTTACCTCCTGGAAGAAGAGCCAGCCTGTGTGGCCTTGGGCAAGCTGCACAGTCCCAGAATGCCCCCTAATAGAAGGGAATGACAAACCACTACTAGTACTCTATACCTAGAAAAGCCTGGGAAGGATTTCCATGAACCATAACTGACTTGACAGCACATCATTATTAATTATTCTTAAGTTCTCTGTGAACATTATATTAATCAAAGGCACAGTTTTGGGTCAATGTTCTTTAGCTTTCTGAGAAAAAATATATGTATGTTTTCTTAATCTAGCTCAATCGCATTCTGAAGTCCGTGTCATTTAATAACAGTGCTGGGGAAGAGGTTCGCTTTGATGAGAATGGGGAGCTAGTTGCAGGATTTGATATCATTAATTGGGTCACATTTCCAAATGAATCCTTTATTGGAGTCCGAGTTGGAAAGATGGACCCCTGGGCTCCTCCAGATGAAACATTCAGCATTAATGAGGATGCTATTGTATGGCACAGCTGGTTTAATAAGGTATGACTATAAGTGTTTTGGGCTATCTTCATTCTGAATGAACATATCCATGTTGGGAGACATTGACTTCTGCAACATGATCTGTTAGTAAAGTTTGTATGCTGTCTTGCAGTAAAATGCAACTTTATTTCTCTCCACATGCATTGAATTCCTTCCTCTCCAGAGGAAAACTTTGTATAATTCTTCAATAGAGTTATATTTCATTATGTTTCTTACACTCCAGAAATTGCTCTACTGTGATTTGGGTTAGTCCCATTCTGCTGAAATCATGTGTTTCAATTACAGTTTTGTTAGCTATCAGGTTAAATCTGAAGGCAAGATTCATATCTGATTCAACTTTTTACTGAGAAAGCAATGCACTCAATCAATGTTATGCCAGAGTGCTCTATTTTGGGGAGGCCATTTGCTTTACAGAAAACTAGAAAACCCTTTTGGTACAATTCCAAAGGGAAGGGCAGGAGAAATTAATTAATTTAAGAGATAGGATAGATTATTGTCAGACTTAGGATAAATGAAAGGAAGCAGCAAATGATCATTTATTTTCCTGTTCAAGAACAAAAAGAAAATAACTTCTTTTTTTTTTTTTGCCATCTCTTCCAGTGGCTTTTTAATATGAACACACGTTGAAATATTGTGACTCAGTATGGGTCCTTTTGGGGAGAAAGGTGGGGAAAAATATTTTAAATAAATAACAATTAATAAATTCCCAATCCTACTGCTGAAAAGAAAAAAATGGCTGCCCTTCCCAGCCAAATGGGCACCTATCATAGTGCAGCGTAAAAATATCAGAAGCTGCATATACTAAGTCACACCATTGGTCCTTCTGGTCAGTATTCTCAACTCTCATTGGCAGCAGCTCTTCAGAGTTTCAGTTAGAATCCTTCCAGTGGTCTTTCCTTAGCACAGCACCTCGTATTACCTGGTGTTCTCCCATCCGTATACTAACTAAGCTAGGTCCAATCTTGTTTAAATTCAAAAACCACAATGGCATTGAGCATATTTAGTATAGCACTCTTTCTATTGGATTCCTTGAAATGCCAACAATTTTTTGAAAGTAAAATAGAAAAAAAGTAGAAAATTTTCTCACATACTGTGACAGTGGTAAGCCTATTTTGAAAACTGATAGATTTGAGCCATTCAGGTTGAATTACACTTCTTTCTTAAAGCATTTTCTTTCTTATTTTACTCTCACTTGGGAGATAAATTGAGGGAAAGGTACTTTAAAATGTTTGTCTTCACCCAGCAAGGGTGTAAGAAATATTGTGGCACTCTCAGCGACATAAGAGTATGAGATTTAGATTTTTTTCCCCAGAAATTAAGCAAAAATAGGCAACATAATGCTTTAGATATAAATTTAATACAAGAAACATATTTTTGCACAAAATGGTGGTAGCTCCTGCTTTGTTGCACAGGCTTCTAAGGATCAGAAGCATTGAATGGATTGCTTGTGACTTTAAAAAAACACTCATTTGTTCTAGGCTTGACATGTTTTGTTAGCTTTGCTTCCTAAAGAGAAAATATACTAGTTTTGCTCAAAGAAGGTCTAAAAACTGTGGAGATATTGGTCAGAAAGAAAAAAACACTAAATTTTTCTTGTCTTGTTCTCTCTTGAAGGTAAGGAATATCTCAAGAGATATGGAGTGCCTCATCAAATGGATACAGGGCCATTTAAAGAGAGCTAAGAATTTAGAAGACAATTCTTTACATTTTAATCCCAAAAATTATTAGGAAAGTGTCCAATAACTACTTTAATCCATTTCCAATTGCTACTCAGTACACATTGTTCCTGCATATGATGAAAGATGTGCTCACTTGTACTCCTAATCCTCTATACCATGGTTAGCAAAACTCCATTACATGCCATGCTTACTTCTGAACCTTAATTATTTCAAAGTCATTTTTCTCAAGAGTAAAATTACCTTGTTCTTATTGGTGCACAGGCACAGCCCCTTTCTGTATGTAATGCCAACTGCCAACTTGGTTATAGGAAGAAAAAGAGGGAAGGGGAGCCCTTTTGTTGTTATGATTGCATTCCATGTCCAAAAGGTTGGATATCTGATAAAGAAGGTGAGTGTTGGAATCTACAGAGATATTTGTATTGTTCTATAATCCAGAGGAACATGCATGCAGCCACCATGCACAATGCCCACAGTGATCTCTATGTGCTGAGATGTGTTGGTTGAATTCATGTGTTCCAGTGTTGTCTGTTTCCAACATTTGAGACATGATTTGTTGTTGCATACATTTGAGCAGTAGAAGGAATAAGTAGTGATGGGGTGAGACATTTGTCCTTGACCTTACTTGCCCACCCAAGCCCGGAATGAAGACGCGAGACCACAGTATTGGTATGAAAATACGGGCCACACTTTATTTTCAAGATTTCAAATTAATCATCAATTGTCTCAAGGAAAGGGGCCTGCAGTAGTGCGGAAATGGTAACAGGTAGGGGTAACCAATACCCCTTGCTTGTCAATTGGGCGAGTCCCTGGCCCCGGATTCCCGCTGTCTCACAGACAGCAAGAACCCGGCCTGCCACTAATAAACACCCCCAGACCCCAAGCCATCTTTATTTGATGACTGGTGGTCCGGAAGTGGCCCAGAGCATCCTTCCCGAACCGGCCCTGTAATCGCACGATCCGCAGAGCCGGGAGGTCGGATGCGCTGTTGGCTTACCTGAATTACACATGGGACACACCGAAACACCTGTTTTTCCGCACTACCCGCCACAGCATCGGGACTAGCATAGCTAAGTCCCATGCCCGCCACAGAGCCTCACAAGCTCGGCAAGCAGGCCCCTTCTAATATCATCCAAAAAGATGACCAAGCCAGCATCGGATAAATGAACGCCATCGGCGCGAAAAAGAGTAGGATTGCTCAGCAGAATTCTGTGGTGACTCACCACAGAGCCAAAGCCATTACTGCAGACATATCGACACACTTCGCGATTAACACGGTGCCGAGCCATGTTAACATCACGTACGTGTCGTGCGCCACGCCATTCCAGACGTGGAATGATCGTGGACCACACGATCCGCATAGCTGGAAACCTGGCATGTAGCCATCCGATATCCCGTAAAATGTCCAAGATCAAAGCCTTGCCCGGAACCAAAGGCAAATCATTGCCACCCAAATGAAGAAGAAGGATGTCCGGCGGGGACTGATGAAAGGCTGTCAGCCGTCCCAACTGGGCCCAAAGCAAGCCGCGCTTACTGCGCCAAGAAACAAGAGCATGGGCACCAAGCCCCAAGTTAGTCCCCAAGTAGGACTCGGCAGCGCAACGTTCTGCCCAATATACAAAGCTATGGCCGGCGATCATCACGTGCCTCCGACTGTCGTTCCCCGTTGCACCTGAAATGACAAAAAACCACTACCTACACATTAGGGAACGTCCTGATATAACGCTTGTAGCTAGAAGAGGACCATCGACCCAATTGCTTAATTTGTTCAGTTGTATATCCCAGAGCGGCTGCAGTCGATGCTGCACCTATTCTGAAAGAATGAGTGCCAAATCGAAGGCCAGATACGCCTACCTTGTGCAAGGCTATGTCTGTAAGTTTCCAAAATTGGAACCTAGTCAATGGTGACCCACCTGCATGCTGTAAAAAATATCCTGGTTCTTGGCCTCTACATGCCAGGTAGGTCTGTGTAGCGTCAACGGGACAAATTGTCTTAAGACTGCATTGGCTTAAAACCAGTAACTTCCCCTTGCCTTTCTGATCCGTTTTCGATCTTCTGATTACAATTTTTAATTTGTTATCCTGCATAACAACATCACTCATCTGTAATGCGTATTGTGACGCGTCTGCCTTTCCCTTTGCTACTAGCTCGCTGACCCGAAGGGCCCCAAAAAATGCTATCAATGCAGCTGACTTAAATAGGGCCACCTCGTAGCGGTCAGTGCACAACGTATCCCAGAGAGCGCAAATCTGTTCAAGAATGCGAGGAGAAATGGGTGTCCTTGAATCAGACACCCTACCCCGTTCCTTAGACCATCCTTCCACCATTTTCTTTATCCTATAGTCGGTCGTAAAGTCTCTATGGCCATTAAGCCTAGCATAAAAAGCTAAAGCTGACAATGTTCCCTGAATAGTACCCGGTGCCAACCCCTTTCTGTATAAGGAGACCATGAATTGTTGTAAGTGTTCAACTGGGGCCGGCCATAAGTGCTCCAGGGCCGAAGAAGCCCTGAACTCCTTGAACTCGCTAATTATGGTCATGTAACCTTTTCTGGTTCGAGGAGCCAAAGCCATACCTATAGCTCGTGATGCTTCCTCACGCCAATCTGCCAGACCTCGGGCGGAAGAACTTCTGGCAGCTCGCTGGCATCTGGAGCTAGCTCCCTGAACCATTTGATCTGTTGGCGTGAAAGAGCATCAGCTATCGTATTGTCAGCTCCCGGGACGTGACGGGCATACACCAAAACATTAAATCGTAATGCCCGGAGGACAAAGGCCCTAACTAAATTCATAACCCTATCAGAATGAGAAGATAGCTCGTTTATGATGCAAACCACAGCCTGGTTGTCGCACCAAAAGCGAACCACTGAATTGGCCCATTCTTTGGCCCAAAGCCAAAGAGCGCCCACAATTGGGAAAAACTCTAGGAAGGTTAAGTCCCTCGTAATCCCTAGCGTATGCCATTCATCAGGCCAGGTGTCAGCACACCATCTACCTCTGAAGTAGATTCCAAATCCTAGTGACCCAGCTGCATCAGTATGTACCTGAAATTCAGATTTTAAGAACATCTCGGCTCTCCAAAAGGAAACACCATTAAAGTCATCCAGGAATCGCTGCCACACGCGCAGGTCTTCCCTCATACCCTTAGTGACCCTGGTCCTATGCCTAGGGGACTTCAGTCCCTTCATAGCAGAGCACAGGCGCTGAACAAAAGCCCGGCCCGGAGCCACTACTCTACATGCAAAATTCAGATGTCCTACCAATTCCTGCAGTTCATGAAGAGTCACTTTTTTCTTACCTAAGAACTCCCTAACTCTAGTCTTGAGGTCATCCAGTTTCCTATGTGGTAGCCTGGACGTTTGCTGTAGTGTATCTAACTCAATGCCTAGGAAAGTTAAAGACGTGGCCGGGCCTTCTGTCTTTTCTTCAGCCAATGGCAAACCAAGTTCACTTGCCAAAGACTGAAATTCTCCTAACATCCATGCACATTTCCCCGAATTATGCGCTCCACATATCAGAAAATCATCCAAATAATGGGCCGTTGCCTTAGAACGAACCCTTTGTCTGAATTTCCACTCAATGAATGTGCTAAATTTCTCAAATGCCACGCAGGAAATAGAGCATCCCATGGGCAAGGCCCTATCGATATAAAACAATCCTTGGAATTGAAAACCCAAAAGATTGAAGTCGAGTGGGTGCACAGGCAAAATACGAAATGCTGATTTCACATCACATTTCGCCAGTTCTGCCCCCACTCCGCAGGTCCTAACCATGCTCACGGCCTGGTCAAAGGATGTATATCTGACTGTACACAATTCAGAAGGTATGGCATCGTTAACCGATGCCCCTTCCGGAAAAGACAAATGATGGATGAGTCGAAACTCACCCTGGGCCTTTTTGGGCACTATACCCAATGGTGAAACTCGCAAGTTCTCCATGGGAGGACGAGGAAAGGGACCAAGAACTCTGCCTGCCTTAACTTCCTTATTGATCTTATCCAAAACAATGTCTTCCATATTCCTGACCGACTTCAGGTTCTGCGCGATAAAAGCCGTCCGTTCACCTAAAGCAGGGATACGAAAACCATCGCGGAAACCCTGAAGTAAATATTGTGCCTCATCCTTCCTGTGATAATCCTGCAACCAAGCCTGTAAAACTTCAATTTTAATTGGTGTGGGTCCCCTTACCAGTTGTGTTACTGCCACCTCCCGGCTTCTTTCCAGGTCCATTGCCTTTGTTTTGGCATTGGTTCCCCCCTTTAAAACAGGTAGCCTTGGAGTGTTTTCCCCCGCAGTTAAGGCATTCGTGGCTAAACTTACTTGGGTTCCTAGAACAGGAACCCTTGAAATTAAAGTCAAAGCAAGGCAGGCGGGGTTGAACCGCCTGCCCCGCGCCAGGGCGGGGAATAGCGGTTGCCGCCAGTTTCCTATTCAAATGGCCGCTATCGAATCTGTCCCCCGTGTTGGGCCTAGCCGGAGTCATGTGTTGTAGCCATAAACCCGGGTGAGGTTCATCCCAACGCAGGTTGGGCTGAATAGCGCTCCGCATCCTAAAGGCCTGGTCATACAAAAGCCACGCCTGCCCTGCAAAATCCGTATATGCTCGGTATATAATGTCAAAGTACTGTAAGAGTGAGCGTACACACCAGGGCTGGGTCTGTGCAAGTACCCCAGCATAAATGACGAAACCAGGGACCCAATTGGCCCAGGTCCGATCAGGTTTTTTGCGTCTATGTTTTTCTTTCTCTTTTTCATCGTCTTTGTCAATGTCCTTGATATCTGTGTCCCGGTTCAAGAGGTCGAAAAAATCTAAATATTCTCCTCTCCAGATCTTCTCTTTAGTAGCGGGGGTCAGATGATCCCCCAGCGGAGTAGAATAATCCGCGTACGGCATAGCTGCGTAGGGCACCGTGTTGTACCCGGTATTAGGTACCGACGGATGTTGAGAAGATCCTACGCTAGTACCTGCACTAGGTGCCCCGGTTGTGGGCATAGTCGGGTATGTCCCACCCCAGCCCCATGGTGAAACATTGGTAGGATACCAAGGTAGGCCAAATCCCCCTGCAGGAATAGCAGGGTATGGTGTGCCCGCTGTGTATTGTACAGGAGGCCCACCGGCCCAAGGCCAAGACGTAGTGGGAGGGTGTGATGTGTGTAACAAAGAAGACTCACCACCAGACCCAACAGAAGGCTGAGATACATTGCTACCACCAACCGAGCTTGGCCCAGCCTCCTCTGAAAGTTCACGTTCATCCCGAACTGCCGCCGCTGCCTCCATTGTTTCCGAGGTATCAGGACGAGTGTTCTCATGCTGTACCGGAACTGTGCTGGATGCAGCTGAAGCCTCTGAATTGGGTTGTTCCACTTGAGCCGTAGCCTGGGTAGACTCCAAAGCATTAAATCGGGTCAGTAAATCCTGTGCCAGCGCCCTTAATTTTGTCTTCTTCCGACCCTTAGTTTCCCTACCGGAACGGCGCAAGGACACATCCCCTTGTTGAGGTGCCTGAGATGCCGACCTTTGTGCTTCAAAAGCGCACATCTTTTCTTGCAGTACTTGCCATATTGGCCATGATTCCTCATCAGAGGAAGAACTTTCAGGAGAAAGTTGTGGCGCTGGCCGCCTTTTCGTTGGGGCCTTGCCTTTGTCATTACCACGCCCTTTACGCGCGGCCATGCCTAACCTGTAGTGGCACGGAACTCCAAAGAAAGCTTAACGGACCTAGAACACACTCTTTTTTTTTAATATATATATATATATATATATATATATATTATTATTATTATTATTATTATTATTATTATTATTATTATTATTATTATTATTATTATTATTATTATTACTTTAAATGAATTAAAAGGCCAACCAATCCCAGAAAATAACAGCAGGTGGAGCTCTAAACAAGCATCTGAATCTGGAAAATCTGAACTACCTCACAATATGCTTTACTCTTGTAACAGAACTGGACAGCTGTAGGGGGAATCACAGAAATAGCACTACAAAATAACCAATTTATACCTGAATTTAACTGCCAAATTATTATGTGTACTATCAGTATTATTTATATATGTTAGTATTAATATCAATTATTTATTTATATATATATAAATAATCCCCTCCCCTTAACAGACAAACAGCTATCTAATAAACTAAGCCAATATGAATAAAACCCAAATATGGAATGTGCAATCAACAAGTAATAAGAAATAACTAATTTTAATTTAACAATTAGAATCTAACAATGAACTAAAGACTGTAATTAACAAGAATTATTATTCAAAGCCTAATAAACTGTTCAAATTCTAACTAACACCCCAAACCCCCTTAACAACCAATGGCTAACTAATAAACTGAGCCCAAAGAGATGACCCAACTATAAAAGGGGGGGGGGTTAATCCCACCAGTGATAATAATTAAATGTTAAATATATCAAATAAACTGTAAGGAAGAACAATACACCAATTGGAAGCAAAGAGAAAAGAACCAGGCAATAAATGAAAAAAAAAAGAGGAGGGGGAAGGAGGATTGCTGGCTTCAGTGCCTAACTAAGCAATGGGGGACAGAAGAAAAACAAAGGGTGAAATGCAGGAACCCAAACTGCGGATGTAAAATAAAACACCCAAACGTGACAAAGTAAAATAAGAACTATAGAGGAACTCAAGGACAGAACACCTCCAAAAAGGACAAATCAAGGTAGAACCACAGCAAACGTAACCAAAAGAGTTATTCTTTACACAAACGGGGATCCTAAATCCTAAGTCTCTGTTTTACACCAGTAATGTAAGAAAGATCAAACAGGGATGCAGACGAAAATAAAAGGAACCATAAATCACTGTGAGCCAGCAACCAGCGCCCCGCGCCCCTGCGGGACGGGCGAACGCCCGCCCGAACCCAGCAATCCCCTTACCCCTTATTAAAATTAAACTAAACAAAACAAGGAATAGCTAAGTAAAGAGTATGAAAAAAGAAACAGACCCAGGGAAGGGGCAGAGCCGCCTTCCCAACACCCAACGATTTCGCTGATCCCTTAGCCAGCCAGCCGATAGCAGAGTCTGCAGCAGAGCTTCCTTAGCCGGTGCCCGAAAAGGAAAGCGGGCGTACTGCGGGGAAGCGCTTCCTTAAATACCTGCGCTTCCCGCCCATTCCACAGAAAAAAAAAAAAACTTTTAAACACCCGCCTCGCGCCATCCGGTCTGGCGGGCAAAAACCAGCGCGCCCATTCCAGGCCGTTTTTAACGGCCGTCAGGCGGCTGGAACCTTAGGCAATATTAAAATATGTTTCTCCCTGAAAAGAAATTTATTCTTTTTTTAAAAAAAGTGTAAATAGACACTGCCAGATGATATGGCTACAAACCAACTAAAAGTCAGACCAGGGATGTGCATGCCTGAAACTTTCATTTCTGTTTCAATTCAGTTTCTCTCAGGATTTCCCCTTTTTAGCTTACTTTGTTTTCAGGGTCGATTTCTTTTGTTTGCCATGAAAAGAAGTGCCTCTTTCAAGGCATTTTCCCTTTCAGAGGCATTAGCGGCAAGGATGGGGACTCAAGTCAAGAGACTCACTGTCAAGTCGGACTTCAGTTGCACTTGTGACTTGACTCAGAGTTGACTCAGGTTTCTTTTTCAATGACTCAGACTCAACTCATGACTCAGAACCCACGCATGCCCTCCAGTTTTTCCTGGGGGGGACCTTGTTTTTAATACGGACTCAGACTTGGGACTTGGGACTTAGTATCAAAGACTCAGACTTGGTACTTAACCCAAAGACTTGCCAACATCCCTGGTTAGCAGTGATGGCAGGGAAACCTGGGCTGGCAAGAGGATGAAGATTGAGGCAGCTTTGAGTGAAGGAGGGTGAGGGGAAAGTGGGAATGACACTATTGACAGAAGGATGAATATGGTGGCACTATGAAAAGGAAGAGAGAAAGGCAGAATTGATAGGATGACAGGAGAGTAAGAAGCATGGTGAGGGTGGCAGGGAGGAGAAAGTAGAGTTGGCCAAGGTGATACCAGAGCAAGGAGTCACAGAGAGAGTGAGGAAAGGAGGGGGAGAGGAAAGTGGACTGACAATTGCTTCATGCTTTTGATTTGTTTTATGTTGCTTTAGTAACTTGATTTAATCTTATCACTTTATCTCTTTATTGTTTGTTGTTGATTTTTATGGTTATATTATTGTATTTGCTTTCATGTGACTGTCAACCACCCAAAGTATTGCCTCACACTATTCAAGCGGTCTTAAAGTTTAAGAGATAAATAGCAATTAAATATGACAAGATTGGCAGCAGGGCAAAGAGCCTGGTGGCTGTGGTGAGGGGAGAAGGGGGAGGGGGAGGCAAGCTGACAGGGCTGGCAGGAGAGCAAGGAGGGCAACAGCTGTGACAAGGGAAGAAGGGAGAGGAGAAAGAGCTGGTATGGAAGACCACAGAAAAGCCCTATATAGTCTATAATCTATAGAGGAGGAGGAGGAGGAGGAGGAGGAGGAGTTGCTAACCTGGAAGTCATTTCCCCATCATTTCCATTGTTACATGATTAGTAGTAACTTTGGAGAATACCCTGTGGGGACCACCGCAATTCGCACCATTCACATAGGTTGGTGTATTTTGAAACAGAAAATAATGTATCATGTCTATCAGAATTATTAAACTCCCCTTTTCTATGATGCAAACTGTGAAAGAAACAAAAAAGTAAGTCAGCTTTGTTCTTACAGATTTGGCCAACTGTTTTAAGTGTCCAGAAGATCAATATCCAAACAAGGACCAGAATTTTTGCATTTCCAAGACAGTAACATTCTTATCTTATGATGAACCTTTGGGTCTTGGTTTAGCCACCTGTGCACTCTCATTTTCTCTCATCACTGTTCTGATACTAGGACTGTTTCTCAAGCACCGAGAAACTCCCATTGTCAAAGCCAACAATCGGAACCTCACCTACACTCTTCTTATCTCCCTCTTCCTCTGCTTCCTTTCTGCATTGCTCTTCATTGGCCGACCTGAGAAGGTAACCTGTCTCCTCCGACAATCTGCCTTTGGCATCATCTTCACCATGGCTGTTTCTACTTTACTGGCCAAAACCATCACTGTGGTTCTAGCTTTTATGGCAACACGGCCAGGATCCAGGATCCAGAAATGGATGAGGAAAAAAATGACCAGCTTCATTGTTCTCTCTTGCACTATTCTTCAAGCAGGCATTTGTCTTGTATGGGTAGCCACTTCTCCTCCATTCCCAGACACTGACCTGCATTCCATGTTGAAATATATTATACTGCAGTGTAATGAGTCATCACCCACAATGTTTTACCTTGTGCTGAGTTTCATGGGCTTTTTGGCTATTGTTGGCTTCGTTGTGGCTTTCTTTGCTCGGAAACTGCCAGACAGGTTTAACGAAGCCAAATATATCAGTTTCAGCATGCTGGTATTTTGTACTGTTTGGCTGGCTTTTGTTCCAAACTACTTGAGCAGCAAGGGAAAAACCATGGTAGCTTTGGAAATCTATTCCATTTTCGTCTCTAGCATGGGTTTGTTAGGTTGCCTTTTTCCCCCAAAATGTTATATAATTTTGTTGAGACCTGAACTAAACAAGAAGGAGTGCTTCTTAAGGAAGAAGCATTGAATATGTTCTTCTCTCCATAGATGCCTTCTATAGTCCACATCAGAAAAATATGCATTGGAAGTGAGATGGGGTTGTTTTGAGAAGACCATGGCCAGAATCCTATTGGCAGTCATATTTAACATGGAACCATTAAGTCAGTGAGATGTCCGTGAATAGTGACTCACCATTCATTAAGGAATTCATGGGGTCAACCCTTCAGTTGACATGAGCATTAGGATAGTAGTTATCTATCTATAGATCATATAGATACAAATTAAATGTAGGTATGTACATTTGCTATCCACTTTCCCTTTTACTTCTTTTCATTGATATCAACTTGTGGAAGAATTATACTTTTAAAGTTCTGTATACTGCCCTGCTTTACCTTTATCATCTTCACAATATTTCTGTGGTGTAAGTTAACTTGAGAGATTAAAAAAAGATCCAAGGTGAGGTGAGTTAGGTAGCTGGAATTGGGATTTGAACTTGAGTCTCCCTGGTCTTAGTCCAATGTTCTAGCCAGCACACCACAGCGACTTCCATCAGTCAAAACCACCACCACCACCACTATCTGCACCCACCCAGTTTTGTCTAAGAACACACAACTTTGCTGAAAGACAGCAAAACTGTGATAGAAATGTTTCTTTTAAGAGGCAAGTTCTGTTCAGCTATGGCTAAGGAACTATGATAATGAATTTTCTCCTACATACTTTTTTTTTAAAGGCAAGTGTAGCGATCACCCTGCCTTTGCTCATGTATAAGGTTATTTGCATGCACCAATGGGAGTTGTTGGGAGGCGGAGCCAGAGAAACTAGAAGGGAGGGGTGAGGCAGATAAGAGCAGTTAGTTAGAGTTAGATAGATAGTCAGGGGAGTCGGAAGTGAAAAGTGAGTTAGAGAGTTAGTGAGTGAAGAGTTAGCCAGTGGAGAGTTAAGGGAGGCAGTTGAGAGTGTGGAACTTATAGAGAGTTAAGTGTGAAACAAGTTATTACAAAACTACTGAATACTTTAAAGTCTTTGAAGAACCTGTTTATGTGAACTATATCCAATAAACCTGATTTGTTAAAATGTACATTCAGTGTGGACCTCGATCTTTCTAAGTAAATATTGTTGACAGAGATCAACTGGTGGCAGTGTAAAAGGGAACGTGGCATGGGTCTTAGGTTAGTGAAATAATCTGGGAACACGCAAGTGGCACGTCACAGCAAGTTCCTTCCATTGTTTACGAAGTAATTTTAATATTTGTAAAAGGGTTACACTTTCTGATCTGCCAATGGAGATGATATACTGTTACTCCTGAACTTGTTGTGCTTCCTTCCTACATTGGCTCATGATGCTGCTTAAGAATATAAGCAAGGAGGTAAGATGGCTACTTCCAAAATGAGTAAATGAATATTCTTCTTTGTATAATTGAGCAGGATACAAGTATCAGGCCCACATCATAAGAATGCATAAGCATTCCTTTCATATCAGCACTCACTGACTTTATAAATTCATTTAAATAAGGAAGTCCTAATGTTCAAACTACTGATGATTCTTCCAATTTCACAGCAATTAAGTTGGCAGACTTTAACAGATATGTACTTTGGTCAACTTAAATTGGTAGGGATGGGCAAATCTTCCAATCTCACTTTTGCTCAAATCTACATTTTTGTAGAATTTGAACAGTCTGGAATATAAACTCCACATGATAAGGAACATACTCCCCAAAGTGCTACTTATATGGGAAACAAGATGTATACTTGTGCCTGCCATGTGTTTTGAAACATAGAAGGAAAAACTACTAAGTTTAAAGATTGCTACAGAGACATTCTTCCTTTGGAAGGAGGAAGCATTGGTGGAAGACGAGTGTGTCAGGGAAAACAAGAGCAATGATATCAGAAAACTAGACCCCGTTATGAATTGAGATGCCTATAAAAGGCAGTAGAGTCAAAGGTGACACACTAGACTAAGGTACACCCCTTCTCTTTAGAAATTAATAATTGAACCAGCAGAAAAGGACCAATCCTTCCAGTGTTGATGGAGGTTGCAAAATGACTGAAGGGAAACTACTGGGCAGAAGCAGTAGGAGAAGGTGGTACAAATGAAGGAACTCTCATAGACAACAACAGTGACACTCAGGCTATCTCTGGTTAGTACTGTGCAGAAGACAGCTGTAAGCCACTTCTGAATATTTTATACCTTGAAATCCCTATGATGAGATATTTATCATAGGGCTTAGTGAACTAGCCACAAACTGTGTCTAAGTGCAAGTAGAAACTCTGTGTATGTGCCTGACATTGGAATAAAACTTTTAAGTATTTGATTTTAGCAAACTTTTTTTATTAGAAATCATCTTGATACATAAATAATAGAACAACTGAACACATATAGCTTATATCATAAGTAATCTGTAAAGGCAAAAAATAACACACACCCTAGTATTTTCTTGTCCAAAGAAAAATGTATTTTTTGCCAACAAACTCTTCTGCCACACCATTCCTCTGGTTCACCAAGACATCTCTCAAGCTCTGTACCAAGGATGGTATCACACAATCCCACTCTGAGCCATGAAGCAGACCAGGAGAAGATGGAAACAGGATCTGATAAGGCAGGCCAAGATCAAGTCACAGAAGGAGGTAGCAAACAAACAGGTTAGTAGCTGAGACCTGGGGTCACAACAAATCAAGCCCAGTTAGGTTACTTCTCACATCAAGTGTAGGAATCTAGAGACAGAGTCCATTATGACGCTAAAGTGAGATACCAAGAGGTATGACAGGAATACAAGAAGTGATGAACAACAGGGTGTGTTGTTATCAACAGTCCATGGAAAGTGGGTGGGGAACAAAAAGATCACCCATCCATACTCATGGCCCTTACATATGTACAAGCTCATTGAAAAATTGATTAGGAAGAAGAGGTTTTTATAAGTAGACAGCAGGCTTCTACTCCAAGAATGAAAGGCTCTGTAAACTCCATTTACCATTCTTTAAATTGCATTTAAAAGATGCATTCCAATCCCTACTGGAAAAAGCAATGCTCCAAAAAAAATCTGAAAGAAATCTTTTGAGTAATATCAGTCTAATTCTACAGAGAAAACACCAGTAATCTACTATCCCAGTCACCAAATCCAGGGTTGGCTCTCAGGCCAGGGAACAGATGGATATACAGGGAAGGGTGTGAATAGGCATATAATCATAGAATAATTGAGTTGGAAGGGGCTTATAAGTCCATCAAGTCCAATCTCCTGCTCCATGCAGGAATGCAGTTCAAAGTAGATCTGACAGATGGTTGTCCAATTTTCTCTTGAATGCCTCCAAGGTTAGTGTGCTCACCACCTCCTGTGGTAATTGGTTCCATTGTTGTACTGCTCTAACAGTTAAGAATTTTTTTCCAGTTATTGAGCCTAAATCTGGCTTCCTGTATCTTGAGCCAATTATTACATGTCTGTGACGTGTGCCCCTTGTTGCCCCTGGTTATCTTCCAACCACAGAGCACATGAAGGCAAACTAAACTCTTTTACACATGCTGCCACCAGTTGATCACTAAATCAACGTACTTTGCTAAAGAAAGATGAAGGTCCATTCATAACTGACTTTTAAATAAAACAGGTTTATTGATTACAGATGTTGCTATAAAAATTCATAAGTATTCTCTTCAGGTTAATCAAGCATCAATCACAATCTTCTATTTGATCTTACAAGTTACTATTCACTCTTCTGACTAATTACACCACAGATCTCCCAACTATCTCTCTCTCTCTAACTCTGACTCTCTTCTCTGACTCTCCTCTCTGACTCTTCACTCTCAGGCTCCGCCTTTTAATCTCTCGGCTCCACCTCTCCACCACATCAGCATAAACATGAATAATGCATGACTTATTTAACATAACAAGGGTGAACGCCACAATGTCCTACACTTTAGAATGAATGAAAACAGATCCTGCCCCTCCTCTGTATGACTACCTTTCAGGTATTTGAAAGGTATAAAAACAGAGAAGCCAACAACTCAGTCAAAGAGAGTGCAGGTAATCAGGTACAAATACCTCTCCCCACCCTCTGGGATCACTATGGGTGTCTCTCACCACTTCACTACTTCCCCTATATATGTGCCCACCAGTTAATCCAGAACTTGGTTCTCTCAGCTGATAAAGGTGTGGAAGTCTGCAAAGTTGTTGGAGAATCAGTCCAAGAAGGCCACACAAGGCTTCCACCCTCTCCTGCTCTCAGCTCTCTGAAGCTTCTACTGGTTCAAGCCCTCTCCTGACTGAACCACCATGGGGCTGGCGGCAGTGCAGCTGCTTTACCCTGAGACCTCTATGCTAGACCTTCAGCCAGTTATGTCTATGAGCCTCAATGTACTTGTGCATCCTGCCTGTCTGTTGGCAAAGACTGAAAGAGAGCCAGCTTCTGGACAGTGAGGGTTTTTATCCCTCCTGATCTACTGCCCCTGACCAAAGATGCCAGCAAGCATTACAACCCCCTTGGTTTTACCTGCTCACTCCCCCCCCCCCAGGAGGGAAGCAATAACCCCACCCCCGCAACCACATAGGCTTGGTGTGGCAGTGCAGGCAGCTCACTTTATTACTCTGCTTAAACTGGAAAGGACTAAATGCACAAGGCAGCAATCTAACATTAGAAGTGAAAAATAAGCATTTTAAAAAGAATTTATTTGCTTTTAATTAATTGCTCCTTTTTGTTCAGTTCAGGATGGAACAGTATAATGGAGTACTTAGGGGAAAAGATCCAACCCAGCAATCCACCACTGGAGGCTAAGATAGAAAAAAGTTCCACAGCAGTTGCATATTTTCCTTTGGTACTCAAATAGGTTGGAACAAATGACAGCCAAACATTGCAGAAGACCAACATACTGAAAGTGATGAACTTAGCTTCATTAAACCTGTCAGGCAACTTGCGAGCAAAGAAAGCCACAACAAAGCTGGCCAGGCCTAGAAATCCAATGTAGCTCAGAACAAAGAAGAACATTAGAGGTGATGATTCATTGCATTGTAGTATAATTTCTTTC
Source organism: Intellagama lesueurii (assembly GCA_037013535.1). Taxonomy (NCBI): domain Eukaryota; kingdom Metazoa; phylum Chordata; class Lepidosauria; order Squamata; family Agamidae; genus Intellagama; species Intellagama lesueurii. Next base: position 22,377,805 of record JBAJHW010000006.1, read on the forward strand.
AGCAGTGAATGTGTGTCAGTGTCAGGAAATGGGGGAGAGATTATCAACCATACAAGACAAACACCTGTTTGAATCGTGCAGCAAGAAAGAACAATGGAGCTGGTCAATTTTTTCCCCATCCACTTCTTGGTCCTGGATAATGGCTGGGTGGCTCTAAAAGCTAGAACCACAGTGATGGTTTTTGCCAACACAGCAGAAAGAGCTAGGGTGAAAGTGATGCCAAAAGCAATTTGTCAGAAGAGACAGGTCAACTTCTCAGGCCGACCGATGAACAGCAATGCACAAAGGAAGCAGAGCAGGAGAGAGATGAGAAGAGTGTAGGTGAGGGCCTCATTGTTGGCTTTGACTATAGGAGTGTCATGGTGCTTCAAAAATATTCTTAGGATCAAAGCTGTTGCCAGAGACAATGAAAGAGCATTAAGGGCTAAACTGATGCCCAAAGGCTCTTTGTAAGACAAGAATGTTACAGTCTTCGGAATGCATTGGTTCTGGTCTTTGTTTGGATATTGATCCTTCGGGCATTTGAAACAGTCAGCCATGTCTGGAAAAGAAACGAAGTGGTGTCAGTCCAATAATAACCACAAAAAGGTACAATAGTATCACTCTCTTAAACAGAAATATAAAGCATTTGGTTCCTTCATCCTTATGCATCAAAATAAGAGCCCCTGAAGTTGTTATCTTCACCTGCTAGATATTTTGTGGTTCCTTAAACAACAATTGTTGCATTTTCAAAAGATTTTTCTTTGGTTTGCACAACTGCTCAAATGAGCAACGTCACAACAGCTGTTTGATGCATGCTATTTAAAACTGTTTTTCTGATAGCAAAACATTTAAATTTACAATACATCTCCTTACCAATTTTCAGGAATTTAACAGGTATTTCACAAAGAAAAATGGTGCATACTGCTGTCATCATTGTAAAGCATTTTGGTGCATTGAGCTTTATATAAAACCTGTACTTACTTCCCATATTCTCAATTTGTTTCAGAAATATCCTTTTGCATAAGCATTCACATAGGGATACAAAGTGGTCCACAATGTTACCATGTCTATTAAAGGATCCGATTGTTCAGTAAAATTCCCACACTTTTTCTGTCCTCTTGTCACCTGTATCTTTTGCATGAGTTTGTCCAAAGCTGCCACTGTCCACACCAGGGACATCCATGTATTTATGAATAGCTTGGTCAAATATACCCAATCTCTTACAATGTCCATTCTTGCTGCTACCAACAGTACATATATCACTGCCTTATCTGTTGGCTTTTCGTTTTGCCAATAAAAAGTTACAAATAATTCACCTCTAAGCTCTATTGATTGACAAGTCAGTTTGTTGATTTTCTTTGTTTCATCTTCCTGATATTTGTGTACCTTTGGCACTTTAGCCATGTATACATTTGTATTTGCACACCTCTCATGGAAATCATCCAAAATCTTCTCCTCCCACTCCCCCATATTACTTGGTCTACCATCTTTCACTTCAACAACTAGAATTAGGGCAGAGATTTGGACTATGCCAGTGCATTTTACAATGTATTGTATCAAAAGCTGATCTTAAAGTTTTTGTGTTTACCCATTTAATGCCCAATAACACCAAAATTAATGGCTGTACAGCTTCACACAGTGCACTGATATATTGTTCTGTTTCTATTTCTCATATCTGATCTCCAAAAAGTACATCTCTCCAAATCTCACCAGTATTATTAGATATCCACCCTCTTGGACATGGAATGCAGTCATAGCAGCAGAATGGTGCCCCCTCCTTCCTTTTCTTCCTGTAGCCTGGTTGGCACTTAGTATTACACAAAGAAACAGGTTGCACCTAGCCAACAATGGTAGGAGAAACAAGCAAAGTGTTAGAAGAATTGTCTTGGATTCACACAAGTTTAAGTTGGAATATGGCACACAACATTCCTCAAAGGAGCTGGCCAGCCTGCCTGGCCTGGCCTGGCCTGGCCTGGCCTGGCCTTCCTTCCTTCCTTCCTTCCTTCCTTCCTTCCTTCCTTCCTTCCTTCCTTCCTTCCTTCCTTCCTTCCTTCCTTCCTTCCTTCCTTCCTTCCTTCCTTCCTTCCTTCCTTGAGGATGTATTCCCTTCTGCCAGGAACTCTTCAGTTTACTCCACACACTTTAATCATTCCATTCTGTATTAACTCAGTAATTGTTGCTCAGCCATCAGTCACCCTGGATCTTCTGAAACAAAAGTTGCTGGATTTTTAAGCTCCAGAGTTCCGAAACAAAATATGGTGTTCTAGAGGGCTCTGAGCTGACTTCAACACCACTTTGGAGTTCCTAAGCATACTCCAGAGCAGTTCAGAAATGGACAAGCCCCTCTTCTTTGATTCATTTTCTGAATACATTCTGAAGCCAAAGTCTCTCCCTAGTTTGTATCATAACATTCCAACACAGAGAAATTTATTCCATATTACCAGACTCAACGCTGGCTGGAAAGCTCATCAAGTTGGAATAACTGGCTGCAGAACCAGGAGTCCAGAGCTTGATTCCCAACTGTGCCATCCAAGAGAAGAGCCAGCCTCTGTAGCCTTGGCCAAGCTGCAGACACCCAGAGCACCACCTGGTAAATCATTTCTAGGCAGGATATACTTTGCAAACCCTGGCAAAGTTCACCATAAGGTGGAATCGACTCAATATAAAGATTATAGTCTTATTGCATATAAAGAATCTAAGAGCATGGGAGAGCATGAAGAGGGTTGCTGTCAGAATCTGCCTCTGCAAGAAGGAGAGTTCTCTTGACTGACTGTTCTTCCATATGATCCTACCCATTCCCTCACACTATTTATCACCCCATTCAACAGGTTTTCCTGACCCAGCTCTCTTCAAATACTGTGTAGTATTTGAAGAGACCTCGATGAACTTCCAGTGAAAGTAGGAAGCAGAGGAAATATTTCCACTTATGGAGTGGCTTCAATCTGTATTCAACTTATTAAATACACAGTGACTAAAATCGTGTTGTTTAGCATAGAAAGTCACAACTAGAGATGGGGACGAATATAAAAATGGATCGGCTTTTTCGACGAAAATAGCCAATTCATTAAATATTCGTCCCTTCATATTCATTGGTTCCAGAGACCCCCACAAATACGAAGGGACAAATATTTCCCCATTTTATTCATCCCTTCGTATAAAAAAAAACCCAAAAGCCCCACCATTCTGCCTACCAGCCACCAATAAACAGCCACCCACCCCCACAGCCACCCACCCACACAGTCTACCCCACCCCCTTACCGTAATCGTCGCCGCTGCCACCGAGGTCTCCATCTGGCCTCCGCAGCCATGGAGTGTAAAAAGGGAGACTGGCTGCCCTTTGCAAATATGGTGGCTGCGGCTTCCTTTAGGGCACAAGACTGACCATCCATACGCCGTTATAACTAGATTATAAGACGTAGGGTGCCTACCAATTAAAAATTTGATACTATAGGCACCCTTAACATTAATTTATTTTCACATGAGGACTGTGCAGTTTTACAACATTCAGTGATCAAAACCTGCCATGTTAAGACCACAGTTCAGTCTGTCTCATATGAAACTGAGCTCCCCAAAGCCAAGAAGCTAAGTCTCACAACTTAACATACCGTATTTTTCCATGTATAAGACAATACTTTTGTCTAAAATCTTTAGATTAAAAATTGAGGGTTGTCTTACACACTGAAGTAAGGGGGGAGGGATCAAAGTGCTTTAATTCCTGCTTTCCCCCTCCACTTTTTGCAAAGAAAGTGGAGGGGGAAAGCAGGAATCATCAAAGCGCTTTGATCCCTGCCTTCCCACCCCCACATTCTTGCGAAGAAAGAAATTTTTGGTTAGAAAAGGGGGGTGTCTTATACATGGGGGCGTTTTATACATAGAAAAATACGGTATATGTTCCATGCAGAGGAATAATGGTGTTCAGTGTTGTGCAATAGTCTGCAATAATGGCTGACATCTCACCTCCAGGCACCCACACTTTGGCCAAATTCCTATTGAGTAAATTAACAGTCCTGACTAGAGCAATCACAAACCCCAAGCATTTGGTTGACTAATGAGTATGATACATAAGAGACACTTCAGCTGTAAAATGAATTACTCAAGATGCATTGCTGGTCAGCAAATGTGATGGTTTTAAAAGAGAACTGGACAAACCTATGGCAAAAGAATTTGTAGTTATTAGTAGTTATTCGTCATGATGGATAAGGATGGTACCAGTGGCAACATGTTTGAATATTACTGTTGTTGGGAACTCAGAGCAGGTGAGTGCTATAGCACTCATGTCCTGGTCATGGAGTCTTCAGGGACAGCTGGTTAGCCACGCCATGAACAGAGTGACGGATTCATATAGTCATCGCACATAAGTGACTTGAGGGCACATTACATCTTTGGAGAATTTTTTTTAATTACCAAGCAATTGCATAATAACAAGACAGGTGGTACTACTGAGGTACCCAACTACCAACGGGAGACAACGATAGGATACACACTCAAAAGGGTCTGCTAACATTGAGTAAGGCTAGAGATGCAGGATTCATCTTTGTCTATGAAGATGAATCCCAACATCACAGGTGGCTGGCCTGATTACCTCCCACCCCCAGAACCTGTCAGTTCACTTACTGCATGGCGTGTGTGACCAGTGTCATTTCCAGCATGCCAATCACAGCAGTAGCCCCACTGCTGCAGCCCTGACTCCCTGCTCGCCCAGCCACTCCACAGCTGAACAGGGAGACTCAGCATCCCGCCCCCTTGCCAGGGTGGCCACACAGTAAGTGGACCTGTGGATTCAGGATGTGGGAGGTAATTGGTCTGGAAAGTTGTCCACCCTCCCCCTTGCCGGAGTGGCTGGGCGAGTAGGGAGGTAGGGTTGCGGCAGCCAGGCTACTGCCATGATTGGGGCACAAGAGATGATGCCAGCCGCGCACGCTGCATGGTAAGTGGTCCAGTAGGTTGTGGGGTTGAGTAGTAATTGGGCCAGCCAGATGTGCCAGTATCCAAATATGAAGCCCCCATGTCTAATCTTGACTAATAGATTCAAAAATTCAGATTGTCCCAGACATGGAGCCAATTTCCACTTTGAAAACTTGTCAGGAGACTGATTTCATAAATCCTGAGAGAATGTTTAGTGAAAGCAGTGTGGGCTGGGACAAAACAGAACTATGTGCTTTTTGTAGCATATGGGAAAGTATTAACGTTAATTCCCTGAAAATATATGGCAAAATATGCCCCCTTTTCTGGAGGCCTGTCACTCCATTACTTTTTTGAAAGCAAACTCATTTTTTAAACTCCTTTTCATAAAGACTATGACCTTTTGCTTCCCCGAAGTTCTTGTGATATTCCCTTTCCCACCCAATCAGCTACAACATAGCTTTTGCTGAAGCTCTTATTATACCATGCATGCTCAGTGTTATAAGAAATCACTGTTTTTCCCATTGAAAGGATTTTTGAGCCCTTATTACTCCTCCTCCCACAGTATTAGACGCCCACAGAACTTGTTGAAAAACAGTCCTGACAATTGTGTTGTGCTTGGGTAAGAAATGGGTAACTGATGAATAAAGGGGTCAGGTTCTGTGATTTTCAGTTGCTTGGTGTTATTTTCCAAATGGTAGTGAGCTCAAGAGGAGATCTTGTACACTAAATTAAATGCTCACATTGGTGGTGCCAACATTCATATTAGCCTCTGCTATGTGCATCTTGAAATACATTTTCCTTTTAGCAACGCAGAATGATATTACAAGGCAATATTTAGCCATTTTCTGGCATTTTGAATAATGGATACAGAAGCAATATTTCACATTCATAAATGAGGCTTTTGCAAGGATTGATATTTTAATCCTCAATGCCTTATTCTTGAACTATTTCACATAAGTGCATCAAACTGACTGCTCTATCCAATATCTTCTTTGACAGCTTTTGGAAAATGGGAGCAATTCTGACATCCTCAGGCATTTAACCCTTCATCCTTAAAGGACAGAGGCTCTGAGAGAACATCTGCAGTTTCCTTCAATACATTAAAACACAATTCATTGGATCCTGAAAGCTTTATATTTATATGAAATGTGACTGCATATTTCACTCAAGCCCTATTTGTTGAAACTGATGGTACAATATTATACAATGTAATCCTCATTAACTGTTTTTGATGGAAGATTAAGTTCATAGAAACTGATAACAACTCTGAAATCACCTGGGAAACTTATCAAAAGCTCAGAAGGTACAGAACGCTGCTACAATAAGGACCCTTGTCCAATATTATCTTCTAAAATGCTTTCTCTCGTTCAATTCTGGCTTCCTAATAATAATGTAACATTTGGGGACAAATATGCAAACCAGCAATCCACCACCAGAGGCTAAAATAGAGAAGATCTCTACGGCTGCTTTATATTTTCCTTTCATGCTGAAATATATTGGAAGGAAAGACAGCCACACACTACAAAACACCAATATACTTAAGGTTATAAACTTGGCTTCATTAAAATTGTTGGGCAACTTCCGGGCAAAGAAAGCCACAATGAAACTGGCCATGGCCAGCAAGCCCATGTAGCTCATGACAAAATATTGCATTACAGATGGTGTCTCATTGCAGTATAGAATTATTGCTTCTGGTAATGAATGCAGGTCAGCATCAGGAAATGGGGGAGAGGTCACCAGCCAGACAAGACAAATGCCAGCTTGAAGAATGCTACAAAATAGAACAATGGAGCTGGTCAATTTTTTTCCCATCCACTTCTTAATTCTGGATCCTGGCTGTGTGACCATGAAAGCGAGAACCACAGTGATGGTTTTGGCCAGTACAGCAGAAAGAGCCATGGTGAAAATGATGGCAAAGGCAGCTTGTTGGAGGAGACAGGTCTCCTTCTGCGGCTGGCCAATGAAGAGCAATGCACAAAGAAAGCAGAGAAGGAGGGAGATGAGAAGAGTGTAGGTGAGGTTCCGATTGTTGGCTTTGACAATGGGAGTTTCTCGGTGCTTGATAAACAGTCCTAATATCAGCACAGTGCTAAGAGAAAATGAAAGAGTACAGATGCCTAAACTGATACCCAAAGGTTCATCATAAGATAAGAAAGTTACAATCTTGGGAATACATGAATTTTGATCCTTGTTTGGATATTGACCCTCAGGGCATTTGAAACAGTCAGCCATGTCTGGAAAAAAAAGTACCATTAGTACTCAACAGTGCCACATTCTATGTTCTTTTGAGACTTACAGAAGACTTTTCTACAGATTATCATAATTAATTTGATAGTCATTCTGTGGCTATTGGACATATCTTGAGAGGACAAGACTCACTGGAAAAGGCAACAATGGTAGGGCAGTTGACATCAGTCGGCAATGAGGAATATCTAACAGGTGATGGATTGACTCAATAAAGACAACTGCAGCATTTTTTCTCTTTTGTGCATTATCAGCCTTTCTCATGCCTGACATCTCAACATTAGAACTCTATAGCACTTACTGTTTCTGTTCCAGACATACAGTAAGTCTGAACTCATTAAGTTTCAGTAATGTGTATGTACAATATTTGTCTTACTTTTATATTTTATACTGATCCCCGTAACAAAGAGAGCATTAAGCATGTGCCCACCATGTGTACAGTGGTTTCTAATAAATAAGCAATGCATAATTAAGCTATTACCTCTCACACAACAAACACACTATAATGCTACAGCTCTCACCAGGTTTGTCAGAAATCCATCCTTTTGGACATGAAATGCAATAATAGCAACAGAAAGGTTTCCCTTCCTTCTTCTTCTTCCTGTACCCAGGTTGGCACTTGGAGTTACAGAGAGAAACTGGCCTTGTCTACCCAACAACAAAAGAGAAAAGTAAGTAAATCTTCAGAAGAAATGTATTAGAATCATGAACATTCAGGAAAGAGCATAGTATCTCATGATCTTTGCTTGTTTCCTAAGTTGTGTGATTGAACGAAGAACTGGCTATGATGAAAAGGTTATGAGGACAAATAGGTATAGGCCAGATTCCTATTGCTGATTAAATGCAGCTAACTGATGCTGGGGTGTACCTTATTTCAACAATTGTGTGCATGGCCAGACACAGGTCAGACAGGTAGCCCAGCACCTTATTAATTAGCTGCAATTAGGAGCACTAGGTTATGCAATAATATTCTGGTGCTTAATTTCCAGAAGGATGGTGAAAAATATAAGTGCATTTTACTTCCTCCTGTTCCTACTTAGATATTTTTATTTCCAATCATGTTTTATCTCATTTTTTCAAGAAATTTCTGAATTCTGCTGTGTTTGTGTATTTTTAAATAAACTTATTCTTCTTGCACCAAGGAGCCTTAAGAGCTATAGCATACTTCAGATTGTATTTCATTACCACTGATTTCTTTTCACACAGAGGTGTTTTTCTATGTGCGCTAATAACATCTCCAACTCAAAGGGGTGGAAGAGAAGAGGAAGAAATGACCATATGCAAGCATTCCTTGATGGGGAAAGATATGGATATGAATCTATTAATTGCAACAGCACTGCCCTGGTTCAGGACTGGGACATGGGTCCAGACAAGCATCAGGGCCCCCAAGTGTTAATCTGATGTGTCCATCTTGTCCCACTGTCTGGCTAGCTATAACTCAGGAATGGCAGTCCAGAAGAGACCTCATGGTGAATAACCATTATGTGGCTCTTTATAACATAGAGATGAAGCTGGGCCTCCACCTCTGAGGTTAGAATTGACCATACCTTCACCCCCAGCTCCCTTAAAGGGATCCCAACAAAATAGGAGAACACTTCCTCCACATGCTCCCCTCCAAGTCAGGATGGTGCTCAATGCCAATAACTGCCTATACAGTTTTGACAGGAAATAGAAGCGATGCTACAACAAGAACCAATTCAATACAATGAAAACACTCAGAAAACTCATGACCACAGATGATGGTGTGCCTGGGAGGAAGTTATGTGGCATGTGGCCACACAGCGCTGGATCGGGGTGGCCCATTTGCTTCTGGGAAATTAGAGGAATGTTGGAGGGATTACAAAGATTAGCCTACTCATTAAGTACACACAATGACCAGAAGGAAAGTGTTTTCCTTCCAGTGCACTTCCTTTCCTTGTTGTCCCAATGTCTTGCTACAACACCCCTCCCCCTCTTTTTTTTACTGGTCAAACTTCCCAGGGAGCTTATCTGTGACTGTCAAAGGCATGCTGAGGTAGCACAATTTCTGCTAGTCTCAGAGGTTCTGATTGAAAGTCTGCCATTTAGCTTTAAGAGCCAGTCATTTCAACTCTTCTGACCAGGGGCTCAATGAGCCAGGGGAAAAAACAGGCACATGATGTAAATCGGGGTCCCATGTTTCTTTTAACCACAAGAGACAAAGTTATCAAAGTCTTTTCTCTGGACAAAACTGATGTATTAAAATCACTTTTTCACAGTTGTGAGGTCACTTAACTTCAAGATTTTTCTTCCTTATATAAAGAATTGTAAAATTTCTCATACATTGATTTCATGAAATTTCACTACAGAGCAAGTCATGCTTTATGAGAAACATGGACCACTCAGAAGAATGTGTTCTTGAATGTTTCTGTCCAAAAGAGATTATTGGAGAGGCTGAAAATTTTGCTGAACTTCTGTTCTGCAGTTACATGAAAGTTATAACTTTCGGGAAGGGAACTGCTACACATTAAGAAATGTCTACAGACAGTATCTGTTGCACACTGAGTTGGTACCTTGACATGCAACAGATATCTGTAAAGATTCCTTAACTTATAATAATTTGGTCCACAAATAATACTGTCTGCATATCTCCACAACAGGATTTCAGCCTTAGAATTGGATCCAATTTCTGCCTCCTGCAAGAGGAAGGCAATATGAGAATGGGATGGTAAATTGATGTATTAAGGAACTAGGATAAGCCCCAACAGAGTGTGTCCAGATTAGAAACCACCTTAAGAGATATACAAATAGATATATAGTTGTCTGTCACTTGCTCTCATCAAGGAACAACAATATCTCACACATTATGTTGCAGAAGATTCTCTTTTTTCAAAACAAACTTTCATTCAATGTGGAAGTACCTCCATACACGCTTGCACTTATGTTCTACCTTGTTAAACCAGTTGTGCCAAACCGATGATATCCTCATAAATGGTGAGTGCTTCATCCATAGGAAGCTTGAAGTTAATCCACCCAATTTTTCTTCTAAGGAAAGACTGATTTGGAAAGGTAATCCAATTGATGATGTCAAATCTTGGAGCTAGATTCCCATTCTGAGCAAAGAAAATCTGTTCCCCAATACTGTTGTTGAATGACACAGATTTTAAAATGTGGGTAGAGCTACGTAGCATGAAGAGGGAAAGAACAATATTTTAACAGTACAACAGACCTGATTATTTCCCCTTGAGGAAGAAAGCATAACTTGATTGACCATAATCTTATACAGAAAAATGTAGACAATTTAGAACCTAACCCAAATTTCTCCTAAAAAAGCATATATTAAGCTAATGATATAATAGCAAAGCAATAATTTCTTAAGGTGCAACAATGCAGATGGGAAAATACAATTTGATCCACTGTGATTCACAGTTTATTAAATCAAGTTTTCCTACATGAAATCACCATAGCCATCCAGATGAGAATTTTCAGGAATCAGCAGGGGCCGAAGTGAAGAACTTGGTTTGCATGGAGCTCCAACAGCAGAATATGTTTTCATATGCTAAGAAGGTGCTGACTGCCAATTTCCACCACTCTGTTTTTTAAAAAAATTGTAATTGTAATAAAAATTGTGGGGTAAATGGTGAATGTAGTCGCCCCTAAACTGAACTTCGCTAAATCAATACCAGCATTGGTAAGGGAAAATACATGTTTTATTAATGTTCACAATGCTGCAAGTCACACATAAACCACACATAGATTACACTGATCAGTTTATTACCTGCCAGGTCTGAAAATTCTGAGGGTTTCCTTTTCTTTCTCTTCAGTAGAGTGGATGCATACATGGCATGTAAGGCATGAGCCACTCCGTAGACTGCGTTGTAGATACTATAGCTCTGCCATGATGTACTCTTTGAGAAAATGTGGTTGTGGAGGCTCTCCAGCTTTTCCTCTCCACTGCAGATACTCCCACTCCCATCTCCCTCAATAGAATCCAGGAAAGCACAGTTGAATGCATTAATCCAAAAGTCCTTGATAAAAACCATCACCAGGAGCATTGGAAGGGTTTCTGCTCTGGAGAAATTTCTGAAATCCTTGAATTTCATTGGAATGAAGTGAAAAGGATATAGACCCATGGAAATCTTGAATTGCCCAAATTGTTTGTTCACGGATATGTTTTAACTCTATTCCACTGGTCAGAATCCAAACCTTGCCTTTTGTTCTTTGCATTGCTAATTTTGTTGTTTCTGTGAGCAACCATCTCACTATTGTCATTCTATGTGCTTCTCCGCAGAAGACCATCACGTTTGGCATTGCTGTTTATGACTTGTTTATATATTTTCATCAAGCCAGTCTTATAAATTTCTACTCTCAACATCATGATATAAACTGGTGAATGATTCCATGACAGCAATGCAGATGCCAAGCCTAGAAAAATCTGGAAGGATATTTTGAGATGAACCATTCCAAACTAATGGCATCTACAACAATGATCCCAATCCACATCCACTTGAAATGCAGAAGAAGCAGTAGTAGGATCCCCTTGTATTGATAGATTCCATTTGGTACCATTTCATATAAAGAGAAGTGGCTGATGATGTCTGCATTCACAGTACCATAGCAATACATGAGCTAAAGAGTAAGACATACCAGAAGCATAGATGCAATTATTTTCAAGATGATATCTATTCTTTTGTTTTTAATGTGAAAACAATGTCTGAAATCTTGTTGCTCAGTGTAGTAAGTCACAGTTAAAGTAGGACCATTCAATCAGAGAGGGAATGGTGAGTCAGCTCCTCCATAAGTTAAATTGATTCAATGGGCCTAATCCAGCTGAAACTTTCTATGGTAAACTACGGTATTTCAGTCAATACATTTCTGCTTCTGCATCTCGTAAAAATTGTCATTTCTTTCAGGCAATAAATTAGAAACACTCTCTCATGATTATTGACTGATTTTACTTATGATTTATTCAGCTGATCAGGTGCTATAGCAATACATAATCACAGCCAGAATGAAAGCGATATACAAATTGTGTCTAAAAAAAGGCACACACAAATGCCTGTGCACACATGATCACCATGTACCCACCTGTAGTATCTCATACATGTTAAAAATATATGGGATCTGGTGGAGCAGTTCAGACCTCAGTTCCTCAATGACTGCCAGTAGATGGTCCTGTTTGCCACACTTGTAGTTGGGGAGAAAATTCATCTTTGGAGAAATAAATTGCAGTGTGGCATGATAAATCCATCCTGAAGTCACATGGCTGTCATAAATATTGAAGCCTATTGTAATATTGGGTAACAGTTCGGGATTCTCATTGATCTCCTTCACAGCAAATGCGAAAGCCAGGATATGCTGGTAGTTTTCAGTCACTACACTGTAAAGAGATTTTCAGGTTTGTGTCAGAGACTCAGAGGTAGAACATTTTATTGCTTATGTTTCTTGCAGTTGTTTATTGGTACCTTTTCAATTCTTTGTTTTATTAAGCAGTTTTTACTCAAGAAGTGATTATAACATAAGGCCCTTTTGTTAATGTACAGGGCATGAAACTTGTCCAATAACTCAGTAAGACACAGATTAAGAATAGGATGTACTACAAGAAATGATATAATTTATCATTTATTTATTTATTTATTTAAAATATTTATATGCTACTTTTCTCCTGAAGGTTCCAAGGCAACTTACAGTATTTAAAAGAAGCAAAGTTAAAAGCCAATTAATAATATTTGAATCCCAAATTTAAAAATATATATTGCTTAGTGGAAATCTTCTAATCTGGCTGAAGTTCATTCATCATTCCTAGCACAACTTCAAAAATTGTTGTTTGGATGAACAGGGACGAACTAGTCAGAAACACAATGGTGACACGATGGTATCAGTTATAATGTCATCCTGGAGAAAAATAGAAGCTGTAAACCTTGGTTTTGAATAAATGAAGTGAATTACTGGTGTGTGCGGTGAGGGAAGGAATGGAAATATGATAGAAGGATGACCAGACAGTTTTGTGGACTGTATAGGTTACTTTCTGTGTGGACTGAGAAAAAGTAGGCAAAGACAAGACAAGACAAGACAAGAATAGAATAGAATAGAATAGAATAGGCTCTCTATTAGTCTAATATGCTTACTCTTGACACAGCACTCCATTGTGCTGAAAAATACAATTACACAACTAAGGCTATATGGTGATTATCCATGGGTATACCTGATTCATCTCACACACCCTCAGAGATGAGAGTTTTTAATTTAAGAGAGAGAGAGAGAGAGATACACACACATTTCCTGTTAGTGTTCCAGATGATTTTTCCCTGAAGCTTGGTGACTTGTATAAGAAAGTAGACTGAAACAAGATGCCTCCGTAGATGAACTCTCCGGGCTGATAATACCTGCGAAGAGGCAGAGAATGGCATGCCTCACAGTTAACAACTTGATGCTGGCACACCATGTATGGAAACAGAAGCAGAAGCAGCAAGAGCTCAGCTACCAGTGTATTCATGGCAGTTATGACCTCTGAACACAGGCTCCCTTGCTTGGATTTGCTACCTGTACAACCATGACAGAAGTTTGGCTTGAAAGTATTCTGTTTGCAGATAGCCTCAGAACCAGCAATGGACAACAGTAACAGAAATAAACTGAAGCAAATCTCTATCAGTCCATTGCCAATGTCTCTTCCTCCAATCTGTAGAGGGATTGATCTCTTAACTCTGATCAGTTCATTTACTTCGTCATTGGTCTTTTACGCTCCTCATGTGGCATGGGCATCATACATCTCCTTTCTGAGCATAAATTTGTCTTTCCTTTTTACTACATTATCATTAGAATCAGTGTGATTTTGGCTATCTGACCTATATGATTATTCTGTCTACAGATAGGCTTGAAGCCTGCTATTTAAATCAGGAAACAACCCCAAAAATTCCCTGGGAACTTTGGAACCTTTCATTCTTGAATGCTTATTTTGAACTGTAAAAAAAAAAACAGGGATTTATACAATTGTATGTGTTCCCAGTTTTGTAATTGTCCACCAAGATTCCAGGGAGGATTTTGCAAGTGTCAGAATTAACCTGAGCTGTTTTTGCTAATTATAGGTCTCTGACACAACACAAAATGGTGTCTTCTGTGGCATAGCTGAAAATCACATCTGCTAGATCAGACCACAAGTATTATTTTCCTGTTAAACAAATTGGAATGGCAATTGGAAAGACTAGCAATTAAAGATCTGTGTCTGGAGCTGAACAGAAGATAAGTTTTTCTGATTATCGGGACTGGCCCAAATGACAACCTTATGTAGATATTATTACATTTGCTATCTCTGGGAGATTTTGTTTTTCTTCCTGTGTAACTGTTTTCTTACTATTATACTTTTGCAACTCTTAAAATAGTGCATAGTGCTTCTCTTAGTTGCACTTCTGCTCTCTCCCTAGAAATAAATGAGCAAAGGATCTGTTAGAAGGCGATAGGATGGTAGTCGTAAAAAGCTCACAATTTTTGGCGCCATGTTGTTGCTTCCTCTTCATTCATGTTTGGGTAACTGAAACTACAAGGAATCTTGATAGACAAAGAAAAGTCATGTTGGATAACCTAAATTCTCTTGAATTACACCCCCCTTTCCCCTTTTCTGACTACCATGCCTTTACATGCCTTCCTTTATTTATTTTAAGAGAGATAACTCCATCCTATTGATTCATTCACTCTCACCAGTTCTGTATGCCTTATTCCAGTTGCAGACAGAACCTGAAATGAAGAGGCAAAATAACCAGAGATGGACCATCTTCATTTACTAATGAATTCCCCTAGGGGAATCTGACAAGGACAATAGGCATGGGAAAATGTATTCTTGATAGGAACTGATCTGATCTGATGTTGGGACACTGTAACACAAAGGTGATGTTTGAGCTTCAGAAGCACAACCTTGCTATGAGTGTCCACAAACACCCATGTGATGCCAATACTGTGTTTCCCCGAAAATAAGACAGGGTCTTATATTAATTTTTGCTCCAAAAAAACACATTAGGGCTTATTTTCAGGGGATGTTTTATTTTACAGTCATGTCATCTTCTGGTTGCCGCACAATGCTGCACAATGGTGGAGGGTGGGGTTTCAGTTAACTAGGGCTTATTTTTGGAGTAGGGCTTATACTACGAGCATCCTGAAAAATCATACTAGGGCTTATTTTCAGGTTAGGTCTTATTTTCGGGGAAACAGGGTAGCACAAATAAGTGTATGAGGTGCTTCTAAGAGAAATATATTAGTCCTTGTGAGAGGTTCATCACCAGTGCTCTTGATAACCTGTCTGTTCCCACCCCGTGTCCCCTGGAAGGTCCACAGGAGACAACAGTTTCGGTGCCTCTGGTGGGTGTTGAAGCTGGTTGCCCAGCCCAGAGAAGAGGAAGAGGAGGAGGAGATAAGTGATGAGAGCCCCAAGGGCAAGGAAGACAAGGTGGGCCTGGACCAACAGCTGGGGAGGATAAAGTTGGAGAAGGAAGGGATAGAGGAAGTGGTCTGGGAAGGGAGAATAACACTAGATGTTTCCAAAATGGAGAGAGAGCTGGACTCCACTGAGGTGTGGCCATGGTGTGGCCATGGTGGGACTCGGGTGTAAACAGGAGAAGCAGGAAGTAGAGAAAGAAGACCATTGGGCCAACGCCTTGGACTGGGAGGTGTGCAAGGCTCAGGAGGCACTGCCAATACTGCTGAGATTGAAGGAGGGATAGGAAATGGTCCACAGGCAAGATCCTGAGACCAGTGATTAATTGGAGCTGCTGGTACCTCCAGAGGAAGCTACTCAGGTCTGTCAGGAGCAGGTACAGTACTGAGAAGTTCAAAGGCTCAAGAATCAGTGCTGTTGCTAGAAAAAGTAACAGGGGCAAGTCCCTTCAGAGACCTCCCACAGTCATCCTCTTGCTCAGCCCCCAAAGTTTCTCCACTCCACTCCTTCATGCCCTTTACTCTCTTGTCCTGGGGAAGCTAGCCAGGTCTGCATAGACTTTTGAGGAATCTCTTGATGGGTCAGCAGTAGCTTGCAGTGAGCAAAGGGGAGTGGCAGGGGAGGGATTCTTTGCCACTCACCTGCAGGGACACCTAACAGCCTGCATCAAGCACTCCTGCTGCAGGACCCCTTGCCTGCCTCACCTGCAAGGGTCCAAAGTTCTGCACCTCCCAGTGAAAGCAACAAGTTGATAGTTTCCTGAGGAGAAAGATATCAACAGTTTCCTTTGGTACCCTAGGATATAACTTAAAGCCTTGTTCTCATTTAACATGATTAGGTGTGAAATTCAAGTCCTATTTACTTAAACCATTCATTCTTATGAGTTTAAGATTATGTTTATTGAACTTGGTAAAACTAGAAGGTCACTTGGTAAAATGAGAAAAGGTCAGAAGCTTTATAGAAATCATTATAGAAATCAGCTACAGTCAGAGGCCCTGTTCAATATTTTCTCCTACTAAAATGCTCCTTCTTATTCAATTCAGGTTTCCAAAGAATAATGTAGCATTTGGGGACAAAGATGAAAGCCAGCAACCCAGCACCAGAAGCTAAGATAGAAAAGACTTCCACAGCTGCTGTATATTTGCCTTTGGTGCTCATATACGTTGGAAGAAAAGTCAACCACACACTACAAAACACCACCATACTGAAAGTGATGAACCTAGTTTCATTAAAACTGTCAGGCAATTTCCGGGCAAGGAAAGCCAGAATGAAACATGCCATACCTAGAAATCCCATGTAGCTGAGGACAGAGAAGAACATTAGAGGTGATGACTCATTGCATTGTAGTATAATTTCTTTTGGCAGTGAATGCATGTCAGTATCAGGAAATGGAGGAGAGGTCTCCAGCCACACAAGACAAATGCTTGCTTGAATTATGCAGCAAGAAAGAATAATGGAGCTCGTCAATTTTTTCCCCATCCACTTCCTGATCTTGGATCCTGGTTGTGTGGTCATAAAAGCTAGAACCACAGTGATGGTTTTTGCCAGTACAGTAGAAACAGCCATTGTGAAGATGATGCCAAAGGCAATTTGTCGAAGGAGACAGGTCATCTTCTCAGGACGGCCAATGAAGAGCAATGCACAAAGAAAGCAGAGAAGGAGAGAAATAAGAAGAGTGTAGGTGAGCCTCCAGTTGTTCGCTTTGACAATAGGGGTTTCTTGATGCTTCATAAATATGCCTAGTATGAGAGCAGAGATAAGAGAAAATGAAAGAGCACAAGTGGCTAAACTGATACCCAAAGGTTCTTCATACGATAAAAAGGTTGCCGTCTTGGGAATGCATATATTCTGTTCTTTGTTTGGATAATGATCTTCATGGCATTTGAAACAGTCAGCCATATCTGAAAAAAGAAAAACAGTATTGTTACTATGCAAATATGCCATAGTCTATGTTCTTTTAAGATATACTGAAGACTTCCTCATTGGACTATCATAACTAATCTGAATTTCCCCCAAGCCATCTGCTAAAGGACACTTTCCCAGGAGGATCCACTTTGTGGATGTCTAAATCAGATGTCTGAAACCCAATCTTCACCAAACCTGCAAGACTCATAGAGGAGAGTCAGGGGAAGCCTCTATGTGATTTTGGTGTCTCTAGGTGCCTAGGGGGGCATTTTATAGTCCAAAAAATAGATGAATTGAAAATCACCAAAAATTCATCAATTCACATTTTTCGCAGGGTGTTGCTTCTGATGAACATAAATCAATGAGTTAGCGATTTTTGTGAATTTTAATTCATGTTCCTCTCTAATTGCCAGTCTTTCTCATGCCTATTCTCTCAACAGTAGATGTCTACAGCAGTCTCCCTTTGTGTTACAGACAGGAGTGTGATCCCAACATGTTTCTGGAACGTCTGCTGATATTATTTGCCTTCTTACTTTAAGATTTCAAGCTCATACTGACCCCCATAACACAGTGGAGAGTAATTTTTTATCAATACATTGTTCTCACACATTCCCTGCTCCCAACATACATGTACTGCAACTCTACAGCTCTCACCAGGTTTGTCAGATACCCCTCCTTGTGGACACAAAATGCAATCATAGCAGCAGGAAGGCTCCCCTTCCTTCTTTTTCTTCCTGTAGCCAGGGAGGCACTTGGCATTACAGAGGGAAACAGGCTGTGCCTACCCAACAAGGAGAAAGGAGATAAAAAATATTGAGAAGAAATATTGTGAATATTTCCATGGTAGCTTAGGAAAGGAAATGGTATTGCATGGACTGAATATTGTACCCCACTCTCCTATCCTAATAAAGGCCTGTTGTAGCAAGAAGAAGAGCACATAATGTATGGAAGCTATGAGTGAGGACACCCACTTGGCCACCGCCACTCTGGGTGACAGCAGTGACAAATATCTTATACAGTGATTTCCAAAAATTTGACTACTCAACAAATCAAGAAAGGTAATCTGAACCCATCAGGAGACTGCATGCTTCAACCTCTACTGACCAAAAGAGTATTAAAGAGGAGAAAGACTTTATTTCAGGTCCAGGGTCTTCTTTCTGTAAGAGCTGAGAGAACAGAAGCCTATGAGAGAGAGGATTCTACTTCTGTATAGTACTTTGTGGGAATTGGAAGTGTTTCTGTGGGACAGAATAGTAAGGAAAGTCCAACTCCATACATCATTGGGAGGTGATATAAAGCAGTGGAATCACCTTACTCAGGAATCGCTACCAAATGCCTCAGTGCCCACTGAGGGAAAACTCTGCTTCGCTGCCGTATGCCTCAGTGCCTGCTGGGGTCAAACTCTACTTCACTGCCAAATGCCTCGGTGCCTGCTGGGGGCAAACTTTTTCACTGCCAAATGCCTCATTGCCCGATGGGACCAAACTCTACTTCGCTGCCATATGCCTCAGTGCCCACTGCAGGCAAACTCTACTTTGCTGCCAATTGTGATGCTGCTTAAGACAAACTCTACCTCAATGCCACATGCTTCTGTGTGCCTGCTGGAGACAAACCAAACTACCTCAGTGCCAAAGATCTCTCATTCTGCTGGGGCCAAATCAAACTCCCTCAATGACATCCGCTTCTGTGCCATGTGGCAAACTTTGCCAGCTGGCTCTGTCACTTTCCTGGGGGGGACCCAATTTGTGGATGAATAACTCAGATGTTTGATATCCAATCTTCACCAAACTTGGAGGGCTTGTTGGGGAAAGACATAGGAAGCTTCTTTGTGATATAGGATTCTTTAAGTACCTGGGGGGACTTTTCTGGTGTTGTCCTCCTTGTGACTATATAACTCAGGGGACTGGAACTCAAAGTTCACCAAACCTGCTTGTCTTGTAGAAAACAGTCTGAGGACGTTTCCCTGTGAAGTTGGTGTCTCTAGGTGCTTTGAGGCCAGTTTTATAGCATTTTAAAGTGAAAATGAATTGACAAATTGATTCATCAATTCGTCAGAGAATATTTGTAAATAGATTTGGTAACCTTGATGAATCACAAATCACAACAAATCACAATTTTTTTATTCATCCCCATCTCTGCTCGGGATACAAAGAGATACCTAACTGGCTGTCACTGCATATCAGGGAATAAAAACAGCTCACACATCATGCTAGAGAAAAGAAAGTCTTTGGAAGAAGTCAAAAAAGTATTTGGAAGAAGTCATTCAATTTTTAAAAAAACTTACATACATGCTTGCACTCAAGTCCTACCTGGTTAAACCACTTGTGCCAGACCATGACATCCTTATTAATGGTGAGTGCTTGATTTGTAGGATCCATGGGGTCCATCCATCCAACCTTCATTCCATAGAAAGAATGATTTGGAAAGGTAACCCAATTGATGATGTCAAATCGTGGAAGAAGCTCCTCACCATAATCAAAGAAAATCTTTTCCCTGACACTGTTGTTAAATCTCATAGACTTCAAAACCTGGTGGAGCTAGGTTAAAAAGGAAATAGCAATGTTATTAACAATATACCAGACCCTTGAGAAAGAAAATGCAATCTGGATGAATGCAGTCTTATACAGAAGAAAATAAATCATTTTGAACTTTGTCCAAATTTCTACCACCAGCACACATCAAGTTAATAATATTCAATTCACACAACTAGGGCAAACAGACAATAGAAAGGCAATTACTCCATCGTAACTGTGAAGTCAGAGATTAGTTTAGGTTTTCTGTGGATCTGTTAGCTATCTTAGAACTTCAGGTTGGGCTCAAATGGTGCTGAATACTTACATGTATATATTAGAGATGGAGGTATGCATATTTGTATAAGAATACGAATACCCGCACACAGCCGGACTTAACAAGGGTTCGGCCCCTGGGTCCTGACCATCCACTCATGTGTCCGGCGGTAGTGGCCTCACTCTTCCTTCCAACACTCCCGGACTGCCGCTCAGCTAGCAACTCAGCAGCCTTGCAGAGAGACTCATACTCCCTCCCATTGCCCCAAGTGGCTAGCCAAGTAGGGCTCCGGGAGTGATTGGAAGTAAGAGAGGGGCCACCACTGCTGCCAGATGTGTGAGTGGACAGTCCAGCCCCAGGGGGCCGGTCCCTCATTAAGTCCAGCTGTGCAGGGGTATTCATATTCGTTTACAAATACCCCCATCTCTAGTATATATACATGAATATATTTATTTATTTATTTTATTTATTAGATTTCTATCCCACCCATCTAAACCAAAGGTCTACTCTGGGTGGTTATATCATGTTATCTACACTACTGAGGGTCCTTCCTTATAACAAATATAGCAGATTGAGTGGCTGAAGATCTGTAGCACAACTTTATGCTATGCAACAAAGGTGTTGTCATAACCTGGTGATGGTACTCTTTGTTTTAGTTTAATTTAAGACTTCCTAACCTTCCCACCTTTCAAATTCCCAGGCTACCTATGGATTCTTTTTGCCCTAAATAAGTATTTGGCAGCCTCACAACAAGGAATGGGTGGGGTGTGAGGCTTTCATATCTGAACTTTGTCACTAGTAGTCCGCCCATTGGGTCAGGACTGCCGGCTTCACTCTAGAAGAGATTTTCCAAAATGAAAGGCTCCCTCACTATTCTGAGGCTCCCAAAGACTTCCCAGAGCAATAGAAATCCCTAAGGACCCTTAGAACCTGAAAGAGTGGTATGGGTGGATAAGAAGTTTAAAATTAAATTAGAATAAACATTGCCAAGTGATGGCATTGTCTCTTGTTGCAAGGCATAAAGTTACACAAACTGGATTTCAAATGACTGAACTGAACTTCTGAAATGAATTATAAAGCAAAGGTAGAACATACATGACATAAGGATTGACACACATTTCATCAATTATTCTTCAACACACACATTTTCAAAACTGCATTACAGAGGACACTTCATGAAAAATCTGCCATGAACTGACTTTCTCCTCCATTAGGGAACCCAACCCCATCATTTTGGGTCACTTTACAAAACTCGCCTTACATCTTTTGTTATTACTAAGAAGACTGATTTTGTCCTTTGGTGGTAATTTTGGGGTGTCATCCAGATTCTTATCTTCTATGCAATTGTGGTCAAACATTGACAGTAATAACATTCTCCAGCTTCTGCTTTGGTTTCTATGTCTGAAGAGCTATTTGACTATTTACAATACTTTCAGGTCATGCAAAAGGCTGGACTGGATGAATCCCAAGCCGGAATTAAGATTGCCGGAAGAAATATCAATAAACTCAGATATGTAGATGATACCACTCTGATGGCAGAAAGGGAGGAGGAATTAAAGAACCTCTTAATGAGGGTGAAAGAGGAGAGTGCCAAAAATGGTCTGAAGCTCAACATCAAAAAAACGAAGATCATGGCCATTGGTCCCATCACCTCCTGGCAAATAGAAGGGGAAGATATGGAGGCAGTGACAGAGTTTACTTTCTTGGGCTCCATGATCACTGCAGATGGTGAGAGCAGCCACGAAATTAAAAGACTCCTGCTTCTTGGGAGGAAAGCGATGACAAACCTAGACAACATCTTTAAAAGCAGAGACATCACCTTGCCGACAAAGGTCCGCATAGTCAAAGCTATGGTTTTTCCAGTAGCGATGTATGGAAGCGAGAGCTGGACCATAAAGAAGGCTGACCGCTGAAGAATTGATGCTTTTGAATTGTGGTGGTGGAGGAGACTCTTGAGAGTCCCCTGGACTGCCAGGAGAACAAACCTATCCATTCTGAAGGAAATCAACCCTGAGTGTTCACTGGAAGGACAGATCCTGAAGCTGAGGCTCCAATACTTTGGCCATCTCATGAGAAGAGAAGACTCCCTGGAAAAGACTCTGATGTTGGGAAAGTGTGAAGGCAAGAGGAGAAGGGCACAACAGAGGACGAGATGGTTAGACAGTGTCATCGAAGCTACCAACATGAATCTGACCAAACTTCAGGAGGCAGTGGAAGACAGGAGGGCCTGGTGTGCTCTGGTCCATGGGGTCACGAAGAGTCGGACACGACTTAACGACTAAACAACAACAACAAATACTTTCAGGGTGGGCTTCTTCATGGTTTTCACAATTTGCACAAAATATACCTTGCACAAAATCCCTGCATTTGTGCAAAACCATAGCCTTTTCTCTTTGCAAATTTCAACACACACAAACAGCAGGCTCAAAAGGACAGATTGGTTGATAAGATCCTCAAAAACCCTTCCAGTGCTGTGATTGTTATTCATCCATGTAACAAATCACTTGTGCCATTGTTTCATACTGTACTGTACATGGTGCAGAAATATACAAAAATATATATATAGACATATGGACATTTCCTCTAAGATGAATAGCAAAAACAATGCCCATCCTGTGGTTACTCACATCGAACAGCACATTTTTCAAGTTGTCTATCATGAGAGGACAAAAAAAGAATTTATATCCCAACTAAAAGAGAAGTGAATTATCTTCAAATGATTAATTTGATTCTATAAATAGCATAATTACTATGGGAGCATTCGTGGTGCTGTGAGAAGGTTTATACTGCTGCAGGTAACACATAAGTCATACCCAAATTATATTATTGACTCCATTACCTGCCAGAATGTAAAATTCTCAAGTATCCTTCTATTTCTCCTCAGCAGAGTGGATGAATATATGTCATGCAAAGCATGAGCCACTGCATAGATTGTGTTGTAGATACTGTAGCTCTCCCATGTTGTACTCTTTGGGAAAATGTGGTTGAGGAGGCTCTCCAACTTTTCCTCTCCAGTGCACACATCTTGACTCCCATCTCCCTCAACAGAATCCTGGAAGGTACAGCCAAATGCATGAGTCCAGAGGTCTTTGATGAAACCATCACCAGGAGCATTGGAAGGGTTTCTTCTCCAAAGAAATTGCTGAAATCCTTGAAGTTCCTTGGCATGAAGTGAAAAGGATATAGAACCATGGAAGTCTTGAATGGTCCAAGTTGTTTGTCCACTTATATGTTTTAACTCCATTCCAATTGTCAGAATCCAAAGCTTGCCTTTTGGTTTTTGTGTTGCAACTTTCATTGCTATTGTGATTGTCCACCTCAGTATTGTCATCCTATGTGAGTCTCCACAGAAGATCAACACATTGGCGTTGCTATTTAGGACTGTGTTATACATTTTTACTATGCCATTCACATTCCCAGCCTCATAACCCAAATTGGTTAAGGACTCCATGACTGCAAAGCAGATGCCACTACTAGAAAATTCTGGAAGCATATTTTGAGTGAACCAATTCAAGGTCCTTGTATCTGCAGCAAAGAATCCAATCCACCTCCAATTAAAATGCTGAACTAACAGGAGGATCCCCCAGTATTGCTGGATTCCTTTTGGGACCATCTCATATAAGCTGAAGGTGCTGGTGAGCTCTGTATTGACTGTACCATAGCAATATACGAGCTAAAAGGAGTTCAAAAGTATAGAGGCAGTGGTTTTCAGGCTCATAAAAGTTTTTTTTAAAAAAATTGAAAACAGACAATAATTTGTACTTTTGTCTATGTTAGACTTATTTCTATCAATAATGAATTACAAGCACTCTCTTGTGATTATGGACATCTTTAATTAGGATTTGCTGAGCTGAGTGAACCCTATAATGCTACATAATCACAACCAGATCAAAGAGAAAAATGTGCAAATGTGTCTGAAATGCACACAGAAAAAACAAACACACATATGAATATCACAAACCTACCTGTGGAATCTTGTACATGCCCAGAATATATGGTATCTCATCAAGGAGCCTGGAGGTCAGTTCCTCAATGACTGCCAGTAGATGGTCCTGGTTGCCACACTTGTAGTTGGGGATGAAACTGTTCTTTGGAGAAATAAGTTGTAGTGTAGCATGATAAATCCACATTGTAATCAGAAGGCTACCATAAATGTCGAATCCCAGAGTAATATTGGGTAACAGTTGTGGATTCTCATTGATCTCATTAACAGCAAATGCCAGAGCGAGGGCATGTTGGTAGTTTTCAGTTACTACACTGTGGAGAGATTTAGAGATTTGTATGACAGGCAGAAAATTGCATTAATCACATTTCTTGCGGAGGTTTCCCTGATACAGTTTTATTCTTGATTTTATTAGCCCACTTTTACTCAAGATGTGATGTCTGACATAAAGCCCACAATGAATATACAGGTGAACCCTTTTCTCATATCTCAGGAATACATGGCTCAATAATTGATTGGACCACAATAAGGGATACACTCCCAATAAAAAAATATGCACCTGAACACTAAAAAGCTTCTAATCTGTCTGAAATTCATTCATCTTCTAGTCCCTAACACAACATTAGAAATGACTGTTTGCATAAAGGGGTGTGAACCCATGCAGTAATACAAATGGGAAACCAGAAGTGACATCACTGATGATGCCATTCTGGCTTGTATGATCATTTTCCAAAACTTTGGCACTAAATTAAGTGATTTTACTGATTTGTGTGGTTAGGGTGGGAGTCACAATATCATAAAAGAATATCGACACATTCTTGGGAAAGAATGGGAAAAGCATGGCACAGAAACAAAACAAAACAAAACAAAGGGAAGATTGATCTCATGAAAATACTTCCTAATCAATGTATTATTATTGACTGTCCAAAGCTTGAAGTGGTCTTTTGAAGAGGAAAAGAAAATCAATTCCAGATGTCTCCTTTGGATATATTAACATGATATACTGAAAATGAGATTCCTGTTGCTTATATTTCACTTCACACACAAAGTAAGAACTCTGCACAACACTCTATGGCGCTCAGACACTTTTTATATGAATAACTTGGTATTTTGTCCACTGCAACATTTATTTGTCTCACACAACATTGGAGAAGGGAATGAATGAATAAACTAAAGTATTATCTTGTATAGATGCAGATGATTTTTCCCTGAAGCTTGGTGGCTTGTATAAGAAAGTAGACTGATACAAGATGCCTCCATAGATGAACTTTCCTGGCTGATAATACCTGCAAAGAGGCAGAGAATGGCATGCCTCACAGTTAACAACCTGATGCTGGCACACCATGTAGGGAAACAAAAGCAGAAGCAGCAAGAGCTCAGGTACCATTGTCTTTAATGCAGATCCGCCTTGTCAACACATACTCCCTTGTTTGCATCTGCTACTCGTATAATCATGACAAAAGCCTGACTTAAAACTGTTCTGTTTGCAGATCCTATCAGAGCTGGATATGGAAAACACAAGGTAATAGAAATAGAATCAGTATCAGCCCGTAGCCTTTGTCTCTTTCCTCTGATATGTCTAGAGATTGTTCTATTAACCCTCATCAGCTCAGTTACTCCTTCATTCTGAGTAAAGGTTCTCCTTTAGTTTTATTTCATTATCATTAGAATCAGAGTGATTTTGGTTGTCTGACTTGAATAATTGTTCTGTCTACAGATAGGTTTGAAGGCAGTAATATCAACCATGAAATAACCAAAACATCAATCCCTGGGAGATTTGGCACCTTCTATTTTCGAGTGTTTATTCTGAAGTGCAAAAAGAGAGATAGTTATACAATTCCCTATGATCCCAGTATTGTTATTGTCCACCAGAATTCCAGAGGGGATTTTTAAAGAAGAAGTGATATGAACTTATTTTGGTAATTCTAGGCAACAATCAAGCAATTATCAAGCAACAATCTTGAATCGTCTGCACTGTGGGTTTTTGTGTGTGTGTGTGTGTGTGTTTGGTGGCACTGGTGAACACAACATTGCCCTCTCCACCCCGGAATGAAGACAAGAAATATGGGTTTAAACACAGGCCACACTTTATTAAGCATAATCAATATTGCCATCCTTTGGCAAAGGGGGGTCCTGCCGTAGTGCGGAATCAGGTTTAAGCAAAGAGGTCTCAAAGGACCCCTTCATCAACAGATGGGTGAGTCCCTGGCCCTAAGTTTTCGGAGTCTTAAAGACAGCGAGAACCCGGCCGGCCCCAATTTGACCACCCCCAGACCTCAAGCCAGCTTCTCCTTGTTGACTGTTGGTCCAGGTGTGGCCCCAGTGCATCTTTCCCCCCAAGCACTGTAATCGCACGATCCGCAGCACTGGGAGGTCAGATGGGCTATAGCTTACCTGAGATTGCAATGGGACTCACCAACAAAACCTGTTGTATCCGCACTACCTGCCACAGCATAGGGACTAGCCGAGCTAAGTCCCATGCCCGCCATCGAGCCGACCAAGCTCAGAAAGCAGGCCCCCCTTGATGTCTTCCAAGAAGACATCCAAACCCAAATTGGACAGATGGACACCATCATTCCAAAAAAACTCAGGCCTATCCATACGGGTCCTCTGGTGACCAATCACCAATCCAAGGCTGCTGCAGACCGCTCTGCAGACCTCCCGGTTAACACGCCTGCGCACAGTGTTAACGGATAAAAAATTCCTGGCATCTCTCCATGCCAACCGAGGAGCAATCATTGACCACACAATATGCATGGCTGGGTACATAGTCTTCAGCCATGTCAAATCGCGCAGAATGTCCAAAATCAATGCCTTTCCGTGACACCTGGCAATATCGTTGCCACCCAGATGTACCACCCACAAATCTGGGGGAAAATGTCCAAATGCAACCACTCTGCATAGCTGGATCCACAGCATCCCACACAGCCCTCTCCACTCAATGTGGGCTCTGGTTCCAAGGCCCAGGTTGCTCCCCCATAGGGATGCAGCCGCATGTCGCGCTGCCCAAAAAACGTAACTGTGGCCTATGATCAAAACCTGCTTCCGCCTTGTCGTCGCCACAGGACCTGCAAAGATAAGACAAAACCAGGCCCCTGCCTAGACGTTAGGAAGTGTTCTGATATATCTGCAATAGTTGGACGAAGACCACCAACCCAGACACTTAATTTCATCTGTGTTGTATCCTAGTGCTGCAGCAGTGGATGCTGCACCAATTCTAAAGGAGTGCGATCCGAATCTCAACCCTTGCACTCCCACCTTATTCAGTGCTAAGTCTGTCAGCTTCCAAAATTGGTACATAGTTAATGGCGAACCATCACTATGCTGAAAGAAATACCCCTGCTCTTGCCCCCTAAGTTCCAGGTATGCATTTGCAGCTTTTACTGGGCAAATGTCATCTATATGGCAGCGCGCAAGAACAAGCTGTGCACCCCTTCCTAACTGATCGGCCTTGTATCGTTGAACGTTAATCTGAACCGTCCCGTCTACAACCCTAACGTCCTGCCATTGCTCCAGTTTTATCACCCTTTCCTGCAGCAACTACCTCACTAATCCTAAGGGTGCCGAAAAAAGTCAACAAGGACGCTGCTGTAAATAAAGTAATTCCATATTGATCCCTACACAGAAGCTCCCACTGCTTATAAATACGTTCTAACAGCACAGGTGATATGGGAGCCCTGGTATCCTTAGCCCTACCCCTTTCCTTAAACCACCCTTCTATCATTTTCTTAATGCGGTAATCAGAGGAATAATCCTGGTAGCCATGGACCCTAGCGTAGAAGGAAACCGCCGACAACCTACCTTGTATAGTTTCCGGCGCCAACTCTTTCCTATTCAAATGCACTATAAATTGCTGAAGGTGTTCCACTGGTGCAGGCCAAACTGGTTCCAAATTGACCAGCTCCCTAAAGTCCTGAAACTCTATACTCACAGCTGAGTACCCTTTTCGTGTCCTCGGTGCCAGAGCCAAACTTATTGCTCTTTCCGCGTCCTCGCACCAATTTGCCAGAACTCTGGGGGCAGAATCTCCAGGAACTCATTGGCTCCTGGGTCTAGCTCCCTGAACAGCTTGATCTCTTGGTGCAACAATGCATCAGCTAATATATTGTCTATACCTGGTACATGCCGGGCCTGTACTAGAACATTAAACTGCAAGGCCCACAGTGTAAATGCCCTGACTAGTGTCATAACCCATTCTGAGTGCGACGTAAGGTTGTTTATGATGCAATCAACTGCTTGATTGTTGCACCAAAACCGAACCACAGCCTTGGACCACTCTTCCACCCATATCCACAGCGCACCAACTATTGCGAAGAATTCTAAAAATGTTAAATCCCTCGTAATGCCATTCCGATGCCAGTCCTCTGGCCACATGCCAGCACACCATCTACCCCTGAAATAAATTCCAAACCCCAAAGAACCTGCCACGTCTGAATGGACCTGGAAATCTGCCTTCAACCCTATTTCACCTCTCCAGAAAGATATCCCATTGAAATCTGCTAAGAACTGACTCCAAACTTGTAAATCCTCCCTCATACCATGTGTGACCTGAGTCCTATGCAAAGGGTGGTGCAGACCCTTCATTGCATCGCAAAGTCAACGCAGAAAGGCATGCCCAGGTGCCACGACTCTGCATGCAAACTTCAAGTGGCCAACTATCTCCTGCAGCTCTTGCAGAGACACCTTTTTCTTTTGCAATAGCAAGGCTAACCGAATCCTGAGGTCAACTAATTTGTTGTCAGGCAGCCGCGATGTCTGTTGCACCATATCTAGCTAAATGCCTAGGAAGGTAAGGGACGTGACCAGTCCCTCTATTTTTTCTACTGCCAGGGGTAAGCCTAGCTCCCCTGCCATCTCTTGAAATGTGTTTAAAATAAATCCACACCTTCCTGTGTTCTTTTCACCACAGAAAAGGTAATCATCTAAATAATGGGTCGTAAACTTACAGCCCACCCTGTGCCTGATCTCCCACTCAAGAAACGAGCTGAAACACTCAAATGCAGTGCATGAAACCGAGCATCCCATAGGTAAGGCCCTGTCAATATAAAAGAAACCCTGAAAATAAAATCCTAACAGATCAAAATCCTGCGGGTGAACTGGCAAAATTCAGAATGCTGATTTTATATCACATTTTGCCAGTTCAGCCCCCACGCCACACTTTTTTACCATGCGAACCGCCTCATCGAAAGAGGTGTAGTGCACGGAAAAAAGCTCCTGAGGGATGGCATCGTTAACCGACACTCCCTCCAGGTAGGACAAGTCGTGTATTAATCTAAACTCACCCTGGGCCTTTTTTGGAATTATTCCCAAAGGTGAGACCCTCAAGGTCTCCAAAGGAGCTATTGTGAAGGGCCCCAGAATTCTCCCTTCCTTTACTTATTTGTCAATCTTCTCCTGGACCACCTCTTCCATACCATGCACAGATTTTAGGTTTTGTGCAAAAAACGGTATGCACTCACCCACCGCCGGAATCCTAAAACCATACCTGAAACCATCCCATAAATAACTAGCATCCTCCTTGCGTGGGTAAGCATGTAGCCATGCTTCTAGTACCTCAGTCTAAATTGGACTGGGGCCCTTTTCCAGGTTTACTCCCACCACTACTGGTTTTTTTACCTGCTCCTGGGCCCTTGTTCTGCCACTGGGCCCCGGCCCTGAAGCATGATATATTGGGGTGTTGTCCCCCACATGTGGAATACTCATGCCTGAAATGGCATGGCTTCCTGGTGCAAGCCCCCTTGGCATTGTAATCCCAGCAGAGCAGGCAGGGTTGAACCACCTGCCCAGCTCCTACACGGGGATTTTGAGTCAGAGCGGTCTTTCTGTTCAAATGTCCACTATCAAATCTATCTCCAAGATTGGGTCTGGCTGGTGTCATATACTGCAGCCAAAGACCCGGCAGAGGCTCATCCCATCGAAGATTTGGGTGAATCGCACTCCGTATACGGAACGATTCATCATAAGGCTTATGTAGATTTCGCCTGCCCAGCGAAACCTACATAAGCCCTGTAGATCCAATCTAAATATTGAAAGAGGGATTGCGCCCTCCACGGCTGGGCCTTGACAACTACCCCTGCATAAATTAAGAAGCCTGGTAGCCAATTGGACCATGTCCTATCTGGCTTCTTCCTGTGCCTCTCCTTGTCTTTATCATCCTCCTTGTCCAGGTCCTTTTTCTCCACATTTCTGTTTAGCAGTTCAAATAAATCTACGTAGTTACCCCTCCATATTTTTTTTTCTGAGTTGCCGGGTGAGATGATCACCCAGGGGCATTGAATAGTCGCCGCATGGTAATGCTCGTAAAGGCACAGTATTACAGCCTGTGTCCGGAACGGACAGGTATGGCCAAACTCCTACACCAGCCGTGGTGTTAAACTGGGCTGGTAATGCAACCTGGGGGTATGCGGTACCCCATCCACCAAATTGCGTGCTGGAACAAGACCATGGAGTGTTGGGGGCCTGTGTATTGTAAGGCGAGTAGAATGTGGGATTAAACTGTCCACTGCCAGCCCAATGCCAAGCAGGGATCAGTGAAAAAGTCTCCGGTGTAATGGCAGACTCACCTGATGAAGGCATAGCCATGCTTGCATTGTCCCTGCCATAGAGCCGGTCAGGGCTGGCCTCGTTCAATTCCTCCTGCCTCTCAGAAACTGGAGCTGCCGACTCAGATGCTATAGTAGAAGACCACCTACTCTTATCAGTACGTCACAATCGTGTTGTTGCAGTCGCCCCATCTGCATCACTTCTGGACGTCCCACCAGTCTGCTGCTCCTCTTTGAGAACAGCAAATTGAGACATTAGGTCATTGGCTATAGCTTTAGGTTTGGCCCAACGATGACTCTTGGCCTCCCTAGCTGATCTGCAGGGCTGTGCCTCATGGGGCTGTGGAGCCTGACTTGCCAACCGTTCGGCCTCCAATGCAATTTTCTCCTGCAATTGTTGCCATACAGGCCATGATTCCTCATCCGATGAAAATTGAGGCATAGACACTTGGGGCACTGGCCTTTTCTTGGCAGGTTGTTTTCCTTTCTTATTGCCCCGACCCTTACTAGATGCCATTATAATTCTAATGCTCACAAGAGTCAAAGGGCCCTACGTGTATCACCAGCTTTTGTGCCCAGCCAGATGAAAATCCCAAACTGTGTTGATTAATTAAAGGTGATCAGCTTATGACTCTCACTGTGACTTGCTGTACAGCAATGTACTCCTATCCTAATGTTTGAAGAAACACTTCTATAGATCAACTTGAATATTGATTGTTTTTAATTAACCAATTGTTTCTTTTCAATTAACTATACTATGCTTGAATGAAATTGCTTCCCTGATTAATTTCCTGTGATTAAACTTATTAAATCAAATTAATTTAATTATAGGAGGTAATGCGCTCCATTAATTTTAATTAAACAGTTTCTGCCTAAGATACCAATTTATGTAAATACCATTAATTATAATATCAACTAAATCTATCAATAGGGATTGCTAATCGCACTTAAAATTAATAAATTTCTTAGTTATATATTTAATCCTAAATCAAAATTATTCTATTCGACTTACAATGGTTTTTGTTTAAATATAAAACCCTGATGCAGCTAGGCCGGTAAAAGTGCAAGGCTAATTCAAACTTGGCACCTTGCTAAGTGCTCTTCTTAGAACCGCTCACCAGATGGCACTATTAGAACACTGCGCCACTAAGATGATCTATATGCCGACCATTGATAAGGAGGGAGGATAGGGAGGCAAGAAATCAGTGCGCCATAGCCAAAATGCTGATTGGCTGCACCGGACACACCCTACTAGCCAAGGATCCAATAGACCACCATCCCTCAACTGCCTCGTGGCTACATGACCCTCATCCACTGCAACTATCGGGAAGGCACGATGAACCCTTTAAGTTCCGTCAATTCCCAAAACTCAGATTGTGCTGAAGCACAAGCCATGCAAGCCATGCTGTCGCGACCCCCTCCCCCTCCTTGCGACTACCAATTCCCCTTAAAATACAATTAACCATAAATAAAAATTAAATCAAGTTAATTAATACCAAACTAAATGAAAGAAATTCAAAATATTAAAACTAGAAAGCCAAACAGAACAATATTAGTAAGCAAACTGCAAGAGGGAGCCGATGCTACCCTCCCAGTCTCCCAAGAGTTGTAACTTGCAGGCCTCGATGACGCCACTCACAACAGAGCCGAGTAGTGGAGCTCTATCCTTTACTAGTGCCAAGAAAGGAAGAGGGCGGAGAGAGGGGGAAAACATCCCTTAAATAACCTAGCATTCCCCCCTCTCCTCCTACATCGATCTCATAAATTGAATGGAGTCTCGCGTTATCCGAGGGGGGAGGCAAAGACGAGCTGCGCTGCTGGAGCGTGGCTCAGCAGTGGCATGAGCATTTGTTAGATTAGACCACAAGTATTGTTTTCCTGTTAAGCAGATAGGAATGGCACGTAGAAAGACTAAGAATTAAAGATCTGAGACTGGTGCTAGCTGGAAAATAAATTTTGTTTGTAATATGGATTGGCCTAATTGACAACCTCTTTTCCATCTCTGGGAGATTTTTTTTCTCCTAGTGTAATTCTTTTCTCATCACCTTACCTACATAACCCGTAAATCTGTGTATTTCACTTCTCCCCTCCCCTAGAAATAAATGGACAAAGGACCAGTGAGGAGACAATAAGATTAATAAAGTATGGACGCCAAAAATAGGCCAATATTTTTTTGGTACAGTGTTGGTCTTTCCCCTGCATTTATGTTTGGGTATTGAAAAGAGGTGCTGAAAATACAGGGAACATCACTGTAAAAACATAAGAAAAATCACATTGTATACGGCTCCTGAATAATTCTTCCCCTTTTCTGCTTTTCCCAGTCAAATTCATAAGATGAAATTACTTCATAATGCCTTCCATGATTTTTAACCTAAATAGTCTTAAATATTGGCCTACTTTCAGTTGCAGACAGTACCAGAAATGAAGAGGCAAGATGACAGGAGATTGGCCACATTTATTTAATATTGAATTGTCCTAGGAAAATCTGAAGAGGCAATATGTAGGGGGAAACCTGTTCCTCATAGGAGTTGAATTGACCCAGTTTTGGGACCTCACACTATAGAAACAAGGCCTTGCCATAGGCATTAAAGAAAACCAGTCATGGTGATTGTTTTGTTTTTTGGGTGGAAAGTAGTTACATGATGTTTAAAAAGTGAGTCAGGTTTTGGGATTCATCCTTTCTTGGTGTTTGTTTATGAATGGTAATCTGCGGAAGATGGGGTCCCATACACCATGTTGACTGCTATTATTGGTGTCATCAACATTCAAGCTGCCCTTTGCTATGTAAAGCTTAGCATCCTTTTTCCTCCTAGCAACATGGGCACTATATTGTGCTTCAATATCAGGCCATGTGTTGGCATTTTGAGCTGTGGATACAGGAGCAAAATACCCTACATTCAGACAACACAGTTTTTTTTTAATTAATTGAATAAATGTAATGGCTATAACATGCAATACAAGTATTACAGCTCACCATAATAATTCACAGAAGACTTAAGGGTCATTTAAATCCATCCTATTCCATTTCTTTTTTCTTTTTTACCCCAACAATCTTACTGCTAATATGCTAATCATAGTAGGAAAAAGTTAAAAGAAACTGTGGCTGGAGCACTAGCCTTCTTATTCATTACTTGATGTCCTGCTTTTGAATCATTTCAGATAACACAGTCAACCTAAATGGTCAGTGGTTGCCTGCATCTTCTCTCTTTTTTGCCTATTTCTATGTAATATGGAACTAAACTGACACTTTCCAGGCTTGTGGCTATATTCCTTTTGCCTAAGCATTTTCAACAGTCAGAGGTTCTGGGAAAATACATGCAGTTTGCTACAGTACCCTAGGATACAGCTCATTAACTCCTAAAGCCATTTAACATGACTATATTCAGTCCTATTTGTCTGAAGAGCTGTGTTGTGCAAGTGGAGATCCCAGTAATTGCTATTAGCTTCAGGTAATGTTCACAGAACCTGGTATGATTTTTAGTTCAACTGGAATAGGGAGGGAAGATCAAAAAGTACAGGAATCAGCAAAACTGAGAGCCCCTGTTCTAATATTATCTTCTTCTAAAATGCTCCCTCTTATTTATCTCAGGCTTCCAAAGAATAATGTAACATTTAGGTGCAAAGATGCAAGCCAACAATCCAGCACCAGAAGCTAAGATACAGAAAACTTCCAGAGCTGCTATATATTTTCCTTTGGTGCTCAAATATGTTGGAAGGAAAGGCAACCACACGCTACAAAATACCAACATGCTGAAGGTGATGAACTTGGCTTCATTAAAACTGCTGGGCAACTTTCGAGCAAAAAAAGCCACAATGAAGCTTGCCATGGCCAGAAAGCTCTTGTAAATCAGGACAGAATAAAATATCATGGGTGAAGACTCATTGCATTGGAGAACTATTGCTTCTGGAAGTGAATGCAGATCAGTATCCAGAAATGGGGGAGAGGTCACCAGCCATACAATACAAATGCCTGTTTGAACTGTGCAGCAAGAAAGAACAATGGAGCAAATCAATTTTTTCCCCATCCACGTCTTAATTCTGGATCCTGGCTGTGTGGTCATAAAAGCTAGAACCACAGTGATGGTCTTTGCTAGTACAGCAGAAACAGCCACAGTAAAGATGATGCCAAAGGCAGTTTGCTGGAGGAGGCACGTCACCTTCTGTGGCTGGCCAATGAAGAGCAATGCACAAAGAAAGCAGAGAATAAGGGAGATGAGAAGAGTGTAGGTGAGGTCCTGATTGTTGGCTTTGACGATGGGGGTTTCTCGGTGCTTGATAAACACTCCTAGTATCACAGCAGTGATCAATGAAAATGAAAGAGCAGAGACAGTTAAACTGATACCCAAAGGTTCTTCATAAGATAAGAAGTTTGCAGTCTTGGGAATGCACATGTTTTGGTCCTTATTTGGATACTGATGCTCAGGGCATTTGAAACAGTCAGCCATATCTAAAAAGAAACACAATACTGTTAGTGTGCCAGTGTGTCATATAAGTTAAATAAAGATTAGATCAAGTACACAAATGTGCCATATTATATGTTCTTTTAAGAAATACTGAAAACATCCGTATGAACAACTATAATTAATCAGGCAATCATATTGCGTATGTTCTTCATAGTCAAATATTCCATTTTATTTTTAATGTTTGTGGTATATCTTAATGAGGAAGAATATAAACTGTTATTGGGATTCTTTGATCTGCATGGCACATCAGAAAGAAGAAGAGGCCTCCGTTAAAAATAGTTGATTGTATCAGGTATTCCCTCCCCTCTACAGTATTTCATACACAATACCCTGTTATCCTAATACTACATGTCCCCATTTTCTCCTGAAACAAGAAGCAATATGGTATTTGTTGTTTAGTCGTTTAGTCGTGTCCGACTCTTCGTGACCCCATGGACCAGAGCACGCCAGGCCCTCCTGTCTTCCACTGCCTCCTGAAGTTGGATCAAATTCATGTTGGTAGCTTCGATGACAGTGTCCAACCATCTCATCCTCTGTCGTCCCCTTCTCCTCTTGCCTTCACACTTTCCCAACATCAGGGTCTTTTCCAGGGAGTCTTCTCTTCTCATGAGATGGCCAAAGTATTGGAGCCTCAGCTTCAGGATCTGTCCTTCCAGTGAGCACTCAGGGTTGATTTCCTGCAAAATGTATAGGTTTGTTCTCCTTGCAGTCCAGGGGACTCTCAAGAGTCTCCTCCAGCACCACAATTCGAAAGCATCAATTCTTTGGCGGTCAGCTTTCTTTATGGTCCAGCTCTCACTTCCATACATCACTACTGGAAAAAACCATCGCTTTGACTATGCGGACCTTTGTCGGCAAGGTGATGTCTCTGCTTTTTAAGATGCTGTCTAGGTTTGTCATCGCTTTCCTCCCAAGAAGCAGGCGTCTTTTAATTTCGTGGCTGCTGTCACCATCTGCAGTGATCGTGGAGCCCAGGAAGGTAAACTCTGTCACCGCCTCCATATCTTCCCCTTCGATTTGCCAGGAGGTGATGGGGCCCGTGGCCATGATCTTAGTTTCTTTGACGTTGAGCTTCAGACCATTTTTTGCGCTCTCCTCTTTCACTCTCATTAAGAGGTTCTTTAATTCCTCCTCACTTTCTGCCACCAGAGTGGTATCATCTGCATATCTGAGGTTGTTGATATTCCTTCCGGCAATCTTAATTCCGGCTTGGGATTCATCCAGTCCAGCCTTTCGCATGATGTATTCTGCATATAGGTTAAATAAGCAGGGGGACAATATACATCCTTGTCGTACTCCTTTCCCAATTTTGAACCAATCAGTTGTTCCATATCCAGTTCTAACTGTTGCTTCCTGTCCCACATATAGATTTCTCAGGAGATGGATAAGGTGGTCAGGCACTCCCATTTCTTTAAGAACTTGCCATAGTTTGCTGTGGTCAACACAGTCAAAGGCTTTTGCGTAGTCAATGAAGCAGAAGTAGATGTTTTTCTGAAACTCTCTGGCTTTCTCCATAATCCAGTGCATGTTAGCAATTTGGTCTCTAGTTCCTCTGCCCCTTCGAAATCCAGATTGTACTTCTGGGAGTTCTCGGTCCACATACTGCTGAAGCCTGCCTTGGAGGATTTTGAGCATAACCTTGCTAGCGTGTGAAATGAGTGCAATTATACGGTAGTTGGAGCATTCTTTAGCACTTCCCTTCTTTGGGATTGGGATGTAGACTGATCTTTTCCAATCCTCTGGCCACTGCTGAGTTTTCCAAACTTGCTGGCATATTGAGTGTAGCACCTTAACGGCGTCATCTTTTAAGATTTTAAATAATTCAACTGGAATGCCATCACCTCCACTGGCCTTGTTGTTTGCCATGCTTTCTAGGGCCCACTTGACTTCACTCTCCAGGATGTCTGGCTCAAGGTCAGCAACCACACTATCTGGGTTGTCCGGGACATCCAGATCTTCCTGGTATAATTCCTCTGTGTATTCTTGCCACCTCTTCTTGATGTCTTCTGCTTCTGTAAGGTCCCTCCCATTTTTGTCCTTTATCATGTCCATCTTTGCACAAAATGTTCCTTTAATGGCTCCAATTTTCTTGAACAGATCTCTGGTTTTTCCCTTTCTATTGTTTTCCTCTATTTCTTTGCACTGTTCATTTAAGAAGGCCCTCTTGTCTCTCCTTGCTATTCTTTGGAAGTCCGCATTCAATTTTCTGTAACTTTCCCTATCTCCCTTGCATTTTGTCTCCCTTCTCTTCTCTGCTATTTGTAAGGCCTCATTGGACAGCCACTTTGCTTTCTTGCATTTCCTTTTCTTTGGGATGGTTTTTGTTGCTGCCTCCTGTACAATGTTACGAGCCTCCATCCATAGTTCTTCAGGCACTCTGTCCACCAAATCTAGTTCCTTAAATCTGTTCTTCACTTCCACTGTGTACTCATAAGGGATTTGGTTTAGATTATACCTGACTAGCCCAGTGGTTTTTTCTACTTTCTTCAGTTTAAGCTTGAATTTTGCTATATGGTATAGGGCATATGGCAATATGGTATAGGGTATGTGAAATGCAGATACCATGGATGACCAGAAAGCAGACCAGTTCAGGTAAGATCAAATCAAACCTCACTACTTTTTACAAGATGGAATATTATGAGAAGACAAGATTCACTGGAAAAGACAGTAATGACAAGAAAGTTGACAGCAGTTGCAGAGGAGGGAGACCTACTATGGGATGGATTTACTCAGCAATAGAAACCACAGTCTTTCTTAATCTTAATCATTCCTCAAGCCTCAATGCTCAGCAGTAACACAGAGGGCATTAATCATAGAACAGCCACATGTTCACTTATTTTTAAAGAATACCTAAATTATTCCCATACCTGACCCCCACCCTAACCAGCACACTAAAACTCTACAGTTCTCACCAGTTTTGTCAGATATTGATCCTTTTGGACACAGCATGCAGTCATAGCAGCAGGATGGCTTGCCTTCTTTTCTTTTCTTCCTGTAGCCAGGCTGGCACTGAGCACTACAGAGAGAAACAGGTTGTGCCTGCCCAACAATGAGAGAGGAGAAAAACAGATCTTCAGAAGAAAATGTTTGGGATCTAATATTTTCAGAAAGGTCACTGTATGCTGTCAGTTTTTGATTATATTCCAAGCAGCATTATTGGATCAAGCTTTGGGTGTGGTGTAACGGGCTTGAGAGAAATACATACAGACCAGAATCCAAATGGTGATCATGTAAAGTTTGCACAATATGCCCTGGCTAATAATAACTAAGTGATGAGGTGCTGGAGTGCATCTCATTTGTGCAACTGAGTATGTGACCAAGCATATGATCAAGATGAGTTGCAGCATCTCACTAATTAGCTGCAGTTAGCAGTAGCAAGTTATGCAAATCTTATGTGAAGACCAATAGAATTCTGGTAATAATTTTAAAAAAAAAACCCTCAGTAAAAGCACAGTTTTAGAGTATGACTAGACAGCGAAGATGGATAGGGTAGGATTAGGCCAAAAAAAGGTCAAAAAGTGTCAATTTGAACATTTAAATTAATGTTTTTGTTCACACACAAATGTTTATTTAGTCCCTCAGATCACTATGTTTCTCACCTGGATTGCTGCCCCCCCCCCCCCGCATCCCACATTCCTTTGTCATTTACACTTCCCTATTTCCCACAATTATTTTCATCCCCTGGTGTTACCTGTCATCTCTCAGAGATGGAAGCTGCTATTTATGCAAGAATAGATTATTATTTTTTCCTAATGATACAGTGCTGAATTGATATCAGAGGCAAACATTTATCTCACATAGTGCTGAATTTGTAATAAATAAATAAAAATTAAAATAAAGATGTGACAGGAGACTGTGTTTTCTACAGGAGAAAAGCTCTCAATTACAGCCATATAGAGCAGTTTTCTGTGAGACTGGGGAGGAGGAGAGAAAAAGACTTTGGGCACACACAAAAATTAAGAAAGATAAGAGGCCCCTGATTTCCTTCACTCCTCCCACCCTCCACCCCTTTCTACCTCCTGAATAAATGACCATATGCAAGCACAAGGAAAGAGAAGGACATGACTTTATTAGTTAGAAGAGCACTGCCCTGTTCCAAGATTGGGACATGGATGCAACACATCAGGAAACTCAAATGTCAATTTGATGTATCCATTATTTCCTACAGTCTGGCTAAGACTAGCCCAGCATTGAGAACCCAGTGGAGACCACAGGTATGCATAGCCATTCTATGATTTACTGTCACCTGGGGTGTGAGGTTAGACTTCTGGCCTCCATGCTACGCCTGACTGTGCCTTCACCAACAGCTCCTTTAAGGGGATTCCAAAGAATCCTGGAAAGTGTTTCATCCACACACTTCCCCACCCAAGCCTGAATCCAGCCCAATGGAAACAACCACCTAGACAGTTAAAACAAGAAATAAAAATAGTATTACCTAGAGAAAGCATCCCCTCCAAAAGTGTGCTGCATATATACTGCCCCATAGTTCTTGAAGAACTCTCTGGGTTGTTTACAATTTAATTATTCAGGCTACACTGAATAATTAAATTGGGTAGTCAATTTACCAACCTCAGAAGGATGGAAGACTG
The DNA here is from genome assembly GCA_037013535.1 of Intellagama lesueurii. Classification (NCBI taxonomy): domain Eukaryota; kingdom Metazoa; phylum Chordata; class Lepidosauria; order Squamata; family Agamidae; genus Intellagama; species Intellagama lesueurii. The sequence goes on from JBAJHW010000006.1 coordinate 22,417,548, forward strand.
AGTGAACCTCGAGCTGGCGCCCTGGGATTGAACCCAGGTTGTGAGCAGAGTTTTGGCTGCCATGCTGCAGTTTAACCACTGCACCACAAGGCTCCTACAAGAACCACACCACTCAATGAAAATATAGTCTGAAAACTCATGGTCACAGATGCTGGTGTGCTGGGGAAGAAGGAAAGGGCATATTGGCCAGCTGCCCTTTAAATAGTAAATACAGTGATGAGAAGGAAAATGTTTTCCTGCCAGTTCCCTTCCTTTTATTTTTCTACGTCAACTTCCCAGGCAGCTGATGTGCAAGGTCACATTGAGACAATGTCACATCTGTCAGCTTCAGCCCCATGGATGCCAATGAGGAGGCTGTCATTTTTCTTTAGGAACAGACAGCTTTAACTGCCTTTAGCCTCAGCCTCACTAGATAAGAGAAAGCACAGGAGAAGTAAGTAAGTCTGGGTCTTACATTTCTTTCCAGTAGGGGGCTGGGGGGAGAACACCTCAAGGTCCTTCCTCAGGACAAATAAAACAAATTATTTTCTTATTAATGTGAAGTCTTTTATTCTCTCATTTCTTTTATGAAGCACTGTATAATGTCTTCTGGATAAATTTCATTACACAGCAATCCATGTCATTGGAAAAATCATCTGGAACCATCAGATGACAGTAATCAGGTCTTCTACTGTCTGAAGAGTATAAGATTATTAAAGAGCATGAAGATTTTGGGTCTTTGAGGTCTGCCTCCTGCAGGAGGAAAGGCTGTGATTGCACAAGGAATCCCTAGCCAATAGAGGCAGTGTAAGTAGTTGTACTGGTATGTAGCTTTTTAAGGGTGCTAGGTAGAATTTTGGGGGGGACAGAGAAGAAGGCAAGCCTACATCCACCCACACAGCTGAGCTTATATAGACTCAGACCTACCCTGCTGAATCCAGAAAGATATACAGTGTTGGTTGTCATGGAACATCAGGGAACAAAACTAGCCTACACATCACACTGAAGGAAAGAAATTCTTCTGAAATAAACTGTCAGTCAATTTAGAAATACATGCCTAAGCTCCTACCTGGTTAAACCAGTTGTGCCAAACTATAGCATTCCCATTAATGTTGAGTGCTTCCTCTGTAGGAACCTTGGGATCCATCCACCCAACCTTCATTGCATAGAAAGATTGGTTTGGAAAGGTAACCCAGTTCATGATGTCAAATCTTGGAAGTATCTCCCCATTCTGATCAAAGGAATTCTTTTCCCAAGCACTATTGTTAAATGACACAGATTTCAAAATGTGGTGGAGCTGGAATGGAAATAATTTTTAATTTTTTACATTATAACAAACCCGACCTTCTTCCAATGAAAAAGAAAACATAAACTGGATGTATTTTATCCTATACGGAAGCATACAGTCAGTTTAGAACCTAGCCCATATTTCTCCCACAAGGACAAATCGAGTTAAAATTATTCAGTCCATGCAGTGATGAACACAGAATGGTGGAGCAAAAATTTCTTAGTAAACATGAGGGCAGAGATTATTTTAGGTTTCCTGTGGATCTGTCACCTATCTGGCAACTAATTTTGTGTCCTGGTGGTTGTATTTTAGGGTGCCATTCAGATTCACATCTTTTATGCAGTGGTGTTAATATTCTGACAATAATACCCATCCTCTTTCAGTTTGTAAATCTGAAGAAGGAATTGAACATTTATCAATTTTTTGGGATGGAATTCTTTTTGATTTTCATAATCTACACAAAATATACCTAACACAAATTCCTGTTATTGTGCAAAGCTATTACCTTCTCCCTTTGCAAAGCTATGCACACACAAACACACACAAACTCAAAGAAGCAATCCAATGCTATGACTTATTACTAGAGATGTGCATGAATCAGAAAAATTGTGTTTCATTTTGATTCATGATTTGTCAAGGTTGACAAATCATGAATTACTAATTTATGAATGTTTTTCTTATGAATCAATGAATGGATTTGTCAGTTAATTTTTTTTATTTTAAAACCCTATAAAATAACCCCTCAAGCACCTAGAGACACCAAATTCACAGAAATGCTTTCTCTGGCTCTCTTCTACAAGCACTGCAAGTTTGGTGAAGTTTGGGGTTTGGATATCCAAGTTATACACCCACAAAGAGGACCCCTCCAGGAAAGTTCTCCCCAGGCACCTAGAGACATCAGCATCACAGAAAATCCCCCCCTGTCTCTCCTCTACAATCCCTCCAAGATTGGTGAAGATTGGGTTTTAGACATCCAAGTTATACACCCACAAAACGGGTTCTCCCAGGAAAGTGCCCTTTAGCAGCTGGCTTGGGAAAATCCTACCTTTACCAAACTTGGACGGATTGTAGAGGAAGCTTTGTATGTGATTTTGATCCCTCTAGGTGCTTGGGGAGTCTTTCTATAGCCAAACAAATTTATGAAGCAAAAATCGCAAAAAATTCATATTCGTCAGGGGCATTGATTCATACAAATACGAATTGATGAATTAGCAAATTTGGTGATTCATTTTTTAAATGTGTGCCCTTCCCTAATTGTTACTCATCCATGTCATATGGCAACACTGACCCATTGTCTAATACTGTACAATGACTAGAAACAGGTAAAAATAATTTACCTGACTATGTATATTTTCCCTAAGGTTGCAACAAAAAATGCAGTCACTCACATCAAACAGCACATGTCTGATGTTGCCCTATGTATCATGCAAGGTCAAATCAAGCTGGATTTATATCTCAACTCAAAGATGACCAAATATTTTACAAAGGATTAACTGTGTTCATTCAATAGCAATACTAGCAAGGAAATATTCATGCTGAATTAAAGTTCAATATGAACCACAGGAAGATTGCACTGTTCAATCGATTACCTGCCAGGGTTGAACATTCTGAGCCATCCCCTTCTCTCTCCTCAGCAGAGTGGATGAATACATGGCATGCAAAGCATGAGCCACTGTATAGACTGTGTTGTAGATACTGTAGCTCTGCCAGGTTGTACTCTTTGGGAAAATATGGTTTGGAAGGCTCTCCAGCTTTTCCTCTCCAGTGCAGATTTCCCCACTCTCATCTCCCTCAATAGACTCTGGGAAGGTACAGTTGAATGCATGAGTCCAGAAGTCCTTGATGAAACCATCACCAGGAGCATTGGAAGGGTTTCTGCTCTGAAGGAATTGCTGAAATCCTTGAAGTTCATGGGATGGAAATGAAAAGGATATGGACCCATGAAAGTTTTGAATTTCCAAAATTGTTTTACTGCTGATATGTTTTAACTCCATACCAACAGACAGAATCCAAACTTTGCCTATTGGTTTTTGTGTTGCAACTTTCACAGCTGTTCTGAGCACACAACTCAATGTTGTTATTGTGTATGAGTCTCCATAAAAAATAAACACTTTGGTTTGGTTCTCTATGATTTTACAATAAAATTTCACTAAGCTATTCATAAACCTTCCCTTATCAGGCTCATAATCTAAAGTGGTGAACACTTCCATGACAGCAAAACAGATGCCACTTTTGGAAAATTCTGGAAGCATGTTTTGGATGAACCATTCCAACATAAATCCATTTGCAGCAATGAATCCAATCCACTTCCAGTTGAAGTGCTGAAGTAATAGGAGGATCCCTCTATACTTATAGGTTTCTTTTGGTACCATCTCATATGAGGAGGAGTAGCTGGTGATCTCTGTATTCACTGTATCATAGCAATATGTGATCTAAAGATAGAGGAAAAGTATAGATTCAATTATTGTCTACATGCATACAGTGCAAACGATATTAATGGGATACCAGAGACAATACGTTTGTACTTTTCTTTTGTTTATGTTAAAATTATCTTTTCCTGCAAAAATGAATTACATATCACTATTGACATATTTCCTTAGGATTTACTGGGTTGAGTAAATCCTATAGTGCTACATAATCACATACAGGATGGAAAGGAGGTGCCAATTGCACTTCCAACATGCACTCAAACACAGACACATATTTGAACACAACACACCTACCTGTGGAACCTTGTACATGCCCAAAATATATGGGATCTGGTGGAGGAGTTCAGACCTTAGTTCCTCAATGACTGCCAGTAGATTGTCCTGGTTGCCACACTTGTAGTTGGGGAGAAAATTCGTCATTGGAGAAATAAATTGTAGTGCCTCATAAAAAATCCACAATGGACTCAGACAGCTATCATAAATATTGAAACCCAGTGTAATATTGGGTAACAGTTGGGGATTTTCATTAATTTCCTTTATAGCAAATGCCAGCGCCAGGACATGTTGGTAGTTTTCTGTCAATGCCCTGTCAAGAGATTTGCAGGTTTAGTTCACAGGCATAAAATTGTATAGTTGACATTTCTTATAGTTTTCTTTGATATATGTTAGCTTTTTTTGTTTTGTTTTATGAGACAATTTTTACTCAAGATGAGATGTATAATATAAGGCCCTCTGTTAATGCCCAGAACATGACATCTTGTCTGATACCTCAGAAAGACACATACTTGGCCCCCTACCTCTTGTCTTTCTATCGTTAGGCAAAGATCTTTTTCAGACAGGCTTTTAAGCAGAAAGTGTCTCAGGAATGCTGGTTTTTACCTTTCAGATTTTAAAATATTTTAAAATGTTTTCAGTCTTGGTTTTTAATCTTAATATGTTTAAGTATTTTTAGTGCTATGTTTGTATCATCTTTTTAAAATTGTTCTTTATTGTGTAGTTCTATCTGTTGTGAGCTGCCGTAGATCCTCTATGGGGAGAAAGGCAGCATATACATAATATAGCAAACAAACAAATATAAAATAAAATAAATATGTATGGTGTAATCTTAAATTCACAGTGGTCTTTTGAATATGAAAAGAAATGCATTTCTTCATTCTTCCTCTAGATTTGCTAACGTTGTATATAGAGGGCAAAATTCCTGTTGGAATATCAGCTGAATATCAGGAAAATAGCCCATTATTATGTGTCCTGCACTCTGGGATGATTAAGAACAGATCCTCCCCCTCCTCTGCATGACTACCTTTCCAATATTTGAAAAGTGCTATTCTATCTCCCCTCAGTCTTTTTTCTCAAGGCTAAAGATGCCCAGTTCTTTCAGTTTTATCTCATAGGGCTTGGTTTCCAGTCCCCTGTTCATTCTTGTTGCCTTTCTCTGAACTTGTTCCAGTTTGTTGGCGTCCTTTTAAAAAACTGGACACAGCACTCTAGATGAGGACTAACTAATGTTGAATAGAGAAAGGCTAATACTTCAGGGGATTTGGACACTATCCTTCTCATAACACAGCCTAAAATAAAGAAGTATTTGCCTTTTTTTTGCAGCCATATCACACTGTTGGATCATATTCAGCTTGTGATCTATAACAATTCCAAGATTCTTCTCGCCCATAGTATTACTGAGCAAAGTATTCCCCATCTTGTAACTATGAATTTGGGCTTCCCCCGCCCCTAGATGTAGAACTGCACTTCTTCCTGTTAAATTTCATTCTGTTTGTTTTCAGCCCAGTGCTCAAGCCTATCAAGATCTTTTTGAACTTTGTTTCTGTCTTCCAAGGTATTAGCTATTACACCCAATTTTGTTTCATCTGCAAATCTGATAAGTGTTCCCTGCACTCCCTTATCAAAGTCATGAATAAAAATGTTGAAGAGCATTGAGCCTCGGACTACACCTTGTGGTACTCCACTTGTTATCTCCTCCCAGTTTGAGAAGAACCCATTGTGTACGATTCTGTAACCAACTGTATATCCACCTGACAGTTGTTCTATCCAGCCCACACTGAGTTAGCTTGCTAATCATCTTTCACTCACTTCACACATAAAGTAAGAATCCTTAATCTTTAAACAACACTGCACTATGCTCAAAGATTTACTCACTAAACTACTAAGGTGTTGTGAATATCCATTGCTATGCCTGATTCATCTCACATACCATCAGAGAAGATGATTTTAAGAAAAGATATACGAACATATGATCTTGTGCTGAGCCTGAAATTTTTTTCCTGAAGTTGGGTGACTTGAGAAAGAAAGAAGACTGGAACAATATGCTTCCAAAGATGAAGTCTCCAGGCTGATAATACCTGTGAATAGGCAGAGACTGGCATATCTCACAGTTAACAACTTGATGCTGGCACACCATGTAGGGAAAGAGAAGCAGAAAGAGCAAGAGTTCAGCTATCAGTATCTTCATTGCAGATCTACTCTTTGAGTCAAGACTCCCTTATTTGGATCTGCTATCTGTATAAACATTGGGAAGGTCTGGCTTGAAACTGCTCTGGTTGTGAACAGTGTCAGAGCCAGCAGTGGAAAACTGTAACAGACATAAAACTAACTAAATCAGCATCTGTCCATTGCCTTTGCATGTTTCCTCCAGCATGTATAGGAATTGTGCTATTAATCCTTATCCATTATCATTGATGACCTTTTCAACTCAGCTCGTGGTCTGTGAGGAACAGGCAGCCACAAGAACAGTACGAATATAACAATCCTAACTTCAATCTCCTTTCTTGAGTGCAGATTCTCCTTTTGCATTTAAAGCATTATCGTAAGACTCAGGATGATTCTGACTATCTGACGAATGATTCTTCTGCCTACAGAAGGGTTTCAAGCCAGCAGTATAAATCATGAAAGAACCAAAATTCAGTCCCTGGGAACTTTAGTATCTTTCATTCCTGTGTGTTTATTCCACACTCTGAAGAGATAACACGTTTAATCAATTGCACATGTTGCCAGTCTTGTTATTGTCCAACAGAATTCCAGGGGGGGATTCTGTAAGTGACAAAAATAATCTGAAATTCCTTAGAGAATTATAGGCAACTCAAGTGACACAAAATGGTGTCTCTTCTGTGGCACCTCTGAACAACACTTTTTACTAGATCAGATTGCATGTATTATTTTCTGGTTAAGTGGATAGGAACAGTCCATAGAAAGAGTAGTAGTTAAAGAGCTGAATCTGGAGCCATCCAAAAATAAATTTTGTTGGTTGTAGCTATTAGCCTAATTGAAAACTTGATGGAGATGCTATTGCATATCTCATCCCCATGAGATTTTTTTCCCTTCATAGTAACTATTTGCTTATTCACCTCCATAGCCCTTAAAATTGTTTTTACTTATTCTCTTAAAGTGTGCTGCTCCGTAATGCTTAAAGCTGTATAGAGGCATCTTGTACCATTCTACTTTCTTTCTCAAGCCACCTATCTTCAGGGAAAAATTATCTGGTACAATACAAGATAATATGCTAGTTCATTCATTCATTCATTCATTCATTCATTCATTCATTCATTCTCTTAGCTCTGCTTCTGCTCTCTCCCTCGAAATAACTGAAGAAAGTTTCTATCATAAGATGTTAGGATGCAACCAGAAAGTGGCTAACATCTTTAGTACCTTGTTCATGTTTTGTTTTGTTTTGTTTCCTTTATATTTAGATATTGGGAAGATTTGGTGAAAGAACAGGGATCACTGACATGAGAACATATCAAATGTCTTTTAGATCAAAGGTCTTTGAATGGTTCCTCATCTTCTCTACCTTTCGACCATGACTTTATTAAGTCTTCTCTCAGTTTTTATGAGAATTAGCTCCAATTATGTGATCAGATTGTGATTACATGGGGGAATAGATTAAATCTGGTACCCCACATGATGTATAAGGAAATGCACTCAAGCCCAAGCCCAGTCTGTGCCCAGGAGGGACCTTTTTGGTTCAACTTGAGGGCTACTAATTTTCAAGGCTAGGCTGGAGCAATTCCTCAGCATATGGGATGGTCACTTTAAGGGAGCTTGCTTCCATAAAAGCAACCCTTTCTGGAGTGATCAGGCATGCATCTTTTCAGTCATCTGATCATAGCCTAACTGATGCTGTATACAGAACTGGAAATGAAGAGGCAAGATAATTGTAGATGGGTCACTGTCACGTCAGGGATTCTGATGCCTGAGCATGTTTCTAAGAGGCCTATAGAACTTTGTATCCCAAGGGATACAAATACAAATATTTGCACCACAGTTGCCAGCGGAAACTAAACCTTCCCCCAGAAGCCACCAGTCCAATTACTGCTCTCCATGCAGCGTGCACAGCCATCATGAGTCGCATAGTGCCAATAGTGGATGGAGCCTGGCTGGTGCTTCCCTGCTTCTCTACACAGCCAACCACTCAGCAACTGAACAGGGAGACATGTCATCCTAACTCCATACTGGAGTGGTTGGCTGTGTGGAGAGGCTTAGAAGCACCAGCCGGGCTATTTCCATGATTAGTGCTATGCAACTGACGATGGCTAAATGTGCTGCACGGAGAACAGTAAGTGGACCAGCAGGTTCTGTGGGGAGGGTTCGGTTTCCACTGGCACCTGTGGTGCCGATATTTATATTTGTATCCCTCAGGATATGAATACTAATATCCTATGTCTAATCATCTCCATGTTATTCAACTGTCAGGATTGTTATAGCACCATAACCTTGGTCAGCAGGAGAGCTGACTAATTGTTTTGCAATGACTAAAATATTCCCTCAATTTTAAAACCACTTTCATTTTCAGGAATACTTTTTTCATAACCCCCTTAGTTTAATTAACACTACATACACAATATTTTACATCTTGACATCACATTTATTTCATAATGAATTCCTCCTTGGAATATGCTTTGAAACACTTCTTTCCTGATAAGCAATGAGCTGGTGTTACTGTGGGACACCGTGGCCCAAGGTAATCCTTGACCTAGAGAACCACAGCCTTGCCACAGGTATTGAAGCAAACCATTAACCTTGCTTTAGATATCAACATAAATCAAACTGAGCATTGGATGCTCAAAAGGTACATGGTGATGGTGACCCTCAAGTTTGAAAGAAAGCCAGAAGCCCTTCTTAGTGATTACAGTGATGAATATATCTCACACAACACACATGACTTCCAGTGCCACATATTCACGAGAATTAAAAATAATAGCTGAAAAAAAAAATCTCTTTTGGAGCTACAATGGTGCACCTGAAATAGAAAATCTCAAAGTCGTCTGCTGTCAAACAAAAATGTTGCAAACTATTCAACTTTGCTTCTTAAGGATGTGTTTTTGGCACAGCCTCCATAAGAAATGAGGAAAGAAAGTAGCCCTGCTAGTAGATTTGCCAGACTTCTTAGCAAGTGTGCAGGATGTCTACCTTTGACAAGATCCAAGGATCAAGTTCTTCCAGGAATTGGTATGATGGCTTAGGGATCAGAGGTCTGGCTTTGTCCTGGCTCTGGTCCTTTTTGAAGTATCGCTCCAAGAGAGTACAGCTGGGGGAGATAATCTCCAACCCCTGGACTCTAAATTGTGGATTCCCCCAGGGGTAGATCATTTGCCCTTTACTGTTTAATATCTATATGAGACAGCTGGGGGAGGTCATCTTGAGATTTGGAATTTTATGTCATCAATTTGCAGACTCTATCTCTCCTTCCACTCTTCTGCAGTGGATACTGTCCTGTCTCTTGAACACTGCCTGGTTGCAAGTGCTGGAGTGGATGGGGGTCAACAGACTGAAATTGAACCCAGACAATATGGAATTCCACTGGGTAGGGGTTCCTACTGCCTGAAAATTAGAGGGTTCTCTTTCCTTTGAGGGAGGGGCACTCACTCTGCTAAGGATGAGGTCTACAGCTTGAGTGTCCTTCTGGACCCAGCACTATCAATGACACCCAAAAAGCATCTGTGGTCTGGTCAACCTATTTCCATCTTAGGTGGATTGCACAGATGTGTCTCTACCTTGACACTAGGTCCCTCACCACATTGGTCCACACTTTGGTAGTCAAGAATAGATTACTGTAAGGCTCTCTCCATGGGGCTGACCATGAGACTGATCCTGAAATGTCAACAGGCCCAGAATATGATGGCCAGGTTGGTGAGGGGAGTTAATAAATATCAGCCCAACTCTCCAATTCTGGCCATCTTACAGTGGTTACTGGTTTATTTCTGTATCAGCTTCAAGGTGCTCATCTTGACTTATGCAGTTTGGGATCTCAGTACATGACAGAAGGCCTGAATCCAACAGGTACTGCCCGTCCTACCCGTGCATCCCAGGCTGGATGGCTGAGGCCATTAACTCCGAGAGAGGCCCAGAAAGAGAAAACAAGAAATTGGGCTTTCTCAGAGGTTGCTCCACCACTCTGCAATGATTTGCAGTCTAAAATTTACCAGGTCCGCTCTCTGGTGACCTTTAAGAAATCTCTCAAAACTTTCTTATTCTGGCAGGCTTTCCAAAATATTCCATCTGAATAGCCTGCTGAAATTTCTAGCCCATTATCTTTAATAGCTACCTGTTTAAATTTTTAACTATGTAGTGTTATTATAAGTTATTTATCATTGCTGTACATATCCCAGAGTGACCCCCTGGGCAGAGGGGTGATATATAAATTAATTGAATTAATTAATTAATTAATCATGCTTTCTCAGCCTGACCTATCTCATGAAGTTGTTGTGGAATAAGAACAGGCTTTCTGTGCACGGGCTATTTAGTTTTCCAAAGCCACAGCTGGGCAGACTTTAGGTTTGCAGAAATTGTGTTATCTTTCTTTCTACCTTATCTTCCACTTTTTCCCTCTCTCACACCTTCCCCCAAGGTCCTGGTTCTCTTTTAGCAGTCTAACCAATATGTCATACTGGTTCTCTCACTCTGGGTCTACCTCTTGCCTTTTTTGCTATCATCACTCCCTTTCTCTTTCTCTCTCTTGGAGGTAAACGTTCTCCTTGACAATAAAGTCCAGTCGTGTCCAACTCTAGGGGCCAATGCTTATCCCTGTTTGTAAGCCGAAGAGCCAGCGTTTGTCCATAGATACTTTCCATGGTCATGTGGCCGGCATGGTTAGAAATGGAATGCCTTTACCTTCCCACCAAGGTGGTACCTATTCATCTATTCGCATTTACATGCTTTCTCATTTAGGTTGGCAGGAGCTAGGACAAGCAACAGGACCTCACCCTGTCATGCAGATTCGAAATGCCAACACTTTGATTGACAGCCCAGTGGCTCAGTGGTTTAACCCACAGCACCACCCGTGTCCCCACATTAAATGTATACTGTATGTTTAAATCAGCTGTTGCACACCATACAGTGACATCTTCAATAACTGTTGTTATCTTATGATTATGTTCATATGCCTGGTGCAACTCTCACTTTACTTACAAAAATGGAAATGATCATAAGCTGGATAGCTCAATGTATGTGGCTGTGGATCCAGAGACTGGAACTTTAACAGGGGCTGAACTCGATGGTCCATAGAGTCCCTTCCAGCTCTCCAGTTCTAAGACTATTATAAGTTGTCTAAAGTAGCTATAATAAAGGCCCCTCTGCAATATTATTGTAGCGTTCTCCTTTAAATGTGGTCATGGCTCAGGTTTACTTAGAGTGAGTCATGCATATTTATGTTGCTGAGAGGCGGAGCCAAGAGGCAGAGAATAAGAGGCAGAGCCTGAGGGGGAGAAGAGAGATCAGAGTTTTGGAAGGAGTTTGATTAGAGAGTTCAGAGATTTATGTGATTGTGATTAGACTGATGAAAATATAGTAGGAGATCTGAGAAGTGATTGACCAGTGACTGGAAGGGAGACGGAATAGAACTGAATATTAAAATACTGAAACAAATAAGCAAATAAACTAAAGATCTTTCTATTTCATTAAAGAGTGGACCTGATTCTTTCTAAAGGAGTTATGGGGATCTAGGGATCTCCTGGTGGCAGCAGTGGAAGGAAGGAAAGAGTTTGGTTTTGCCCTGGTGTGCTCTGAGGTCTGAGTCTAGGTGGACAGACCAAGGCACGAGTGGGTCCCACGCCACATAGGTTCCAGAGGTGCGGGATCCAAAAAGGGTCAAATCGCGACATTGGTGTCCAGCGGCGGGAAACGAAGTAATCCAGTGAAGCCTATTGAAATAATCCAGTGAAACCTATTGAAGTAATCCAGTGAAGCCTTTATAAAAGAGTCTTGAGTCAAGGGTACCTTTTAGACAGGATCTGTGGCAATGAGGTTTGGTTCCTGCTAGAGCTTTTGGGAAAAGCTTAGTAGCGGGGCCTCAGAACCCAGATCAGGGGGGTCTAAGATAGGGAACGACTCTGTGAGGAAATTTCTGAGTTTTACCTCAGGATCTGAGGATCAGAGGGCTTGCTGTGAAATCCCAGGCTCTGAGATAGGAGAGCGCTGTGGATAAGGCAGAAGCCAGGTCATAGCAGATCTGAGGGAGAGAACCTAAGGAAAAGGCTTGAATTCTCTGAGAGGGAATTTCTGAGTTTACCTCAGGATCTGAGGATCAGAGGGCTTACTGTAAGTAAAATCCCAGGCTCTGAGATAGGAGAGCGCTGTGGATAAGGCAGAAGCCAGGTCATAGCAGATCTGAGGGAAAGTACTAAAAGAAAAGGCTTGAAATAAATTTATATCAGTAACTGGAAGTAAAATAAGAAAAACAGGTCCTTTTAAAAATTAGTGAACGCTGCTCTAATCACCCCAGAAAGAAAAGATGCCTCACAAACACGCCACAAGGGGGAGTCCTGAGTCTGAAGAGTTACCTCAGGAATTGGAGGGAAATAAGGAATTAAGCCCTCAAGAATTTGAGAAATGGAAACTGGAACAGGAATTTAAATTTAAGGAACTACAGCTCAAAGCTGAGCAGGAGGAGAGAAGGAGGGAACAGGAAAGCAAAGAAAGAGCTGAGCAGGAGGCCAGACAATTTGAGCAGGAGGAGAGAAGGAGGGAACAGGAAAGCAAAGAAAGAGCTGAGCAGGAGGCCAGACAATTTGAGCAGGAGGAGAGAAGGAGGGAACAGGAAAGCAAAGAAAGAGCTGAGCAGGAGGCCAGACAATTTGAGCAGGAGGAGAGAAGAAGGGAACTAGAATTAAGGCAAAAAGAAATGGATTTTCAACTACAGATGAGACAGCTAGAGATTTCTGCTCTAAACAATAATCTTAATAATAACAACAGTGGGGGAGGTGGAATCCTGTCAAAGATAGATTTGAAGAAGTTTCCCCAGTATAAAAGAGGGGACTGTCCTGAATCCTTCCTCATTGCTTTTGAACGCACCTGCAATGACTTTGAAATCAGAAATGAGGATAGAATGATGGTTTTAAGAGCGCAGGTTAGCGGAGATCTGGCAGAAATATATGCCCAGATGAATCCTGAGAAGGCAAGAGATTTTGAGGCATATAAAAAGATGGTTTATTCAAGATTTTGTCTGAACTCTGAACACCTGAGGCGGAAATTTCGCTCTCTCTCTAAAAAGCAGGATGAATCGTACTCTCAGTTGGGAGCTAGATTGGCGCAGACTCTGGATAAGTGGATTGAAAGAGAGGAGATCACTTCTTTAGAACAGTTGAAGGATTTAATTGGGCTAGAACAGTTTTACTCCCTATTACCTGGAGAACTACGTTATTTAGTAAGGGACAAGAATCCTAAAAATTTATGGGAAGCGGGAGAACAAACTGATTTGATTAATGCTTACAGGAACCCTAGATTTTCAGAGCTGAAAGTAAATAAACCAAACTGGGACAATAACTATAAAAAGCCTTTTAATAAAAATTACCTCAGCAGGAATCCTGAGAGAGAAGGTCAGGGCGGGACTTCCCCAAAGTTGCCAAGGGCTAGCCCGCCAAAAACATCAAACCCTGAGGCACGGTTCGCCAAAGTACCTCAGAATGACAAAAGGAATTTTAAATGTTTTAACTGTGGGCAACCAGGCCACTTACAATTCCAGTGTAGGCAACCATACCCCAACTTGCAGAGAAATGATTCTCTAACCAAAAAGGTGTATTGTGTCAAGCAAGTGGAATCAGGGGAGGAAAATAGTAGACAGAGACCTGATCCCATAACCACCACCACTTCTACTGACCATGAGGAGGAAGATATTCCTATAGCCCAAGTAGTCCATTGTTTCTATATCAGCAATGACCAGACCCTTCTCAGAAACGCAGGTGAAGAGATAGTTGTGAAAGGAAAGAAGTACATTGCAATAAGAGATACAGGATCTCAAATCTCCATTGTCCATTCCGATTTAGTAGCCCAGGATGACATTATTCCTGGCAAAGAAATGTCTTTAAAGGGAATTGGGAAGGAAACCGTGGTTTTAAAAGTGGCTGAGATACCAGTAGAATACCAGAATTGGTCTGGAAAGTGGCAAGTAGCTGTGTCAGATGAAATACCAGCAGCTTTTCTCCTTGGTTGGGATTTAATAGAGCATGTCAAGAGTGCGTTAGTGCTTACCCGCTCAAAGGGGGGTCAAAACTCACCCTCTGCAGCTCAAACCGATACTGTAGCAGAGAGAGGCCTAGGAGCGGTTACCGTGGCAACCCAGCTTGATAGGGCTGAGGCAGAACTCATGCTACTACAGAATCCCAAAACAAATAACAATTTTGCCCAGGAGCAGAAGGAGGACATTAGCTTGGGAGTTTGCTTTGAAGCTGCCAGGACTCCCACTGTACTGTCTCCTGAGTGCCCTGAGAGCTTTAGCTTAACCAAAGACCTTCTGTACAGGGAAACGTTAGCTACTCCATACCGAGGAAAAGGGGAACCCCGAAAGCAATTAGTGGTCCCTAGTAAATACAGGGAGAAAATCATTAATCAAGCTCACAGCAGTTTATTTGGAGCTCACATGGGGATCACCAGAACCAAAAGACGGGTTGGCCAGAACTTCTTTTGGCCAGGTATGGGCAAACAGATTACTAGTTTCTGTAAAACGTGTGATGTCTGTCAGAGACGAGGGACTGGGCAGGACAGGACCAAAGCCAGAAAGAACTTAAGGGCTGCCCAGACAAAGCAGAAAACCTGGTATGACAAGAAAGCCCGTGAAAGAACTTTTGGGCCTGAAGATGAAGTTCTTTTGCTTAGGCCAGTCAAAAGTCGCAAGCTACAATTAGCTTGGGAGGATCCCTATAAAGTAGTGACAAAATTGAACAATGTCAATTATGTGATACAGAAGGAGGAAGGCCCTGATGCCTTAAAGAGGGATGCATCTAAAGATGTTCGGGAGGAGAAGAGGGAACTGCCTACCCTTTCCCTAGCTAAGCAAGTGAAGCCCCGAGCCAGACTTAAAGATGACGTCACACTAAAACGACCAGCAGATGACATCCTGTGGACAACCGAGTGGCCAATGACCGCCAGTCGATGGAAAAGGGTGCGGAGAAAGGAGCCAGTGGTCAACAGAAGGACTCCTGAGTACCAGCAGAGGTGTGTCCAGCTGAAGGAGATGACCACAACCGGACCAGTCCATGGTGCGCCAGACTACAACGGGAAAGTGAGAGACTTGGACTTTGCAAATTTTGCCTTTGCAACAGAGACTCAGTTCTTGCCTCGAAAGCCCCAACGTTGTCGCAGATGTGCTTTCCAGGAGGCTAGATGAATGATACCAGGACTTTTATTATAAAATGAAATGGACTATAATTCACAGTTAATTATTTATGTAAAAGTTCAGGATCGTGATTTCTGTATGGTTGTAAATTCTGTAAAATGATAAGGTAAGGTATATTATTGATTAGTAGATGATAAGGTAAAGTATTGTATTGATTATTAAATGATAAGGTAATGTATATTATTGATTAGTAGATGAAAAGGTAAAGTATGGTATTGATTATTAAATGATAAGGTAAGGTATTTGGTTGATATTTAGTAAAAATGTGAAAGTTAAAATGTTATGAGAAAAAAAAAGTTTAAGCAATTGCACCTGTTTGTTCAGGAGGAAAAATGTGTTTCCCCTCCCAAACAAACCTAAGTAAGGGGGGAGGTCTGTAGCGTTCTCCTTTAAATGTGGTCATGGCTCAGGTTTACTTAGAGTGAGTCATGCATATTTATGTTGCTGAGAGGCGGAGCCAAGAGGCAGAGAATAAGAGGCAGAGCCTGAGGGGGAGAAGAGAGATCAGAGTTTTGGAAGGAGTTTGATTAGAGAGTTCAGAGATTTATGTGATTGTGATTAGACTGATGAAAATATAGTAGGAGATCTGAGAAGTGATTGACCAGTGACTGGAAGGGAGACGGAATAGAACTGAATATTAAAATACTGAAACAAATAAGCAAATAAACTAAAGATCTTTCTATTTCATTAAAGAGTGGACCTGATTCTTTCTAAAGGAGTTATGGGGATCTAGGGATCTCCTGGTGGCAGCAGTGGAAGGAAGGAAAGAGTTTGGTTTTGCCCTGGTGTGCTCTGAGGTCTGAGTCTAGGTGGACAGACCAAGGCACGAGTGGGTCCCACGCCACATAGGTTCCAGAGGTGCGGGATCCAAAAAGGGTCAAATCGCGACAATTATCTCCTTCCAAAATTCTCCCTCTTATTCAGTTCAGGCTTCCAAAGAATAATGTAACATTTGGGGATAAAGATGCAAACCAGCAACCCACTACCAGAGGCTAAGATAGAGAAGCTCTCCACAGCAGCTGTATATTTTCCTTTGGTGCTCAAATATGTTGGAATAAAAGTCAACCACACGCTACAAAATATTACCATGCTGAAGGTAATGAACTTGGCTTCATTAAAGCTGTCAGGCAGCTTCTGGGCAAAGAAAGCCACAATGAAGCTTACCATAGCTAGCAAGCCCATGTAGCTCAAGACAGAATAAAACATTATGGATGATGACTTAATGCATTTTAGAACTATTGCTTCTGGCAATGATTGCAAGTCAGAATCTGGAAATGGGGGAGACGTTACCAGCCACACAAGACAAATGCTTGCTTGGAGAACCGTAAGAGAAAAAACAATGGAGCTGGTCAGTTTTTTCCCCATCCACTTCTTGATCCTGGATCCTGGCTGTGTGGCTGTAAAAGCTAGAACCACAGTGATAGTTTTTGCCAATACAGCAGAAACAGCTGCTGTGAAGGTGATGCTAAAGGCAGATTGTCGCAGGAGACAGGTCAACTTCTCAGGTCGGCCAATGAAAAGCAATGCACAAAGGAAACAGAGAAGGAGGGAGATGAGAAGAATGTAGGTGAGGTCCCGATTGTTGGCTTTGACGATGGGGGTTTCTTGGTATTTGAAAAACAATCCTAATATCAAAGCAGTAATCAAAGAGAGTGAAAGAGCATAGATGGCTAAGCTGAGACCCAAAGGTTCTTCATAGGATAAGAAGATTGTAATCTTGGGGATACATACATTCTGGCCCTTGTTTGGATATTGATCCTCGGGGCATTTGATACAATCAGCCATATCTGAAAAAGAAAAGCAGTGTTGTTTGTATGCCAATGTTTCATGCAAGTTCATTTTAAAGAAAATCAAATCTCCTTTCTCATTAAAGGGTACAATAACTAAGCTGTGGATTTCATACGGTGGATGTGTCATGAGAAGACAAGACTCATGGGAAAAGACAATAATGGTAGGAAAGTTGACACTAAAGAAGAGGGACAACTAACAGGGGATCATTCATCTCAGTAAAGGGAACCACAGCCTTTCTTCATTTTTGTGCACTACCAGACTTTCTCGTGCTTGCTAACATTAGAACACTATAGCACTTACCCTTTATGTTCTTGAGTCTGAACTTGCTAAATTTCAGTATCATCTATTATTTTAACATTTCACGTTCATATTGTCCAAAGCACAGATGGCATTAATTGTATAACCATCCTGTGGACAGTGATTTTTTAATGAATAACTAACCTGGTTGCATACCTAACCAGCCCACTCCACCACACCCCAACCCCGCACACAAACACACTCTACAGCTCTACAGTTCTCACCAGGTTTGTCAGATATCCAACTTTTTGGACATGGAATACAGTCATAACAGCAGAAATGTTCCCCTTCTTTCTTCTTCTTCCTGTAGCCAGGGAGGCACTTCTCATTACAGAGAGAAACAGGCTGTGCCTGCCCAGAAACAAGAAAGGAGAAAAACAATGTTTAGGAAAAAAAAATTCTTGGAATCATGGTAGTTCAAGACAGACCATAGTGCCCCATGAGCTTCTCCTTGTATTCCAAGCTGCATAACTGAAGCAAGCTTTGGGTATGGTGAAAAGGGATTGGGGTGAAGGAGATGTATAGTCCAGAATCCTATTGTTGGTTGTGTAAAGTTTTCTTAAGATGTGAGGGCTAATAGTAGCTAACTGAAGAGGTGCTGGAGTTGCATCTCATTTGTGTAATTACGTGCATTACCAAGCACATGACCAAGATGTGCCTCAGCTCCTCATTAATCAGCTGCAATTAGCAGCAGAAAGTTATACCAATCTTATGTGGACACCAATAAGATTCTGGTTATAAATTTCTAGATGAGTTATTAAAAAAGAAAAATAGACAAATGGATAAATGTTACTTCCTCTTGTTTTCAGAAGTTGTCTTATTTTTTAGTACATGTTTCTGAGTTCTGTTAATATCTGTTTCTTTTACAAAACCTTATCTTTCTGCACCAGCAAGGCTTAAGTGCTACACTTTTCTAGATTGTGATTCCTTGGTATAAATTTCTTTTCACACAATAGTTTTTCTCCTTGTACTAATCAGATCCTCTGCACCAAAAATTTGGAAGGGAAGAAGAAGAAATGACCACATATATGTAAGTATGTATTGATGAGGATAGAGAAAGGCATGACTTTATTAATTAGAAAATCTCTGCAGAATTGTGACATGAATCCAGAGCACTGAGAAGCTAGTATCAATCTGTTACGTTCATCTTTCCCCACTGTCTGGCTGCGTCTAGTACAGGAGTGGAAATCTAGTGGAGAGCACATGGGAGCATAACTATTCTGTGGCTATTTATCACCTGAGGGTGAGGCTGGGGCTCTGCACTTTGTCTTGAACTACCTTCACCCCCAGCTCCCTTAAGGTGATTACAACAATCCTACAAGTGTGTTTCATCCACATACTAAGTGCCAGCAACTGCCTATACAGATGTTTCAAGAAATAAAGGATAGAGAACCAAACACGAACTCAAAGCTGATGACATGGGAGGAAGGAATTGGTGGGAAAGGCAGGTTGCCTAGAGGGAACATGCTAACAAGTGGAAATGTCTTTCCTCCAGTGCACAAGCAAACACCTTGGGGTTGTTGTTACCCCAACTACTTAGGTAGCTGATCTATTACTGGCAGAGGCAAGCTGAGGTATCACAACTCATGTCAGTCTGGGACCCAAGGGTGCTGATGGGGAGACCACCATTTTCCTTAGGAGACAGCCACTTCAGCCACTTCAAAGTCAGTTTTGCCATGCCAGGAGAAATATAGTAGCATGAGATGGGTCTGGGCCCCATGTTTCTTTTAAAGCACAAGAGAAAAGCTATTGAAGTCCTTTCTCTCAGTCAACAAATTGCCAAAAGCATTTTTTTTACAAATGGACCATCTCTGAATCTTAAGTTATTTTCATTGCTATTATAAAAATGTGCAATGTCTTATGAATTTATTTCACTACAGAGCAATTCCTGCAGGACTATTCATCAGAAACCATCAGAAGACCCTACATGAATTCTACTCTCCATTGAGTATAAGATTATTAGAGAGGATGAAGACTTTCAGTCAGATCCAGGGTATGCTTTCTGCAAGAGGAAAATATGTGATGACAGAAGGAATCCACAGCCACTAGAGGGAGCTGAGAAGAATACTTTTTATGTAACATTTGAAAGGAGCTGGATGTGCTTTTATGAGGCAGAGAGGGAGAGAAGTCCCCTTGCACCCATCCAACTTAGATTGGCTAGATTTAGAGCCAACTAGCTGAGCGCTGAAAGAGATACAAAATTTGCTGTCACTGCACATTAGGAAACAAAAATAACTCACCCATGGTTTTGCAAAAGAGACATTCTTCCAAAGCAAAATGTCATTCAGTTTAGGAGTATCTCCATGCATGTCTCATTCCAAGTCCTACCTGGTTAAACCAGTTGTGCCACACCATGGCATCCTCATTAATGGTGAGTGCTTCCTCTGTAGGAACTTTAAGGTCCATCCACCCAACCTTCAATCCATAGAAAGACTGATTTGGAAAAGTAACCCAATTGATGATGTCCAATCCTGGAAGTAGCTCCTCATTTTCATCAAAGAAAATCATTCCTCCAACACTGTTGTTAAAGGTCACAGACTTCAAAATGTGGTACAGCTGGATTGAAAAAGGAAAGAACAATATTTATGAATATTCGTTTATTAAATTATGCACATTCCGTTTAAGAAAAACAATAAAAAATGCCCATCCTGTTGGTGAGTCACATCAAACAGCACATTTTGTTTATCACACAAGAAGAAGTCAAGCAGTATTTAGGTCCTAATTAAAAGATTACCAAATCTTTCCAAAAGGATTAGCTGCATTAAATCAGTTCCAGCCCTGGTATGGCAATACTCATTTTGCAGTAATGTACACACTGGTGCAGGTAACACATAAACTATACTGAGATTTCGCCACTGATTACATTACCTGCCAGGGCTGAAAATTCCGAGATATCTTTCTCTCCCTCCTGAACAGAGAGGATGCATACATAGCATGCAAAGCATGAGCCACTGTATAGACTGCATTGTAGACACTGTAGCTCTGCCAGGTTGTACTCTTTGGGAAAATATGGTTGGGAAGGCTCTCCAGCTTTTCCTCTCCAGTGCAAATTTCCCCACTCTCATCTCCCTCAAGAGAATCTTGGAAGGTACAGCCAAATGCCTGAGTCCAGAAGTCCTTGATAAAACCATCACCAGGAGCATTGGAAGGATTTCTGCTCTGAAGAAATTGCTGAAATCCTTGCAGTTCATTGGAGGGAAGTGAAAATGATATAGAACCATTCAAGTCTTGGATTAGCCACGTCGTTTGTCCACTCATATGTTTTAACTCCATTCCAATAGTCAGAATCCAAACCTTACCTTTTGGTCTTTGTATTGCAACTCTCATTCCTGCTGCAAGCACCCATCTCAAGACTGTCATTCGATGTGTGTCTCCACAGAAAACCATCACATT
Source organism: Intellagama lesueurii (assembly GCA_037013535.1). Lineage (NCBI taxonomy): Eukaryota > Metazoa > Chordata > Lepidosauria > Squamata > Agamidae > Intellagama > Intellagama lesueurii. The sequence goes on from JBAJHW010000006.1 coordinate 22,438,342, forward strand.
GGTGTTGCTGTTTATGACTTTATCATACATTTTTACTACAATATCCATAGGATTTCCCTTCTCACTATCAGGTTGTAAATCGGAGAATGATTCCATGATAGCAATGCAGATGCCACACCTGGAAAATTCTGGAAGCATGTTTTGAACAAACCATTCCAAGATCATGGTATCGGCAGCAATCAGTCCAATCCACCTCCAGTTGAAATGCTGAAGTAATAGGAGAATCCCCCTGTATTGATGGGTTCCTTTTGGAATCATCTCATATGAGAAGAGGTGGCTGGTGATCTGTGTATTCACTGTACAATAACAATATATGAGCTACAGATGAATGAGATAAAGATGCAATGATTTTTCTATGCAAAAATAAAATAAAATAAAACACAACACAATCAATTCTATCCAAAAGGAGAAATTAAGCATTTGTACTTGTATCTATGTTAAAAAATATTATTCCCCTCAATAATGATTTACAAGCACTCTCTCATGATGATTCACATATTTTGGATTTACATATTTTGAGTGAGTCCCATTCTGCTACACAGTCAAAGGCAGAATGGGAAGGATGTGCAAATTTTGTCTAAAACACACACATACACAGAAGCACACCCATGAACACCACATATCTACCTGTGGAACCTTGTACATGCCCAAAATATATGGGATCTGGTGGAGGAGTTTAAAGTTCAACTCCTCAATGACTGCCAGCAGAACATCCTGGTTTCCACACTTGTAATTGGGGACAAAACCATTCCTTGTAGAAATGAATTCCAATGTGGCATGGTAAGTCCACCTTGTACTCAGAGGGCTACCATAAATCTTGAATCCTAATGTAATATTGGGTAACATCTTGGGATTTTCGTTAATTTCCTTTATGGCAAATGCCAGAGCCAGGGCGTGCTGATAGTTTTCACTGTGTCGTACTCTGTAAAGAGATTTTCAGGCTTGTGTCAAAGTGAAAAAAATGTGTTGCTTAAGTTTTTTATTCCCTGTTTTATTAGGCATTTTTTACTTAAGAGGTGAAGTATAACAGATGGGCCTCTGTTAATATCCAGAACATGAAAATCTTCTATTACATCAGAAATTAAAAGGTACCACAATAAGTGACACATTCCCAATTTAAAACATACACACACAGAGAGAGAGAGAGAGACCTTACAGCTTCTAATCCGACTGAATTTCATTCTAGGTAATCCTACAGTTACATTCCTCCAATTCTTAGCACAACATCAGAACTTGTTGTTTATGCAAAAAGGTGTGAACACACTCATTAATACAAATATGAGACAAGTGTTATCTGACTGAACCATCCTGGCTTGTAAAATGAATTTCAGTAACTTTGCCTTTGAATAAATCAAATTATTTACTGATTTGTGAGGTGAGGGTGGGAATAGCAAAGGAGGTCCACACAGTTTTGTGTCCTTGTATTGGAAGAAACCTGGCACAGATCTAAATTAAATTAAATTAAATTAAATTAATCCAGTGTTGTTTAATGTTTGTCAAAATACACCCTATCAAATTCAATATTACTAAGCTTCCCAAGTTAAATATGGCCTTTTGAATTGAGAAAGAGATTTCTTGATGCCTCTTTTGGATTTATTAATATGGTGTACAGAGAGTAAAATTCTGTTGGTCCCCTTTCATGTCACACACAAAGAAAGAAACCTTTCTCTCCACATAGTCACTTATTATATGTGTAAGTTGGCATTGTGAATGCCCACTGCAAACCCTGATTTGTCTCACAACCCCTGGGAGAAGAGAATACATTTATATAGAAATATACTAACATGTCATCTTGTATTGATCCAGATGTTTTTTTCGTGAGGTTGAATGGAAAGAAAGCTGACTGGTACAAAATGCCTCCATAGATGAAGTTTCCAGGCTGATAATAACTGTGAATAGGCCAAGAACGGCACATCTCACAGTTAGCCACCTGACATTGGCACACCATGTGGGGAAACAGGAGCAGAAGCAGCAAGAGTTTGACTACCAGAGTCTTCATGGCACATCTGCTCCCTGAACACAGTCTCCCTTGTTTGGATCTTCTACCATTAGAATCAATACAAACATCTGGCTTGAAACTGGTCTGCTTGTAGATTGCATCAGAGCCAACAATGTAAAGTGGAAACAGAAATAAACCAACTGAATCTGTATTAATCCATAGCCTCCATTTTTCCTCTGACATGTATAGGGATTCCTTCACTAACAGTCACCAGTTCATGTGCTTAGTCATTCACCTTTTAAGCTGCTCAGATAGTGTGGAGCAGGAGCAGGAGCAGCAGCAGCAACAACAAGAGTACAACTAGAACGGTCCTAACTGCATGTCTCCTTTCTCAGTACAAGGTCTCCTTTCCTTTTAGTAAATTATAGTTAGAATAGGTATGACACTGGCTCTCTGATTGGAATGATCATTCTGCTAATCTAGGTTTGAACTCAGCAGTATAATCATGAAGTAACCAAAGAAATAAAATCTCTTGAAGCTTTCACTCCTTTTGTTCTTAAGTGTTTATTCTGGACAGTAAAGGGAGAGAGATTTATACAATTCCATGTGTTACCGGCATTGTTATTGTCCACCGGAATTCCAGAGGGGATTTTTTTTTTAAGCAGCAGAATTAATCTGAACTTGTTTTAATAATTATAGGCAACTCAAGTGACACAAAATGGTGTGTTTTCTGTGGCATTGCTGAACACTTTTTCTAGATAAGTATTACTTTCCTGTTGAGACGATAAGAATAGGTCATAGACTGAAGATCCAAGTCTGGAGGCTATAGGGCAGACCTGGGCAAAGTGCAGCCCGAGGGCCACATACGGCCCGCGAGCCACTCCTGTCCACCCCGCCGGACATCAAAACCATTTATAGCTTTTTGTCTAAAGTTGATCAGTTGCTTTTCTTTAACATACCGCAAAAAACCTCTTTAGTATTTGTGAAGATTAACAAGTTTAAAATAAAAACAATCATAACATCACTGTTTCATTTTATTTTTAAGTAAAGTTGGTTCGGCCCCCAAACACAGTTCAGATTTTTCATGTGGCCCCCTATAGAAATTAATTGCCCACCCCTGCTATAGGGACTGGCCTAATTGACAGCCTATTTGAGACATGATTGCTTTTTCCATCTCTGAGAAGTTTTTTTCCCCTCTTGTAGCATATTTTCTTATTATTTCACCTCTCACCACTTCAAGCCTTAAAGCTGTACACCGTGCTTCTTTCCCCTGCTTCTTTCTCCTATACTTCTGCTCTCTCCCTAGAAATAAATGACCAATTAGAAGATGATAAGAAGTACAAAGTATGGAAGCCAGTAAGTGGCCAATATTTTTGTGTGCAATGTCAGTGTTTTCTCTGTATTCATGTTTGGGTATGAAAGAGAAGTGTTGAAAATTCAGGGGACACTGACATATGAATGTAAGAAGAGTCTTTGAACAGACAAAGGTTCTTCAATTATTATTCTTCCTCTCTGCTTTTCCCAATACCATGCATAAGTTTAAATGTCTTTATCATGTCTTCCTTTATTTTTAAGCTAAATAGCACAAATCATGGGTTTAACTCAAGCTGCAGACACACCCAGCTACAAAGTGGCAAGATATGGGCCACATTTAACAATAAATTCTCCATGGGAAATCTGAAGAGGATAATATATATAGGGAAGCCCTCTTCCTGATAGGCATAGAACTGATCTGATTTTAGGGCATTGTGACACAAAGTATTCCCAGCTCTACAAAATCACAGCCTTTCCACATGAAATCCACATAATGCAAATAGCAGGAATAGCTTCATAGGCTGGGTCTGAGGGCTCGATCCAACTGACAATAAAATCTATGTTCTGCTGAAAAAAAAACATGATACAAATTTAATTGTACACATGAAGCACGTGCATGTATGGACTACTCTGTTAGGACAGTGAGTTTTTCTGCTCCCCTGCCAGAGGTCCATTTATTTTGAGGCATATTGCAAGGAAGCGATTCTGCATATGTGAATGCTCCTACTCTGTGTTTCTTTGGGGTTTTTTTTAACAGCCACCAATCAGCCAAGCCAAACCTTCCTTCCCTCCCTTTCAGCCCCTAGCACTTTCCTTCCCTTCTGCCCCATCCCTCAACTAACCTCTTCTGCTCACCCCACTCCTTCTTGCTTTCTATTCCCTCAATCACCTGGTCACCACCCTTAACCCTGCCCCCTTTCCCTTTCCACCCCTTATTTCCTCTTCTAACCCTTTCATGATTTCATGATTTTTATATAGGATCCTCACCAAACCACCATCAAATTATAGATACTATCCGTGCCTACAATCCAAAGCATGCCTGGGATGCATGTTTTTGTGATTTGGGGTGATCTTACATATAAAAATCATGGGAATCCATGGGGACCCATGCCCAGGATCCATGTTTTTGTGATTTGGGGTAATCCTGTATATAAAATCCATGGGGATCCATGGAGACCCATGCCTGGGACCCATGTTTCTCTGGTTTGGAGTGATCCTACATATAAAAATCATGGGGATCCATGGGGAAGGTTTCTCCAGAAATTGGAACCCAAAAGAAAGGGTAGTTCCTCCTCCTCCATCACTTCCTCCTCCACTGGCTCACTCAGGTGGAAGGTTTGGGTTTCTGCATCAAGGGGGGAGAAACCACCCTCACACTTCCCTCACTATAAATCTAAATCTGTCTCCTCTCTTTGTGTGCATGTATGTACGTATGTGTGGGTTTTGTGTGTGTGTGTGTGTGTGTGTGTGTGTACCGGGTTTGCCAGAAAAAAAAAACTTGCTCATTCTCCTCCTCCTCCTTTTCTGTTTTGGCCCTGCTCCCTCCCTCAGGAGATGAAGGAGGAAGGCCAGTAGCATTCCTGATGGCAGGGTGAAGACATGCAAATTGCCACAAAATTTTGGATTTGGGCTAAAGCCCATGTGCCTTAAGGACAAATCCAAAAAAATATGTGCTTGCTCTGCTGGTTTATTCTGACAGTGGAAACAGTCCCTAAGAGAATGGTGTTTGACATTCATTCCCACTAAGGACTGAGAGGAGAATAGACTGGAAACAATTCTTCACACATCTCCTTATAAGCTTTGTTATGCAATTTATACAATCTAATGTGGCCTATATTTCTTTCACACTGTGTTTATGGATGTGGTCAAAAGAATTTTGAGAATGGCTGGTTTAGAACCCCTTCGATCTGATCCCCAATGGCTTTACAAAGTGACACCAAGCAAGAGAAAACCCCATAAGCTGACTCTTTTTTTCATCAGTCAACCATTTCTCACCAAAACACAAAGCAACTGCTGGGTCTGTTTTTTGACAAGTGTGATTAGTAGTGAGCACAAGAATTTATATTGTAGACCATCTTGACTCTTTCTATTGGTGTTGTCAATATTTATTTATTTATTTATTTATCTTATTTATCTTATATGCTGCTCACACTACCCAAAGGTCTCTGGGTGGCTTACAACAATTTAAATACAGTAAAAAGATAAAAAGATAAAACAATTAAAATACAATTAAAATACAGTGCTCTAAAAATTGCCATCAGGACCCACAGTTGATATTATTTCAATTAAAAACCTTCTGGAACAGGAAGGTTTTGACCTGGCGCCGAAACATCATCAACATCGGCGCCAGACGAATCTGACTCGGGATGGCGTTCCATAGTCTGGGGGCAGCTGCCGAAAAGGCCTTTTGTCTACAAGCCATCCTTCTTACCTCCTTGAGGGATGGCTCTTTCATGAGGGCCTCCTGGCTAGATCTTAACTGCCGGGTAGGTTTATATGGAAGGAGGCGGTCCTTCAGATATCCAGGGCCCAAGCCATTTAGGGCTTTATACATCAAAACAAGCACTTTGAATTGGGCCCGGGCAGCGACTGGTAGCCAATGTAATTTAAGCAGAATCAGCCTGATGTGTTCCCTAGAGGCCCCACCACTCACCAGCTGCGCAGCTTGATTCTGAACCAGTTGCATCGCCGGACCATCTTCAAAGGCAGCCCCACGTAAAGTGCATTGCAGTAATCTATACTGGATATTACCAGTGCATGCATAACTGTCATGGGACTCTGCTCGTCCAGGTAGGGTCGTAGCTGGTATAATTTCCGCAGCTGAAGGAAGGTGCCCCTGGCCACCGAGTCCACCTGGGCTTCCAGAGTTAGACCGGGGTCCAGGAGCACCCCCAGGCTGCGGACCCTGTCCCTTAGGGGGAGTGCAACCCCAATCAGGGCAGGGAAATGGCCCTCTAGCCTGTCCGGCAAAGCACCCACGAACAGCACTTCCATCTTGTCTGGATTGAGTTTCAGTTTATTAACCCTCATCCAGTCCATTATCAGGTCTAGACACGAGTTCAGCACAGAAACCGCCTCACCTGGATTGGTGGAAAATGAGAGGTAGAGCTGAGTGTCATCAGCATATTGCTGACTTCTCAGCCCAAACCTCCTGATGACCTCTCCCAGCGGTTCTATGTAGATGTTAAACAGCACAGGGGACAGTATCAAGCCCTGAGGAGCTCCATGACATAAATGCCATGGGGCAGAGCAACTGTCCCCCAGCACCACCTTCTGGACACGGTCAACAAGGAAGGAGCGGAACCACCATAAAGCGGTGCCCCCAACTCCCAACCCAGCAAGCCTATCAAGAAGGACACCATGGTCGATGGTGTCAAAAGCTGCTGAGAGGTCCAGGAGTATCAACAGGGTCACACTCCCCCTGTCTCTCTCCCAGCAAAGGTCATTGTACAGGGTGACCAAGGCAGTCTCCGTACCAAAGCCCAGCCTGAAACCCAATTGAAATGGATCCAGAAAATCCATTTCATCCAGCAGCGCCTGGAGTTGCCCAGCCACAACCCGCTCCAACACTTTGCCCAAATAAGGGAGGTTTGCCACTGGTCGGTAATTAACCACCAGCCTTGGGTCCAGGTTAGGCTTTTTAAGGAGTGGCCGAATTACCACCTCTTATTCAGGCTGTCCTTTGCTATGTAAAGCTTGGTGTTTTTTGTTTTTTTATTTTTGGCTGGTGGCAAACCATTTTTTTGGTGGCAAATCATTTCCTGGTTTGAATCATGGATACAGAAGCCCAATATCCTACATCCAAAACCAATTTTTTTAATTGAACTTCCTGGCCATTTAAAATGGAAGTTTAAATATACATACACTACACAAAAATTCCAACTGAAACTTTCCTTATGTAGAATTAACCAGTGCTAGAGGATCCCAGAAGATGACCATGGCTGCTGGGAGAGTACAAAAGCAAGAACAGCTGTGATGTGGCTGTAGTTCATCTGTGTCAATATATTTTAAAGGGTTTAATGACACGGTGAAGCAAAAGAGTGAGTGCAATACATACAATGGTGAAAGATAGACACCTTTTAACCTCTTAGGTAAAATACTGTGGGCATGTTCACTCTGCAGAATGCGGACTAGAAAGCTATCTTTCAGTTTCCAAACACATTTCTTGGTGCTGGCAACCTGAGGAAAAAAGGCCATATCAGTCCAAAAGCTTTATGAATATATTGTGTTCACATTTTTCAAAAGATGTCTCCTTGCCTTTTGAAATTAAAAAAGAAGAGCTGGGAGTTAGCAAAAAAAGTAACTGGAAACCAAGGTCAAAATCATCCATACTATGTGAAAGAAAGACAGTGAAGAAAGATAAGGACAAAAATCAACTCATTTGAAATGTGGTGTTGGAAGGGAGCTTTACAGACAGCCAGAATGGCAGAAAAGTGAGTGCTCAATTAGGTGAAGCCTGAAATCTCACTAGAGCAAAAATGAGTAAACTGATTCTACCATGCATGTATTTTGAGAATACAGAACTGACCAGAATAGACAATATTGCTGGAAAAGTGGGGAGGGGAGCAATAAGAAGAGAAGACCTAAAACGAGGCAGTTTGTTTTAATAAAGGTAGTCACAGATGTTAGTTTGCAGGACTTCAGCAGAAGTTATTGGAAAAGACAACATAATTGGGCAGGGGGGTCAGTAGGAAGAGATAATCTAACATAAGATGAACCTGTTAATGTGATGACATTTAGGAGGTGATTTGATGACACATAACATCTTTGGAGTTTTTTAATTATCAGACAACAATTGTCCAGAGACAATGGTGGAATGGTTGAAACTATGACAGGATATATGCACCAAAGCTCTGCTTACATTGGGTAAGACCATTTCCCAGCCACAGAGGAAAATGAATTAATGAATTAATGAATTAATGAATGAATGAATCAATCAATCAATCAATCACAACTTAAATAAGTGAGCTTCTGAATATTTGTTCTCTATTCTTTTTAAATATCTTTTAAAATATTTTTATAATTAGATGCAGATTCCCTTTCCCAGCATGAGTTACTGCTTGGCCAGGAAGGGGATGGAAACATTTCCTCATAAGAGTCAGTAAATTAGGCTCGGACTTACAGGTTCAAAAATTCAGATTGCCTCAGACCTGGAACTGATTCGCCCCTGGAAGACTTGGTCTCAGAAATTCTGAGAGAAGGTTTACTGAAAGCACCTGGGGCTGAGACAAAAACAACTGCTTTTTGTTTTTGTAATACAGAAATACTTTGAATGTACCTCACAAATTTGTATGCTAATTCTTTGGAGATACATGGCAAAATGTCCCTTTCTGGGGGACAGTTACTCCAGTACTTTCTTTAAATCAAACCTTTTACTCTTCAATGAAAGTCTGTATTTTGACTGTTTCTGTGACCTTTCATTGCCCTCCAAACATCTTCCTTCTCAGCCCACAAAGCTGCAACAATAGATTTGCTCTATTGCATAATAACATAACTGCACTCTGATGCAGTGATCCTGCATGCCAATCCACATGATGGAAGATGACCAGAGCTTCATTAAACTATCACAGAGTGAGAAGATGAACACATGCATCAAATACATTGCCATGAGATACTGTATGTTGTGTGACCTCACTGGAAAATGGACCATCCAGATGATCTACTATTGGAAAGATGACAAGAGATATCCAGATGAAGCCTCCTTTGGATTTATTCATGTGCTATACAGAAGGTGAAATTCCTGTTGGTCATTTTTCACTTCATGCACAAGTAATAATCCCTACTCTCCACAATACTCTTTAGTGTACTCAAGGTGGATATATCATATTACATCAATGTCATGATGATGGGATATGTAGTCAGAGAAATGTAAAATGGAGTCAGACAGGTTCTGTGTGAAGATGATTTGAGAGACATTGGAATGTGTTTTTCTAAGTGCCATGAGAGTGTTTTCTTGAGAACCGTTACAGACTGGTTCGAGATAATGCTGAAGGCCAAACTGAGAGCCCGTGGAAGACTCAACATTCTGAGCTAATTGGAGAAAAGATAAAACACCTGGACTCTCATGGGAATAAAGGTGGAAGGTGGTACAGCCTTTTGAGGCTAATTGGTTAACAGCCAAAATTGTCAAGAAGAAAGGAGGAGTTAGAGAAGATAGAAAAATGGATGATGGGTTATGTGAAAGTAGCTGAATGGAGATTCAATTCTATTCTGTTCTGGATTTCGGTTCCATGATGATGGTTTGAGTATGTGACCTGAAGGAGAGAGGATGTAAGTAAAGAGAAAGAAGGAGGTGGGGCTAGCCCACTATAGCCCACCTTAGCGTAGCTTAGTAGTGTTTATTATTTTAATGGGAAATAGTTATTTTATTTAACTGCAATGATCATTGGATATGTTCTTGATGCTAACGCTTGTGCAATATAAACTGATTCTAATGAAACTCTATTTTTCTAATAAAAAATAATTATAAAAATTCTACAAAAGGACTGGTCTCTTGAACAGCAGGGTCTGGCTAAATCCAGGAGGTGGAGAGGGCCACAAACTAGCTATCTTTAAGAGTCCTACCTAACTGAGCTGTTGTGAATTCTAAGAAATCACAAAGCCCATGTGTCTGTACTTGCAAAGTACTGAGTAAACATAAAGTGTTCTTTTAAGGTCAGACTTGTTCAAAGGGCTTACGCTATGCACTGCTGGGGTCTTGGGACTTGCCCCAGCGCAAAAGGTGGTAGGTAAGTGGCCTGTCGAACTCTCTGACCGAGCGCAACTTGCCCCTTAAGGGGATGTAGTGAACCACAAGTTCGCATTGTGAATATCCACTGTTATGCCTGATGAATGTCACACTCCTTGGAGAAGGGAATTTGACAGGCAAGCAGGCAGGCAGGCAGATCCATCCATACACCAGCAACTAACATTTTATCTATTACTGATCCAGCTGTCTTTTTTCCTGAAGAAGAAGGGAAAGAAACTAGATTGGTAGAAGATGCCTCCATAGATGAAGTCTCCAGGCTGATAATATCTGTGGATAGCGTGAGAACGGCATGCTTTACACTTAACAACCTCAGCCTTGCACATCATGGGTGGCAACAGGAGTAGAACCAAAAAGAGTTCTGCTGCCATCATCTTTAGTGCAGATCTACCCTGAACTCAGAGTGTCCTCTTTGGATCTGATGCCAGTACAATCATGATGAACGCCTGGTTTGAGACTCTTCTGCTTGCAGATCACAGCAGAGAAATGCACGATAACAGAAGTAAACCTAACTGAATCAGTAACAGCTCACAGCCTTTGTCTCCTTCCTCTGATACATATATTTATTTTTTCCTCAAAACTGAATCAGACCATCTACTTAGTTGTTGGTCTTCTTAACTCCCCAAATTTTGTGTGAGACTGAAGCAGAAGCAACAACTGTACAAATAGAAGAATCGTAAGCATGTGTCTCCCTTGTATGTACAGGTTCTTGTTTTACTTCTCCTACATTATGCTTAGAATCAGTGCGGTTTTGGCTATCAGACATCATTCTGCCTACAGATAAGTTTTATAGCAGACAGTATAAATCATAAAGTTCACAAATAACAATCCCTGGGATATTTCACATGTTTAATTACTGGCTGTTTATTCTGGGCTGCAAAGAGAGAGAGATTAGTATAAATCCACATGTTCCCAGTGTTGTTATTGTGCGCCAGAATTCCAGAGGGATTTCGCAAGGAGCAGAATTAATGTGAGCTCATTTGGGTAATAATAGGCAACTGAGGCAACACAAAATGGTGTGTCTTCTGCAGCATTACTGAACAACACTTTTGCTACATCAGACCCCCAACAGTTATTTTCCTATTAAGTAGGCAGGAAGGGCACATAGAAAGAGTGGCAATTATACATTGAATCTAGAGCCAGCCAGAAAATAAATGTTGTTGGATATAAAGACTGGCCTAATTGACAACCTGTTGGAAACACGATTGCATTTTCTGTAGCTGAGAAATGTTGTTTTTCTTCTGGCATAATCATTTTCTCACCATCTCACCTCTACAACTCTTAAAATTGTACATAGTTAGAATATGATAGGATGCATATTGACACCAGTAAATAACAAGGCAAAGAAAATGAAAGGGGATTCAAAACAGGCCACAGCTTTACTTAGCCTTGTGGAGCAGTGGTTAAACTGTGGTACTGCAGCCAAAATTCTGCTCACGACCTGGGTTCAATCCCAGGTAGCTGGCTCAAGGTTCACTCAGCTTGCCATCTTTCTGAGGTCTGTAAATTGAGTTCCCAGCTAGCTGAGTGGTGACAGCAATGTGTAGCCTGAATAATTAAATTGTAAACCACCCAGAGAGTGCTTTAAGCGCTATGGGTGGTATGTAAGCAGCATACTTTGCTTTTGATTTTACTGTTTAACTTCCCTATGACAGCACCCATGGTAGGATATAAACCTGAGTCAAGCAAAAGGTGGCTGTCCAGCCCCCTCTTCTGCTCATACTGAGTAAGTCCCTAGCAACCCTCCTGGACCCCCAAAGGAAAAAGCAGACAATGGATATTAAGCAGCAGCAAGAGAGGGGGCCATGCCAGCCATCATCAGTTGCAGCAGCAGCTAGTGAAAAGGTTTTGACTAGAGATCAACATGAATCAGAGAAACAGTTATTTGTTCTGATTTGTGATTCATCAAGGTTGACAAATCAGGAATCGCAAATTTATGATTTCTTTTCTGATTAATCGATTAATGGATTTATCAATTCATTTTTTATTTTAAAACCTTTTAACATGACCCCCAAAGCACCTAGAGCCACCACATATGCAGGGAAGCTTCTTAATTCTCCCCTACAAGCCCTGCATGTTTGGCAAAGTTTGGGTTTCGGATATCTAAATTATGCACCCGCAAGGAGGCCCCCCCAGGAAAGTTTCCCCTGGGCACCTAAATACAGCAACATCACAGAGCAACTTCCCTGGCTCTACTCTACAATCTCTCCAAGTTTGGTGAAGATTGTGTTTCGAGCATTTAGTTATACACCCACAAAGTGGGTGCCTTTTAGCAGGAAACTCAATCTTCACCAAACTTGGAGGGATTGTAGAGGAGAATCAGTGGAAGCTTTTCTGGGATTTTGGTGTCTCTAGGTGACTTCATGGATGTATAACTCAGACATCTGAAACCCATTCTTCAGCAAACCTGGAGGGATTGTAGCGGAGAGCCAGAGGAAGCTATCCTGAAATTTCAGTGCCTGGGGAGGCATTTTATAGCCAAAAGAATTGACAAATCAATTCATATTCATCAGGGGCATTGATTTGTATGAATACAAATCAATGGATTAGCGATTTAAAAAATGAATTTGGTGATTCATTTTTTAATTTGTGCCCATCTCTAGTTTTGGCTGACACTGAGGGGACACACAGAGCAGGAAGAAACTAGCAATGTTCATAGCATCCCAAACAGCAGTACCAGCAGTTTTCTTCTAGAATTCAAGTCTCTCACTTCTGCAACAACAGGACAAGGTTTCTGTGACGCTGTCTTGACAAGAATGTCAGAGGTCTGTCCTCCAGAGACACCATTCCAAAGGAAGGACACGAGAGAGGCAGAGGGAGAGGGGAACATGCAGGAGCTCTGCAAACCAAAAGAGACCAATCTGTTGTCTTACCAGTCCGAGAAAGAGTCTGTTTGGGGAGGTTTGGCCAGGGTGGTAGTGGGACTTCTGTCTTGCCCAACAACTAGTGTACCCAGTGAGAGTTATCTTAGGCAAGGGACATCGTCAGTCCAAACTGCTCACACCCAGAACCTGGATCTGCATAAAAGCTTACTTTCCTTAAGGTCAACCTACTACTGCTGGGCTTTTTTGAAGTTCCCTCAGTACAAGGGAGAATGTCACACTCTGCTCACAGGACTAGGTATGCCATGCTTTAGCCTGCTGCCCCCTCCTTCTGCCTCTTTCATTCTCCCAACTGCTACGCCAAGATTATGCTCACTCACTCAACTATGCTGTGCCCCATGCTGTTGGCACAGTTTCTACCCACCACAGGTGATCTGATGCTCTTATCTGCCTGCCATTGCTTCCAGAAGCTACTAAAGAACTTTGGAATAGAGGAAGAGAGGCAGTCTAGGTGAAGGAAACTACTAAGAGCTGTACCAAAGTATCACAAAGCGAGATTATAGATGAATGTGTCCTATACTTTAAAATGATTGGGAACAGATCCAGCCTCTCCTCAGTATAGCAGACTTTCAAGCATTTAAAGAGTGATGACTAAGGAAGCTGCTTGGATGAGTAGTGAAACATTTCAACCTAACAAGAAAGAAGTCCAGTTGCCATGACTTAACTTCCAGATAACCTCACCTAGATTACTGAGAATCTTCACAGATATATTTGAAGAGTGCTATCTTATCTCCTTTCACTCTTCTTTTCTCTAGGCTAAACATACCCAGTTCTTTCAGTCTCTTCTCCATGGGGCTTGGTTTCCTATGTCCTCTGGTCATCCTTGTTGCCCTCTTCTGAACTTGTTCCACTTTGTCAGCATTGTTCTTAAAGTGTGGTGTCCAGAACTGGATACAGGACTCAAGATGAGGCCTAACCAGTGCCAAATAGAGCAAAACTAGAATTTCACATTATTTGGAAGCTATACTTTGGTTAATACAGTCTAAAATTGCATTTGCCTTTTTTGCAACCACATCACACTGTTTGTGATCTACAACAATTCAAAGATCCTTCTCTCATGTAGCATTACTGAGCCAACTACCCCCATCTTGTAACTGTTTGTTTGTGTTTTTCCTTAAGGGCAGAACTTTGCACATATCCCTTTTACATTTTATTATGTTGTTTTTAGCCCAGTGTTTGAGCCTGTCAATGTTGTTTTGGAATTCCCCCCCCCCCTGTATTCCAGGGTATCAGCTCTTCCACCCAATTTTGTGTCATCTGCAAACTTGATAAGTATTTCCTGCACCCCTACATCCAAGTCATTAAGAAAAATGTTGAAGAACACCAGATCCAGTGTTGTGGAACTCCACTTGTTACCCATTTCCAGTTTGAGAAGGAGTGCTATCTGAGTACAATTCTGTAACCAACCGTGTTTTCACCTGAAAATTGTTCTATCCAGCCCACATCTGGTTACTTCACCATAATAACTTATACACAAATTAAGCCTGTTTTAAATGCATTCCTTTCTTCTCTTTCTCTCTCTTCCTTTTTCCTTTTTTGAAAAACTAATATATTTTAAGTTAGAAGTTTTAATATACTTCTCATAGCAGAGCAACCAATTTGCAAATTTGACAGAAAAGTTGGGTGAACCACTGACCCTCATATTGCTTATTTGGTATCCCAATATTTTAGTATGTAATGCTGTGATACAAGGATATCTGCAAGCGGGATCTGAAGGCCTTAGGAATAGACCTCAACAGATGGGAAACCTTGACATCTGAGCATTCAGCCTGGAGGCAGGCGGTGCAGCATGGCCTCTCCCAATTTGACACTTGTTCAGCAGGCCGAGGCAAAGAGGCAGTCCCGAAACCAGCAAAACCATGGAGCTGGCCAGGGGACAGATTGTATTTGTCTTCAGTATGGAAGGGATTGTCACTCTCGAATTGGCCTTCTCAGCCATACTAGATGTTGTTCCAAGACCTCTATTTAGAGCACATTACCATAGTCTCTCGAGACTGAAGGATGCCTACAAAAAAGAACCATTTTAGAGAACAGTGTCATACTATCTGTCCAGTGGTTGTCTAGATTTTATTTATTGCTTGATTGCCTATATTTGAACAATAATAACCAATATGCCAGACTTCTGACCCTTTGCCCTAGCATTTCAAAAAAACCAGAGGCTCTGGGATCACATCTCTTGTAGCTTTAAATACACTATTGCAAAATGCATTGGGTCCTGAAGGCTAGTATTTAGTTAGTTAGTTCGTTAGTTAGTTAGTTAGTTAGTTAGTTAGTTAGTTAGTTCTATCCCGCCTTTCTCCCCAAAATGAGCCAAGGCCACTTCCATTTAACATGATTATCTGTTGTGGGAGTTTATATTCTATTGCAATGTTGTGGGGAGGGGGACCTGATTTGATTAGGATGTGTTTTAAGATAAGCTTGCTAAGAATTGATTTGAATCTCACTTAGGTTTCCTTGCAATAAGAACTGTGCTGAGTTATGTTAAGAAACAGGAAAGGTAGCTGAAACCAGTGGCATATTGTATACCTGGGGCAAAGCAAGTATTGTGCCCCCTAACCCGTGGACTGTTAGCACTTCCTGAGTGCCTTCCACCATTTCAGTAATGAATGGCTTACCCCCCCCCCCCCAGCACATGTACTGCATTTTAAGAAAATACTGATGTAATTAAAGTAAAATGCATTTAATGCTAGTGTACTCGAATTTATTTAAAATTGCCTCGAGCACTGAATAGAAAAGTTCAAGGGCTGAGTCATCCCTCCAACCTCTGGTGTCAAAGGAATTCCTGGCAGCACATCACCTTCTCATGCCAAATGAAACAGCCTGCTCACTCAGCTCAGGGCAAGCCCAGGAGATGCCCAACACCACCACGCAGGCACCCAGCTACTTTTTCATAGCTCCAAAAATTAAAGGTATGAGGCTCCTTGAAGTCACTTGGAGGTGGGGTCCCCAGACTCCTCAAGCCCCAGAAATAAAGACAACAGGAGAGCAGCAGGAGCAGCAGGAGAGATTGGGCTCAGAGTCATTTTTGTGCAGCAGGCAGAAATTCCAGCAGCAGAAACAAGGGCCCAAAGAGAGCTGCAATTTGAATTGTGACAACATTCTTGGACAAGAGATTCTTTCTCACACTTATCTTTCTCACCCTCAATCACCATCCTCTTGGCTCATCCCAGCCTCCCATCTCCCCATCATCCAAACCTATCTACTTCCCTCTCCCTGCCATGTGGAATCTCCAGAGATGGTTCTCTTGCTCACTTACTGGCTGACTTCCCTGGTTGCCCCAGCCGCCCTAGGCCCAAGGAAGGATGCACTGCCTCCGAAGCCAAAGATCTCCTCCTCCTAGCAGGTCCTCACCTGGGGCTCCAATGTGAGTGGATGCCCATGGTAAAGAAGCAGCAGTAGGGTGTGTTGCAGTTGCTTGGCTGTTTCCCCAGTTGCTAGCTAGTGACTTGAGCCTCGCCTCACATACCTCATATGTAGCAGCTCATGGCATTGCATGGCATGGAGGAGGGGGACACAGCACTGAATGAGTGAACTGAAATATTGTGCCCAAAATTCTTGCACCCAGAGCAACCACCCTTGTGCTCCCCCCCATGCTATACCACTGGCTGAGACTGTAATGAAGGCCCAACCAAAAACTGTTACAGAACTTGAAGCAGAAAACAAAAAGAACAATCTACTGCTGTCAACAACAAAAACTTGTAAACGAGGAACTTAAAAATTGATGTTTGCAGTTGCACTATTTTCAGTTTAAAAGAGTAGCCCCTGAAACAATGAAGGCTTCTTGCCCAGAACCAGATTTCTGCCTTCAGTGGTTAAACATTGAAATGTACTTCAAATAAAATTCTGGGAGAAGTGGTGTTGATGACTATACCTCAGGATCAAAAATATCTGGCTGTGTCATTCCAGACTGTGACATCCTCGTCAACTTTGAATAATGAGATTAAGCCATTAAGCAGCTACAGAAAGGGCCCTTGTTTGATATTATTTCCTTCTAAAATGCTCCCACTTGTTCAGTTCAGGTTTCCAAAGAATAATGTAGCACTTGGGGACAAAGATGAAAGCCAGCAGCCCAGCTCCTGAGGCTAAGAGAGAAAAGATTTCCACAACCATTGTGTATTTCCCTTTGCTGTACGTACAAATATGTTGGAACAAAAGTCAACCGCACACTACAAAATACCAACATACTGAAAGAGATTAACTTGGCTTCATTAAAACTGCCAGGCAACTTCCGGGCAAAGAAAGCCACAATGCAGCTGACTATGGCCAGCGAGCACATGTAGCTCATGTCAAAATAAAGCATTATGGGCAGTGACTCCTTGCATTGCAGAACTATTTTTTCTGGCGAAGAATGCATGTCAGAATCAGGAAATGAGGGATAGGTCACCAGACGTACAAGAGAAACACTGGCTTCAATCATGCAGCATGAAAAAAATGATGGAACTGGTTAATTTTTTCCCCATCCACTTTTTGATCCTGGTGTCTGGCTGTGTGGCCATAAAAGCTAAAACCAAAGTGATGGTTTTTGCCAATGCAGCAGATATGATCATGGAGAAAATGATGCCAACTGCAATTTGTTGGATGAGACAGATCAACTTCTCAGGCTGGCCAATCAGCAGCAATGCACAAAGGAAGCAGAGGAGAAGAGATAGAAGAATAATGCAGGTAAAGTTCTTGTTATTTGCTTTGACGATGGGGGTATCTTGATGTTTCATAAATACTGCTAGTATTAGAGCAGTGATCAAAGATAATGAAAGAGAACAGGTGGCTAAATCGACACCCAAGGGTTCTTCATAAGATAAGAAAGTTACAGTCTTGGGAATACAAACATTCTGATTCCTGTTTGGATATTGATCCTCTGGGCATTTGAAACAGTCAGCCATATCTGAAAAACCAACACAGTACTTTTAGTATGAAGATGTACACTGTTCAGTCTTCTTCAACCAATAACATGGAAGAGGGTAGGTGGAATGCAGAAAGAAAAACACACCAGTAGATTCAAGATTGAATTAAGCCTCATCTTTTTTTAGAAGGTGTAATTAAGCCTCTGTGCTGCAAGGTCAGAAGACCTGCAGTCGTAAGATCGAATCCACGCGACGGAGTGAGCTCCCGTCGCTAGTCCCAGCTCCCGCCAACCTAGCAGTTTGAAATCATGCAAATGCAAGTAGATAAATAGGTACTACCATGGTGGGAAGGTAACAGCGTTCCGTGTCTAGTCGCGCTGGCCACGTGACCACGGAAGATTGTCTTCGGACAAACGCTAGCTCTATGGGTTGGAAACAGAGATGAGCACCGCCCCCTAGAGTCGGACACGACTGGACAAATTGTCAGGGGGAACCTTTACCTTTACCTCATACCTTGGACATATAATGAGAAGAGAACACTCGCTGAAAAAGACAGTAAATTGAAGATGACAGAAACGTAACATAGGATACATTGAAAAACAAAAGGAAACAACAGCCTTTATTGAACCAGCATTCATTGCCAGCCTTTCTCATGTCTCATCTCTTGGCAGTGAAACTCCACTGGTCTTACTGTTTTCGTTCCACTGAGGAGTTTGAACTTACTAAGTTTCAGGATTTGTATTCTTATTTTAAGATTGCATGTTCGTACTCACCCTCATAGCAGAGAATGTTAATCTTGTATTCACCAGTGGGACAAATAGACAAATTGTTCTTAACCTATAAAGCAACCCTACAGCCTCTCACCAGGTTTCTCAGAAATCCATCCTTTTGGACATGGAATGCAGTCATAGCAGCAGAAAGGCTCCTGTTCTTTCTTTTCCTTCCTGTATCCTGGGAGACATTTGGCATTGCAGAGAGAAACAGGTCGTGTCTACCCAACAGTGAGAGAGGAGAAAGAAAACCTCAGGAAGAAATATCTTGGAATTGTGAAAGTTCAGGAAAGAACACAATACCACATGAGCTTCTGCTTGCTTTCTAAGCAGTATGGTGAAAGGTTTCAGGGGAAAACATGAATGGTACAGAATCTTATTGGTAATTGCAGAAGGTTTGCATAATCTGCCAAGGCAAATAGCAGCCAACTGAAAAAGTGCATCTGATTTGTAAAATTGTGTATGTAGCCAGGCACATGACCGAGATGGGCTCCAGCTCCTGAATACCCACAATTGGCCATAGTTATTCATGCAAATCTTTCTTGAAGAAGAAGCTGAGGGAGGAAGTGAGGTATGTTTTTGGGCAGATATTTTCTTTGGTGTGATGTTTTTTCAGGCTGACCTTTGCTCTTTCTAACCGCATGGGCTGAGGGGGCGGGGTTTCAGCTTTAAAAGGGTTTTGCAGACACTCCTAAGCTCCTTTCTTGAAGAAGAAGCTGAGGGAGGAAGTGAGGTATGTTTTTGGGCAGATATTTTCTTTGGTGTGATGTTTTTTCAGGCTGACCTTTGCTCTTTCTAACCGCATGGGCTGAGGGGGCGGGGTTTCAGCTTTAAAAGGGTTTTGCAGACACTCCTAAGCTCCTTTCTTGAAGAAGAAGCTGAGGGAGGAAGTGAGGTATGTTTTTGGGCAGATATTTTCTTTGGTGTGATGTTTTTTCAGGCTGACCTTTGCTCTTTCTAACCGCATGGGCTGAGGGGGCGGGGTTTCAGCTTTAAAAGGGTTTTGCAGAAGCGCGCGCCTAAAGGTGCGCGAAATTCTCGAACTCTATTTTTCACCCTAATCTTTTTCAGATTAATTTGGGTAAATAGGAAAAGGTAAATAGGAAAATTACGAATTTGGGTAAATAGGAAAGCCAATTAGCATTACATACACCTGGGGGTAGGAAACTTTTAAGGGTCAGATCATACTTCTGCACTATTAGAGAGCAGGCCGGGTAGGTGGGGCTCGTCAGCCCTGGAAGGCAGCCCATCTAGGAGAAGGAAAACTCTGATCTCAAACCTCCACTGCCTTGTGGCTATATCCACTGATGGAAAAGGCTTCAGGAGTTAACCTCGAGGCAAAATCCGGAGCCGGAGTCCCGGAGGCAGTTCGTGTCATTCTGGCAACTCCTGCAACGTCGCTGGAACCAGTTGTATTGGCTCTTGCCTTTCCACTGGACTATCTCAGTGACGTGGAGAGGGGGGATTTGCTGCTTGGGTAACAGCCTATCCTCCATATTATTTTACCCAGGCTTCGTGCTCTGGAGAGGACACTCCAGCTTCGCATACAGCGTCGAAACAACACGGGAAGTAGCAGTTACCGGTTATAAGTCTTTGCTCAATTGGCGTAGAGCATGATGCCAGGGGCTACTTCTGATGGTGGGAGAGGTCATTGCACCTCACTAGGTAGATACCGCCCGCCTTAAGCTGGGCAGCCCCCAGCCAGTAAGGTGCTACCTCGCCACGGTCTGTTAACCTCACGGGGTGCGTGGGGTTTAGGGTAAAAGCCGACAAGCAGATCGATAACCCTGCACCATGCAACAATCATAAGAAAACTTCTGCCCTAAAGCTGGGCACCTGGAATATACGGACAATGACCCCTGGCTTTTCTGACCACGGCTTTTCTGATGACCTGCAGGAAATAGACGATGTGCGCAAGACAGCTGTCATCGACATGGAACTGAGTAGACTGCAGATGGACATTGTTGCCCTGCAAGAGACGAGATTGCCAGACTCGGGATCTGTCAAAGAAAAAAACTTCTCATTCTTCTGGCAGGGAAAACCATTGAATGAGACCAGGGAATATGGTGTTGGCTTTGCAGTCAGAAATACTCTGCTGAGATCCATTGTTCCACCTACTGTGGGGAGTGAAAGAATCCTGTCTCTGCAGCTCCACTCATCAGCGGGACCGGTCACCCTCATTAGTGCATATGCACCAACACTGTCATCCACTACAGAAGTGAAAGATAAATTCTATGACGATCTGGCAGCTACTATCAAAAAAGTCCCTGAAAGAGAGGCACTGTTCATTCTCGGAGACTTTAACGCTAGAGTTGGTGCTGATCACAATTCTTGGCCCACTTGTCTAGGCCGTTTTGGCATTGGAAAGATGAACGAAAATGGCCAACGCTTGCTGGAGTTTTGCTGTTATTATGGTCTTTGCGTCAGCAACACATTCTTTAATACGAAGCCTCAACACAGAGTTTCCTGGAGACATCCAAGATCCAAGCATTGGCATCAGCTCGATTTGATCCTCACTAGACGTTCTAGCCTTCCTAGTATTACGATCACATGCAGCTACCAGAGTGCTGATTGCGATACTGATCACTCCCTGGTGTGTAGTAGAGTAAAACTGCGAACAAAGAGATTATATCACACGAAAAAGGAAGGAAGACCACGTATTGACATCAGGAAGACTTGCGATCAAAGAAAAGTGGAGGAATTTGCCCAAGCGCTTGAGGAAACCCTTCCAGGCCCGGCTGATGCAAATGCACCTGAACGATGGGAACATTGTAAGAACACTGTGTATAACACCGCCTTGTCCACATTTGGCAAGAAGACCAAAAAGATGGCCGACTGGTTCGAAGCCCATTCGGAGGAGTTGATGCCAGCCATCGAGGATAAGAGGAGAGCTCTAGCAGCATACAAAGCCTGTCCTAGCAAGTACAACTTGCAAGCTCTTTGAGCTGCTCGTAGCCAAGTCCAACAGGCTGCCAGGAGATGTTCCAACGATTATTGGCTTCAGCTCTGCTCTCAGATACAGATAGCAGCGGACACAGGTAACATCAAAGGAATGTATGACGGTATCAGGCAGGCTTTAGGTCCAATACAGAAGAAATCTGCTCCCTTGAAGTCTGCTACAGGCGTGATCATCCAGGACCGAGCACAGCAGATGGACCGCTGGGTGCAGCACTACTCTGAGCTGTATTCCAGAGAGAATGTAGTAACCGAAGAAGCATTAAATAACATTGAGTGCCTGACTGTCTTGGAAGAGTTGGACAGCGAACCAACCTTAGCAGAAATAAAAGCGGCCTTGGATTCCCTCGCCTCTGGCAAGGCACCTGGAAAGGATAACATCCCTGTTGAAGTGCTGAAGTGCTGTAAAGAGACCATCACTACCGAGCTGTATGAAATCTTTTGTCTTTGCTGGAGGGAAGGTGGAGTACCACAGGACATGAAGGATGCAAACATCGTCACATTGTACAAGAACAAAGGAGACAGGGGCGACTGCAACAACTACCGTGGCATCTCTCTTCTCAGCGTTGTAGGGAAGCTGCTTGCCCGTGTTGTGCTGAAGAGGCTCCAGGTGCTCGCAGACAGAGTCTATCCAGAATCACAGTGTGGATTTCGAGCTAATAGATCCACCACTGACATGGTATTCTCCCTCAGACAGTTGCAGGAGAAATGCAGGGAACAACAACAGCCACTCTTTGTCGCCTTCATAGATCTCACAAAGGCCTTTGATTTGGTTAGCAGGGATGGCCTTTTTAAAATCCTTCCCAAGATTGGATGTCCACCTCGACTCCTTAAAATCATCAGGTCCTTCCATGAGGGAATGAAAGGCACTGTAGTTTTTGATGGTTCAACATCAGATCCCTTTGACATCCGAAGCGGAGTGAAACAGGGCTGTGTCCTCGCACCAACCCTTTTTGGGATCTTTTTTGCTGTCATGCTGAAGCACGCCTTTGGAACTGCAACAGAAGGTGTCTATCTCCGGACTAGATCAGACGGAAAGCTCTTTAATCTCTCTAGATTGAGAGCGAAGACCAAAGTCCAGCTGAAATGCATGCGGGATTTCCTCTTCACCGATGATGCAGCCATTGTTGCCCACTCTGCTCAAGACCTCCAACAACTCATGAATTGTTTTAGCAAGGCCTGCCAAGACTTTGGACTAACAATCAGCCTGAAGAAAACACAAGTCATGGGCCAGGGCGTGGACTCACCTCCCTCTATTACCATCTCCACACAAGAATTGGAGGTTGTTCATGACTTTGTGTACCTTGGCTCAACGATCTCTGACACTCTCTCTAGATGTCGAGCTGGATAAACGCATTGGCAAAGCAGCTACCATGTTCTCTAGACTCACGAAGAGAGTATGGCTCAATAAGAAGCTGACGACATATACCAAGATCCAGGTCTATAGAGCCTGCGTCCTGAGCACACTCCTGTACTGCAGTGAGTCCTGGACCCTTTGTGCACGGCAGGAGAGGAAGCTGAACACCTTCAATATGCGTTGCCTCCGACGCATTTTTGGTATCACCTGGCAGGACAAAGTTCCAAATAGAGTAGTCCTAGAACGAGCTGGAATCTTTAGCATGTATACATTACTGAAACAGCAACATCTACGTTGGCTTGGGCATGTCGTGAGAATGGCTGATGGTCGGATTCCAAAAGATCTCCTGTATGGAGAATTAGAGCAGGGAAATCGCCCCAGAGGGAGACCACAGCTGCGATACAAGGACATCTGAAGGCCTTAGGAATGGACCTCAACAGATGGGAAACCCTGACATCTGAGCGTTCAGCCTGGAGGCAGGCGTTGCATCACGGCCTCTCCCAATTTGAAGAGACCCTTGTCCAGCAGGCCGAGGCAAAGAGGCAGTCACGAAAGCAGCAAAATCAGGGAGCTGGACAGGGGACAGATTGTATTTGTCTTCAGTGTGGAAGGGATTGTCACTCTCGAATTGGCCTTCTCAGCCACACTAGACGCTGTTCCAAGTCCTCCATACAGAGCACGTTACCATAGTCTTTCGAGACTGAAGGATGCCTAATACTACATGAGCACCAAGGGGATTCCAGCCATGATTTTCTAGATGTTTTGTGCAAAGTTTCCTTTACTTCCTTCTGTTCTTAATTCTGTATTTTTAATGGTCAAAGTTTGTTTTGTTTTCCAATGAATTTCTGAATTATGAGAAGTATTTGTCTATTGCAAGATATCTTCTCTTTCTGTATCAGCGAGGCTTAAGTGTTATAGCCATTTCCACATCGTAATTCATCACCATCAATGTGTCACCCAAAGAGAAGAGGAGGAAAAAACACAGAGAGAGATATTTAATGATGGAGAAAGAGAAGGGCAAATGAATGGTTTAAATTTGGTCACTTAAAAGCTTTGTTTCATACAGCATGCAATGGAAGTACCACCTGCAAATCAGGGACCATAGATTGAATGGGAGAGAAAAGGTTGGTGAAAATTGAAGTGCCAGCTTCCTTTTCAGAAGGGAACTGGCTGACCAAAAGAGAAACCTTCCATTGCCCCACCTTTATTTTGTCCAAACTTCTAGCCACCGAATTTATGGCCAGCAGAGGATAGCCAAAGCAGTGCATTTCCTGCCACCTACTGAAATAGTGAACTGCCTGGTGCAGTGGTTAAGCTGCAGTACTGCAACCTAACCTTTGCCCATGACCTGAGTTCCATCTCAATCAGTTCAGGTAGCCAGCTAAAGGCTGACTCAGCCCTCCATCCTTCCAAGGTCAGTAAAAGGAGTACCCAAGTTTATGGAAGGCAGTGTTCTTTCATGATAATGTTGTAAACCCCCCTAAGAGTGCTCTAGCACTATGAGGTGATATATAACTCGAAACAACAATGTTAATAATAATAAATATGCAAAGCTGTTGATGAGAAGCCTGCCATTTTCCCTTAGCAAAAGGCCACATGGGACATCTCAGTCTGGGCCCCACCATGGCAATTACAAGATGGGAGCATGAAAAGGGTCTTGATCTCATGTTCCTACCAAGCACAAGAGAAAACCCTTCAAAGAACTTTCTCTGTACAAAATAAGTACAGAGGAACAACCTATGGAACAACTATGGCTATGGAACAACCTGTTCCGGCTATGGAACAACCTACCTCCAGAGATCCGTATGGCCCCCTCGCTGGGCGTTTTCAAAAGCCAATTAAAAACATGGCTGTTCAGGCAAGCCTTCCCCCCGGGCATGATTTGATTTGATTTGTTGATTTAATTTGATTTTGATCTTGAATGATTAATTATTTTCATTTTTGAATATTGTTGATATTTTTAATTGTTTGTGTACACTGATGTACGCCGCCCAGAGTAGTCAGAGCGACTAGATGAGCGGGATAAAAATGTAAGAAATAAATAAATAAATAAGTATGTCAACATCACTCTCTTACACATTTGAAGGCTAATGTCTTTTCTTTTAGTCTCTTTTCCTTCCTTTTATAGAGAAAAGTGTAATGTTTATAAACTCTTCAGTACAGAACAAGTCATGCAACAAAAGTCATCTAAAACTATCAGAAGACAATTTTCTTGACTTCTTCTGTGCAAAGAGATTATTGGATACAATAAGGACAGAGCTGAATCCAGCTTGCACCTCCTGCGGGACGAAGACAGAAAGAATCTACAGACAGTGTGTGTTGTTTGGGCTTGTGTTTATCCTTTGCTATATGTCACTGTCCAGCAAGTTCACTAAAGACATTTTTAGGGACCTGGATGGGTATTTGTGGGACAAGGGAGGCAGTGAAGCTCACTTCTGCCCATTCAGTGGATCATGCATTGATATAAAACCAGCCTATTGAGTACAAAAATACATACATGATTGGCTTCATGCCACAGGAGGGAACAAAAATAGCTCATGCATCATGTTGCAGAAGAGAAATTACTCCAAAAGACACTGCCATTCGCTTTAGAAATACCTACATGCATGCCTGCACTCAAGTCCTACCTGGTTAAACCAGTCGTGCCATACCATGGCATCTCCATTCACGGTGAGTGCTGCATCAGTGGGTACCTTGGGATTGATCCACCCAACCTTCATTCCATAGAAAGATTGATTTGGAAAAGTAACCCAGTTACTGATGATGTCCAGTGTTTGAAGTAGCTCCCAATTCTCTTCAAAGGAAATCTTTTCGTCAGCATTGTTGTTAAATGACACAGACTTCAAAATGGGGTGAAGCTGAATGGAAAAGGGAAAACATAATATTATTAACAATATTAGAGATCTGATTCTTTTTTCTTGGAGAAAAAAGGCTGTCTGGATGGATGTAATCTCGTACAGAAGAACATAGACAATTTAGAACCTAACCCTAAGTTCTCCCACACACTTTCATTGAGGTAAATTATCCATTGCACACAGCTATGATGAACACACAAGAACAAAGCAATAATTTCTTATCAAAGATGAGACCAGGGATCATTTTTGTTTTCCCATGGATCTCTCAGTCATCCTCAGACCTGAAAGTGGTGTTAAATTGTTAGGTGCATGTGTACAGGCAATACATATTGTTACCAAAATTATTGAGAGTCTTGGCAACAAGTATACATGCACACAATGACTGAACATCTAAAATGAATTATGAAGCAGAGGTGGAACATATATCAAAGCTGTACTTTTCAAGAATTGTCCCCTCACTCACAATCTCTCAAAACAAACAAACAAACAAAACATCCACACATTTATAGGGATAGGTTCATAAAAATTCAACCATGGGACTTAATTACATGTAACATATCAGTAGACCTAATCCACATGTTCCGTTCTATGAGTGTTATTCATCAATGAAATAAGTCAATACTTACCTCGTTCTCCAATGCTGCACAAGGTACAGAAATATACAAAAAATAATTTATGAAAATATCAACATTTTTCCCAAAATCAATAACAAAACGTGCCCATCCTCTGATGACTCACATCAAATAGCACATTTTTGAAGTCTCTGTGTTTAATCATACAAACGCAACTCAAACACAATAAAATACTTCCCAAGAATTAGCTGCAGTCACTGAATATCAGCACTGGGATGGAAAAACTCATGCTGCGTAAATGTTCACACTGCTTTAGGTAACACAGGAAGGAAACCCAGATTACACTGTTGAATTCATTACCTTCCAGGCCTGAAAATTTAAAGACTTCTTTCTCTCTCCCTTCAGCAGGGTGGAGGAATACATGGAATGCAAAGCATAAGCCACTGCATAGACTGCATTGTAGATACTGTAGCTCTGCCATGATGTACTCTTTGGAAAAATATGGTTAGGAAGGTTCTCCAGCTTTTCTTCTCCAGTACACATGCTCTGATTCCAATCACCCTCAACAGAATCCGGGAAGGTACAGTTGAATGCATGAGTCCAGAAGTCCTTGAGAAAACCATCACCATGAGTGTTGGAAGGGTTTCTGCTCTGAAGGAATTGCTGAAATCCTTGAAGTTCTTTGAAGGGAAGTGAAAATGATATTGATCCATGGAAGTCTTGAATCCCCCAAGTTGTTTCTCCACTCATATATTTTAGCTCCATCCCAACGGTCAGAATCCAAACCTTGCCTTTTAGTTGTTGTATTAGAAGTTTCACTCCTGTTCTAAGCACCCATCTCAAAAAGGTCATTGTATGTGTGTCTCCAATGTGTGACACATTGACATTGCTGTTTATGACTTTGTTGAACATTTTTGTTATGCTATCCATAAAATTTCCCCTTTCAATCTCATAATATACCCTAGTGAATGATTCCATCACAGCAAAGCAGATGCCACTCCTGGAAAATTCTGGAAGCATATTTTGGGCAAACCATTCCAAGGTCAATTCTTCTGCAGAAATGAACTCAATCCATTTCCAGTTGAAGTGCTGCAGTAATAGGAGGATCCCCCAATAGCGTAGAGTTCCTTTTGGTGCCATCTCATATAAGAAGAAGCGGCTGATGTCCTCTGTAGTCATTGTACCATAGCAGTACAAGAGCTAAAGAGATACGGAAAGTGTAAGTGCAGTGATCTACAGGATGACATGCTATCTTTTGTACATGAAAGCAGGTAGATTTCTACTTTAGTGTATTTTAAAATTATAATTGCTATCAATAATTGAAAACTCCCCCAAGATTATTAAGATACTTACTAAAGACTTAGTAATTGGAAGAAGCCATAATATCCTGCACAGTCACATTCAGAATGAGAAGGATTTGCAAAGTGTATCTGAACACACATTACAAAACACAAATATTCACATGATTATCTCATCTCTACCTGTGGAACCTTGTACATGCCCAAAATAAAAGGGACCTGGTGGAGGAGACTAGAGCTGAATTCCTCCATGACTGCCAGTAGATTGTCCTGCTTTCCACACTGGTAGTTGGGGACAAAATTCTTCTTTGGAGAAATAAATTGCAGGATAGCCTGATAAGTCCATCTTTTATTAAGACTTCTACCATAAATATTGAAACCCAACGTAATATTGGGTAAAAGTTGGGGATTTTCATTGATCTCCTTGACAGCAAATGCCAGAGCCAGGACATGTTGGTAGTTTTCTGTCAGTACACTGTGAAGAGAATTGTACATTTGTGTCACAAGCATAAATTCGTATTGCCCAGATTTCTTGTTGTGTTTTCATTGATATATTTTTAAGTTCTGTTGTATTAGGCAGTTTTTACTCAAGATGTGATCTACAAAACAGTCCTTTCCAGAAAGGTAAAGGTGAGATATAAATTATGTAAAACAAATACATGAATAAATAATAACATCAGGCCCTCTGCTGTACAGAATGTGAAACTCTGTATAATATCTTAGAAAGGCATAGATGGAAAATAGAACGTACTATAATAAAACACATACCATCCATTAAAAAAAATCACTCAGAATATAAAAGGAGTCTATTCAGATTGGAGTTCATTTATTTTCTGCTTCTTAGTGAAACCTTTATTTTATTTTATTTTATTTTGTGAGTGTTGTGCCATCAATTTAGAACCGACTTATAGTAACCCTAAGAGGGCTTTCACGTTTAACAAGATATTTAAGGAACAGTTTTACCAGTTCCACTTCTCCAGTCAGTTTCCATGGCTCAACTGGAATTTGAAACCTGTCTTCCAGAAGCTTAATCTATCTCTCTATACACTAGACCATAGGGAACCCCATAATATTTTATTTTAGCTCCATTTTTTCCCCTGTTCAGGGACTCAGAAATTGTTGTTTTGAGGTCAACACATATGCACAGGAATACAAATCTGAAACTGGGGTTAATATAAATGCTTACCTCTCATCCAGTTTCAGTAACATTGTTTTTGAATAAACAAAGTTGTTTTCTGATTTGTGGGGGTCAGGCTGCGGAAAGCAACATCATGGAAGGATGAGCAGGCAGTTTTGTTCACTGTCTAGTCTATCGTGTGTCCCAGTACTGGGAGAAAGGCAGCATAGGAAAAAGCAAAGCAAAATATAACAACACTTTCTGGATTCTTTCTTTGTATCCATTAATGTAGCATACAAAGGATGAAACTCCTGTTAGTCATGTTTGACTCCACATAAAAAATAAGAATCCCTACACTCAGCACAGGTCTCTAGTATGCTTGAAGCATCACTTGTCATACTAGGAAGGTGATCTTGTGAATGTCCACTGCTATGCCTGATTCATTGCACAAACTCTGGGTGAAGAAAATTTACAAGAAGAAGAAGAAGAAGAAGAAGAAGACATAATTATATGCAAACATATGTTCTTGTATAGATCCAGACCTTTTACCCTCAAATTTGGACTGATGAACAAAGGGAAAAGATAGCTCCAATGATGAACTCTCCAGGCTGATAATACCTCTGAACAGGCTGAAAATCACACATCTCACAGTTTACAATTTGCAGCTGACACACCATGTGGGGGAGAAGAAGCAGAAGCAGCAAGGGTTCAACTACCAACGTCTTCATTGCAGATGCCTCTTTAAAGACAGACTCCTCTGTTTCCACATGCTCTCAATACAATATTGACCAAAGTCTGGCTTGAGACTTCTGCCTGCAGAAAGCAACACAGCCAACAGTCTGAAACAATAACAGAAATAAATCTTCCGGAATCAGTATTGGCCCACAGCCTAGGTTTCTTTTCTCTGATAGGTTTATAGAGTTCTTTTTGCCCTCCCAACTCCAGAATAAAGATGCAAGACAGTGATATGGGTTAAATACGGGCCACACTTTATTGATATAAATCCAAATTTGAATTTGCTATCCTTTGGCAAAAGGAGGGGGCCTGCTGTAGTGCGGAAAACAGGTAAATGGCAGGGGTATCCAAATACCCCTTGATCAACAAATGGGCGAGTCCCCGGCCCCAGGTTCCAGCGGTCTAAAGACGGCAGGAACCCAGCCCGCCGCTAATAAACACCTCCAGACCTCAAGCCATCTTTAGTTGATGACTGTTGGTCCAGAAATGGCCCAGCACATCTTCCCACCACAGGCACTGTAATCACATGGTCCGCAGTGCTGGGAGGTTGGATGCGCTGTTGGCTTACCTGAAATTACAGTGGGACACACCGAAAGTACCTGTTTTTTCCGCACTACCCTTTCTTCAGATGATGGGCCTGTATCCAGTTGCACTGAGGATACTCCTTGTGGAGAGGGGGGAAGGGAGCTTCTGGTAGTGGGCAATTCGATTGTCAGGAACATAGAGCGAGGGATCTGTGAGGGTTTTGAGGACCGCATGGTGACTTGCCTGCCTGGTGCAAAGGTCATGGACATCACATCTTGTCTGGATAGTCTGGTAGAGAGTGCTGGGGACAAGGTAGCAGTAGTGGTGCATGTCGGCACCAACAATGTGGGGAAATGTAGCTGTGAGGTCCTGGAGGCCAAATTTAGGTTGTTAGGGAAGGAAGCTCAGAGCCAGGACCTCAAAGGTAGTGTTCTCAGAAGGGCTACTTGTTCCACATGCAGGGCCAGCTAGGCAGGCAGAGCTCAGGGGTCTCAATGCATGGATGAGATGGTGATGTCAGGTGGAGGGGTTAAGATTCATTAGGCACTGGGGAATATTTGGGGACAAGCCGAGCCTGTACAAGACGGCTGGGCTTCACTTGAATGAACACAGAACCAGACTGCTGGTGCATAACACTAAAAAGGTGGCAGATCAGCATTTAAACTGAATCTTGGGGGAAAGCCAACAGGAGCCAAGCAGCATCTAGTTCAGGACTCCTCATCCCTGTGGGAAAAGGGTGAAGAGGGTAGAGAACTACAAAGTGATGATAGTGTAGGAATTAAGACTGGGAGTGTGATGGGATGTTAGTTGGTCCACTGGAAGGAGAAGCTGTGGAAAAAAAGAAACAAACAAGCAGCCCTTCTTGGGGCACCCCATATGCAGGTGCTGTTATGAAAATGCCCGAAGCATCTGAGCAAAGATGGGAGAGCTGGAACATTTGGTGGCTAGGGATAACACTGATATAGTGGCTAGGGAGGGGAGTGTTGGTGTTGGGGTGGCCATCTATGTCAAAGAATGGGCAGAATGGAGATGGATGGTGGGTCTGACTCCATAATAGAATCACTGTGGGTTAAACTGTCAGGGCCAAGGAGCGATGTGATAGTGGGGGGGGGGGTGCTATCATCCTCCAGATCAAAATTTTGAGGGGGACCTTGAAATTAGGAGACAAATCAGGGAGGTGTCCAAGAGGGACAAGATTGTTGTAGCATTCACCCTGCTCATGAATATTTATGTTGAAATTTGCATGCACCAATAGGAATTGGTGGGGGCAGAGTTAAGTGGTGGAAAAGAAAAGGAGAGCGAGGGAGAGGGAGAGTAGGGAGAGTGAGTGTGAAGAAAGAAGGTTGTTTAGTTGAGAGTTAACAACATTGACTGGACTTTTATCACTTGTAACAATAAACAATTTCTACTTGGTTCTTAAATGATATATTACCTGGACCTCTGTCATTAATATTGAACAATGTTGATGTAATCAACTGGTGGCAGTTGAACAACACGTGGCATGTGCCTTTGCTTGGTGAAATGACCAAAGGCCATGAGGGAATGTGACAAATTGGTGGCATAGCAGTCGGATCTGAAACAGTCCAGTGTGAAATTGAATTTTCTTGAGGAAAAGGGGTTAGGATCTGTGGCATAAGAAGTGGTTACCCGTTAGCATCTTGTTGAAGACGTAGTTTCGGGGCTTCTGAACCCAGGTCTGGGGAATACCAAGAAGAGGTCCTTTTGGTTCTTGTGAGGGAAAAGAATGAGTCCAGTTTAATAAGAAATTGTATTGTCTATGCTGCCCAAACAAAGTAAAAAATTGGTTATGGAGGCGCAAGTTGAGCTCCAGGGTGCTGAGAGAAATGGGAACCCTCGAATTCAAATTGAAGAAGAAACTAAGGGACCAGTAATAATTGCCTCAGAAGGTGAAAATATCCAAAGCTCCCAAGATTTGGAAGCTAGAACAGGAATTTAAACTGAAGGAGTAAACTATGAAAACATGGAAAAATGGAAAACCGTCTTAATGGCCAACGGTGAAGAAATTGGGGGAGTTTGGGTGTTGAGTTAGACACTTGGCAGCAATCATGCAGACTCCCACCCACCAAGTTGAGAGACCTGAGGAATACAGTGTTTCCCTGAAAATAAGACAGAGTCTTATATTATTTCTTGCTCCAAAAAACGCATTACAGCTTATTTTCAGTAGATGTTTTATTTTTTTCATGTACAACAATCTACAACAATCTACAAATACAGTCATGTCATATTCTTCTGGTTACTGCACAATGGTGGAGGGTGGGGTTTCACTTAACTGGGCCTTATTTTTGGGGTAGGGCTTATATTATGAGCATCTTGAAAAATCATACTAGGACTTATTTTCAGGTTAGGTCTTATTTTCAGGGGAACAGGGTAGAATTGAGGATATGTTAGGCCAAAAGAAAGCCACTTTCAAGGAAATACAAGTTTTGGTGGGTCACCTTAATTTTGCTTGTAGGATAGAGGGTCTTCTTACAACAATTACGTGAGACCACGTGTGACCTTTGATGCCATCTGCATAGGACCCAAGTGATGAAGGGACTGCGGGAAGACCTTTTCATTTGGTTGCAATTTTTGGATGGTTGCGATGGGGTCTCCTTTTGGAGGACTGAGATCTGTCTGTGTGTGCAGTTGCAGCTTCATATACGTCATCTCAGCATTGCGGATCATGGGATTACAGTGCTGGGTGCGAATGCACTGGGGGCTGCTCTGGGCTGCAGGCTGCCTAAGATCCTGAGGCTTGAGGGATGGAGTGGTTCTTGAACCATTGGCTGGCCAAGGCCGGGCTGTCTTAATGACAGGCTGGCCAAGGGGCCTGGGACTCGCCCATGTAAGGTTGGAGGGAAGGTCAGGGCCCTTTCATGGTTGAAAAGTCGAATCATTTGATTTTAATTTTAAAAAGTGTGGCAAAGAGCAGTACAGAGCATAGATGGGAAATGATTATTATATTTATTAAGCCCGCTGGAATCCTGTAGGTATCTGCAGGAGATATGTCTGTGTTCATGGCAATCTCTGTGTGGTGCCATGTACCATTAATGAATGATATTGAGAAAAATGAAGGGGTTTGCCTAAGTGTGCCTTTTTACCTCAAAATCACCTCAGGGTTACCTTCATGAAATCTGGTACAATTCTCAACCCACTTGGAATAATGAGAATACACCATAAGCTAAAGAGAGCAGCTACAATAAAGGTCTTTGTCCAATATTATCTCTTTCTAAAATATTCTCTCTTATTCAGTTCAGGTTTCCAGAGAATCACATAACATTTGGGAACAAAAACGCAAGCCAGCAGCCCAGCTCCTGAGACAATGATAGACAAGCTTTCGGCAGCGGCTATAAATTTTCCTGTGTTGCTCAAATATATTGGAAGAAAAGATAACCACACAATACAATGCACTAGTAAGCTGAAAGCCATGAACTTGCCTTCATTAAAACTGTCGGGCAACTTCCGGCCAAAGAACGCTACAACACAGCTGACCATTGTAAGCAAGCCCATGTAGGTCCACTCAATGTAAAGTATTAGAAACTGGGACTCCTTGCATTGCAGAACAATTGTTTCTGGTGATGAATGCATGTCAGAATCAAGAAATGGGGGAGAGGTCACCAGACATCCAATACAAATGCCTGCTTGAATTATGCAGCATGAAAGAACAATGGAAGTAGTTAATTTTTTCCCCATCCACTTCTTAATTCTGGAACCTGGCTGTATGGTCATAAATGCTAGAACCACAGTGATGTTCTTTGACAATATAGCAGATTCAACTATTGTGAAGCTGATAAAAAAGGCAATTTGTCAGAGAATGCACATCATTTTCTCAGGCCGGCCAATTGGCAGCAAGGCACAAAGGAACCAGAGGCAAAGGGAGATGAGAAGAGTGTAGGAGACGTTCTTGTTATTGGCTTTGACAATCGGTGTCTCTTGATGTTTCATAAACACTCCTAGTATCAAAATAGTGGTCAAAGATAATGATACAGCACAGGTGGCTAAACTGATGCCCAAAGGTTCTTCATAAGATAAGAAAGTTACAATTTTGGGAATGCAAACATTCTGATTCCTATTTGGATACTGATCCTCTGGGCATTTGAAACACTCAGTCGTATCTGAAAAACCAACACAGCACTGTTAGTATGAACATGTACAACGTTCTAACTTCATCAAACATTACCGTGGAAGAGGGCATGTAAAATGTTGCTACCGTGGCTGGTAAGAAAACCCATAAGTAGATTCAAGATCAAATTAAGTCTCATATCTTATTAGAAGGTGTAATGATTAAGCTGCAGATATCATGCCTTGGACCTATAACCAAAAAAGAAGACTCACTAAAAAAAGAAGTTGAAAAAGAGAGAAAGCTAACAGGGGATAGATCAACTCACTGAAGGAAACTACAGCCTTTACTGAACCGGTGTGAATATCCAGCCTTTCTCAAGCTTGTGCTTTTGGCAGTGAAATTCTACAGATCTCACCATTTTTGTTCCATTAAGGAATTTCCCTTCACTCTATTTCAGGAAATAACTTAGGGTTGGAAATTAAGATAATAAACCCAAAGAGCTATTTTTCAACTCCTCCCCCAACCACTCTCAACAAAAGAAATAAAATCAAGAAGAAAGAAAATTAGACTCCAATCTATTCCCTTTTATAATCCACAAGGGTGTCGCTTCAATTATAAGCAGCCTCCATTTTCTGCTTTCTTCTCTGCACCGGACTTGTTGGTTTCTTCCAGCATGGATAGTACTTCAAGTGAGTGTAGGCACATTCCAAATGATTAATATTGTGGAACTGTTCAATACTATTCAGTAGTAACCAGCAGGACTCTAAGGGGGAACTTTACAGTCAGATAGCTTAGCAGTTAATCAGGCTAAAATCTCTTTTAACAAGGTTCTGTGTTCCCTCCCGTTCTCTTCAGCTGTCCGCTTCTGAATGTTTGCAATGTTCAGTCTTACAGCCTACTACTCCAACCTATCTTCATATATCGTGGTAGCTTTTCAAGTGTTCAGCTCAAATATATTAATAAAATAGATTTGCTTACACTGGTGTCATATATCTGGGATATAATTGTGTATCCGTTCTCCTCCAGCCTTCTGGACTGCGTCAATTTTACAGACCTGTACGGAGTTCTGCCAAAGAGAATGCTGATCTTTTGGGATAGGGAGGTAGTGTCTGACTCCCCCCACCTTCTCAGACAGTGCTTCTCTTCTTTGGAATATATTTTCCTCTCCTGGAAAAGTAATTAGGCTATCTCAAGCCTACAGAACCTACATCAGCAGTTACAATTGAGAGAGAGCTCCCAATTTGCAGCCTCCGTCCATCTTGGCCCTGTTTGTTCTCCTTTTTTAACATTTCAATGTCATATTGAAACTCATAGACAAGAGGAACACTTTACTGGGGTCAACAAGATGTTGTAAACGAGGAATTTAAAAAGTGGTGTTTGCACTGTTTTCACCCTAAAGGAGCAGCACCAGAAGCAAGCCCTGATTTGATATTACAGTGGTGCCTCGCTAGACGATGTTAATCCGTTCCACGAGGATCGCTGTCTAGCGAAAACATCGTCTAGCGAAGCACGTTTTCCCATTGGAATGCATTGAAATCGCTTCAATGCGTTCCAAGGGAAAACGCACTTGTCTTGCGAAATTTCCCATAGGGAAACCTCGTCTAGCGAGTGAGGGTCCCCATAGGAATGCACTGACAGCTGCACTGACAGCTTTTCACCACTAGTCGGTGCACTCCTATGGGGAAACCTCATCGTCTAGCGAAAATCACCATAGGGAAACATCGTTTTGCGAAGCGCAGTAGCGCTCGCAAAAAGGCATCGTCTAGCGATTTCCTCGTCCTGCGAGGCAATCGTCTAGCGAGGCACCACTGTATTTCCTTCTAAAATGCTCCCTCTTATTCAGTTCAGGTTTCCAAAGAATAATGGGGACAAAAGATGAAATCCAGCAGCCCAGCTCCTGAAGCTAAGATACAAAAGATTTCCAATATGATTGTGTATTTTCCCTTACTGTACAAATACCTTGGAAGAAAACTCAACCATACACTACAAAACACCAACATGCTGAAAATGATTAATTTGGCTTCATTAAAACTGTTGGGCAACTTCCAGGCAAAGAAAGCCATAATGCAGCTGACCATGGCCAGTGAGCACATAAAGCTCATGTCAAAATAAATCATAATAAATGGTGACTCATTGCACTGCAGAAATATAGCTTCTGGTGAAGAATGCCTGTCAGAATTAGAAAATGAGGGAGAGGTCACCAGCCATGCAAGACAAAGGCCTGCTCAAATTGTGCAGCAAGAGCGAAAAATGGAGCTGGTTAATTTTTTTCCCCATCCACTTCTTGATCCTGGATCTGGGCTGGGTGACCATAAAATCTAGAACCACAGTGATGGTTTTTGCCAACACAGGAGAAAGAGCCATGGTGAAAGTGATCCCAAAGGCAGTTTGTTGAAGGAGACGGATCACCTTCTCAGGCCAGCCAATCAACACCAATGCACAAAGGAAGCCGAGGAGAAGGGAGATGAGAAGAACATAGGTGAGGTCCTTGTTATTTGCATTGACAATGGGGGTATCTCAATGTTTTATAAACACACCTAGTACCAGAGCAGTGGTGAAAGATAATAAAACAGCCCAGGTGGCTAAACTAATACTCAAAGGTTCATTGTAAGATAAGAAAATTACAATCTTGGGAATACAAACACTCTGATTTCTGTTTGGATATTGATCCTCTAGGCATTTGAGACAGTCATCCATATCTGAAAAACCAACACAGTGCTTTTAGTATGAACATGTACACTGTTCAATCTTCTTCAGCCAAAAACGTTGGCAAGAAAAACACACATGTAGACTGAAGATTGAAATAAGCCTCATCTCTTATTAGAAGGTGCAATGATTAAGCTATGGATATCACACCTTGGACACATACTGAGAAGAGAAGACTCACTGGAAAAGACTAAAGTTGAAGAAGAGAGAAACTGAACATGATGGGCTACATTGAAATACTGGAGGAAACTCTAGCCTATATTGAACCTGCTTGTATTGCCAGCCTTTTTCATGCCTCAGCTCTTTGCATGGAAACTCTTTGACTCTTAGCATTGTTGTTCCACTCAGAAGTTTGAGCTTACTAATTCTCATGAATTTTCTTATTTTTAGATGGCAAGTTCATGCTGGCCCTCATAGAGAACAATACTCCCGTATTCACCATGTGGACAAATTGTTCTCGACCTCCGCAACCCCACCCCATGCAACGTACACTGGAAGGCTCCAACTCTCACCAGCTTTCTCAGAAATCCATCCTTTTGGACATGGAATGCAGCCATAGCAGCAGAAAGACTCCTGTTCTTTCTTTTCTTTCCTGTAGCCTGGGAGGCATTTGGCATTGCAGAGAGAAACAGGCCGTGTCTACCCAAAAGTGAGAGAGGAGAAACAAAACCTCAGGAATTGGAATACAGTGTCTCATGAGCTTCTGCTTGTTTTCCAAGCAGTACTGTGAAAGTTTTGAGGGAGAACATGAATGGTCCAGAATCTTATTGGTGATCACAAAATGTTTGCTTAACTTGCCAAGGCTAATAGCAACTCACTGGAGAGGTGCATCTCATTTGTAAAATTGCTTACGTGACCAGGCGCATCACAGAGATGTGTTCTAACTCCTGAATAGTCACCCAAAATTAGCAGCACTTGTTCATGCATTTCTTACATAAGCACCAAGAGGATTCTGGCTATGAGATGTGGAGGAAAATACCATGAAGAAATATTTATTGATGGTGAAAGACAAGAGTACAGTTTTGTTAGTTGTAAGGGCACTATCCCTGGTTGAACATTGCAATGTGGATCCAAAACACTGAGAACACAAAGTGTCAGTCTGGTGTGTCTCTTCTTGCATACCCATCAGCTGGGTCTAGTCTAGGAATGAGAGGGGCCCTGGTACATTTGAAAGGCACCACATACTGGTAGCAAGTCCTAACACACTGCCTTTCAAGGTCCATTGTGGTACTTATATAATCATGATCCAGCCGATCTTCCTTTGGTATTATATTTATGGCCTTTGCCAAGGAAAGGTTGAGAACGGCTGCTAATCCCCAGTACCCATAAGAACATTTCAACAAATGTGGAGGGTTGTTGGCCATACACCTCTTCCCTCCTGTACCTGGATGCAGCCCAATGTTCATAACTGCCCATTCTTGGACTTCAACTTCAGCTTTGTTGTTGATTTCGGCAGAGAGGCACAAGGCAATTACAATTCAAAATATGTATAGATGCGAACAATTTCATACAGCAGCAGGACATGGACTTAAAAACAGAGCACAAAGAAATTTTAAAAATACACATGAAAATATATACATCTTCAAAATACTCGGTTGAAAAAATGCTGACAAATTAAAAACAGGGGGAAAAAATTCCGAAATTTTAAATTAAGTCCTTACAATTCAAAATATGAGTCCCCTAAAAAGTTGTCTTTAACACTGGGGCAGTTACTGCAACACTTGTGACTTTATGTGCTTGCAAATTTATTACAATCAGACAGCAAATGAATGGTTTTAATTTGGTTTCTTAATAAAAACTTTGTTTCATACATTATGCAATGGAAGTATCACCTGCAAACAATGGACCATAGATAATGAACGAGGGAGAAAAGGATGGCAAAGATTGATGTTCTAGTTTCCTTTCCATTGGGTGACCAAAAGGAAAACAACTATCTTCCATTGTGCTCCCTTAATTTGCCCAAACTTCCAGGCCCCCCCCCCATCTATGGCAAGCAGAAGATAGCCAAAATAGTGCATTTCCCACTAGCTACTTAAAAAGTGAACCCCATGTGCAGTAGTTAAGCTGCAGTACTGCAGTCAAACCTCTGCTCACAACCTGAATTCGATCTCAATAGGTTCAGGTAATCAGCTCCTAGCTGATCATCACCATCATCATTGCCTCCATCAGCACAGGCCTTGTTGATGCGGAGGGGCTTGCACACTCCAGTGAGGTTGCGAGCTATGCTGAAGGTTCTCCGAAGCCGGACAGGTCTCAGCTGAGAAGCCAGACCAACTGTGTCCAACAACCATCAATTATGATCAGAGGAATTAAACAGAAATCCATACCAGATTGGTTGTCAGATGGTCAACAAGGACCGTTTCAAATGATATAGCCCCTGGGCATCTGGTGACAAGTGGGCTACAGGACCACTAAAAGATCTACTGCATGATGCAAATGTAGTCATCAGAACAATCCCAACCAACATGCTAAAGGAAACAAACATTCCAATAATTAGATACCCAGCTGAAATAATAGATTGGACTCAAAAGGAATTAGAAGAATTGGATTGAAAAACACAGAAACTAATGAACATGCATCATGCACTACATCCAATAAGTGATGTAGAGAGATTATATTTACCATGAAAAATCAGAGGTTATGGATTACTGTAAATACAGCAAGTAGTAGAGGATGAAAAAAAGAAGCCTAAATAATTATATCAGTACAAGCAGAGAAAAATTACTGTAGACAGTACAAATGGAGAATATTTTGAGAACAGCAGAAACAAAGGCTCAATATAAGAAACAACTATTTGAAAATAAATTAAACAGCTGGAAAAACAATCCACTACAAGGGCAACACCTTAGAAATGTGGATGGAACGCGTGATCATAATTCAACATGGGCATGGCTAAAACCGGGGATGCTTAAGAAAGAACCCATAGGCTTGATCTTTGCTGCACAAGAACAAGTGCTCCAACGTGATGAAAGCTAAGATCCAAGGAATTGCTGCTAACAACAAATGTCAACTCTGCTGAGAAAAAGATGAAACTGTGAAACCTCATCTGCGAATGTTCAAAGACTGCACAAGCAATTACAAAATTAGATATGATAGAGTGGCAAAATTAGTGTACTTGTCATTATGCAAAAAATATAACTTGGCAGCCTCCAAAAACCAATGGGAACATCAAGTAGTGAAGGTGTCAGAAAATGATGATGTTAAGATTTTGTGGGGTTTCCAGATGCAAACTGATAGACACCTTGAACATAACACACCAGACATAGTAGTAATAGAAAGAAGAAATGTCTGGATCATTGACATTGCAATTCCAGGGCATGGCAGAGTTGAATATAAAGAATTGGAAAAACTAACAAAGTACAAAGACCTAGCAATCAAAAAATCTTGCTTGTGGATGAAACAAACTTCTGTGGTTCCCCAAAGTTATTGGGGGTTCGGAAACAATATCAAGAAATTTCACTTAGTACTATAAGCAGTTACAGATCTCAGATATAACATCAGAGTAACAAAAATTGCCCCCCTTCATGGATTGCTGCCTTGTCATGGCAAAGGGGCTTCAGTAATTCAGAGAAGCTATGGGCTATGCCGTGCAGGGACACCCAAGACGGACAGGTCATAGTGGAGAGTTCTGACTAAATGCAATCCACCTGGAGCATGAACTGGCAAGCCACTCCAGTATCTTTACCAAGAAAACTCCATGGACAGAAACAAAAGGCTAAAAGATATGATGCTGGAAGATGAGCCCCTCAGGTCGGAAGGCGTCCAACATGCTACTGAGGAAGAGCGGAGGACAAGTACAAGAACCTCCAGAGCTAATGAAGTGGTTGGGCCAAAGCCGAAAGGATGCTCAGCTGTGGACGCGCCTGGACATGAAAAGAAAGTCCAATGCTTCAAAGAAAAATACTGCATAGGAACCTGGAATGTAAGATCTATGAACCTTGATAAGCTGGATGTGGTCAAACAGGAGACGGCAAGAATAAACATTGAATAATTAAATGTTTATTTAAACATTGAATAAATGTTTACTTAAACGTTTAAATGTTTATTTAAACATTGAATAATCCTGGGCGTCAGTGAACTAAAATGGACGGGAATGGGCAAATTCAATTTAGACGATTATCATATCTACTATTGTGGGCAAGAATCCCGTAGAAGAAATGGAGTAGCCCTCATAGTCAACAGAAGATTGGGATACAATCTCAAAAATGATAGAATGATTTCAATACGAATCCAAGGCAGACCTCTCAACATCACAGTAATCCAAGTTTATGCACCAACACCGATGCTGAACAGGCTGAAATTCACCAATTCTATGAAGACTTACAACACCTTCTAGAACTGACACCAAAGAAAGATGTTCTTCTCATTATTTATTTATTTATTTATTTATTTATTTTATTTTATTTTATTTATTTATTTAACTTATATGCCGCCCACACTACTCAAAGGTCTCTGGGCGGCTTACAACAATTAAAATACAATAAAAAAGATAAAACAGTTAAAATACAATTAAAATATATACTCAAAAAATTGCCATCAGGACCCACAGTTGGGGGTTATAGGGGACTGGAATGCTAAAATAGGGAGTCAAGAGATAAAAGGAACAGGTAAGTTTGGCCTTGGAGTTCAAAAAAGTGAAGAACAGATTTAAGGAACTAGATTTGGTGGACAGAGTGCCTGAAGAACTATGAATGGAGACTCGTAACATTGTACAGGAGGCAGCAACGAAAACCATCCCAAAGAAAAGGAAATGCAAGAAAGCAAAGTGGTTGTCCAATGAGGCCTTACAAACAGCAGAGGAGAGAAGGGAAACAAAATTAAAGGGAGATAAGGAAAGTTACAGAAAATTGAATGCAAACTTCCAAAAAATAGCAAAGAGAAACAAGAGGACATTCTTAAATGAACAGTGCAAAGAAATAGAGGAAAATAATAGAAAGGGAAAAACCAGAGATCTGTTCAAGAAAATTGGACATATTAGAGGAACATTTTGTGCAAAGATGGACATGATAAAGGACAAAAATGGTAGGGACCTTACAGAATCAGAAGACATCAAGAAGAGGTGGCAAGAATACACAGAGGAATTATACCGGAAAGATCTGGATGTCCCAGACAATCCAGATAGTGTGGTTGCTGACATTGAGCCAGACATCCTGGACAGCGAAGTCAAGTGGGCCTTAGAAAGCATGGCTAACAACAAGGCCAGTGGAGGGGATGGCATTCCAGTTGAACTCTTTAAAATCTTAAAAGATGACGCTGTTAAGGTGCTACACTCAACATGCCAGCAAATCTGGAAAACTCAGCAGTGGCCAGAGGATTGGAAAAGATCAGTCTACATCCCAATCCCTAAGAAGGGAAGTGCTAAAGAATGCTCCAACTACCGTACAATTGCACTCATTTCACACACTAGCAAGGTTATGCTCCAAATCCTACAAGGTAGGCTTCAGCAGTATGTGGACCGAGAACTCCCAGAAGTACAAGCTGGATTTCGAAGGGGCAGAGGAACTAGAGACCAAATTGCTAACATGTGCTGGATTATGGAGAAAGCCAGAGAGTTCCAGAAAAAACATCTACTTCTGCTTCATTGACTATGCAAAAGCCTTTGACTGTGTGGGCCACAGCAAACTATGGCAAGTTCTTAAAGAAATGGGAGTGCCTGACCACCTTATCTATCTCCTGAGAAATCTATATGTGGGACAGGAAGCAACAGTTAGAACTGGATATGGAACAGCTGATTGGTTCAAAATTGGGAAAGGAGAACGACAAGGCTGTATATTGCCCCCTGCTTATTTAACTTATATGCAGAATACATCATGCGAAAGGCAGGACTGGATGAATCCCAAGCCAGAATCAAAATTGCCGGAAGAAATATCAACAACCTCAGATATGCAGAAGATACCACTCTGATGGCAGAAAGTGAGGAGAAATTAAAGAACCTCTTAATGAGGGTGAAAGAGGAGAGCGCCAAAAATGGTCTGAAGCTCAACATCAAAAAAACTAAGATCATGGCCACCGGACCCATCACCTCCTGGCAAATAGAAGGGGAAGATATGGAGGCAGTGACAGATTTTACTTTCTTGGGCTCCCTGATCACTGCAGATGGTGACAGCAGCCACGAAATTAAAAGACGCCTGCTTCTTGGGAGGAAAGTGATGACAATCCTAGACAGCATCTTAAAAAGCATAGACATCACCTTGCAGACGAAGGTCTGCGTAGTCAAAGTTACGGTCAAAGCTATGGTTTTTCCAGTAGC
The DNA here is from genome assembly GCA_037013535.1 of Intellagama lesueurii. NCBI lineage: Eukaryota > Metazoa > Chordata > Lepidosauria > Squamata > Agamidae > Intellagama > Intellagama lesueurii. The sequence continues at coordinate 22,481,266 of JBAJHW010000006.1, forward strand.
GATGTATGGAAGTGAGAGCTGGACCATAAAGAAGGCTGACCGCCGAAGAATTGATGCTTTTGAATTGTGGTGCTGGAGGAGTCTCTTGAGAGTCACCTGAATTGCAAGGAGATAAAACCTATCCATTCTGAAGGAAATCAACCCTGAGTGCTCACTGGAAGGACAGATCTTGAAGCTGAGGCTTCAATACTTTGGCCATCTCATGAGAAGAGAAATCTCCCTGGAAAAGACCCTGATGTTGGGAAAGAGTGAAGGCAAGAGGAGAAGGGGACGACAGAGGACAAGATGGTTGGACAGTGTCATTGAAGCTACCAACATGAATTTGACCAAACAGTGGAAGACAGGAGGGCCTGGCGTGCTCTGGTCCATGGGGTCACGAAGAGTCGGACACGACTTAATGACTAAACAACAACAATTAAAAAACAGCAATATTAGTAACAGCAGGCCACATGGGACTTCTAATTCTGAGCACCACCGTAGGTATTACATGATGGGAACATGAAAAATGTCTTGATCCCATATTACTAACAAGCACAAGAGAAAAGACTTCAAATAAGCCTTTCTAGACAAAACAAGTATGTCAACATCACTCTTTTACACATTTGAAAGTTATTAATCTCTTTTCCTAGTGTAATGTTTATAAACTGTTTTCACTACAGAGCAAGTCATGCAACACAATCTAAAACCACCAGAAGACCATTTTTTTGACATCTTCTGTCCAAAGAGATTATTGGGTTCAAGAACGACTATGTTGGATCTAGCTTCTGGCTCCTGCAAGTGGAGAAGATGAGATGATAGCAGGAATCTTCCAACAGTGTGAGTTTGTCTGTGTGTATTTGGCTTTCTCCTTCACTATAGGTCACTCTATCCAGCAGGTTCCCTAAAGGCTCACTGTAGCATTTTTAGGGAGCTGGATGGGCATTTGTTGGACAAAAGAGTCAGAGAAGCTCACTTCTGCTCACGCACTGGAACATGCAGAATTTGAAACCAGCCTATTGAGTACAGAAACAGATATACAGTTGGCTTTATCCCACAGCAGGGAACAGAAATAGCTCACACATCATGTTGCAGAAGATAAACTACTTCAAAAGAAACTGTCCTTCACTTCAGAAATACCTCCATACACTGCCTGCACTTGATTCCTACCTGGTTAAACCAGTTGTGCCATACCATGGCATCTTCATTAATATTGAGTGCTTCCTCTGTAGGAACCTTGGGATCCATCCATCCAACCTTCATTGCATAGAAAGAATGGTTTGGAGAGGTAACCCAGTTGATGATGTCCAGTTGTGGAAACAGCTCCTCTTTCTGATCCAAGGAAATCTTTTCCCCTGCACCGTTGTTAAACGACACAGAATTCAAAACATGATGGAGCTAGATTGAAAAGGGAAAACATAATGTTATTAACAAAGTTAGAGATCTAACTATCCTGGTATCTAAATAAATCCAAGCTTGTACAGAAGAACATAGACAATTTATAACTTTATATAAAGGTTTCCAACAACACCTATCCCATTGTCCTATATATATAAAACAACATTTGAATTCCAGCTCAAACACAATCAAATCTTTGCCAAGTATTAGCTGTAGTCAATAAAAACCAACATTAAGATGAAGACACTCATAATGGATAAGCAGTTACACTGCTTTGGGTAACACAGGAAGGAAACCCAGATTACACTTTTGAATTCATTACCTTCCAGGCCTGAAAATTCAAAAAGATATTTCCCTCTTTCTTCAGCAGAGTGGATGAATAAAGAGAATGCAGTGCATAAGCCACTGCATACACTGCATTATAGATGCTGTAGCTCTGCCATGATATACTTTTTTGGAAAATATGGTCGGGAAGACTCTCCAGCTTCTCCTCTCCAGTACAAATGCTCTGACTCCTGTCATCCTCAATAGAATCTGGGAAGGTACAGTTGAATGCACGAGTCCAGAGGTCCTTGAGTAAACCATCACCTTGAGTGTTGGAAGGGTTTCTGCTCTGAAGGAATTGCTGAAATCCTTGAATTTCTTTGAAGGGAAGTGAAAATGATATTGATCCATGGAAGTCTTGAATCCCCCAAGTTGTTTGTCCACTCATATATTTTAGCTCCGTCCCAACAGTCAGAATCCAAACCTTGCCTTTTGGTTCCTGCATTGAAAGTTTCACTCCTGTTCTAAGCACCCATCTCAATATGGTAATTGTATGTGTGTCTCCACAGAAAACTGACACATTGGTGTTGCTGTTTATGACTTTTTTGAACACTTTCCCTATGCCATCCATAAAATTTCCCCCTTCAATATCATAATATACCATGGTGAATGATTCCATCACTGCAAAGCAGATGCCACTCCTGGAAAATTCTGGAAGCATGTTTTGGGTGAACCATTCCAAGATCAATTCTTCTGCAGTAATGAACTCAATCCATTTCCAGTTGAAGTGTTGCAGTAATAGGAGGATCCCCCTATAATATAGGGTTCCATTTGGTGCCATGAAATTTAAGAAGAAGTGGCTGATGTCCTCTGTATGTACTGTACCATAGCAGTACAAGAGCTAAAGGAGATGGAAAACATAAATGCAATGATCTGTAGGATTATATACTATCATTTGTTCATGAAAGCAGGTACATTTGTACTTTAGCATAAGTTAAAATTATTATTTCTATCAATAATCAAAATACTTGATGATTATTAACATACTTCGTATTTAGCAATTGGAATAAGTCCTATTATGCCCCATAGCTACATGCAGAAGGAGAAGGATTTGAAAACATACAAACGCACATTTAAAACACAAAGAGACACATAACTATCAAGTTTAGCAAAGTGCATCTGAACACACATTTAAAACACAAGCACATATATGACGATCACATTCCTACCTGGGGAACCTTGTACGTGCCCAAAATATAAGGGACCTGGTGGAGGAGATTGGAGGTTAATTCCTCAATGACTGCCAGTAAATTCTCCTGCTTTCCACACTTGTAGTTAGGGACAAAATACTTCTTTGGAGAAATAAATTGCAGGATAGCCTGATAAGTCCATCTTTTACAAAGACCTCTACCATAAATATTGAAACCCAACGTAATATTGGGTAAAAGTTGGGGATTTTCATTGATCTCTTTGACAGCAAATGCCAGAGCCATGACATGTTGGTATTCTTCCATCAGGACCCTGTGAAGAGAATTGTAGATTAGTGTAACAAGCAAAAATTTGTACTATTCTGGTTTTTTTGTGTTTTTTCTTGATGCATTTTTTTCTCCTGTGTTGTTGGGCAGTTTTTACTCAAAATGTAATGTAAAAGAACAGTCCTTGTCACCAGGGTGAAGGTGAGGAATAAATTTCTAAATTAAATAAATGAATAAATATCAGGCTCTCTGGCATACACTATATCAAACTTTGTTTAATGTCTAAGAAAGATATAGATAGAAAATCGAATTTACAACAAAAACATGGCACGATCTGTAAACTGAAAAGCTCAAACAAGACCTTAAAACCCCTTTGGGGACATTTTTAACAGTGTCTGTTATTTCTTTGGCTTGCACATATAGTGCAGTGGCCATATGTCTAAATGACCAGCAGCTCTTTTTAGCCTTATCACCACCCAACCACCCAAAAGGGGGTTCTTAAGGAGAGTGCACCATTTGCACCATAAGTCCGGTACTGAAAAATCTCTGTGGTTCCCCCTTCCCTTGATGATGCTTAATGGCACATCTGGGGCTGCATACGACGGAAGAATCCCTACTCTCAACACAGCTCTCCAGTATGCTTGAAATGTCACTTGTCATATTAGGAAGGTAGTCTTCTGAATGTCCACCACTATGCCTGATTCATCTCACATACCAGTGGAAGATAGTTTAGAAGAGGAGGAGGAGGAGGAGGAAGAGGAAGAGGAAGAAGGAGAAATTATATACAAACAAATTATCTTGTATAGATCCATACCTTTTCGTATTTAACCTGAATTGGGAGTGATGGACAAAAAAAGGCAACTGGGACAAGAGAGCTCCAATGATGAACTCTCCAGGTTGATAATACTGCTGAAAAGGCTGAAAATCAGACATCTCACAGTTTTCAACTTGCAGCTGGCAAACCATGTGAGGGAGCAGAAGCAGAACCAGCAAGAATTCAGCTACCAATGTCTTCATTGGAGATGTCTCTTTGAACACAGCCTTCTCTATTTTGACCTGCTCCCAATACAAACATGACACAACTCTGTCTTGAGGCCCTTCTGCTTGCAGAAAGCAACAGAGCCAGCAGTCTGAAGCAGTAACAGAAATAAATTTCATGGAATCTGTATTGGTCCATAGCCTAGGGCTCTTTTCTCTGGTAGATGTTGGAATTCATATGACTAGACAGTTCACTTACATGGCTGTTGGTCTTTTAAGGTCTTGACATGGTGAGTAATCATTCTATCTACAGATAAGTATGAAGCAAACAATATAAATCATAAGGGAACCAAGAGTCAATCCCTGGGAGTTTTTACACCTTCTAATCTTGAGTGTTTTTGATGGAGTGTAAAGAAAGAGAGATTTATACAATTGTGTCTGTTCAGAATGTTGTTATTCTGTGCCAGAATTCCAGAGGGAATTTTAGAAGCATCAGAATTAATCTGAACTGATTTTGATAATCATAGGTGACTGAACCCACACAAAATTGGGTGTCTTCTGTGGTGCTGCTGAACAACACTTTTGCTAGGTCAGACCAAAAGTACCGTTTTCCTGTTAAGGAGGTAGGAAAAGCACACAGAAAGACGAGCAATTAAAGAATGAGTTTAAAACCAGTCTTTTGTCATAGAGACTGTCCTGGTTGGCCGTTTGATGGACACATTCTTGCATCTTTCGTTTCTGGGAGATGTTGTTTTTCTGCTGGATAGCTCAGTGGTTTAGGGATCTGGTTGAATGCCCAGAGATTGGGAGTTCAATTCCCCACTCTGCCTCCCAACAGGGGCCGGACTCAAAGATGCAATGGATGCCTTCCAGCTCTGCAAACCAAAGATTATATCTCACCTCCACAACTCCTAAACTGTGTATCGTTCTTCTCTTACCCACATGTCTCCTCTCTTGCTAGAAAGAAATGAGCAAAGGATCTGTTAGAAGATGATAGGATGGATAAACTATGCAAGTCAAGGAGAAGCCAACATTTTTGGATGCAATGTTGGTGTTTCTTCTGCACTCCTGTTGGGTTTCTCAGGACATGTTCACATTAACTGGCCACACAGGGGGAGAGAGAAGGAAAACATTATTTTCAGATTAGTTGCAGCTCTATTGCAGGAGATGCAGCTACAAGAGTCCTACCTAAGAAGTTATGAACACCAATTTCCTCCTCAGGTTTCCACCTCTCCTTTTATATAAGTCATGTCAACAGAGAGAGGCTGTGCTCGCCATACCTAAGTTGTTGTTTTTTAAAGAGAAAGAAAAGACTTGCTAACAAATAGAGCACTTTCTCACCATTCCTATGAATATGTGATGGTGTGGTAGCTTCCCTTCATCAGTTCAAGTGATCACACAACCAGAACTGATGTGAACGGATCTGTTTTTGTTTGTCTGTCTTTTTGTTTGTAAAAGGGAAGTCCCAGAGATGGAGGAATGAACTATAGATGAAAGAATGAACTGGGGGGGGGGGGTATTGTTTGCATTTCCTTTTGTGTTGTGTGGTCAATGGGAAAAAAATGCAAATCAGCCGGCCTCAACACTGGAGAATTTCCCACATTGTTTGCCAATGTACTCACACCCTGACATGACTCTTATTTTAGGACATTGTGACCATGCTACAGCTACAGAACCATTCCCTTCCCAAAGTTATCAACAAAAGCCCATGAGATGCAAAGAGCAGAAACAGGAGCATAAAAAGTATCTAAGAGAAAGGTGATTGACCTTCCTTCCCACTAAGAACTGAGAGGAGAAGGACAAGGATGATAGACAGTATTAGCACAAGGTCTCCAACATATACTTCAAAATAGAAATGTAATGGCTGAAGGAAAGCGAAGATCTCATTTTTGAGTAACAAAGTGCATGCTTGCAAATGCAGAAGACAATGCAGACTACCTGTTTATGTAAACACAACTGCATTATATATCTGGAACATACTGAGAAGCAATTGCACCTCAAATATGTCAGTGGCAGAGTGTAAAATATGGAGCACATCACAGTCTTTGAAAGGACAGCCTATGCCGAAATACTAGAGATGGGTTGAATATAAAAATGGGTTGGTTTTTTCGATGAATATAGCCGATTCGTCATATATTCGTCGATCCATATTTGTCAAAATAAAAGTCCCGACGAATATGGCTTGACAAACATTTCTTCAGTTTTATTCGTTGATCCATTGATCCATTAATATTCGTCTATATTCGTTACCCTTTTGGGGGCCTTTCTGAGCTTGCTGGTGCCAATTAGAAGCTCTGGCCAATCAGGACAGCGATCCTGGATTGGCATGTCCAGCAGCCAGTAGTGCTGCTGAAAGGTGTAACTAACTTTTATAGAGGCTTCATAAACTTTTCCCCTCCAGCCTTTCCCCACTTCTGTTATTCTCTCCAGAGTGAGAACAGTTGCTGGCTTGCTGGTGCTCTTGTGCTCTTGTTTCACTTTTGTGGCAGCAAAGCGAAGATTAATATTTTTCTTTTTCATTTATCATCATCATCATCACATCATCTTTACTGGGAATTTGGGGAGGGATTTCGGATACCTTAGGCTACTTCTTTGGAATGGCTTTAGTTTTTAAAACTTTATTTTTGGAGTCTTGTGTGTGTCTTCTTCAGGTACGGGGGGGGGAATTTGGTGTGTGTCATGTGACTGTGGAATCCCTTTCCTTTCCCCTAACTGATTTGGTTGTGTGTCTGTTTGTGTCTCTGAGACTTCTTTGGCAGGGCTTTTTAAGTTTTAAAAATGTAATTCTTTTTTGAGGCTTGTGTCTCTCAGGCACAGTTGGTGGGGGGGGGGAATTTGGTGTGTGACCTTTTCCTTTCCCCTAAAAACTGGTGTGTGTGTGTGTGTGTGTGTGTGTGTGTCTGACTGAGACTTAGCTGGCAGAGCTTTAAGTTTTTAAAACTTAATTCTTTTTGGAGTTTACATTTGGCTTGTGTTCAGCCACAGTGGGTGGGTGGGAACTTGGCTCTGGAATAACCTCCCATCAGTGATCTGCCTGGCTCCCTCGCTGGGTGTTTTTAAGAGCCAATTAAAAACTTGGCTCTTTAGGCAGGCCTTCCCTCCTGTCAATACTTGACTTTTATTTTTATTATAATTTTCTGTTTCCCCATCTTGAGCATTACTAAGCATTATCAATCACTATTGTTTTGAATTGTTTTTAACTGTTTTAGATTACAATGTTTAATGGAACCCGCCCGGAGTAGACTCTGTCTAAAAGGGCGGGATAGACATCTAATAAATAAATAAATAAATAAACTTGTGTGTGTGGATTGGAATCCCTTTTCCTAATTTACATTATACTGGGGGGTGGGGGGCTTTGTTTAGGCAGGTCAAATTTTTGTAAAACAATTATTCCACCACTCTCCACCATCATTTAAAAAATAAAATTTACACACTGTTTCTGACCCTCTATTAGTTTCTTTCCCCATTGCATTGCTTTATTATTTGTTTAGTTGGTTTGGCAGGCGTTAGAAAATGAAGGGAGTACACCACGGGGAATCAAAGGGGAAGAAGGCTGTGAAGCTACGTAGGCTAGGCAGTGGCACAAGTGGCACCACCACCACCACCACCACCATCACCACCACCGTTCCTCCTCCGGTGGCCTTGCAGGCAGGCATGGAAGCAAAGCTTCCAGAGGTGCCAAAAGAACTACTGCTCCTCTTCCTAGAGGAATCTGAGGAGTTACTGGTTTCTGAAGATCCCCAGTCCGATTTGGAACCAGTAACGGCAGGGCAGGCTTCACAACCCGACCCCCACCCTTTCCCCAGAGTCATCTCTTTACTCCTACCAGACCAGCAGCACCCCTGGGACACAGAGTTCTTCCCAGGCCAGCAGTCAGGGGCAGGCAATGGGTCCTCATTTGGGCAAACATTGCAGAGGGGCCATGTGAGATCATTTCACGGTGCACAGCGATGACCCATGGCTGGCACACTGAAATGCCTGCCTTGTGGTGGTCCGGAGGGGGTCAGACCCCAGGCATCTGTTCTCCACTGCCATCTGACAACATCTGGAGAGGCACCACCCAAGGCTCCTGTCCGGGGAAGGCACTTTGTCAGCGCTGTCTGGGGGAGGGAAGAGAGAAGCTCCAGGGGGAGATGTGGGGAGGCAGAAGGAGGCACTGCCTTCCAAAAGGGCAGCCACGGGGGTTTCTGGGGCCAGGAGCATGAGGCAGGCCATGCTTCATGAAGTGGCACCCATTGGGTCCACCATGACCCTCAGCCAGCGGTCGAAGGGCAAGGTCCAGCAGGTGGCCACTCATCTCGTTGCCAAGACAATCGCCCTGCTCAGACTTCCACTGTCCACTGTGGAAGCCTCAGCCTTCCACCAGTTGCTGAACTTTTTTTGCCCCTGGTATGACCTCCCTCACATGACTCTGTGAGGGAGGTGGTCCGTGACAATCTTTCACGGATACAGGGGCGCAAGGTGCACTTCACAGTAGACCTGTGGAGGAGAGGTCAGTGTGGCTACCTCTCACTCATGGTCCACTGGTGGCAGCCAGAGAACTTGAGGAGTGGCAGGGCATCGGCGACAGGGCCACAGGGGGAGACCCTTATCCTGCCCCCAGGATACATGTCTGTTCTGCTGCAGGCGAAGCACATGGAAGCTCAGGCGATGGGGAGGAACATCACCAATGCGTTCCTGTTCACGCTGCAGGAGTGGGCATTGGAGGGGGAGGTCATCTGTGACCACATGATCACGGATGCTGGGTGGAACATGTTGGTGGCATTGAATGTGGCAGGCTTTGAGGGCATCATATGCATGGTGCACAAATTACACCTTGTGGTGCATGATGCCCTTGGCTTGGGCAGCCACATCAAGCCCGAGTGGGACGCAGGCACCTGGGAGAAGTGGGCACTCCTGGAGCAATGCCGCCAACTGGTGGGCTACTTCTCCCACAGCCTGAAAGCTGCCTGCCTGCTGCGTGAGAGGAAGGAGGAGTTGGGTCAGGAGACCCACGTTCTCTTGACAGATCTGCCCACCAGGTCAAACTCCACCTACATCCTGGTGTCCTGCCTGGTGGAGCAGAAGGCCGTTTTGGAGGACATCATGTCCCCCATGCCCATTCTACCTGGGGGGAGAGAGGTGGGCATCAGTGCCACGGATTGGCTGGCCCTCTCCCAGATGGTGGAGGTGCTCAAGCCTTTTCAGGAAACCACTGACATCTTGTGTGTTTACATGGCAAGCCTGGGGCAGGTCATCCCCCTGATTCATGCCCTCGATCAGTCCCTGGAGGATACTGTGGCACCAGGATCCTCCCTCCTTCCACAGACCAGGGCTCTTTTGAAGAGGTTGCAGGCAGGCATGCGGAAAGGACTCCATCCTGTCTCCAGGGACAGAGCTTACCACATGGCCTACCTGTGTGATCCTCGGATCAAGGGGACTTGGCAGCACACACCTCAGAACTCGAGGAATGGTGAACAGAGCTCTCCACTGAGGTCCACAAGGTATGGGGCACACAACTTTTGTGTGGGGTGACAGGAACATCAGGCCGCGGGACAGAGGAGGGGCATGGTGGTTTGTTGGAGCCACAGGCAGGGACTTCACCTGGTCCCAGTCACCATTACTGGAGCTCTGTGGTGACTTTGGCAGGTGCCCCAGAGGAAAGACAGCTGGCTGCGGAGAATTTGGCAGAGATAATGGTGTGGGAATATCTGGCTGAGCTCCCCCAGCACCCCCAATCAGATCCCCTCCATTTCTGGGCTACGAAAGTGGTCATATGGCTACAGTTGTTCAATGTGGCCATGGACCTCCTTTCCATCCCCCTCACCAGTGTCCAGAGTGAGCACGTGTTCTCCCATCTTGGAGACATACTCTGACCACGCCGCTCGCGTTTGGATCCCGTTACTGTGGAGAGACTGTCATTCATCAAGGTGAACCTTCCCTTTTTGGGCTTCCCCTCACTGAACCCAAAGAGGTAGGGTTTTGACAGTCTCTCCCTTACCATACCGCTTGCCTGCCTGCCTCCCTTCACCTGCCTCGCAACCCATCTGCCTACCTGGCAGTCCTCCTGAACAAAAAAGACCTGCCTACTTGCCTGCCAGCCTGTAAAACTAACCAATTCCTGCCTGCTGAGTCCAGTCGGCTCATCGGGCCAAGTTCCAAACAAGTCCTGCCTGCCTGCTGTTTGCAGTCAGCTCATCAGGCCAAGTTCTGACCAACTCCTGCCTGCTGCTGTTTCCAGTCACCTCATCAAGCCAACTCCTGCCTGCCGAGTCAAGTCGGCTCATCGGGCCAAGTTCTGTAGAAGTCCTGCTGCTGCTGTTTCCAGTTGCCTCCTCAGGCCATGTTCTCAAGTCCAGCAGCTCCTTCCAGCTTCCTCGGGCTAATTCTCACATGCTGCTTGATGATTCCAGCCTCCTCAGGCTTCATTCCAACATTCCTGCCTGTTTATTCCAGCCTCCCACCCTTCCCTACTGCCTCAGTAGGTTGGCAGAAGCTGAGACAAGCAATGGGACGTAGCTCACCCTGTCGCACTGATTCTAACTGCTGTTCTTCCAATCGACAAGCCCAGCGGCTCAGTGGTTTAACCTGCAGCGCCACAGTCTATGTTGCTGCTTTGTGCCTCAGTGCCCGATGGGCCACAGTCTACTTTGCTGCTATGTGCCTCAGTACCTGATGGGGCCAAAAAAGCCTGTTTTGCTGCTGCCAACTTCCTCAGTGCCTGATGGGTCCAAACAGCCTGCTTTGCTGCCACCAACTACCTCTGTGCCCAATGGGGTCCAAAAGCCTGCTTTGCTGCCGTGTGCCTCAGTGCCCGATGGGGCCGAAAAGCCTACTTTGCTGCCAAAACTCATTGCCTCCTGGAGGCAAACTCTACTTCAATGGCAAATGTGATGTTGCTGAAGACAAACTCAATGCCTCATGCCTAGTCTGTGTGTCTGTGAGAGATAAAAGAAACTACCTCAGTGCCAAAGACTTCTCATTCTGCTGGGGCCAAATATAACTCCCTCAATGCCATGGGCTTCTGTATCACGTGGTAAACTATCTTGGGGGGACCCAATTTGTGGGTGAATAACTTGGAGGTCCAATATCCAATCTTCACCAAACTTGGCAGGCATGTTGGAGAAAGACCTAGGAAGCTTTGGAGTGTTTCTGGATTATCTAAGTACCTGGGGGGAGCTTTCCTGGGGTTGTCCTCCTTGTAACTATATAGCACAGGGGTCCATTACCCAATGCTCACCAACCTTTTTGGACTTGCAGTAAATCATCTGAGGAAACTTCCCTGCAAATTTGGTGTCTCTAGGTGCTTGGGGGCCAATTTTATAGCCTTTTAAAGTGAAGACAAATTGACAAATTGATTCATCAATTCGTCAAAGAATATTCAAAAACTTGTATTTTTTGATTCGTTAACCTTGATGAATCACAAATAAAAACAAATTGCCATTTTTTAATTTGTCCCCATATCTACTAAATACCAAAGCAGAAAAGGAATAAGCAAATGGGACAAGTGGTCAACTTTGAAGAACAAAGCAAAGTTCACAAAAGATGGACTGTGTAAGATAAATCAGAGGAGCAAAGGCTGTATATTACACCCCTTCTGGACCAGTGGTTCTTGAAATGGGGTCCCCAGATCTTCTTGGAGTGCAATTCCCAGAAGCCTTCACCACTTGCTATTTCATTTTATTTTATTTTATTTTCTTAATTCTATTTTTATTTTACCCATCTAGTGGCCAGGCCACTACTCTGGGCAGATTACAATAAAAGTATCAACAACATAAAGCAAGATTCAATAATAAACAAGAGCTAAGATATTAAACAAAAACAACAAAAAAGCCCAACTTAAATTAAATCTATAATAAGATATGTGACTGAGCCAGATCAACAATTAGCCATAAAAATGTGGGTCATCAAAATTAGAGTCTAAAACAAACAAAAATTAATAATAATTAAATTAAACAGGGACAACAGTATGAAAAGGCTAAGTAAAGAACATGTCTTTACAATTTTACTGAAGTGATGGAAGGTTGGGGTTTGATATACTTCTGCAGGAAGAGAGTTCAATAGCATGGTGGCCACCACTGAGAAGGCCCATTTCCTAGCAGTGGATTTCTGGGTCTCCCTAGGAGTGGCCACCTGTAGAATCATTGTTTAGGAAGTACGGATGAGATGGGAGGTCAGTCTGGGGGAGAGATGCTCTGAAAAGTAGACATCACATAAGAATGAGATATGGAACCCCACCAAGCCACCACAAGGATAAAGAGCCACTGGTGGGTATTCAAGATGAAGCAGGGTGTGCAAAGAGAAGTGGAATGCTGACCAAAGGTTTCCTGAAGAAGTGTGAAGACTGATGAACCCTTCATCTCATTGACAAGCACATCATAACAATGATCCTTAGTGTAAGTCTCCCCAAAGAGATGAAAGCTCAACACCTAGACATCCAAAACATATTCGTACATGGTGAGGTTGTTTATCCAGCAACTCAATTACTCCTGCAGCTGAATTTAAAAGCCAAAGTGATAGGAGGACCTTGAAGATTAGCGGTGAACCAGATGTTAAGAATTGCAACTGGAATTGAATAAACGTCAGCTACTAACTTGCTGCCTTGGATCAGACATTCGTAAGCTCTAGTGCTGGGGCCCCTGTGGAATTGTATTGCCAAGGGGGTGTCCCAGTCCTCAGATTTATATGGCTGCTACTTGGATATCTTGGTGCAGCTTGTGCAGTTCCTATGTTTGTGGCTCAACACACCCGATGGATGCAGAGATGCTGGATATATTGGACCTTACTCTTTCTCCTCCGGTGTTATGCCAGATAAAGAAGCACACCCCAATTGCTATAACACCCAGACATGCCTTAGTCGGATGCAGGGAGGCTTTACAACAGCACCAACTTCCATCCCAGAGTAGAGGCTTTTTATCTTCCTCTTTGCCCAGTGGTTCTACACTAAATGATGCTAATACTCAATTAAAGTCAGGAGCTGGAAACATCACTCTGAGGGAAATGTGCCAAGTCAAAATAACAGATTTCACCAATGTATATATGTTCCCCACATGCAAGGCAGTTTATTTACCCGATATCAGGGGTGACTGTCCTCTAGGAAATCCTGCTAATTCCCAGATAGATTTGATGGAGCTTCCCTCTAATGACGATCAGATTCTGGATGGAGTACCATCCAATTTTAGTCAACTTAATAGCACGGTAAATACGGACTTTGAGGAACTAAAAATGAATAATTTTATGTCACTCTCGGCTATCCTGCCAGAGAACTTGACGAAGAACTCTGAGGAGATCAATCAACTATGGAGCTTGAGCAACTCACAGCCTTATCATTTTGGTGCTGACACATCCAAAACAGATCATGCTTATGCTCCGTGTATTAGCACTAGTCCACAAGTTTCCCCTGTCAATATTTCCAGGCTCCACGACAAAACAATTCCGGCAAAGGAAGACAACAACTGCCCTACCCAGGCTTGCCTGGTAGAAATCAGAGACATACTTCAAGAAATTAAGCAACTTATGCACGTCATGCTGGGGGCCATGAAGGAAGCTGTGAATCACACTGTGATGCTCCATGAGAGAATATCAATGCAGAACAAAAACGACATCTCCTCTCAATGCAAAGGCAACACGGACTACTATAATCTATCACCCAAAACTATAAACAAAATAGAAAGCTTGTCCCTGGATGAACTACTCCTTTGTGTGGCCCCCCCAACGGGCCCCCTTCAAGATCCCATAGTCACTGCTCCATTTAAGGCGGTCAATAATGTTCCTATCCAGGTTCCACTTACTGCTGTAGCACTCACCGACGCTTTAGAAACTGTTGAGGCTGCCTATCTAGCATTGGACCCACAATCCTGCATAGTCAAGGACATTGATCATTCAGGGAGGAAAGCATCGGTAATCCCAAAAAGAAAGAACATTCAAAAGATTCCAAAGAATAAGGGGTCCTGTAAGAGTATGGGTAAAAAAGCAAGAACCATGAATTTTAAGCCTCTTTACAAATTGTTAGATTCCATGACTACCAATCCAAGAGAGAAGCAAACTGGGAAAAACTTGTAGCTGAACAACAACCACACTAAAGGCCAACCAAGAGTTGCTCTCCCAGTAGTACAAGAGAAGATCTCCAGGAAACTCCATGACAGAATTACCAAACAACCCATTAACAGTGCACCTCAACAGGGCTCATGGCCTGCCACCTTAAAGGCCCAATTACATGTTCTGCCCCTTCAAAATTCCCAAACCAAAAATTCTGAAGTTCAGTCCACCAGTCAAATGGTGGGGGTCTCAGGCTCCTCAATGGGCATGTCCATCCCAGTTCTCATCAGAGACAGGAATATGCATGTTAGGAATAGAAGAAGAAACTTTAGAGGGACAGTGAAGGAAAGGAGATCCTTCATAAACCAGATGAGGTCAGACCATTGACCCTCAGAAGTGTATCCAAATTGGGAAAAGACTCAACGGAGCCAGTTTACGAGAGATGAACCAACTCCGATATAATATGCTCTGATACGGGGACATTGGGCCCTCTCAGACATCTTGGAGAGTGGCCAGTTGCATATGTTTCGGAGTCGGGGGGGTTATACCTTCAACTGTGAGCACATTAACTATGGGAAGCAACAAGGGTGGTATCTGGTTGACCCCACAATTGTATCGGGAAGGGAAAATGGATCACTCCCAGTCAAGCTCCAACTCTTTTGCTTCAGAACACAATGTACCTCTCCACAAATTGTACCACACGGCGCTGCCAATAAGACTATAACCCCGCACTGGTCTCTATGTAAAGACAGTACAAATTACAACAGAAACTCAAGTATTAAGATTCTCTCTTGGAACACAACAGGGTGGTCAACTAAGATCTGGGACATCGCCTTCACCAAGTATGTTGTCAAATTTGACATCTTGCTGTTCCAAGAAACATTGACTCAAGATGATCTGATCATAGATGGCTATGCGTCCCACTTTCTTAAAGCAGCTCCTACTGAGAGGGGCGGACGACAAAAAGGTGTTATGGCCATCCTTATATGAACCAAACTATAGTCACTTGTTCAAAAGCTGCAACCCACTTCTAATTTAGCTCTTGCTGTTATTCTAAAATTTACTTCACAACTATTATTAATCATCAATGTATATATCCCCCCCCCCCAGGACTCTCGCACACAGTGTAAAGATCAATGGGCAAAGCTGGTGGCTTATACAGAAAGTTTGATATCATTTTTATTTATTTATTTTATTTATTTATTACATTTATAGCCGGCCCATCTAGTCATATAGACTACTCTGGGCGGGTAACAACATATCATGTAACAATTTAACAATTTAAAATCATAACAATATATTACTAAATAAACAATGATCCAAGATGGGAGAAAACACAAAATAACAAAAATTCAGACGGTGGGTGGAGGGAAGGCTTGCTTAAACAGCCAGGTTTTCAGTTGGCATTTAAAGATGCCCAGCGACGGGGCCATGCGAATCTCAGGAGGGAGGCTGTTCCAAAGACGAGGAGCCACTGCCGAGAAGGCCCGGTTTCTTGTTTTTCCCTTCCGGGCCTCCCTCGGCGTTAGGCTCCTCAGCCTCACCTCCTGGCTAGATCGGGTGATACGGGTAGATCTAGGTGGGAGAAGGCATTCCGTCAGGTAGCGAGGCCCTAAACCGTTTAGGGCTTTATACGTAAGCATTAAAACTTTGAAATCTACGCGGAACCGAACGGGCAGCCAATGCAAGGCAGCCAGAGTGGGAGTAATATGTTGATGTTTCCTTACCCCACTGAGAAGTCTGGCTGCCGCATTCTGCACCATCTGGAGTTTCCGCATAGATCTCAAAGGCAGCCCCACGTAGAGAGCATTACAGTAGTCTAATCTCGAGATTACGAGCGCATGGACCAAAGTGGTGAGTGACCCAACATCTAGATAGGGACGCAGCTGGGCTATCCGCCAGAGATGGAAATAAGCGGTGCGGACCACTGACGCTACCTGGGATTCCATGGCAAGCGCCTGGTCCAGATAGACCCCCAAGCTGCGCACCTCACTCTTCGCGGTGAGAGTCACCCCCCCAAAAGAGAGGGAGTTTCCCAAACCGCTGATGATAGGCCCCCCGACCCTCAGGACCTCCGTCTTGTCCAGGTTCAGCCTCAGCCCATTTTCCTGCATCCATTGCAATACAGACCCCAGGCAGCGCTGCAGGGACAGAACGGCATCCACTGTAGTTGGCAAAAAGGAGATGTAGAGCTGCGTGTCATCGGCATATTGATGGCACGATGCTCCACACCCCCTGATAACCTCACCCAGCGGCCTCATATAGATGTTAAACAGCATTGGAGAGATGGTTGAACCCTGTGGAACCCCACAATTGAGGCTCCACGGGACCGACTCATGCTCCCAAACCGGAACTCTCTGAGGACGGTCCCCCAGGAAGGACCGGAGCCAGGCCAACACCTGACCACCGATTCCCAACTCGGAGACCCTCCTCAGGAGGATACCGTGGTCGACGGTATCAAAGGCAGCTGAGATATCGAGGAGGACCAACAGAGAAGTTTTTCCCCTGTCGGCCTCCCTCAAGAGGTCATCTAACAGGGCGACCAATGCCGTTTCTGTACCATGGCGCGGCCTGAAGCCCAACTGGAATGGATCCAGGGCATTTGTTTAATCCAAGTGCGCCTGAAGCTGATTGGCCACCACCCTCTCGACCAATTTACTCATGAAAGAAACATTGGCGACAGGCCTATAATTGCCAATATCGTCCGTCGCCAAATTAAGTTTCTTTCGAATGGGCCTAATGAGTGTCTCCTTGAGGGCAGGGGGAAACCTGCCCTCCTGGAGAGACCCATTAATTATCGCTGTAGCCCATTTGGTTGTTATAGGCCTGGCTGCTTTGATTAGCCAGGCCGGGCAAGGGTCAAGGGAGGAGGAGGTGGCCCGACAGCGAACTAGCGCCTTGTCCACAATGTCAGGCGTCACAGGTTGAAAGTGATCAAAACTCACCGGGCAAGGCGGAGCGCTGGACATCTCTGCTCAATCCACTGTAACCAAAAAAGGAGAAAGCTCCCGGCGGATGGCCTCCACTTTAGTTTTTAAAAATGCTGCAAATTGGTCAGGGGAGATGCTAGGGGGAGGCCCTTCACCCCAACCAATTCCAGATAGGTCGCGAACTATACGGAAAAGTTCTGCCTGCTGATTTTAAGCCTCGCTTATCCGGTTAGCGAGGTGAGCTCGACTAGCAGCCCTTATCTTAGCCAGATAAAGGTTAGTCGCGGCCCTAACAGCTTCTTTATTATACTCCGTCGGTTTCCTTCTCCATTTGCTCTCATTATACCCAGGAACCTCTCTTCTGATAGCAGGAGATCTTAATGCCAGAACAGGAGAAAACGATGACGTGCTATTTGCACAGTTTAATATGATTTAATATGATTCCTCCGGACCCGGTTTCCCCCTGGAGCCTATATTACAGACAATCCAAGGATCAGGGCCGTAATTATGCAGGCCTTTGTCTAATGTTGATGGCCAATAATTTGGACCTCGTGCTATTAAATTGAAGAATGGAGGGAGACAGGCCTGGGGGATTTACATTTACTTCATCTACAGGTGCCTCCACTATTGATTACATCTTAGTATCTAAGGATCTGATCACTCCAATTATTGATTTTGAGGTTGGATGCCACCCTGAGAGTGACCACTTCCCCTTGCTTCTCCCAAACAACTTTGGAATTATTAAAGTGTTTGCCGATAGTGAAATCGCACTTCCACTTTCAACTGAAATTAGAGCTGCACGTATTAAGTGGTCCACCAAAAGGGATGTCTCTATGAAAAAATGATCACTCCACCATGGTGCTGACTCACCATGACGGGGAGGCTTTGCTCTCCCACCCGGAGAGTGGTGACATGGTTGAATGATGCCGCTTTCCAAGGGGAGGAGGGATGGCGCCTTTAAAAAGGCATGGTTCCTCCGGCTAAGCCTCTTTGCTGTTTTTTAAAGCAAAGAGACCAGCCATGAAGCCAGGCGGGGAGAGGTTTCACTTTCCCTGCTCTGGACTTATCTCCGATCTGAGAATTAGGGTAGCGCTTCAGCTGGTCATCTCTTTCCTTACTTTGATCTTTTGTTTATTTGACCATCATAGCGGTTGCTATTTTTACAATTGTTTAACTGAGGGGGGGAATAGGTTGAAGATCCCCCCTCCCCCTGTCACTTTTTATTTGCTTTAGAGGGTGTTCAAGTGGGGATAAGTGGTGGAAGGTGTTGGGCTTTTCATCCTGGCCTTTGTTGAATTTTGTTTTTGTATTCAAATAATAATAATAATAATAATAATAATAATAATAATAATAATAATAATAATAATAATGATGATGATGATGATGATGATGATGATGATGATGGTGGTGGTGGTGGTGGTGGTGGTGGTGGTGGTGGTGGTGGTGGTGGTGGTGAGGAAGGAGAAGTTACAGTATATATTAATTTTTGCATAACTCATATAAATACTTATGGGAAGCAGTGTTTATATAGATATGATATAATTTGACGTTGGCTAATTTTAATTACCTGGGGTTACCCTCCCACTTAGCTTCTTTTTTTAAAAAAAAAAGAGAGAGAGAGAGCTGTTATGTGTGGAGCCCCCAGCTGGGCTGCAGCTTAGTTACTAATCATCATCATCATCATCATCATCATAAATGAATAAATAAATGAAAATGAATTGAATAAATAGTAGCTAAATTAGAATACCCTTTCACGGATTGCTGCTTTGTCATGGCAAAGGGGCTTGAGTAATTCAAAGAAGCTATGGGCTATGTTGTGCAGGGACACCAAAGAGAGACAGGTCATAGTGGAGAGTTCTGACTAAACGCGATCCACCTGGAGCAGGAACTGGCAAGCCACTCCAGTATCTTTGCCAAGAAAACTCCATGGACAGAAACAAAAGGCTAAAAGATACGACACTGGAAATGAGCCACTCAGGTCGGAAGGTGTCCAACATGCTACTGAGGAAGAGCAGAGGACAAGTACAAGTAGCTCCAGAGCTAATGAAGTGGTTGGGCCAAAGCCAAAAGGACGCTCAGCTGCGGATGCGCCTGGAAGTAAAAGGAAAGTCTGATGCTGCAAAGGAAAATACTGCATAGGAACCTGGAATGTAAGATCTATGAACCTTGGTAAGTTGGATGTGGTCAAACAGGAGAAAGCAAGAATAAACATTGAGATCCTGGGTATCAGTGAACTAAAATGGATGGGAATGGGCGAATTCAATTCAGACGATTCTTGTCATTATAGCGGACTGGAATGCTAAAGTAGGGAATCAAGAGATAAAAGGAACAACAGGTAAGTTTGGCCTTGGAGTTCAAAACGAAGCAGGGCAAAGGCTAATAGAGTTCTGTCAAGAGAACAAGCTGGTCATCACAAACACTCTTTTCCAACAACACAAGAGGCGACTCTACACATGGACATCACCAGATGGGCAATACCGAAATCAGATTGATTATGTTCTCTGCAGCCAAAGATGGAGAAGCTCTATACAGTTAGCAAAAACAAGACCTGGAGCTGATTGTGGCTCTGATCATCAGCTTCTGATAGCAAAACTCAAGCTTAAACTGAAGAAAGTAGGAAAAACCACTGGGCTAGTCAGGTATAATCTAAACCAAATCCCTTATGAATACACAGTGGAAGTGAAGAACAGATTTAAGGAACTCAATTTGGTGGACAGAGTGCCTGAAGAACTATGGATGGAGGCTCGTAACATTGTACAGGAAGCAGCAACAAAAACCATCCCAAAGAAAAGGAAATGCAAGAAAGCAAAGTGGCTGTCCAATGAGGCTTACAAATAGCAGAGAAGAGAAGGGAAACAAAATGCAAGGGAGGTAGGGAAGTTACAGAAAATTGAATGCTGACTTCCAAAAAATAGCAAGGAGAGACCAGAGGGCCTTCTTAAACGAACAGTGCAAAGAAATAGAGGAAAAGAATAGAAAGGGAAAAACCAGAGATCTATTCAAGAAAATTGGAGATATTAAAGGAAACTTTTGTGCAAAGATGGACATGATAAAGGACAAAAATGGTAGGGACCTAACAGAAGCAGAAGACATCAAGAAGAGGTGGCAAGAATACACAGAGGAATTATACCAGAAAGATCTGGATGTCCCGGACAACCCAGAGAGTGTGGTTGCTGACCTTGAGCCAGATATCCTGGAGAGTGAAGTCAAGTGGGCCTTAGAAAGCATGGCTAACAACAAGGCCAGTGGAGGTGATGGCATTCCAGTTGAACTCTTTAAAATCTTAAAAGATGACGCTGTTAAGGTGCTACACTCAACATGCCAGCAAATCTGGAAAACTCAGCAGTGGCCAGAGGATTGGAAAAGATCAGTCTACATCCCAATCCCAAAGAAGGGCAGTGCCAAAGAATGCTCCAACTACCGTACAATTGCACTCATTTCACACACTAGCAAGGTTATGCTCCAAATCCTACAAGGTAGGCTTCAGCAGTATGTGGACCGAGAACTCCCAGAAGTACAATCTGGATTTCGAAGGGGCAGAGGAACTAGAGACCAAATTGCTAGTATGCGCTGGATTATGGAGAAAGCCAGAGAGTTCCAGAAAAACATCTACTTCTGCTTCATTGACTACGCAAAAGCCTTTGACTGTGTGGACGACAACAAACTATGGCAAGTTCTTAAAGAAATGGGAGTGCCTGACCACCTTATCTATCTCCTGAGAAATCTATATGTGGGACAGGAAGAGACAGTTAGAACTTGATATGGAACAGCTGATTGGTTCAAAATTGGGAAAGGAGTACGACAAGGCTGTATATTGTCTCCCTGCTTATTTAACTTATATGCAGAATACATGGACCAGGGCGTGGACTCACTTCCCTCTATTACCATCTCTATGAAAGAATCGGAGGTTGTTCATTATTTCACTTACCTTGGCTCAAAAATCTCTGACACTCTCTCTCTAGATGTCGAGCTGGAACAACCTCAGATATGCAGATGATACCACTCTGATGGCAGAAAGTGAGGAGGAATTAAAGAACCTCTTAATGAGGGTGAAAGAGGAGAGCGCCAAAAATGGTCTGAAGCTCAACATAAAAAAAAAGTAAGATCATGGCCTCTGGTCCCATCACCTCCTGGCAAATAGAAGGGGAAGATATGGAGGCAGTGACAGATTTTACTTTCTTGGGCTCCATGATCACTGCAGATGGTGACAGCAGCCACGAAATTAAAAGACTCCTGCTTCTTGGGAGGAAAGCAATGGCAAACCTAGACAGCATCTTAAAAAGCAGAGAGATCACCTTGCCGACAAAGGTCCGCATAGTCAAAGCTATGGTTTTTCCAGTAGCGATGTATGGAAGTGAGAGCTGGACCATAAAGAAGGTGGACCGCCGAAGAATTCATGGTTTTGAATTGTGGTGCTGGAGGAGACTCTTGACAGTCCCCTGGACTGCAAAGAGAACAAACCTATACATTTTGCAGGAAATCAACCCTGAGTGCTCACTGGAAGGACAGATCCTGAAGCTGAGGCTCCAATACTTTGGCCATCTCATCAGAAGAGAAGACTCCCTGGAAAAGACCCTGATGTTGGGAAAGTGTGAAGGCAAGAGGAGAAGGGGATGACAGAGGATGAGATGGATGGACAGTGTCATCGAAGCTACCAACATGAATTTGACCCAACTCCGGGAGGCAGTGGAAGACAGGAGGGCCTGGCGTGCTCTGGTCCATGGGGTCACGAAGAGTCGGACACGACTTAATGACTAAACAACAAATTATGTAAACTGTGTATCTTTTTACTCATATATCTTTATAAGGTGTTATTGTATTATATCTCTTAGTATTATGTAAGATTGGGTTAACAACCGTAAATAAATACTTATTAAATATGTCGCCAGAGTGTCATGAGTTCAGCCGAAGAAGATCTGGAATCTGAGGGGTTAATTACAGCTGAGGAGAATGCTGGGCAATCAGAATCGCAGGCAGCTGAAACACCACCAGATTCTCCTCCCCCAGTAGCTAAAGTAAGGGAGAAGCTTCGGCAAGGACTCATGACACGAAGATCCGAAGCCCGCATGAATGCTTCCCATAGGAACATCAGGTCGACCAGCCCTGAGTTTTAGCAGGATGAGGTTTTCAATTGATTGTTGTTGCTATAAAATCTGCACCCAGAGGCTTGCAAGCTTGTGGAAGCAACAAGTCAACACCCTGGCTTGCATCCGCACTCCTGCTTATCTTGGACCTTGTTTTCTGGACCCTTGGCTTTGGACTCTGACTTCTGACTACAGATTGTGTTTTGGCTCTGGCATTTTGGTATCTGCTTTGCATCTTCTGGACTTTTGATATTGGACTGGTTTATTGGACTTTTGCCTGTTAAAACCCCCGGGAATGTGACAGAGAGTTTGGAAAGGAGAGAGAGCCATTTGGTGATATCTATAATAAATGCAGTCAGAATACTTTGCCCTCCCAGCCCGGAAATAAAGAGGTGAGTTGGGTTAAAACTTGGGCCACAACTTTATTAACTATTTAAACTAAATCCCCCAACTACAAGGGGGCCTAGCGTAGTGCAATATTCTTCAAAATCTGGAATAGCCTTCACCTCTGCACCCTTCTAGAGCAGGGTGAGCTCCTGAATTGTGCTGTCCACTGTACAGCATGCCTTCAGGTGCTCTGTGATAAGGGTACCCCCACTGTCTCAGCCCACTGAACCTCGTGACCCTAAGTGAACTGTTGGCCGGGAGGGCGCCCCATGAAAAAAACACCTCTCCTCAGATGCCCGATTGGGTCCACCTGAGAGAGAGATGGAATAATTTTGCACCATGTGGCTTTCATGAACTCACCCTGACTCTTCTCTATGCACTACCCGCAGCTGTGACCAAAATGGCTTTAACTAACCACATAACCATTTTAGTAATTTTACATTAACCACACTCCATGGTAAGAATGGGATGGGTGAAAACACACCTGCATCCCACAGGCCAATTTAGGATGCAGGCCAAAAATTACCATCTGGCTCCACAGGCAATCAGCTAGTCTCACTCTTACCTTTAGGGTGGGTGAGAGGGTTGCTCAAAAGAAGAACGAAGAGGCTGAGCTGGAGGGACCCTTCCTTCTTAAAGGCTCTGTCCCTCCACCCCTCAGGAGGCAATGTCATCAAGCTGTGATGCCGCTCTCTGAGCAGGAGAGCAGAGCAACCCCGCCGTGGTAACTCAGCACCATGGCAGAGCAAACAATACGCATGGAAATGGAAGAAAACCAAAATACCAAATCGTGAAGAATTTGTGGAAAAGATTATGGAAGTGGCAGAGATGAATGTATTAACGGAAGGTTTGAAAGACAATTCAATCCAAGAAGCAACTGAAAAATGGGACCCTATATGTAACTGGATCCATTCTATAATCTGAAAGCCAAATCTGATAATTTTAATACAAAATAGTCAAATAACTCTAGTTGGAATTACATAGGCAACTAACAGACACAAAAGCTTTTAATGTAATGATATGTTTAAGTACAGATAATAGGTGATAATATATGGCATGATATATTCCCTGTTATCCCAAATTATTTCCCCTTACCCTTGAAAAAAAAGAATGCAAAAAGACAAAAACCAACCTTAATATGGCATGGATAGACTATAAAAAAAGCATTAGAGTCATTGCCACACAGCTGGATCAACACCTGCCTAAAAATGTTTGGGACTACTAAAAACATTCAGAAGTTCCTCAAGAAAAACATGGAAAAATGGAAAACCGTTTTGCATTTATTTGTACAGGAAGGGATTAGCTCCTAGATTGATTACGGGGAAACTGTCAGCCCTGGACTTTTATGCCAAGACTCGTGGGCACCCTGATACCACCCATGATTTCTGCATCAAGAAGATGCTTGAAGGGTGGAGCAAGGAGCATGCTAGCCCCCCCCCCGATAATAGGAGCCCATTGTACCCAAGTATTTTAGTGAAGGTTAGTCAGATTTGGATTACCATTTGTACTGATCAGTATGACGAAAAGCTGCTTCATGTCGCGGCTCTTATTGCCTTTTTTTGTGGTCCTGCATATTAGTGAATTGGTAGTCACATCCAAAAGCGACACCACCAATGCCTCCTTGCAATATCATGATGTCCAGGTGGAGCCAAGCCTCATTACTTTGCACATCCACCAGTTCAAGACTGATCAGGCAGGCAGGGGAACAGAATTAGTGCTAGGCCGCTGTTCCATTGCTGAACTCTGCCCTGTTGCAGCAATGACAGGTTAGCTGGCTTTGAGGGGAGACCGGCTGGGTCATTTGTTTTGCCATAGCGATGGCACTCCCCTGATGAAATTCCAGTTTTGGAAACTCTCTTCCGTAGCTTTGGAATAGGTTGGATTGCAGGATTGGCATTTTGAAACACATTTGTTTAGGATTGGGGCTGCCTCTATGGCAGCTGCCTTAAGATATAGTTTGGCGATATCAAAAGGGTGGGGAGGTGGTTGTTGGAGAAAATGCGTTTAAATGTGCGCCTGATTCCCTAAGTATAGGTGTTTCTGGCCGTTTGTGTTTTCTGCCCACAGGTCCAATGATGCCCCAAACAAGGTTACGAATCCTGCTCTTTGGACATAGTTTTATTTATTGGACTGCTGTACATGCAGCAAGTTCTTCATGGGGGCGAAATTTGGGCTTAGGACCCTGGGCAGTGTTGGATTGGAAGGGACAAAGGGGCATACATTGAAGCAAATTTGAACAATCGGTGTCCCATGTCACTGCCATTTAGGACAGTTTGGGCTCTGTGATGGGCCACCCAGAGATCCATTTGGACTGGCTGGATTTATTTTGTGAGGGTGGGGTGTACTTATCCAACAAAGGCCTGGACATATTATTGGGTGACTTACAAAGGGGCCTGCATGCTGAGATTTTTGGCATGGTGGGGGACGCAGGGCATACACAAGGTTAGCCCTTTGTTGTGGCAGGTAGTGTGGCAGGGACAGCTATAGGTGAGTTCCCATGGGGCACACGGGAAGTGCTAGCATATACGTCATCTCAGCATTGCGGATCATGGGATTACAGTGCTGGGTGCAAATGCACTGGGGGCCACCCCGGGCTGCAGGCTGTCTAAGATCTTGAGGATTGAGGGATGGAGTGGTTCTTGAACCATTGGCTGGGCAAGGCCGGGCTGTCTTAATGACAGGCTGGCCAAGGGGCCTGGGACTCGCCCGTCTAAGGTTGGAGGGAAGGTCATGTATGACCCATGGCTCCAAACCTGAATTCAGCACTACAGCAGGCCCCTTTCATGGTTGAAAAGTTTTATCATTTGATATCATTTAGAAAGTGTGGCACTAGTTTTCACCCAACACTTGCATCTTGTCTCTTTATTTCCTACGGGGGGCAGAGGTAAAAAGCAGTACAGAGCATAGATGGGAAATGATTATTATTTTTACTAAGCCAGTTGGAATCCTGTAGGTATCTGCAGGAGATACGTCTGTGTTCATGGCAATCTCTGTGTGGTGCCGTGTACCATTACTGAATGATATTGAGAAAAATGAAGGGGTTTGCCTAAGTGTGCCTTTTTACCTCAAAATCACCTCAGGGTTACCTTCATGAAATCTGGTACAATTCTCAATCCACTTTGAACAGTGAGAATACACCATAAGCTAAAGAGAGCAGCTACAATAAATGTCTTTGTCCAATATTATCTCTTTCTAAAATGTTCTCTCTTATTCAGTTCAGGGTTCCAGAGAATCATATAACATTTGGGAACAAAAACGCAAGCCAGCAACCCAGCTCCTGAGACAATGATAGAGAAGCTTTCGGCAGCGGCTATAAATTTTCCTGTGTTGCTCAAATATATTGGAAGAAAAGATAACCACACAATACAATGCACTAGCAGGCTGAAAGCAATGAACCTGGCATCATTAAAACTGTCAGGCAACCTCTGGGCAAAGAAAGCTACAACACAGATGACCATAGTAAGCAAGCCCACATAGGCCCACTCAATGTAAAACATTAGAGAGTGGGACTCCTTGCATTGCAGAACAATTGTTTCTGGTGATGAATGCATGTCAGAATCAAGAAATGGGGGAGAGGTCACCAGACATCCAATACAAATGCCTGCTTGAATTATGCAGCATGAAAGAACAATGGAAGTAGTTAATTTTTTCCCCATCCACTTCTTAATCCTGGAACATGGCTGTATGATCATAAATGCTAGAACCACAGTGATGTTTTTTGACAATATAGCAGATTCAGCCATTGTGAAGCTGATAAAAAAGACAATTTGTTGGAGAATGCAGGTCATTTTCTCGGGCCGGCCAATCGGCAGCAAGGCACAAAGGAACCAGAGGCAAAGGGAAATGAGGAGAGTGTAGGAGACGTTCTTGTTATTGGCTTTGACAATCGGTGTCTCTCGATGTTTCATAAACACTCCTAGTATCAAAATAGTGGTCAAAGATAATGAAACAGCACAGGTGGCTAAACTGATGCCCAAAGGTTCTTCATAAGATAAGAAAGTTACAATCTTGGGAATGCAAACACTCTGATTCCTGTTTGGATACTGATCCTCTGGGCATTTGAAACACTCAGCCGTATCTGAAAAACCAACACAGCACTGTTAGTATGAACATGTACAATGCTCTGTTTTCTTCAACTATTAACATAGAAGAGGGGATGTAAAATGTAGGTATGATGGATGGCAAGAAAACCCATAAGTAGATTCAAGATTGAATTAAGTCTCACCTCTTATTAGAAGGTGTAATGATTAAGCTGCAGCTATCATGCCTTGGACATATAATGAAAAGAGCATAACCACTAGAAAACAGAATAAGTTGAAAAAGAGGGAAAGCTAACAAGGGATAGAGAGACTCACTGAAGGAAACCACAGCCTTTACTGAACCTGTGTGCAGCCTTTCTCAAGCTTGAGCTTTTAACATTGCCCCCCTACCCCGGAATAATGACGCGAGAAAAGTATCTTGGGATAAACATGGGCCACACTTTATTGAATAATCATTATTGCCCACCATAAAAAGGGGGGTCCTGTCGTAGTGCAGAATCAGGTTCTGCACAGGGGTCTCAACGGACCCCTTACCAAACAATGGGCGAGTCCCAAGCCCCAAGGTCTCGCAGTCGTGAAGACTGCGAGAACCCGGCCAGCCAAAATTTGACTGGGAGGTCAGAGGAGCTATACATTACCTGTGATTATGAGGGGACTCACTGAAACATGTTCTATCCGCACTACCCACCTGTGTCACCGAATATTTTCCACCTCTCAAAATGCCAATGCACCTTAACCAGTGTGGGATAGGCAAAATATCCCCGCATCCAAAGGCCAATCAGGATGCAGGTCAAAAATTCCTATCCGGCCCCAAAAGGTGACCAGATAAACTCACACTAGTATATAGGGCGGGTGGGCAGGTTGCCAGCAAGGAAAGAAGCTGAAGGGAGGGGGGAATGCCTCCTAAGTCACTCACTCCTTCCCCCCTCCCTTCCCGGGTCGCTCTCGTGAGACTTCCAGAATCTCACAATATCCCGGGAGGAGGCAAAGGCGCTCTGCGCTGATGAAGCGGGCTTGTCAGCGGAGCGAACATTGCCCCCCTACCCCGGAATAATGATGCAACTCAAGTATCTTGGGATAAACATGGGCCACACTTTATTGAATAATCATTATTGCCCGCCATAAAAAGGGGGGTCCTGCTGTAGTGTGGAATCAGGTTCTGCACAGGGGTCTCAATGGACCCCTTACCAAACAATGGGCGAGTCCCCAGCCCCAAGTTCTGGTGGTCGTGAAGACTGCAAGAACCTGGCCAGCCAAAATTTGACCACCCCCGGACCTCAAGCCACCTTCTCGTTTTTGACTGTTGGTCCAGGTGTGGCCCCAGTGCATCTTCCCCTCCCCCAAGCACTGTAATCGCACGATCCGCAGTGCTAGGAGGTCAGAGGAGCTATACATTACCTGTGATTGCGAGGGGACTCACTGAAACCTGTTCTATCCGCACTACCCTCTGTGAGACAGGAAGCGAGAGGGGTATCCCGCTCGCCGGAGAGCCGTCCCTCCTCCATACAGAAGAGAAGGAAGTGCAGACCCTGCCTGTCTCAACGCTCAAAAAGATAGAGCAGCAAGGGACAGAGACAGAGGAGATAGAAGGAGAAATACAAAAACTGACCATTGAAAGGGCTCAGGGAAAAACGGCGGGAATGGAGCGGAAGAAGAGGGTGGAGATAGAGGCGGGGACAGCGGATATAAAAAAGGGGGAAGAACAGCTACCGAGAGGTGGGGAGTGGGTTTGGATGGAAGACCCATGGACCGGTGTTTGGGAAAGACTGAGAGTGCCCAAGGAGGAGGCGAATTATAGGAGGAGAAGGGAGATTCCACCCAAACCGTCTTATTGGGGAGAGGCAGAGGCCAGGGAGTGGAGAAGGAAGCTTAGAGAAGGGAAGGAAAGAGTAGAAAGAGAAAGGAGAGAGAGGCTGGAATGGAGAGTAAACGAGATGAGGAGGAAGGGGTTCAGGGAGGACCCTGGAAGGCTCCCACATCAGAAGGATGTCTCATGTGGAGCGACGGCCGGGATGACGAGACCGTGCCCTTGTTGGAAGGTGAAGAGGGATAGACTGTAAACCCCAACATCTTTGCGGATTGGCCGGGTCCCTGGAACTCTGGTGAGAGAAACCCGTTCCTGGACGAAGATTGGAAACCCTTTCAGGACCCATTGTCCGAAGGAGAAAGACAATAGAATCACGTTATGGACACTGGTTATTTGTTAAACACACCAATAAATATCTCACCAGTTTCTAAACAACAGAAATCTCTTGATTTCTTTGAAGCGAGAAAGGAGCCTAGAGTCGAACCCTCACACCCACCACAGCATAGGGACTAGCAGCGCTAAGTCCCATGCCCGCCATCCAAGCTCCAAAGCACCAAAAGCAGGCCCCCCTGAATGTCCTTAAGAAATAGATCTGCCTCTGTCCGAAAGGTGCACTCTATCGTGCTGCAAGAGCTCAGGTCTATCCATGCTGATCTCCTGGTGACCATTCACTGATCCAAGGCCATTGCACAGTGCCTGAAGCACTCCACTGTTAACACTCCTCCACTCAGTGTTAACCCACTGTGTCTGCCAGCAGAGCTCAGGCCTATCCATGCAGATCCTGGTGACCATTCACCGATCCAAGGCCATTGCACAGTGCCCGATGCACTCCACTGTCAACACTCCTGCATGCAGTGTTAATGCGCTGGGCATTCCAAGAGAGCTCTGACCCATCCGTGCGGATCTCCTGGTGATCAATCACCGATCCATGGCCATTACATACACCTCTGCATACTTCTTTGTTAACACTCCTCCGCGCAGTGTTAACTTGCTGAACTTGGCATTCTGCTCTCCACGCGCGCCACGGGATGATCATGGACCATATAATGCGCATAGCACGGTAAGTTGTCTTCAGTCATCTGAGGTCACATATTACATCAACATCAAGGCCTTTCAATCATACAGGCCTGATCATTACCTCCCAAGTGTAATAACAACACATCTCAGGGTTGCAAGCCAAATGCAGCCGCTCTGCAAAATTGGCCCCACTGCATTCCTCGAAGCCCCTTCCATTCGATCAGAGCTCTACGAGAAATTACTCCCCCATGCAGACTTAACTGCGTAGTGAGCTACCTGAAACACATCACTATGGCCTATTACCATAATGTGCAGCCCCTTCACCATCACTATCGAACCTGCAATGACATAAGATAAGCAGGCGCCTGCCCAGACATGAGGGAGTGCTCTGACATATCCATAGTAAACTGTTGAATGACCAATGACCAAGCCTTTGAATATCAACGGGATGGTAGCCTAGGGCAGCTGCATCTGAAGCAGTACCCATTCTACCAGAATGTGAACTAAACCATAAACCTTGAATTCCCACCTTATGCAGTGTCATGTCTATCGTATTCCATGACTGATACCCATTAAAAAATGAATGTCTTTGCGCACCAAGAAGTAATCCTGTCTTTGCCCCCTGACATCCAAATATGCACCACCCGCTCTTACCAGTCATAGCTCCACTATAGAACATGGTGCTAGAGTAAGATCAGCGCCTCTACCGCGCTGCTCTGCCTTGGATCGGCAAATGTGCCTCCTGACCATACTGTCTTCTCACCTAGCATCCTGCCATTGTAATGCTACTTTGGTTAGGTCACTCTTACCTGTAGTTAGCAGTGCACTAATCCTTAATGCGCTAAAATATGTTAAAAGACACTGCCCTAAATAACGCTGCCTCGTACACATCCCCGCAAATAGCCAGCCATCGATGGCCAATTTTACAATTCTGGGGATATGGGTACCCCTGTATCCTAGACCGTACTCCTTTCTTTACTCCAGCCTGCAATCATCTTCCTAATCCAGGGTACCCCAAATCCAGGTGTGAATTACCGATGCTAACATCCTGCCCCTTGTGGATCCTGGCAACAGTCATTTCCTATGTGAATAAACTGTTGCAAGTGTCCCACCGGAGCGGGCCAAATCAGCTCCAAGCCCATTAGGCTTCTGAACTCCTAAAATTCTATACTCGCTGCCGAGTACCCTTTATGCATCTTTGGGGTCAGGGCACAAACCTATCGCTCTTTCCGAATCATTATGCCAATTTGCCAAACCTCCGGGGGAAGAGTCTCTGGGAATTCGTTGGCTCCTGTATCTAACTCCTCGACCCGATTGATCTGTTGGCGTGATGGTGCATCAGCCAAGCTGATATCAAGGCCAGGAACATGCTTCGCTTGAATTAAGGTGTTGTATCGTAAAGCACACAATGTAAATGCACACACTAGTGCTATAACACGTTCAAGGAGCAAAGTGAGTTGTTTAATGTAAGCCACTGCCTGATTGTGGCACAGAACGCACTACGGAGTTAGTCCCCAAACGTGTGTCCTCAACCACAGGGCACCCATTATCGTATATATTTTGAGCAATGTATGATCCCTGGTGATCCCTTGCTGGTGCCATTCTTCAGGCTGCCTTTCTGCACACCGTCTACCTTTGAATCATATACCTAAAGCCTAGAGAGCCTGCAACGTCTGTCAGAACTTGTAAATCGGCACTGAGGTTTGTCTCGGATCTTCAAAAGAGACTCCGTTAGACTCGTGTTAAAAAACTGGCTCCAAACTTGTAAATCCTGTTCAACACCTTCTGTAACTCTCGTCCTGTGGAAAGGGCGACAGAGGCCCTTCATAGCATCATATAATCTTTGCAGGAATGCGCAACCTGGCGCCACTACCCTGCGTGCAAAATTTTGTTGACCTACAACTTCCTGCAGCTCTCTTAGTGACACTTTCCTTTCCTTAATATCAAACTGATTCGAACTCAAGTCGTTCAATTTACTGCCTGGCAAACTGGAAGGCTGCATCTTTGTGTCCAACTCTATTCCCAAAACTTGAGGGAAGCGGCTGGTCCCTCAGCTTTCCTTTCAGCTGAAGGGTAAACCCAGCTCACACGCCGTTGCTTGAAATGCTTTTACAATGAATTGACATCTCCCGGTGTTGCTAGTGTCACATTTTGCAAGCTCCACCCCTACTCTAACCTACTAAGCATACGCACCATCTCATAAATGAAGTATAATGCACTGTGCATAATTCCATATGAATGACGTCATTCACTGACTCTCCCTCCTGGTATGACAAGTGATGTATAAGCCTAAATTCTTCTTGGTTCTTTGGGAACAAAGCCCAGTGGTAAGACCCGTAGGTTTTCCACAGAGTGTATGAAAAAGGTCCCAACAATCCTTTACTTCCTCTCCAATTTTGTCCTTGACTATGCCTTCCATCCCATTACAGATTTAGATTTCGGACAAAGAATGCCGTACGTTCCCTAATCTTAATTGGGCTGGGGCCCTTTATTAAGGAGACCCCCTCCACCATTTGCCTCTTTGTTACCTCAAGAGATTTTGCTGATGCTTCTCTGTGCCCTGGCTCTAAAAACGCTATGAGCTAGGATGCTGACTGCCGCACGTCGATCACTCATGTGTAAGCCAGCATGCTTTACGTGCCCGTGTGCCCTTCACATTATAGTCCCAGCAGAACAGGCAGGGCTGAACCGCCACATGGGGATTTAGATTCTGACCAGCTCTGCTAAATAAGACCCCCCTATTGAACCTGTCACCTGAATTCGGCCTGGCTGGCATCATATACTGTAGCCAGAAGCCTGGCAAAGGCTCGTCCCAGCATAAGTTCAGGTGAATAGCACTTCTTGTCTGAAATGATTCATCGGAAAGCAACCCAGCCTGCCCTGCAGGTCTACATATGCCCTGCAGATCAAGTCAAGGTATTGAAACATTGACTGAGCTCTCCAGGGCTGTACCTTCACAACCACCCCGGCATAAATTAGGAAGCTGGGAAGCTGGTTTGCCCATGTCCATTAGGCCTACGTCTCCTGCACTTTCTTTCTTTGTCATCCACTCTTTCTAGCTCCCTATTGTCTATGTTCCTATTAAGGAGCTCAAACAAGTCTCTGTACTCCCTTCTCCATGTTTTTCTCAAGTAGCTGGGGTGAGGTGATCACCTAATGGCATAGCGTGATCTTCAAAAGGCAGAGCCTTTAGGGGGACAGAATTGTAACCAGTGTTGGGAAGCGATGAGTGAGGCCAAACTCCCACACCGGATGTCAAACCCAGTGGCACTGGAAAAGTAATTTGTGGATAGGGAGCCATCCAGTTTTCTACTGGCGTACTTGAACTAGGCCAGGGATTGGGTGGGGCCCTAAACCCTTGTGGATCGTGTGTTGTATGTAATGGTGTACTACCCTGTCCACTGCCCGGGCAGTGCCAGGCAGCCAGTGCCAGGAGGGTGTCTGGTGCAACCGCCAGCTCACCTGCTGACAGAAGCGATGCCGAATCATGCTAAGCCCAGCCAGGCTGGTGACCTGTTGCCGACTCTGCGACTCCCCTGCTGACTTCTTGCCGCTGCAGCTGACCCAGCAACCTCCGACGTCCCCTGTTCCTCCTCCTCGCTCTGGCGTTGAGATGATACCGTGGGGCATCAGATTCACTTCTAGATGGCCCCGCGGCCTGCCAGTCAGCCTCTAAGGCAATTAAACGAGACATTGAAGTTTCCACCATGGCCTTAAGCTGAGCTCTACTTATGGCTCTCAGCCTCCCTCGCCGAACGACATGGTTGCGGTTCCCTATGCTGTAGCACCCTTTGTGCCACTTCTTCAGCTTCTAAAGCTGAATTCTTGTCGAAAGCATCTTCAGCGGTTACCAGGGCTCCCCAAGCTCCTTCACTATTCCTTTCCTTTAAGGCTGTCCTATATAATTTCCTGTAATATACTATTTTAACATATAATTATTATTATTATTATTATTCCTTATACTAAATAATAATTTATTTATTCATTTACATTTATTTATTTCTTTATTTATTTATTATTTTTATTTATTTATTTATTTTTAAATTACTATTATTTTATATATATATACACACAGGACAGGACCTGTTGGGTCAATCAGTGCTACCTCCAATGGGTGTATTCTGACTCGAAAGTAGCCCCCCTCCAGATCTTAAATCCAATAACTTATGCAAGAATACCCAGATTCAGCTGCCACTGTCTGAATGATTAATTTAATTTAATATATTTACTTAATTATTTGTGCTTAATATTTTCAATTCTAAAGTGCAAGCACTTTTAGCATTATCCTGTTGGTCAGGAGTGCTACGCGCACTCGTAGAGCAGAAACACATGCCCTACCCATTGGCCTGCTTGCTTCTAGCAATAATAAATTCCTCCCTTTTCCTTCTTTATTTATTTATTTATTCATTCATTCATTCATTTATTTATTTAATTTTATTAATTTATTTATTTTCACTATGTGAAAAGTTAACTCCAGTTTAAATTCATCTTTTCCTATATATAAGGGTAGAGTGGAGGAGCAGGGCTCGCTAAGCTGCCAGCGAGTAAGGAGAAAATGCACCAGGCTTCCCAATTAATTGCTGAGCCTGATTAAAATTACCGCCACCGGCTTTCATAAACTTAAGGGGCACCCAGGTCCCACATGGCGAGCCCTAAGCGGCAGCGCCTCTCCGCCCTGATGCGCTATCTCCCCTTCATTATCAGTTAGAAAAACAATGAATAAATGAATTAATAAAATTCTCCAGTTAAGGCAAAACCCCTAAATTCATGAACTGAAGATCAATAATCAAACCATGGGGGGCGGGTGCCGATGCAAACCCCCCCTCCCAAGCATCGAAATCAGAGCTACGCAGTTTAAAATCTTGGAAGCGGCAGAGCTCTGTCCTCCTCTTTTGCCAGCAAGGAAAAAGGCTGAAGGGAGGGGGAAATGCCTCCTAGGTCACTCAATCCTTCCCCCCCTCCCTTCCCGGGTCGCTCTCGTGAGACTTCCAGAGTCTCACGATATCCCGGGAGGAGGCAAAGGCACTCCGCACTGACGAAGCGGGATCATCAGCGGAGCGAACAGTGAAATTCTACAGGTCTCACCATTTTTGTTCCATTAAGGAATTTCCCTTCACTCAGTTTCAGGAAATTACTTCCTTTTTTAACATTTCAAGATCATATTGAAACTCATAGCCCAGAGGAACACTTTACTGGGGTCAACAAGACGTTGTAAATGAGGAATTTAAAAAGCGGTGTTTACACTGTTTTCACCCTATAGGAGCAGCACCAGAAGTAAGCCCTCATTTGATATTATTTCCTTCTAAAATGCTCCCTCTTATTCAGTTCAGGTTTCCAAAGAATAATGTAACACTTGGGGACAAAGATGAAAGTCAGCAGCCCAGCTCCTGAAGCTAAGATACAAAAGATTTCCAATACGATTGTGTATTTTCCCTTGCTGTACAAATACGTTGGAAGAAAACTCAACCATACACTACAAAACACCAACATGCTGAAAGTGATTAATTTGGCTTCATTAAAACTGTTGGGCAAATTCCGGGCAAAGAAAGCCACAATGCAGCTGACCATGGCCAGTGAGAACATAAAGCTCATGTCAAAATAAATCATTATGAATGATGACTCCTTGCATTGCAGAAATATAGCTTCTGGCAAAGAACGCCTGTCAAAATCAAGAAATGAGGGAGAGTTTACCAGCCATCCAAGACAAATGCCTGCTCGAATTGAGCAGCAAGAGAGAAAAATGGAGCTGATTAATTTTTTCCCCATCCACTTCTTCATCCTGGATTTGGGCTGGGTGGCCATAAAAGCTAGAACCACAGTGATGGTTTTTGCCAACACAGCAGAAAGAGCAATGGTGAAAATGATCCTAAAGGCAATTTGTTGAAGGAGACAGGTCACCTTCTCAGGCCGACCAATGAAAAGCAATGCACAAAGGAAGCTGAGGAGAAGGGAGATTAGAAGAACATAGGTGAGGTCCTTGTTGTTTGCTTTGACGATGGGGGTATCTTGATGTTTTATAAACACTCCTAGTATCAGAACAGTGGTGAAAGATAATGAAACAGCCCAGGTGGCTAAACTGATACCCAAAGGTTCTTTGTAAGATAAGAAAGTTTCAACCTTGGGAATACAAACACTCTGATTCCTGTTTGGATATTGATCCTTTGGGCATTTGAAACAGTCAGCCATATCTGAAAAACCAACACAGTACTTTTAGTATGAACATGTACACTGTTCAATGTTCTTCAGCCAGAAACATGGGCAAGAAAGACACACAGGTAGATTGAAGATTGAATTAAGCCTCATCTCTTATTAGAAGGTGCAATGATTAAGCTATGGATATCACACCTTGGACACATACTGAGAAGAGAAGACTCACTGGAAAAGACTAAAGTTGAAGAAGTGAGAAACTGAACATAATGGGATACACTGAAATACTGGAGGAAACTGCAGCCTATATTGAACCTGATTGTATTGCCAGCCTTTCTCATACCTCAGATCTTAGCACTGAAACTCTTTGACTCCTAGCATTGTTGTTCCACTCAGAAGTTTGAGCTTACTAATTCTCAGGAATTGTCTTCTTATTTTTAGATGGCAAGTTCATGCTGGCCCTCATAGAGAACATTACTCCCGTATTCATCATGTGGACAAATTGTTCTCGACCTCTGCAACCCCACCCCATGCAACTTACACTGGAAGGCTCCAACTCTCACCAGCTTTCTCAGAAATCCATCCTTTTGGACATGGAATGCAGCCATAGCAGCAGAAAGGCTCCTGTTCTTTCTTTTCCTTCCTATAGCCCAGGAGGCATTTGGCATTGCAGAGAGAAACAGGCCGTGTCTACCCAGAAGTGAGAGAGGAGAAAGAAAACCTCAGGAAGAAACATCTTGGAATTGTGATAGTTCAGGCAAGAATACAGTGTCTCATGAGCTTCTGCTTATTTTCCAAGCAGTATTGTGAAAGTTTTGAGGGGAAAACATGAATGATCAAGAATCTTATTGGTGATCACAAAAGGTTTGCTTAATCTGCCAAGGCTAATAGCAACTCATTGGAGAAGTGCATCTCATTTGTAAAATTGCCTATGTGACCAGGCACATCACAGAGATGTGTTCCAACTCCTGAATAGTTGCCCACAATTGGCAACATTTGTGTATGCATCACTTACATGAGCACCAAGAGGATTCTGGCCATGATTTGTGGAGGAAATTACCACAGAGAAATATTTATTGATGGGGAAAGACAAGGGTACAGTTTTGTTAGTTGTAATGGCACTATCCCTGGTTGAACATTGCAATGTGGATCCAAAACACTGAGAAAACAGTATCAGTCTGGTGTGTCTCTTCTTGCCAATCTACCAGATGGGTCTAGTCCATGAATGAGAGGGGCCCTGGTACATTTGAAAGGCACCACATACTGGTAATGAGTCCTCACACACTGCCTTTCAAGGTCCATTATGGTACTTATATAATCATGATCCAGCCTATTTTCCTTTGGTATTGTGTTTATGGCCATTGCCAAGGAAAGGTTGAGAATGGCTGCTAATTCCCAGTACCCATGAGAACATTTCAACAAATGTGGAGGGTTATTGGCCATACACTTCTTCCCTCCTGTACCTGGAAGCAGCGCAATGTCCATAACTGCCCATTCTTGGACTTCAACTTCAGCTTTGTTGTTGATTTCAGCAGGGCACAAAGCAATTACAATTCAAAATAAAAATAGGTAAAGATAAAGGTTCCCTTTGACATTTAGTCCAGTCGTGTCCGACTCTATGGGGCGGTGCTCATCCCCGTTTCCAAACTGTAGAACCAGCGTTTGTCCATAGACAGTTTCTGTGGTCAAGTGGCCAGCGCGACTAGAGACAGAACGCCGTTACCTTCCCACCATGGTGGTACCTATTTATCTACTTGCATTTGCATGCTTTCAAACTGCTAGGTTGGTAGGAGCTGGGACAAGCGATGGGAGCTCACTCCGTCACGTGGATTCGATGTTACAACTGCTGGTCTTCTGACCTTGCAGCACAGAGGCTTCTGCGGTCTAACCTGCAGCAGCACCACGTCCCTTAAAATAAAAATAGATGCATACAACTTCATATAGCTGTAGAACATGGACTTAAAAACAGAGCACAAATAAATTTTAAAAATGCCTATGAAAATATATGCATCCCCAAAATACTTGGTTGAAAAAATGCTGACAAATTAAAAACAGGAGGGAAAAAATCCGAAGTTTTAAATTAACTCCTTACAATTCAAAATATGAGTCCCCTAAAAAGTTGTCTTTAACACTAGGGCAGTTACTGCATCTCTTGTGACTTTATTTGCTTGCAAATTTATTACAATCAGACAGCAAATGAATGGTTTTAATTTAGTTTCTTAATAAAAACTTTGTTTCATACATTATGCAATGGAAGTATCACCTGCAAACAATGGACCACAGATAATGAATGAGGGAGAAAAGGATGGCAAAGATTGATGTTCCAGTTTCCTTTTCACAGGGTGACCAAAAGGAAAACAACTATCTTCCATTGTGCTCCTTTAATTTGCCCAAACTTTCAGCCCTCCCAATCTATGGCAAGCAGAAGATAGCCAAAATAATGCATTTCCTACTAGCTACTTAAAAAGTGAACCCCATGTGCAGTAGTTAAGCTGAAGTACTGCAGTCAAACCTCTGCTCACAACCTGAATTTGATCTCAATAGGTTCAGGTAATCAGCTCCTAGCTGATCATCACCATCATCATTGCCTCCATCAGCACAGGCCTTGTTGATGCGGAGGGGCTTGTACACTCCAGTGAGGTTGCGAGCTATGCTGATGATTCTCCAGCAGTATGTGGACTGAGAACTCCCAGAAGTACAAGCTGGATTTCAAAGGGGCAGAGGAACTAGAGACCAAATTGCTAACATGCGCTGGATTATGGAGAAAGCCTGAGAGTTCCAGAAAAACATCTACTTCTGCTTCATTGACTACGCAAAAGCTTTTGACTGTGTGGACCACAGCAAACTATGGCAAGTTCTTAAAGAAATGGGAGTGCCTGACCACCTTATCTATCTCCTGAGAAATCTATATGTGGGACAGGAAGCAACAGTTAGAACTGGATATGGAACAATTGATTGGTTCAAAATTGGGAAAGGGGTACGACAAGGCTGTATATTGTCTCCCTGCTTATTCAACTTCTATGCAGAATACATCATGTGAAAGGCTGGACTGGAGGAATCTCAAACCGGAATTAAGATTGCCGGAAGAAGTATCAACAACCTCCGATATGCAGATGATACCACTCTGATGGCAGAAAGTGAGGAGGAATTAAAGAACCTCTTAATGAGGGTGAAATAGGACAGCGCAAAAAATGTTCTGAAGCTCAACATCAAAAAAACTAAGATCATGGCCATTGGTCCCATCACCTCCTGGCAAATAGAAGGGGAAGATATGGAGGTAGTGACAGATTTTACTTTCTTGGGCTACATGATCACTGCAGATGGTGACAGCAACCACGAAATTAAAAGACCCCTGCTTCTTGGGAGGAAAGTAATGACAAACCTAGACAGCATCTTAAAAAGCAGAGACATCACCTTGCCGACAAAGGTCTGCACAATCAAAGCTATGGTTTTTCCAGTAGTGATGTTTGGAAGTGAGAGCTGGACCATAAAGAAGGCTGAACACCGAAGAATTGATGCTTTTGAATTGTGGTGCTGGAGGAGACTCTTGAGAGTCCCCTGGACTGCAAGGAGATCAAACCTATCAGTTCTGAAGGAAATCAACCCTGAGTGTTCACTGGAAGGACAGATCTTGAATCTGAGGCTTCAATACTTTGGCCATCTCATGAGAAGAAAAATCTCCCTGGAAAAGACCCTGATGTTGGGAAAGAGTGAGGGCAAGAGGAGAAGGGGACGTCAGAGGACAAGATGGTTGGACAGTGTCAATGAAGCTACCAACATGAATTAGACCAAACACCGGGAGGCAGTGGAAGATAGGAGGGCCTGGAGTGCTCTGGTCCATGGGGTCACGAAGAGTCAGACACGACTTAACGACTAAACAACAACAATCAAAAAATGGAAATATTAGTAACAGAAAACATACTACACCAATATTTAACAGGTACTTTGGTCTTTGGTTAAATTTTGTATCTGTTGTATAATACCAGTCATTTTTTAAATTAATTTGATTGACTGTGCCTCGTGTTTTTGAAGAGGAGGAGGAGGAGGAGGAGAAGGAGAAGGAGAAGAAGGAGAAGAAGAAGGAGATGAAGAAGAAGAAGAAGAAGAAGAAGAAGAAGAAGAAGAAGAAGAAGAAGAAGAAGAAGAAGAAGAAGAAGAAGAAGAAGAAGAAGAAGAAGACAGGCCACATGGGACTTCTAATTCTGAGCACCACCGTGGCTATTACATGATGGGAAAATGAAAAATGTCTTGATCCCATATTATTAGCAAGCACAAGAGAAAAGACTTAAAAGAATCCTTTCTGGACAAAACAAGTATGTCAACATCACTCTTTTACACATTTGAAAATTATTAATCTCTTATCCTAGTGTAATGTTTATAAACTGTTTTCACTACAGAGCAAGTCATGCAACACAAATAATCTAAAACCACCAGAAGACCATTTTCTTGACGTCTTCTGTCCAAAGAGATTATTGAGATAAGAACAACTGTGTTGGATCTAGGTTCTGGCTCCTGCAAGTGGAGAAGATGAGATGATAGCGGGAATCTTCCAACAGTGTGAGTTTGTCTGTGTGTATTTGGCTTTCTCCTTCACTATAGGTCACTCTATCCAGCAGGTTCCCTAAAGGCTCACTGTAGCATGGATGGGCATTCGTGGGACAAAAGAGTCAGAGAAGCTCACTTCTGCTCACGCACTGGAACATGCAGAATTTGAAACCAGCCTATTGAGTACAGAAACAGATATACAGTTGGCTTTATCCCACAGCAGGGAACAGAAATAGCTCACACATCATGTTGCAGAAGATAAACTACTTCAAAAGAAACTGTCCTTCACTTCAGAAATACCTCCATACACTGCCTGCACTTGATTCCTACCTGGTTAAACCAGTTGTGCCATACTATGGCATCTTCATTAATATTGAGTGCTTCCTCTGTAGGAACCTTGGGATCCATCCATCCAACCTTCATTGCATAGAAAGAATGGTTTGGAAAGGTAACCCAGTTGATGATGTCCAGTTGTGGAAACAGCTCCTCTTTCTGATCCAAGGAAATCTTTTCCCCTGCACCGTTGTTAAACGACACAGAATTCAAAACATGATGGAGCTAGATTGAAAAGGGAAAACATAATGTTATTAACAAAGTTAGAGATCTGACTGTATCCTCCTGAGGAAAAAATACTATCTAAATAAATCCAAGCTTGTACAGAAGAACATAGACAATTTATAATTTTATATAAAGGTTTCCGACAACACCTATCCCATTGTCCTATATATATAAAACAACATTTAAATTCCAACTCAAACACAATCAAATCTTTGCCAAGTATTAGCTGTAGTCAATAAAAACCAACATTAAGATGAAGACATTCATAATGGATAAGCATTTACACTGCTTTGGGTAACACAGGAAGGAAATCGAGATTACACTGTTGAATTCATTACCTTCCAGGCCTGAAAATTCAAAACGTTATTTCCCTCTTTCTTCAGCAGAGTGGATGAATAAATAGAATGCAGTGCATAGGCCACTGCATACACTGCATTATAGATGCTGTAGCCCTGCCATGATATACTTTTTTGGAACATATGGTCGGGAAGACTCTCCAGCTTTTCCTCTCCAGGAGAAATGCTCCGACTCCTGTCATCCTCAATAGAATCTGGGAAGGTACAGTTGAATGCACGAGTCCAGAGGTCCTTGAGTAAACCATCACCTTGAGTGTTGGAAGGGTTTCTGCTCTGAAGGAATTGCTGAAATCCTTGAAGTTCTTTGAAGGGAAGTGAAAATGTTATTGATCCATGGAAGTCTTGAATGCCCCAAGTTGTTTGTCCACTCATATATTTTAGCTCCGTCCCAACAGTCAGAATCCAAACCTTGCCTTTTGGTTCTTGCATTGAAAGTTTCACTCCTGTTGTAAGCACCCATCTCAATATGGTCAATGTATGTGTGTCTCCACAGAAAACTGACACATTGGTGTTGCTGTTTATGACTTTGTTGAACACTTTCCCTATGCCATCCATAAAATTTCCCCTTTCAATGTCATAATATACCATGGTGAATGATTCCATCACTGCAAAGCAGATACCACTCCTGGAAAATTCTGGAAGCATGTTTTGGGTGAACCATTCCAAGATCAATTCTTCTGCAGTAATGAACTCAATCCATTTCCAGTTGAAGTGCTGTAGTAATAGGAGGATCCCTCTATAATATAGGATTCCTTTTGGTGCCATCAAATTTAAGAAGAAGTGGCTGATGTCCTCTGTATGTACTGTACCATAGCAGTACAAGAGCTAAAAGGAGATGGAAAGCTTAAATGCAATGATCTGCAGGATTATATACTATCATTTGTTCATGAAAGCAGGTACATTTGTACTTTAGCATAAGTTAAAATTATTATTTCTATCAATAATCAAAATACTTGATGATTATTATTAACATACTTCGTATTTAGCAATCGGAAGAAGTCCTATTATGCCCCATAGCTACATGCAGAAGGAGAAGGATTTGAATACATACAAACACACATTTCAAACACAAAGAGACACATAACTATCAAGTGTAGCAAAGTGCATCTGAACACACATTTAAAACACAAGCACATATATGACGATCACATTCCTACCTGGGGAACCTTGTACGTGCCCAAAATATAAGGGACCTGGTGGAGGAGACTGGAGTTTAATTCCTCAATGACTGCCAGTAGATTCTCCTGCTTTCCACACTTGTAGTTAGGGACAAAATACTTCTTTGGAGAAATAAATTGCAGGATAGCCTGGTAAGTCCATCTTTTACAAAGACCTCTACCATAAATATTGAAACCCAACGAAATATTGGGTAAAAGTTGGGGATTTTCATTGATCTCCTTGACAGCAAATGCCAGAGCCATGACATGTTGGTATTCTTCCATCAGGACCCTGTGAAGAGAATTGTAGATTAGTGTAACAAGCAAAAATTTGTACTATTCTGGTTTTTTTGTGTTTTTTCTTGATGCATTTTTTCTCCTGTGGTGTTGGGCAGTTTTTACTCAAAATGTAATGTAAAAGACGTTGGCTTGGGCATGTCGTGAGAATGGCTGATGGTCGGATTCCAAAAGATCTCCTGTATGGAGAATTAGTGGAGGGAAATCGCCCCAGAGGGAGACCACAGCTGCGATACAAGGACATCTGCAAGCGGGATCTGAAGGCCTTAGGAATGGACCTCAACAGATGGGAAACCCTGACATCTGAGCGTTCAGCCTGGAGGCAGGCGTTGCATCATGGCCTCTCCCATTTTGAAGAGACCCTTGTCCAGCAGACCGAGGCAAAGAGGCAGTCACGGAAGCAGCAAAATCAGGGAGCTGGACAGGGGACAGATTGTATTTGTCTTCAGTGTGGAAGGGATTGTCACTCTCGAATTGGCCTTCTCAGCCACACTAGACGCTGTTCCAAGTCCTCCATACAGAGCACGTTACCATAGTCTTTCGAGACTGAAGGATGCCTAATACGAATACGAATGTAAAAGAACAGTCCTTGTCACCAGGGTGAAGGTGAGGAATAAATTTCTAAATTAAATAAATGAATAAATATCAGGCTCTCTGCTATACACTATATCAAAC
This sequence comes from Intellagama lesueurii, assembly GCA_037013535.1. NCBI lineage: Eukaryota > Metazoa > Chordata > Lepidosauria > Squamata > Agamidae > Intellagama > Intellagama lesueurii. Next base: position 22,524,374 of record JBAJHW010000006.1, read on the forward strand.
TTTGTTAAATATCTAAGAAAGATATAGATAGAAAATCGAATTGACAACAAAAAAATGGCATGATCTGTAAACTGAAAAGCTCAAACAAGACCTTAAAACCCCTTTGGGGACATTTTTAACAGTGTCTGTTATTTCTTTAGCTTGCACATATAGTGCAGGGGCCATATGTCTAAAGGACCAGCAGCTCTTTTTAGCCTTATCACCACCCAACCACCCAAAAGGGGGTTCTTAAGGAGAGTGCACAATTTGCACCATGGTCTGTGGTAAGTCCGGTACTGAAAAATCTCTGTGGTTCCCCCTTCCCTTGATGATGCTTAATGGCACATCTGGGACTGCATACGGCGGAAGAATCCCTACTCTCAACACAGCTCTCCAGTATGCTTGAAATGTCATGTCATATTAGGAAGGTAGTCTTCTGAATGTCCACCACTATGCCTGATTCATCTCACGCACCAGTGAAAGATAATTTAGAAGAAGATGAGGAGGAGGAGGAAGAGGAAGAAGGAGAAATTATATACAAACAAATTATCTTGTATGGATCCATACCTTTTCATGTTTAACCTGATGTAAGAGTGATGGACAAAAAAAGGCAACTGGGACAAGAGAGCTCCAATGATGAACTCTCCAGGTTGATAATACTGCCGAAAAGGCTGAAAATCAGACATCTCACAGTTTTCAACTTGCAGCTGGCAAACCATGGGAGGGAGCAGAAGCAGAACCAGCAAGAGTTCAGCTACCAATGTCTTCATTGGAGATGTCTCTTTGAACACAGCCTTCTCTATTTTGACCTGCTCCCAGTACAAACATGACACATCTCTGGCTTGAGGCCCTTCTGCTTGCAGAAAGCAACAGAGCCAGCAGTCTGAAGCAGTAACAGAAATAAATCTCATGGAATCTGTATTGGTCCATAGCCTAGGGCTCTTTTCTCTGGTAGATGTTGGAATTCATATGACTAGACAGTTCATTTACATGGCTGTTGGTCTTTTAAGGTCTTGACATGGTGAGTGATCATTCTATCTACAGATAAGTGTGAAGCAAACAATATAAATCATAAGGGAACCAAGAGTCAATCTCTGGGAGTTTTTACACCTTCTAATCTTGAGTGTTTATGATGGAGTGCAAAGATAGAGAGATTTATACAATTGTGTCTGTTCAGAATGTTGTTATTCTATGCCAGAATTCCATAGGGAATTTTAGAAGCATCAGAATTAATCTGAACTGATTTTGATAATCATAGGTGACTGAACCCACACAAAATTGGATGTCTTCTGTGGTTCTGTGGTGCTGCTGAACAACACTTTTGCTAGGTCAGACCAAAAGTACCGTTTTCCTGTTAAGGAGGTAGGAAAAGCACACAGAAAGATGAGCAATTAAAGAATGAGTTTAAAACCAGTCATTTGTCATAGAGACTGTCCTGGTTGGCCGTTTGATGGACACATTCTTGCATCTTTCATTTCTGGGAGATGTTGTTTTTCTGCTGGATAGCTCAGTGGTTTAGGGATCTGGTTGAATGCCCAGAGATTGGGAGTTCAATTCCCCACTCTGCCTCCCGACAGGGGGCGGATTCAAAGATGCAATGGATGTCTTCCAGCTCTGCAAACCAAAGATTATATCTATGATTATTTTTTAGTGTAAATATTTTCTCACTATCTCACCTCCACAACTCCTAAACTGTGTATAGTTCTTCTCTTACCCACATGTCTCCTCTCTTGCTAGAAAGAAATGAGCAAAGGATCTGTTAGAAGATGATAGGATGGATAAACTATGCAAGTTAAGGAGAAGCCAACATTTTTGGATGCAATGTTGGTGTTTCTTCTGCACTCCTGTTGGGTTTCTCAGGATATGTTCACATTAACTGGCCACACAGGGGGAGAGAGAAAGAAAACATTATTTGCAGATTAGTTGCAGCTCTATTGCAGGAGATGCAGCTACAAGAGTCCTACCTAAGAAGTTATGAACACCAATTTCCTCCTCAGGTTTCCACCTCTCCTTTTATATAAGTCATGTCAACGGAGAGAGGCTGTGCTCATCATGCCTAAGTTGTTGTTTTTTAAAGAGAAAGAAAAGACTTGCTGACAAATAGAGCACTTTCTCACCATTCCTATGAATATGTGATGGTGTGGTAGCTTCCCTTCATCAGTTCAAGTGATCACACAACCAAAACTGATGTGAACGGATCTGTTTTTGTTTGTTTGTCTTTTTGTTTGTAAAAGGGAAGTCCCAGAGATGGAGGAATGAACTATAGATGAAAGAATGAACTGGGGGGGGGGGGGTATTTGCATTTCCTTTTGTGTTGTGTGGTCAATGGGAAAAAATGCAAATCAGCCGGCCTCAACACTGGAGAATTTCCCACATTGTTTGCCAATGTACTCACACCCTGACATGACCCTTATTTTAGGACATTGTGACCATGCTTCAGCTACAGAACCATTCCCTTACCACAGTTATCAACAAAAGCCCATGAGATGCAAAGAGCAGAAACAGGAGCATAAAAAGTATCTAAGAGAAAGGTGATTGACCTTCCTTCCCACTAAGAACTGAGAGGAGAAGGACAAGGATGATAGACAGTATTAGCACAAGGACTCCAACATATTCTCCAAAATAGAAGTGTAATGGCTGAAAGAAAGCTAAGATCTCATTTTTCAGTAACAAAGTGCATGCTTGCAGATGCAGAAGACAATGCAGACTACCTGTTTATGTAAACACAACTGCATTAGATATCTGGAACATACTGATAAGCATTGCCCCCTTACCCCGGAATAATGATGCGAGACCAGAATTATGGGTTAAACACGGGCCACACTTTATTGAAATAATCAATGTTGCCAATCCTTTGGCAAAGGGGGGTCCTGCTGTAGTGCGGAATCACGTTTAAACACAGAGGTCTGAACGGACCCTGTAACAAACAAATGGGCGAGTCCCTGGCCCAAGTTTTTGCAGCCGTGAAGACAGCGAGAAACCTGGCCAGCCCAAATTTGACCACCCCCCGGACCTCAAGCCACCCTCTCCTTGTTGACTGCTGGTCCGGGTGTGGCTTCCCCCCCCAAGCACTGTAATCACACAATCCACAGCTCTGGGAGTTCAGATGAGCTATACATTACCTGAGATTGCTATGGGACTCACCAAAAAAACTTTTTTATCTGCACTACCCACCTGTGTGACCGAAAATTCCACCTCAAAACATGCCAACACACCTTTTCCAGTGTGGGATAGGCGAAAAATCCCCACATCCAAAGGCCAATCAGGATACGGGTCAAAAATTCCTATTCTGCCCCAAAGGCAACCAGATAAACTCACACTAGAATATAAGGTGGGCTGGTGGGTGCCGGCGAAGGAAGAGGAAGAGGAGAGGGGGGAACGGCCCTTAAATAACCTATCGTCCGCCCCTCTCCCACCGAGTTGCTCACGCGAGACTGTAAGGTTCTTGCAGCCTCTGAGGAAAGGCAAGCCGCACTGCCAAAGCGTGGCTCAGCAGTGGCTCGATCAATTGCACCACAAATATGTCAGTGGCATGTCAGAGTGTAAAATATGGAGCACATCACAGTCTTTGAATGGACCACCTATCCCTAAACACCAAAGCAGAAAAGGGATAAGCAAATGGGACAAGTGGTCAACTTTGAAGAACAAAGCAAAGTTCACAAAAGATGGACTGTGTAAGATAAATCAGAGGAGCAAGGGCTATATATTACACCTCTTCTGGACCAGTGGTTCTCAAAATGTTCTTGCACTTTAGGCTTTAGGTCCAATACAGAAGAAATCTGCTCCTTTGAAGTCTGCTACAGGCATGATCATCCAAGACCGAGCACAGCAGATGGAACGCTGGGTGCAGCACTCCTCTGAGGTATATTCCAGAGAGAATGTAGTAATCAAAGAGGCATTAAAGTAACACTGAGTGCCTGCTTGTCTTGGAAGAGATGGACAGCGAACCAATTTTAGCAGAAATAAAAATAAAAGTCTTTGTCCAATATTATCTCTTTCTAAAATGCTCCCTCTTGTTCAGTTTGGGTTTCCAAAGAATTATGTAAGATTTGGGAACAAAAATGCATTGTCAGTTAGACATTGAAATGCACTTCAGATAAAACTCTGAGAGAAGTGGTATTGATGGCTATATCTCAGGATTAAAAATATCTGGCTCTGTTATTCCAGACTGTGGTATCCTCATTAACTGTTATCAGCTCATGAGTATGTTTACAAGAACTGGTACAACTCCCATTCCACTTTGAATAATTTGTTGTTTAGTCGTTTAGTCGTGTCCGACTCTTCGTGACCCCATGGACCAGAGCACGCCAGGCCCTCCTGTCTTCCAATGCCTCCCGAAGTTGGGTCAAATTCATGTTGGTTGCTTCGATGACACTGTCCAACCATCTCATCCTCTGTCGTTCCCATCTCCTCTTGCCTTCACACTTTCCCAGCATCAGGGTCTTTTCCAGGGAGTCTTCTCTTCTCATGAGATGGCCAAAGTATTGGAGCCTCAGCTTCAGGATCTGTCCTTCCAGTGAACACTCAGGGTTGATTTCCTGCAAAATGGATAGGTTTGTTCTCCTTGCAGTCCAGGGGACTGTCAAGAGTCTCCTCCAGCACCACAATTCAAAAGCATCAATTCTTCGGTGGTCAGCCTTCTTTATGGTCCAGCTCTCACTTCCATACATCACTACTGGAAAAACCATAGCTTTGACTATGCGGACCTTTGTCGGCAAGGTGATGTCTCTGCTTTTTAAGATGCTGTCTAGGTTTCTCATCGCTTTCCCCCAAGAAGCAGGCGTCTTTTAATTTCGTGGCTGCTGTCACCATCTGCAGTGATCATGGAGCCCAAGAAGGTAAAATCTGTCACTGCCTCCATATCTTCCCCTTCTATTTGCCAGGAGGTGATGGGGCCCGTGGCCATGATCCTAGTTTTTTTGATGTTGAGCTTCAGACCGTTTTTTGCACTCTCCTCTTTCACTCTCATTAAGAGGTTCTTTAATTCCTCCTCACTTTCTGCCATCAGAGTGGTATCATCTGCATATCGGAGGTTGTTGATATTTCTTCCAGCAATCTTAATTCCGGCTTGGGATTCCTCCAGTCCAGCCTTTCGCATGATGTATTCTGCATATAAGTTAAATAAGCAGGGGGACAATATACAGCCTTGTCATACTCCTTTCCCAATTTTGAACCAATCAGTTGTTCCATATCCAGTTCTAACTGTTGCTTCCTGTCCCACATATAGATTTCTCAGGAGATGGATAAGGTGGTCAGGCACTCCCATTTCTTTAAGAACTTGCCATAGTTTGCTGTGGTCCACACAGTCAAAGGCTTTTGCGTAGTCAATGAAGCAGAAGTAGATGTTTTTCTGGAACTCTCTGGCTTTCTCCATAATCCAGCGCATGTTAGCAATTTGGTCTCTAGTTCCTCTGCCCCTTCAAAATCCAGCTTGTACTTCTGGGAGTTCTCGGTCCACATACTGCTGAAGCCTACCTTGGAGGATTTTGAGCATAACCTTGCTAGCGTGTGAAATGAGTGCAATTGTACGGTAGTTGGAGCATTCTTTAGCGCTTCCCTTCTTTGGGATTGGGATGTAGACTGATCTTTTCCAATCCTCTGGCCACTGCTGAGTTTTCCAAACTTGCTGGCATATTGAGTGTAGCACCTTAACAGCATCATCTTTTAAGATTTTAAATAGTTCCACTGGAATGCCATCTCCTCCACTGGCCTTGTTGTTAGCCATGCTTTCTAAGGCCCACTTGACTTCGCTCTCCAGGATGTCTGGCTCAAGGTCAGCAACCACACTATCTGGGTTGTCCGTGACATCCAGATCTTTCTGGTATAATTCCTCTGTGTATTCTTGCCACCTCTTCTTGATGTCTTCTGCTTCTGTAAGGTCCCTACCATTTTTGTCCTTTATCATGTCCATCTTTGCACAAAATGTTCCTTTAACGGCTCCAATTTTCTTGAACAGATCTCTGGTTTTTCCCTTTCTATTGTTTTCCTCTATATCTTTGCATTGTTCATTTAAGAAGGCCCTCTTGTCTCTCCTTGCTATTCTTTGGAAGTCCGCATTCAATTTTCTGTAACTTTCCCTATCTCCCTTGCATTTTGTTTCCCTTCTCTTCTCTGCTATTTGTAAGGCCTCTTTGGAGAGCCACTTTGCTTTCTTGCATTTCCTTTTCTTTGGGATGGTTTTTGTTGCTGCCTCGTGTACAATGTTACGAGCCTCCATCCATAGTTCTTCAGGCACTCTGTCCACCAAATCTAGTTCCTTAAATCTGTTCTTCACTTCCACTGTGTACTCATAAGGGATTTGGTTTAGATTATACCTGACTAGCCCAGTGGTTTTTCCTACTTTCTTCAGTTTAAGCTTGAATTTTGCTATAAGAAGCTGATGATCAGAGCCACAATCAGCTCCAGGTCTTGTTTTTGCTGACTGTATAGAGCTTCTCCATCTTTGGCTGCAGAGAATATAATCAATCTGATTTCGGTATTGCCCATTTGGTGATGTCCATGTGTAGAGTCGCCTCTTATGTTGTTGGAAAAGAGTGTTTGTGATGACCAGCTTGTTCTCTTGACAGAACTCTATTAGCCTTTGCCCTGCTTCGTTTTGAACTCCAAGGCCAAACTTACCTGTTGTTCCTTTTATCTCTTGACTCCCTACTTTAGCATTCCAGTCCCCTATAATGAGAAGAACATCTTTCTTTGGTGTCAGTTCTAGAAGGTGTTGTAGGTCTTCATAGAATTGGTCAATTTCAGCCTCTTCAGCATCGGTGGTTGGTGCATAAACTTGGATTACTGTGATGTTGAAAGGTCTGCCTTGGATTCGTATTGAAATCATTCTATCATTTTTGAGATTGTATCCCAGTACAGCTTTCCCCACTCTTTTGTTGACTATGAGGGCTACTCCAGTTCTTCTACGGGATTCTTGCCCACAATAGTAGATATGGTAATCGTCTGAATTGAATTCGCCCATTCCCGTCCATTTTAGTTCACTGACGCCCAGGATGTCAATGTTTATTCTTGCCATCTCCTGTTTGACCGCATCCAACTTACCAAGGTTCATAGATCTTACATTCCAGGTTCCTATGCAGTATTTTTCTTTGCAGCATCGGACTTTCCTTTCACTTCCAGGCGCGTCCACAGCTGAGCGTCCTTTCGGCTTTGGCCCAACCACTTCATTAGCTCTGGAGCTACTTGTACTTGTCCTCTGCTCTTCCTCAGTAGCATGTTGGACGCCTTCCGACCTGAGGGGCCCATCTTCCAGCGTCATATCTTTTAGCCTTTTGTTTCTGTTCATGGGGTTTTCTTGGCAAAGATACTGGAGTGGCTTGCCAGTTCCTGCTCCAGGTGGATCACGTTCAGTCAGAACTCTCCACCATGACCTGTCCGTCTTGGGTGTCCCTGCACGGCATAGCCCATAGCTTCTCTGAATTACTCAAGCCCCTTCGCCACGACAAGACAGCAATCCGTGAAGGGGACTTTGAATAATAAGAATAGATAATAAAGCAGCTACAATAAGGACGTTTGTTTGATATTATGTCCTTCTGAAATGCTCCCTCTTATTCAGTTCAGGTTTCCAAAGAATAATGTAACACTTAGGGATAAAGATGAAAGCTAGCAGCCCAGCTCCTGAGGCTAAGATAAAACAGATTTCCACTGCAATTCTGTAATTCCCCTTGCTGTACAAATACGTTGGAAGAAAACTCAACCATACACTACAAAATGCCAACATGCTGAAAGTAATGAATTTGGTTTCATTAAAACTGTCAGGCAACTTCGGGGCAAAGAAAGCAACAATGCAGCTGACCATGGCCAGTGAGAACATAAAGCTCACGTCAAAATAAAGCATTATGAATGGTGACTCATTGCATTGCAGAAATATAGATTCTGGAGAAGAATGCCTGTCATAATCAGGAAATGATGGAACCAGCCACCAGCCATCCAAGACAAAGGCCTGCTCGAATTGAGCAGCAAGAGAGAAAAATGGAGTTGGTTAATTTTTTTTCCCATCCACTTCTTGATCCTGGATCTGGGCTGGGTGGCCATAAAAGCTAGTGATGGTTTTTGGCATCACAGCAGAAAGAGCAATGGTGAAAATGATCCTAAAGGCAATTTGTTGAAGGAGACAGGACACCTTCTCAGGCCAGCCAATCAACAGCAATGCACAAAGGAAGGTGAGGAGAAGGGAGATGAGAAGAACATAGGTGAGGTCCTTGATATTTGCTTTGACAATGGGAGTATCTCAATGTTTTATAAACACTCCTAGTATCAGAACAGTGGTGAAAGATAATGAAACAGCCCAGGTGGCTAAACTGATACCCAAAGGTTCTTCATAAGATAAGAAAGTTACAACCTTGAGAATACAAACACTCTGATTCCTGTTTGGATATTGATCCTCTGGGCATTTGAAACAGTCAGTCATATCTGAAAAACCAGCACAGTACTTTTAGTATGAACATGTACACAGTTCAATCTTCTTCAGCCAGAAACACGGGCAAGAAAGACACACAGGTAGATTGAAGATTGAATTAAGCCTCATCTCTTATTAGAAGGTGCAGTGATTAAGCTATGGATATCACACCTTGGACACATTCTGAGAAGAGAAGACTCACTGGAAAAGACTAAAGTTGAAGAAGAGAGAAACTATCCATGATGGGATACATTGAAATACTGGAGGAAATTGTATCCTATATTGAACCTGCTTGTTTTGCTGGCCTTTCTCATGCCTCAGCTCTTGAGAATATCAGTGATTAAGACGGTTGTGACTGTCAGTGGTTTGCATACATACAGTAAACAGAAAGATTAAAGGAAGATCAGAAAAAAATTGAATTTGAAGAAGAAAGGTCTATGTGATAAAGAGGAGCATCTGCTTTTCAGAATGTATAAATTATTATTGAAATATGATACAGGGGATGAACAAGTGAAAGACTATATGGTTAAGTGGGCACAAATTTTTGGCTATAATATTCAAATGGAAGAGTGGAAGGGAATGTGGAAATACGGATTGAAGTTTACAATGAGTTACAATTTAAAAGAAAACTTTTATAAAATGATGTACAGGTGGTACCTGACACTATAAAATATGGCTAGAATGTATAAAGGGGTTTCTAATAGATGCTGGAAATGTCAAGAAATAGAAGGATCACTCTATCATATGTGGTGGACGTGTAAGATACCAAAAAAAATTCTGGAAATCAGTTTACTTAATAATGAAAAAGATATTGAAATCTAATATGCAAGTGAAATCTGAATTATCTCTGCTAAGCATAATTGACAAACAGTTAAAAAAGAATAAAGCAATACTTATTAGATAGATGAAAACAGTGGCAAGACGTCTATGCACAATATTGGAAGATGAAGCAAGTACCAACAGTAAAGGAATTACTACTCAAATTCCTTTAAATGGCTGAAATGGCAAAACTCTCAGAGCTTCTAAAAGACAAAGGTACAGCGGACTTTAAAAAACCATAGAAACCCATATGGGACTTTATATTAGATAAAGAAAATATTGACCTAGGGATGTGTAATTTTGAATTGTAGAAATTCAGATAACAATATGTATAGTTTAGATTGCGGTTCTTTTTTTACTGTTTATTGGTTATGTAGCAAACTTTATCATAATTATTAGCAGTGAAGGAAGAAGTGATTCCAAAGATAACTGAGAACTGCATGAGAAAATCTAAAGCATCATAGAGTGAAGAAACCATAAAATTGGTCAACCCTCATGAAGCCCCTTTCCTGTTCCCTTCTCCCTTTCCCCCCTTTCCCCGTTTTGTATTTTTGTTTCTTCCTTTTTTGCTCAATATGTATTTATTGTATTTGAGACTTAGTAAAATAAAATAAAAAAGAAAATAAAAAATGCTGACACATTAAAAATACAATTTAAAAAATAAAAAAAATAAAACTAACTTCTTTCAATTCAAAATATGAGTCCCCTAAAAAGTTCTCCTTAACTTTGGGGCAATTATTGAAGGTTTTTTACTTTATTTGCTTGCAAATGTGTTAGAATCAGACAGCAAATGAATGGTGACTCCACTGGCGCGCTTGCGTCACCATGGTGGGGCTTCTTTGCCTCCCCCCCATGGGATCAGGCGAGATGAGAATCTCGCCCGTCGTGGGGGGCGGGATGAGGAGCACAGGAGTGCAGTTTAAAACTACACTCACCTTCCCATTCAGCCTCTTCCTGAGGCTTTCTTCAGCAGGACGGTGGCTGCTGCACCCAGAGTCTCTCCATGTGGTGCAGCAGTTTCATTATCAGGAAATAGATTGAGGGGGTGCATCAGCACCCCCTCCAGGTTCTGGCACAAAACATGATAAGGGGATCCCCCCCTTTAAGCTCTCTCTCTATAAAAAATAGTACTAATTATAAAATAAAAGGGATAAATAAAGTTTTTAAAAGAGAGAGAGAGATAGAGGGAGAGAGAGATGGAGAAAGAAATAGAAGAAAAGAAAGGGGAAAAGAACAAAAATTCTAAAGGAGGAGCCTATGGGGGGAAAAGCTCCCTTTGGGGGGCGCTTAAGGCACAAGGGTGTGGGTGTCTACTTGTGTCCCTCCCCATTGTAAGGGGAGAGGTTAAGGGGAGATCCACGGCAGCTTAGCAGCAGCACCCAAGACTCATAGGATCGGATTTTTAAAAAAAAGATAGGAGAAGGAAAGAGAAAGAAAGAAAGGAAAAGACAAAAATAATTAGATTTAAAAAATAATAATATTGACAATAATATAAATAAGTGAATGAATAAATAATTACATAAAGAGATAAATAGTAAAGGAGGGACAAGGAGAAGGGTAATTGGGCAAGGGGTTAGGGGGGCTGCAAGCATTAAAAAGGGTTAACAAGTGGGCTTATATTACTAAGGGGGCTATATATATACAGCACCTATGGATGGTTCAGTGGTTTAGGCTTCTGGCTCTTGACAGCGGCCAGATAGTTGGACACCATATTTTTAGAGTACAAGAGTGTGTAGGTGGTGGGCTTGGTTATGGCACCCAGGAAGGGTCAAGGGAAGAGTAATGACAAGCAGCCAGAGAAGTGCAGGGCACCTATGACACGTCAGCCTGAGCTTTCATCTTCAGATGAGGAGGGCTGGCCAGTGTGGGAGGTGCTTAGAGCAAAGTTTACTGCCCTAGAGGAGCAGCAGGAGGGACGAGCCCAAGGGGTGAGTGCTGAACCCTAACCTAGGCATTCAACCAGGGACTCCAAAGCACATAGGCAGGCCAAGCTGAAGGCATTGGCCGATGATTTATTATCACATTTTGCTGCCTTAGAAAGACATGCACCCAGTACATCAAGAGAAGCAGGTCAGGTCGGCATGAGGCAGTCAGAAGAAGAGAGTGTGATGGTCCCGGAGGTCAAGGAGGTGATGGAGGAACAGAGGCCAGGAGCAGTCCATGAGTGTGAGGTCCAGATGCCTGGAGTATCAGCCAATGACAGGCCAGAAGGTGAGGAGAGGTCACTCAGCTGTGGGGTCAGTGCCTTGGGACCAGAAGGTGAGCTAACCGTTGCACCAGACACTAACAGGGCAATAATAACAGTATGGCCATGGTATAGGGAACCCACCCCGGAGCAACCGGGGTTTGTTCAGGGGGCAATACAAGGATCAGGTGATCTAATAGGTCAGGGAGCATTGTCAGGGCCTTATGTTAATGCCTGGAGGGCACCTTATCCACAGCTATTGTTTCCTGCCCCTTTGGTAGCAACAATGGGAGTTGGTGTATGGCCATACCCATCTGTACCTGACACTGGGTACAATTCAGTCCCTTTGCGTGCACTCCCTTTTGGTGGTTATTCCCTTCCATTGGGTGATCATTTGACGCCCAATACAAAAGAGCATTTCTGGAAGGGGGAATGTGGATCTTTTTGAACTACTGAACAGGAAAGTAGATGCCAAGGAAGTTGAAAAAAGAGGATGAAGTGGATAAAGGGAAGTGACGGCGCAGGAAGCCTGAGAGAACATGGGCCAATTGGCTCCCAGGTTTTCTCATTTACTTTGGGGCCATTGTAAAGGCTCAGCCCTGGAGAGCCCTTTCTCTGGTTCAGTATCTAGACCTTATTTACAGGGCGTATGTAGACTTCCTGGGACACACATGGCTTCTCTGTGACGAAAATGTTCGTCAGAGAATGGCGATTCACCCCAATTTGAGGTGGGATGAGCCACATCTGGGCTTCTGGCTTCAGATGATGACGCCAGCTCGGCTGGCTCAGGGGGATTGGTTTGACAGTGGCCACCTTATTTGGAAAGCAAGTCTTGTTAATACTCTCCGTGTTGCAACGTGGCAGGTGGTTCAACCCCACCTGCTTTGCTGGGAGTTCAATTCTAAGGGAGCATGTTCCAGGAAGGTGTGTCAATACAGGCATGAATGCTCCATATGTGGAGGGTTTCATGCAAATTCAAGATGTTTTAAAGCAAGGCAGCAGAAAGGAAACAGTAAGGAGCTATCAGGAGGCAGGAAGCTGGATGGCCACCCCACTACTGCTAAACGAGCCCAGTCCCATTACAGTTCATGTTCTGGGACAATGGCTGGCAAGATATCCAAAGAAGGACGATGCCGCCTATTTGTTGGATGGTTTTCAGTTGGGTTTTAGGATACCAGTTGCAGGTGAATGAAGGCCAGCTGTTGCGAACAATTTGAAATCAGTTAGAGGAATGGAAGATATGGTGATGGCAAAGATATACAAGGAAGTGCGAGAGGGTAGGGACCTAGGACACTTTACTCACCCGCCGCTCCCCGATTTCAGGGTGTCACCTTTGGGGCTAGTCCCTAAAAAGGCCCCTGGGGAGTTCAGGCTGATTCACCACCTGTCCTACCGAGAGGGTGGATCAGTCAATAATAGTATCCCACAGGAGCTTTGTACAGTTAGGTATGCATCCTTTGATTCGGCATGGTATGGTCCTGTGGTGTAAGGGCACAACTGGCGAAATGTGATGTAAAAGCAGCATTTCATTTCCTCCCAGTTCATCCCAAGGATTTTGAATTGTTGAGAGTTCTATATGGACAGGGCCTTGCCAATGGGTTGTTCAATTTCTTGCTCTGCCTTTGAGCATTTCAGCTCCTTTTTGGAGTGGGAACTGCGGCGTAGGACAGGATTACATAGTTCCTTCCATTATTTAGATGACTTTCTTTTTTGTGGGAAAAGGGACACCAGCCAGTGTAGATTCTTTCTTGAGAATTTTCAGGCAATGACTCGTGAGCTGGGGTTGCCATTGGCTGATGAAAAGATTGAAGGGCCTGGCTCAATTTTAACTTTCTCGGGTATTGAGATGGATACCCAGCAGCAGGCGTGTAGTCTACCGACAGTTAAGATCACGGAGCTTAGGGTGAGGCTGAAGCGGTTCATGGGACAAAAGAAGGTGACACTTAGGGAGCTCCAGGAAGTGGTAGGTCACTCAATTTTGCATGCAAAGTAGTAGTATCCGGCAGAGCATTCATTAGGTTATATGAGGCCATGAGAGGCTTGTGCAAATCTTTCCACAGGGTGAGGATGAATCACGGAATGAGGCAGGATTTACAGGTATGGCTGCAATTTTTGACAACTTCAATGGCGTGTCCTTCTGATGAACGGAAATTAGCTTGAGAGCAGAACTCCAAGTACAGACGGACACAGCCGGCTCCCTTGGATTTGCTATCTACTTTAATGGGTGCTGGTGTGCAGGGGTTTGGCCTGGCACATGGCATAGAGTAGGGTTAACAAGGGATCTGACTTTTTTGGAATTCTTTCCTATTGTGGAAGCCCTCTACTTATAGGGTCATGAATGGACTCTGTGGTAAGATTTTGGTGTGATAATTTAGCAGTTGTCCACATCATTAATAATCTTACCTCCAGGTCAGATCAGGTTATGAGGTTAGTCAGAGCATTTGTGTTATGGACCCTACAATTTAATATTGTGGTTCAAGCATATCACATTCCCGGTTTGGATAATAGCATTGCTGACGCCCTGTACCGTCAACAGATTGAGGGGTTCAGGGTGTTGGCTCTGGGACCTTGCAAGTGGCCCGAGGTTCTTCCAGCCAGGGTATGGCAGATTGGAGAAGGGAGGCAATGAGAGTGATGAATTTGGCACTCACATCGAGTACCTGTCGTGGCTATGCGGCAACTAGTGAGGAATTCAGGTCATTCAGGGAGACTGAGGGATTGGAGCAAGAATGCCCTATTCCTGTGGAGCATCTGCAGCAGTTTGTAGTTCAAGGGTTTAGCTCCTAATTCAATTCAGGGCAAAATGTCTGCATTGGCTTTCCAAGCCAAAGCATCAGGCATCCAGGACAATACAGCTGATTTTAGGGTTAGGAAGATGATTGAAGGGTGGAGTAAGGAGCAGGTACGAAGGCCTGACAATAGGTCCCTGTGGTGATCGCCCACGTCACTCATGCCATTCATATTCATGAGCTGATTTGCATGAACCTATGAGAGGACTGGAGAGGCAGAGTCAGCAGCTACATGAGGCTTGGCAGGAGAAGGAGGAGTCAGATAGGGTTAGTTAGTCAGAGAGAGAGGGAACAGATACTGAGAGAAATAGAGCTAGTTAGGAGAATAGGTAGAGAAGGTGGTAATGATATAGCAAGAGAAAAGTAGTATGTACTGAGAGGACTGTTGATGATTTGCTTATGTATAATGTGTATCTGAGAAACTTCTGTTATTATTCAATCTGCTTCACTTCAATAAATAAGTTCTGTTTCTGTTCACAAGACAAGTGTTCTGACAAACGTCATTTATATTGTGGATTGAGGTAATCCACTGGTGGCAGCGAGAAGAAAACGCGATATGAGCCTTTGTGAGGGAAGGACAAGCAGGGGCCACGAGGGCAAACGTCACAATTGGTGTCCAGCGGCGGGATACGAAATAATCCAGTAAAGCCAAAGTTTAAGGGTGAATTTTCTGGAGTCGTGGGTACCTTTTAGTCATAGGTCTGTGGTGAAGAAGTGGGTGACCTGCTAGAGCTTTTCTGGAAAAGCTTAGTGGCAGGGCTTCAGAACGCAGATCTGGGGGAACTAAAGATAGGGAACCAACTCTAAAGGAAAAATTCTTTTTTGTTACCTCAGGATTTGAAAGACCCAGTGGGCTAGCTTGAAATCCAAGGCTCTGAGAGATAAGGGAGCACTGGTGGATAAAAAGTGGAAGCCAGGGTCAGAGCGGATCTGAGGTGATAGGAAAATAAAAAGCAGAGGCTTGAAAATAGAATTTGTTTTGTGTCTGGAGGCAAGAAGGTTGTCTCAGACCAAGAAACATTGTGGCTTGTGTGATGCCAGAAAAAGTGTAGCCATCTTTAGCTGCCGAGTGAGAGCTACATAGTACCGCAGAAAAATACTGGGAAAAGAAAACAGCAGTAAAAGTGTTTTTAAAAGAGGCCTGACTAACTCAGCAATGGAAATCAGTTCCTTTCATTAGGAAAGGACATACTTATGCCACCAAAAAGATCTTAAAAGCCAGTAATGGAGGAAATTGATCCTCAAGAGGTTGGGGGGAATGGAAATGGAAATGGAGACCCTCAAATACCTGAGGAACCTGAGGAACCCTCAAGGGAAATTATTCAAAGCTCCCTAGATCTGGAGAAATGGAAACTAGAACAGGAGTATAGACTCAGAGAAAAAGAATTGGAAATTAGGGAAAAAGCCAGAGCTGAAGAGAAAGCTAAGGAGCTAAAGCTCAAGGAAATGGAAATTAGAGAAAAAGCGAAAGCTGAGCAAGAAAAAAGACAAATGGAATTTCAAATAGAGATGAAAAGATTTGAAATTGCTGCTCAAAATAATAATAGTAATAATAATAACAACTCTAGTGAGGGAAATCTCTCAAAGATCGATCTAAAGAAATTTCCCCAATATAGGAAAGGAGATTGCCCTGAATCTTTCCTCATTTCATTTGAGAGAGCGTGCTGGGACTTTGAGATTAAGGATGATGAAAGGATGATAGTTTTGAGATCACAAATAAGTGGGGATTTAGCTGAGCTTTATTCTCAGATGCCTCTGGAGCAAGCTAGAGATTTTGAGGCATATAGAAAAATGGTATATTCTAGATTTGGCATAAACACAGAACACCTTAGAAGAAAATTCCGTTCCCTTACCAAAAAGCCTGAAGAATCTTATGCCCAAGTGGGGGCTAAATTGATTCAATGTTTGGACAAATGGATGGAATGTGAGAAAGTCACTTCTCTAGACCAAATGAAAAATGTAATTGGTTTAGAACAATTTTATTTAGTGTTGCCAGGGGAATTGCATTATTTGGTCAAGGACAAAAACCCTAAAAATGTATTACAGGCATCTGAATATGCTGATTCCATCAGTGAGATTAGAGATCCTCGATTTTCTGAGGTAAAAATTGGTAGAAAAGTGTGGGACGACAGGAGGAGAGGGGTCCCACCCAGTAGAGATTACCTCAGAAGTACCCAAGCTACTGGAAGCCATTTTAGAGACAAGCCCTCATCCACAGAGCAGAGTCACCTGAAACATAATAGCTCTGAGGGAAAGGTTAACAAGGCCCTTTATTTTGAACCCAAGGCCAGTAAACAATGTTATGCATGTGGGGAGAAAGGTCATTTTTGGGCTCAGTGTGAGACTCAAAAGACTAGGGATGTTAGCCAGCATAAAGGTGGAAATTCCAGTCAGCCTAAGATGGTGTTTTATTTTATTTTTATTTATTTATTTATTTATTTATTTATTTATTTATTTATTTATTTATTTATTTATTTTATTTAACTTATATGCCGCCCACACTACCCAAAGGTCTCTGGGCGGCTTACAACATTTAAAATGCAATTAAAAAGATAAAACAATTAAAATACAATTAAAATATATATACTCTAAAAATTGCCATCAGGACCCACAGTTGATATTATTTCAATTAAAAGCCTTCTGAAACAGGAAGGTTTTGACCTGGCACCGAAATGTCATCAGCGTCGGTGCCAGACGAATCTCCCTTGGTAGGGTGTTCCATAGTCTGGGGGCAGCTACCGAAAAGGTCCTTTGTCTACAAGCCATCCCTCTTACCTCCTTGAGGGACGGCTCTTTCAAAAGGGCCCCCTGGCTAGATCTTAACTGCTGGGTAGGTTCATATGGAAGGAGGCGATCCTTCAGGTATCCAGGGCCCAAGCCGTTTAGGGCTTTATATGTTAAAACAAGCACTTTGAATTGGGCCCGGGCAGCAACTGGTAGCCAATGTAATTTAAACAGAATCAGCTTGATGTGTTCCCTAGTGGCCCCACCACTCACCAGCCACACAGCTTGATTCTGGACCAGTTGCAGTCGCCGGACCATTTTCAAAGGCAGCCCCAGGTAGAGCGCATTGCAGTAACCTATACGAGATGTTACCAGTGCATGTATAACTGTCATGAGACTCCGCTCGTCCAGGTAGGGCCGTAGCTGGTATAATTTCCACAGCTGAAGGAAGGTGCCCCTGGCCACCAAGTCCACCTAGGCTTCCAGTGTTAGACTGGGGTCCAGGAGCACCCCCAGACTGCGGACCCTGTCCCTTAGGGGGAGTGTAACCCCAATCAGGGCAGGGAAATGGCCCTCCAGTCTGTCCGGCGAAGCACCCACTAACAGCACTTCCATCTTGTCTGGATTGAGTTTCAATTTATTAACCCTCATCCAGTCCATTATCAGGTCCAGACACGAGTTCAGCACAGAAACCGCCTCACCTGGATTGGTGGAAAACGAGAGGTAGAGCTGAGTATCGTCAGCATATTGCTGACTCCTCAGCCCAAACCTCCTGATGACCTCTCCCAGTGGTTTCATGTAGATGTTAAACAGCATGGGAGACAGTATCAAGCCCTGAGGAACTCCATGACATAAACGCCATGGGACAGAGCAACTGTCCCCCAGCACCACCCTCTGGACACGGTCAGCTAGGAAGGAGCGGAACCACCATAAAGCGGTGCCCCCAACTCCCAACCCAGCCAGCCTATCCAAAAGGACACCATGGTCGATGGTGTCGAAAGCCGCTGAGAGGTCCAGGAGTATCAACAGGGTCACATTCACCCTGTCTCTCTCCCGGCAAAGGTCATCGTACAGGGCGACCAAGGCAGTCTCCGTACCAAAATGTATTTTGTGTACAGCATAATGGAACAGCTAATACTGCAGTTGAAGCTAGCCGTGGAGCTGTTGCCATAGCAACACAAGTAACAGAAGGGTCAGAAAGCCAAGATCCCCCTGTGACCAGGGTTGTTCAGTGCTTTCTGATAGAAAGTAATCAGAATCTTCTACATAGCTCAGGAGATGTTATCTATGTTAATAATAATATCTAGCACTCAAAGACTCTTGTTCACAAGTTACAGTATGTCACCCTGATATAGTCCCTAAGGAAAATATGTTAGACCATGAAAATATTTCTATTAAAGGGATTGGTTCTGAAATAGTGGTGCTGCCCATGGCAAAAATACCAATGAGATATAAGGGATGGTCAGGAGTTTGGAAGGTGGCCATATCTGATCAAATTCCTGCCCCGTGTTTAATAGGTCTGGATTTAGCTGAGCATGTGCAGAGTGTTTTTGTGACAACTCGCTCTCAGGGAAGGAAAATTGAAGCCACTGAGGGAAATGATGGAAATCTTCCTGAAATAAGAGAAGTGAGAGAGACAGCTGATCTGGTTATTCTGAGAAACCCTAAGAATCTATCTTCCATCAAAGAACAAAAGGAAGACCCTACCTTAAATGAATGCTTTGCACAAGTTAAGGAAATTCCACTGACCCCTGAAAATCCTGAACGATACCCCAGTTTAGAGAAAAACCCTGAGATAGAAGAAATGGCTGAGGTGGTCATATCGAAAAATTCTAATAATACTTCCTTTATTTTAGAACTGAAGGAAGACACCACTCTGATTCAGGGTTTAGAGAAAGCCAAAGAATCTCCCTTCCTGTTATCTCCTGAACACCCAGAGAGGTTCATAGTTGATAAACACCTGTTATATAGGGAAGTTTTATTAACACCTCATAGGAGTGGAGATGGACATCTCAAACAGCTAATTGTCCCTGTAAAATATAGGGAGAAGTCCTTAGAAGTAACAGAGCCAAGCTTGGGGGTACTCATGGAAAGGAGAAAGGCTTGTATGAGGCCCAGGAGAGAGCATTCTGTCCTGAGGACAAAGTGGTGAGGCTGAGACCCATAGAGGGGAGTAAATTGCAGTTAGCAGGGTCAGAACCTGTGGATTTGTTGCAGCAGCACTGGAGGGCTAAGGAGTCTAGTCGCTCTGCAGCTGCAAAAGCACTTAAAACCTTGCAAGGCAAACCCCTACCTAACAAACCAAAGATTAAAGAAATAGAACCAGATGAAAATCTCAATGCATCTAAAATAAACCAAGTGTTTGAGATTGCACTTAAAAGAAACCTGCCTGTGAATTTGGAGGTGACCCATGATAGTGGTTCCCCACATAGGGAGAACTTCACAACAAAAGTACCTGTGGGTGAATTTGTTGGTGAGGAGGAAGGCATAAGCAAAAAGATTTCAAGGAAGAATGCAGTCATAGCTGTGCTGGAGGAGTGGAAGAAACTACCTAACCTTCCCACAGCTGAGAAAATTAAGCCACTATTCAGAAAGAGAACAGGCTTAACCCGGAAGAGGTGAGCCAAGGACATCCAGTGGACGTCAGAGTGCCCAATTATTGTCAATCGTCAGAAGAGAGTGCAGACTTCTGAACACCCAGAGAGGTTCATAGTTGATAAACACCTGAAATGTTCTGGAAGCTTACTGATCAAACTTTGACACAGGTGGGATTGCAGGGTTGGAGTTTTGGCACACACTCTTTTAGGATAGGGGCAGCCTCAACAGCAGCTTCATTGGGATACAGTCCAAATGATATCAAGAAGATGGGGAGATGGGTGTCACAAAGGTAAAGTATTTATATGCGTGATATGCCGCAAATTTAGGTCTGTGCCTGGCTGTTTTCTTTTGTTTATTGCAGGTTTCAGCAGGCTCAGGAGGCATTTGGGAATCCAAGTAGTGGGCCACAATTTTGTTTTTTAGGCCACAAAGTACGCTGCCAAGATGTCATGGGGTCGTGACCTAGGACTGGGAGAATTTGCTGGGCTGGAATGGAAAGGACGGAGGGGCATGATGTGGCCTGAATTTAAGGAAATAGTTTACCCTGGAGTCTCTGGAGTACCTCCTGATATCTTGTTGGTCCACTTGGGTGGCAACAAACTGGCCAGGTGTTGTGGCAAGGCTATTATCCTTGATGTATTAAGAGACTTCCAAGATTGGAAGGGCCGGTTTCCTGCTTCTAAATTGGTTTGGTCCACCATGATCCCACGTTTCATCTGGAGAGCGGATTGTAATCCACAGTGTTTAAATCGGGCCAGGAGAAAAGTTAACAAAGAAGTTTGTAAGGCAATGAGCAGGGGCCTGCGTTCTGTTATAGGCCATCCAGATATTCGGTTGGACAGGCCAGAGTTGTACAGAGATGATGGGGTGCACTTGTCTGAAAGGGGTATTGAAATATTTTTGGAAGACGTTCAGAAGGGTATGTGAGCTGTGATTCTGAGTCTGGTGGGGGAAATGGAGCATAGTTGATCTAGTACCATTTCAGTGGTGGCTAGTGCGGTAAGAACAAGGATTGTTGAGTGCCCAGTGAGTTCAAAGGAAATTATAGCCCATCTGACCTTACGGCGCTGCAGATCATGAGGCTACAATGCTGTGGGGGAGGATGTGCTGGGGCATTCCCCGGGCCGAGGGTCACCAATGAGTGGGGGCTTGCAGGCCCAGGGGTGGTCGCTTCAGGCGTCGGCTAGCGTCATGCTGTCCAAAGGACTGTACGACAACGGGGTGTGGGACTTGCCCGAATGTGGTTGGGGAGGGGGTCCGGTGAGACCTTCATCCTCAAACCCGATCCCACACTACCACAGACCCTTTGATTGGGCAAGAGTTTAAATATCTGTTTAATAAAGTGTGGCCCCAGTTAACCCAATACTTGTGTCTCGCCTCCTTATTCCGGGGGTGGGGGGGAATGGTTTTAATTTGGTCACTTAATAAAACTTTGTTTCATGCACCTTGCAATGGATGTATGACCTGCAAACTAGGGACCATAGATAATAGATAAGGGAGGGAAGGATGGCAAAGATTGTAGTGCCAGCTACCTTTTCACTGAGTGACGAAAAGGAAAAGAACTATCTTCCATTGCCCTCCTTTATTTGCCAAAACGTCCAGCCCCCGAATCTATGGCTAGCAGAAGATAGCAAAAGCAGTGCATTTCCTTGTTGTTGTTTAGTTGTTAAGTCGTGTCCGACTCTTCATGACCCCATGGACCAGACCACGCCAGGCCCTCCTCTCTTCCACTGCCTCCCGGAGTTGGGTCAAATTCATCTTGGTAGCTTCGTTGACACTGTCCAACCATCTCATCCTCTGTCGTCCCCTTCTCCTCTTGCCTTCACACTTTCCCAACATCAGGGTCTTTTCCAGGGAGTCTTCTCTTCTCATGAGATGGTCAAAGTATTGGAGTCTCAGCTTCAGGATCTGTCCTTCCAGTGAACACTCAGGGTTGATTTCCTTCAGAATGGATAGGTTTGTTTTCCTTGCAGTCCAGGGGACTCTCAAGAGTCTCCTCCAGCACCACAATTCAAAAGCATCAATTCTTCAGTGGTCAGCCTTCTTTATGGTCCAGCCCTCACTTCCATACATCGCTACTGGAAAAACCATAGCTTTGACTATGCGGACTTTTGTCGGCAAGGTGATTTCTCTGCTTTTTAAGATGATGTCTAGGTTTGTCATTGCTTTCCTCCCAAGAAGCAGGCATCTTTTAATTTTGTGGCTGCTGTCACCATCTGCAGTGATCATGGAGCCCAAGAAAGTAAAGTTAGTCACTGCCTCCATATCTTCCCCTTCTATTTGCCAGGAGGTGATGGGACAAGTGGCCATGATCTTAGTTTTTTTGATGTTGAGCTTCAGACCATTTTTTGCACTCTCCTCTTTCACCCTCATTAAGTGGTTCTTTAATTCCTCCTCACTTTCTGCCATCAGAGTGGTATCATCTGCATATTAGAGGTTGTTGATATTTCTTCCGGCAATCTTAATTCCGTCTTGGGATTCATCCAGTCCTGCCTTTCGCATGATGTATTCTGCATATAAGTAATATAAGCAGGGAGACAGTATACAGCCTTGTCGTACTCCTTTCCCAATTTTGAACCAATCAGTTGTTCCATATCCAGTTCTGACTGTTGCTTCCTGTCCCACATATAGATTTCTCAGGAGATAGATAAGGTGGTCAGGCACTCCCATTTCTTTAAGAACTTGCCATAGTTTGTTGTGGTCCACACAGTCAAAGATTTTTGCGTAGTCAATGAAGCAGAAGTAGATGTTTTTCTGGAACTCTCTGGCTTTCTCCATAATCCAGTGCATGTTAGCAATTTGGTCTCTAGTTCCTCTGCCCCTTTGAAATCCAGCTTGTACTTCTGGGAGTTCTCAGTCCACATACTGCTGAAGCCTACCTTGGAGGATTTTGAGCATAACCTTGCTAGCGTGTGAAATGAGTGTAATTGTACGGTAGTTGGAGCATTCTTTGGCACTGCCCTTCTTTGGGATTGGGATGTAGACTGATCTTTTCCAATCCTCTGGCCACTGCTGAGTTTTCCAAACTTGCTGGCATATTGAGTGTAGCACCTTAACAGCATCATCTTTTAAGATTTTAAATAGTTCAACTGGAATGCCATCACCTCCACTGGCCTTGTTGTTAGCCATGCTTTCTAAGGCCCACTTGACTTCACTCTCCAGGATGTCTGGCTCAAGGTCAGCAACCACACTATCTGGGTTGTCCAGGACATCTTCCAGCATCATATCTTTTAGCCTTTTGTTTCTGTTCATGGAGTTTTCTTGGTAAAGATACTGGAGTGGCTTGCCAGTTCATGCTCTAGGTGGATCGCGTTTTGTTAGAACTCTCCACTATGACCTGTCCGTCTTGGGTGTCCCTGCACGGCATAGCCCATAGGTTCTCTGAATTACTCAAGCCCCTTCACCACGACAAGGCAGCAATCTGTGAAGGGGAGTGCATTTCCTACCAGCTACTTAGAAAGTGAACCCCGTGATGCAATAGTTAAGCTGCAGTACTGCAGTCAAACCTCTGCTTACAACCTGAATTTGATCTCAATAGGTTCAGGTAATTGGCTCCTAGCTGACTCAGCCTTCCATCCATTTGAGGAAAAAGGAGTACCCAGAATTATGGGAGGCAAAGTGTTACTTCATAATAATGTTGTAAACCTTCCAGATAGTGCTCTAGCACTATGAGACAATATATAAGTCAAAACAACAATAATAACAATAATAAGTATTCAAAACTGCTGACGAGAAGACTGCCATTTTCCTTAAGCAACAGGCCACATGGGACTCTTTAGTCTGGACCTCACCATGGCAGTTACAAGATACGAGCATGAAAAAGGTCTTGATCCCATGTTCCTACCAAGCACAAGAGAAAAGCCCGCAGAGAACCTTTTCTGGACAAAATAAGTATGTCCGCATTACTCTGCTACACATTTGAAGGCTAATGTCTTTTCTTTTAATCTCTTTTCATTTCTTTTGTAAAGAATAGTGTCATGTTTATAAACTCTTTTCACTACAGAGCAAGTCATGCAACACAAGTAATCCAAAAACATCAGAAGACCATTTTCTTGACATCTTCTGTCCAAAGAGATTATTGGATACAAGAAGGACTGAGTTGGATCTAGCTTCTGGCTCCTGAAAGTGGAGAATGTGAGATGATTGCAGGAATCTTCCAACAGTGTTGAGTTTGTTTGTGTATGCTTGGCTTTCTCCTTCACTATAGGTCACTCTATCCAGCAGGTTCCCTAAAGGCTCTGTGTAGCACTTTTTGGGAGCTGGATGGGCATTTATGGGACAGAAGAGTCAGAGAAGCTCACTTCAGCCCACTCAGTGGAGCATTCATTTATTTGAAACCAGTCTGTTGAGTACAGAAATACACACAGAATTTGCTTCATGCCACAGGAAGAAACAGAAATAGCTCACACAACATGTTGCAGAAGAGAAATTATTCCAAAAGACACTGTCATTCACTTTAGAAATACCTCCATACACTGCCTGCACTCGAGTCCTACCTGGTTAAACCAGTTGTGCCATACCATGGCATCTTCATTAATATTGAGTGCTTCCTCTGTAGGAACCTTGGGATCCATCTACCCAACCTTCATTCCATGGAAAGATTGGTTTGGAAAGGTAACCCAGTTGATGATGTCCAATTCTGGAAACAGCTCCTCTTTCTGATCCAAGGCAATCTTTTCCCCTGCACTATTATTAAATGACACAGACTTCAAAGTGTGGAGGAGCTGGATATAACAACATTATTAACAAAGTTTGAGACCTAACTCTTTCCTCCTGAAAGGGAAAAATGAAATCTGGATGGATGCAAGCTTATACAGAAGAACACTTTATAAGTGACAATTTATAATCTTATCCAAAGTTCTCCCACAACACCTATCAATACTGCATAAGGTACAAAAATAAGCTACATATATATAAAGCAGCATTTATGTTCCAGCTCCAACACATTCAAATCTTTCCCAAGTATTGGCTGTAGTCAATAAATACCAACTTTTAGATGAAGACACTCATTATGGATAAGCAGTTACACTGCTTTGGGTAACACAGGAAGGAAATCCAGATTACACTGTAGAATTCATTATCTTCCAGGTGTGAAAATTCAAAGATTTCTTTCCCTCTCTCTTCTGCAGAGTGGATGTATAAATGGAATGCAATGCATAAGCATTGTAGATGCTGTAGCTCTGCCATGATGTACTTTTTGGGAAATTATGGTTGGGAAAACTCTCCAGCATTTCCTCTCCAGTACAAATGCTCTGACTCCTATCATCCTCAACAGAATCCAGGAAGATACAGTTGAATGCATGAGTCCTTGAGAAAATCATCACCATGAGAATTGGAGAGGTTTCTGCTCAGAAGGAGTTGCTAAAATCCTTGAAGTTCTTTGGAGGGAAGTGAAAATGATATAGAAACATGGAAGTCTTGAATCCCCCAAGTTGTTTGTCCACTCATACATTTAAGCTGCATCCCAACAGTCAGAATCCAAACCTTGCCTTTTCATTGTTGTATCGCAAGTTTCATTCCTGTTGTGAGCACCCATCTCAATACTGTCATTGTGTGTGTATCTTCACAGAAAACTGACACATTGGTGTTGCTGTTTATGACTTTGTTGAACACTTTCTCTATGCTATCCATAAATTTTCCCCTTTCAATGTCATAATATACCCTTGTGAATGATTCCATCACTACAAAGCAGATGCCGCTCCTGGAAAATTCTGGAAGCATGTTTTGGGTGAACCATTCCAAGATCAGTCCTTCTGCAGTAACGAACTCAATCCATTTCCAGTTGAAGTGCTGTAGTAATAGGAGGATCCCCCTATAATGTAGTGTTCCTTTTGGTGCTATCTCATATAAAGAGAGGTGGCTGATGTCCTCTGTATGTACTGTACCATAGCAGTACAAGAGCTAAAGAGAGATCGGAAACATAAATGCAATGATCTGCAGAATGATATACTATCATTTGTACATGAAAGCAGGTACATTTGTACTTTAGCAAATGTTAAAATTATTATTTCTATCAATAATCAAAACACTTGATGATTATTATTAACATACTTCGTATTTAGCAATTGGAATAAGTCCTATTATGCCCCATAGCTACATGCAGAAGGAGAAGGATTTGAAAACATACAAACACACATTTAAAACACAAAGAGACATAACTATCAAGTGTAGCAAAGTGCATCTGAACACACATTTAAAACACAAGCACATATATGACGATCACATTCCTACCTGGGGAACCTTGTATGTGCCCAAAATATAAGGGACCTGGTGGAGGAGATTGGAGTTTAATTCCTCAATGACTGCCAGTAGATTCTCCTGCTTTTTACACTTGTAGTTGGGGAGAAAATTCATCATTGGAGAAATAAATTGCAGGATGGCCTGATAAGTCCATCTTTTACAAAGACCTCTATAATAAATATTGAAAATTAATGATTCCATCATAGCAAAACAGATGCCACTCCTAGAAAATTCTGGAAGCATGTTTTGGGTGAACCATTCCAAGACCAATTCTCCTGCAGTAATGAATCCAATCCATTTCCAATTCAAATGCTGTAGCAATAGGAGGATGCCCCTATATTGTAGGGTTCCTTTTGGTACCATCTCATATAGAGAGGTGGCTGATGTCCTCTGTATTCACTGCACCATAGCAGTACAAGAGCTAAAGAGAGATAGAAAGTATAAATGCAGTGATCTACAAGATGACATTCTCTATTTTGTATATGAAAGGTGCAACATTTGTACTTTATTATTCCTATCAATAATCAAAACACTTGCTGAGGATTATTAACATACTTACTTCGGATTTAGTAATTGGAAGAAGTCCTATTTTGCCCCATAGTTGCATGCAAAAGGAGAAGGATTTGAAAACATCCATCAATGTGAAATCAATTTCAATAACATTTGCCTTTGAAGAAACAAAGTTGTTTCCTGATTTATAAAGGTCAGGCTGTAAATCTCAAGATCTTTGAAGGATGAGCAGACAGTTTTGTTGACTGTGTGGTCGATCTTGTGTCCCTGTCTTGGGAGAAAGGAGAATTTTTTTTTAAAATTAGTTTAAGGTGGTACATGACTCCAGTGAATTTGAACATAATAATTTCAGACTATTCTAAGGCCTGTTGGAAATGTGATGAAGAAATTGGCACGTATTATCATATGTGGTGGGAGTGTAAATTGATTCAGAAATTTTGGAAATTGTTAGATTTCTACCCCACCCATCTAGACCAAAGGTCTACTCTGGGCGGCATTAGGCCAAGGATTGAGCCTTGGGGTACCCCACTTGTTACCTCCTTCTAGTTAGAGAAGGACCCATTAATCATCACCCTCTGAGTACGATTTTGTAGCCAATTGTGTATCAACCTGACACTTGATCTATCCAGCCCACACCTAGTTAGCTTGCTAATCAGGATATCATGGGGCACTTTGTCAAAAGCTTTGCTGAAGTCAAGATATACTACGTCTACAGCATTCCCTCTGTCTATCAGGGAGTTACCTGATCAAAAAACAAGATCAAATTAGTTTGGCAGGATTTGTTCTTGACAAATCCGTGTTGGCTTCTACTTGTTACTGCCTTGTTTTCTAGGTGCTTGCACAATGACTGCTTTATGATCTGTTCCAGAATTTTTACTGGGACCGATGTCAGGCTGACTGGCCTGTAGTTCCCAGGTTCCTCTTTTTTGCCCTTTTTGAAGATAGGGACAACATTCGCCCTCCTCCAATCCTCTGGCATCTCCCCTGTTTGACATGATTTCAAGAAAATAATGGATAGCGGTTCTCAGAGTTCTTCAGCCAGTTCCTTCAGTACTCTCGGAAGCAGTTCATCCGGCCCTCGAGATTTGAACTCGTTCAAGGTGGTAAGGTATTCCTTGACTATTTGTTTATTAATCTCCAGCTGCAATCCTGCCCCCCCCCCCGCACTTCCAATTTGTTTGGAAGTTCATAGTCTGTCTTATGGAAAAAGACTGGACTAAAATAGGAATTGAGCACCTCTGCCTTTTCTTTGTCATCTGTTATCATTTTTCCATCTTCATTGCAGAGCTGTGCCACTATGTCTTTTGTTTGTCTTTTGCTACTCACATACATGAAGAATGGTTTTTTATTGCTTTTAGTAACCCTAGCTAACCTCAGCTCATTCTCAGCTTTTGCCCTCCTAATGCATTTCCTTGCCACTTGTCTGTACTCATCCTTGGTGGCCTGGCCTTCTTTCCACTTCCTGCCCTCAAGGAGAGACCCATTAATCTTAGCCTCTGCCCACTCAGTTGTTAACGGCCTGGCTGCTTTCAAGAGCCAGGCCAGGCAAGGATCTAGTGAAGAGGTGGTGGCCCTGCAGTGATCAAGGACCCTGTCAAACTCAGCTGATGTCACAGGCTGAAATTGTGTTAAAATTTCCAGGCAAGGCGATGCGCTGGATGTCTTGGCTCGAAGCACTGATAAAGAGGAGATATCTAGGTCCCGGCGGATGGCCTCCACTTTTTGTTTAAAGAAGGCTGCAACTTGGTCACAGGAGATGCTACTGGGAGGCCTGTCACTGTGACCAATTCCAGATAAATTAAGTACAATGCACAGAACTGATGGAATTGTAATAGGATGTCCGTGGGGATAAATCAGATTTAAATATTATTAATTAGAGTATATGTCTAATTTCATTAATGAGAGGCTAACCTTTAAAAGCACTGTCTATTGCATTAGCTGCTTGTTAAAACCATCTTATGGGTAGTTCTTCCCAGCCTAGTCGTGACTTGTGCTCACCTTCCTACACTTACTATCACCTTCTTAAAAGTCCCGTCTCACAGCCCTGCATGCCAATACTTGTTTTCATTCTTTTATAGTTCTTTCATGCTGGGTTAGAAATTTCCACTGATGGTCAATTTCACCCCTCCCCATCTATTATCAGTCTGTCCATGCCTTTCTGCAGTGATGAATCACCACTGACTCAGCTGATCTTTAGTTGCATCAATGATCTGAGATGGAGGACCCCATGAATCAGAGGATGAATAGTCCAGGGGGCAGGGCATCGAAGAATATCAAGCCTCAGTTCACCATCTTATAATAGACATCACTCTCTCTCCTTCATACAGCATTCCAGTTTGATTCATCAACAGTCATTCTCACTTTCTTCCTCTCAATAATGACTAATGAGTAGTCAATCCCAGTGTAGAACAGCGGCATCCCATCCAGTCCTGTAAATCCCATAAGTTGTAAAAATGCCCCAATTATGATGCGCAATCAGGACAATAAGATGGCAGCAAACCTGTCATTGTCCTCTGAGCCAGTGCCATTTGTTCTGAAAATTGGCAGAGTGGCCATAACATCATGAGGACCGGGTTCTATAGCTAGCAGTCTGAATAAAGGGACTAACCGGCATTACTGGCAAGCCCCCAGTCATACTTACCAATTGATGAGTGTGATCGGTTAGGTCCCAAAGGCTGCTTGCTCTGCTAGAGATGCATCGTGCAGTTTTAACAGCATTATTAGCGCTTGCGGTTTCAATGGTGTTGAACAGGGGGAGGAAAAACAACTTGGAACCTCCTGTGATCTCTAAGGGGAGCACCCAGCCTGAGGTTTTCTCTCACCTCCTTAATTTTCCTCTCGCCGACAGCCACTCTAGTCACTCACTGTATTGCCAGGGTCTAGTTCACTTTCAGTTTCTCTTAGTGATGATAAGGCTCGGACTGATAGAGGGAGCTTGCTGCATGCTGCTAGTAATAAATCCATCAGGGAGCAGGAACAGAATGTCCAGATTACATAGAAGCCAAATTAGTAAAATGGGAATTAAAAGCCTAAATAAATAGAGGCAGAACAAAAAATCGAAAGCGAAAATAACAAACAAAAAAGAAGACAGATAAAGACCGGGTCAATACTTAGATGACACCCAGCTCTACATCTCATTTTTTCCATCTGCAGTGGATGCCGTTCCGTCCCTTGAGCGCTGCTTGAAGGCTGTTCTGCAATGGATGCAGTCGAATGGACTAAGGTTGAACCTGGACAAGACGGAGGTCCTGCGGCTGGGTGGCCCCGATGTCAGTGTTTTGGGGAACTCCCTCTCTTTTGGGGGGGTGACTCTCACCACAAAGAATTCAGTTCACAGTCTGGGGGTCCATCTTGACCCGGCACTTACCATGGAGACCCAGGTAGCGTCCATGGTTCAGTCTGCCCATTTACATCTTCGGCAGATCGCCTAGCTGCGTACCTATCTAGACGCGAGGGCGCTCACCACGCTGGTCCATGTGCTCATAGTCTCAAGAATAGATTAGTGTAATGCTCTCTACGTGGGGCTTCCTTTGAAACTGATGCAGAAGCTTCAGATGGCCCAGAATATGGCGGCCAAGCTATTAACAGGGATGAAAAGATTTCATCATATTTCCCCCACCTTGGCTGCCTTACATTGGCTACCTATCTGCTTCCGTATTGATTTCAAGGTGCTAACCATTACATAGGTAAAGGTAAAGGTTCCCCTTGACATTTAGTCCAGTTGTGTCCAACTCTAGGGGGCGGTGCTCATCCCCGTTTCCAAACCGTAGAGCCAGCGTTTGTCCGAAGACAGTTTCCGTGGTCACGTGGCCAGCGCGACTAGACACAGAACGCCGTTACCTTCCCACCAAGGTGGTACCTATTTATCTACTTGCATTTGCATGCTTTCAAACTGCTAGGTGGGCAGGAGCTGGGACAAGCAACGGGAGCTCACTCCGTTGCATGGATTCGATCTTACGACTGCTGGTCTTCCGACCCTGCAGCACAGAGGCTTCTGCGGTTTAACCCGCAGTGCCACCACGTCCCTATTATGAGACCATTACATATAAAGCCCTTAATGGTTTAGGCCCTTGATACCTGGCAGAGCGCCTTCTTCCACCCAGTTCTACCCGTATCACCCTCTCCAGTCAGGTCGGGCAGCTGAGGAGCCTAACGCCAAGAGAGGTCCGGTGGGAAAAAACTAAAAATTAGGCCTTCTCAGCAGTGGCCCCTCGCCTATGGAACAACTTGCCTGTAGAGATCCGCCTTGCTCCCTCCCTGAGGGCCTTCAAGACTAACTTGAAGAGTTAGTCTTGAAGGCAGGCCTTCCCTACAGCTATTACCTAGCCTATCTCCCCTTTTATTTTTTCTCTCTTTTCTTCTTCTCTTCCTTTCCCCATCTCAGACTCTGTGATTAACTTGGATTTTATCGTAGTTTATTTTTATGTTATATGTAAACAACCCAGAGTTGACACATTCTAGATGGGCGGCATATAAATAAATAAATAAATAAATAAATAAATAAATAAATAAATAAATAAATAAATAAATAAATAAATAAATAAAGTAAGTAAGTAAGTAAGTAAGTAAGTAAGTAAGTAAGTAAGTAAGTTTTGGTTTAGAGTAAGGATCTCCAAACTACAGCCTGCAGGCCACATGCCGCCTGTGTTGCCATTGTGTCTGGCCTGTTCCCTTCAGCCCATGAACGCGCTGGCTGGCCGTGTGTACGGGTGGGATGTGTGTGCGGGTGTCCGTGTGTGCGTGCGGGAGGGCAGGGGGATATGCATGTCTGTATGCGTGTCCAGAAGGCAAACACACATGTGCACACATACATTCCTGTTCCTTCGGCCCTCAAAAGCTTTGAAAATGTCTGGTGTGGCCCTCACTGTCAAATACGAGCGATGAAGCAAACTAGGAGAAGGCTAGAGTGCAAGTGGAGAAGGAAACCAACGGAATATAATAGGAAAGCTTTCAGGGTTGCGACTAACCTTTACCTTGCCAAGATAAGGGCTGCTAGTCAAGCTCACCTCGCTGACCGGATAAGCAAGGCCTCAAATCAGCAGGCAGAACTTTTCCGTATAGTTTGCGACCTATCCGGAATTGGTCTAAGTGATGGGCCTCCTTCTAGTATCTCACCTGACCAATTTGCAGCATTTTTAAAATCAAAAGTGGAGGCCATCCACCGGGAGCTTTCTCCTTTTTTGGATACAGTGGATCGAGCAGAGATGTCCAGCGCTCCGCCTTGCCTGGTGAGTCTCAATCTCTTTCAGCTGGTGATGCCAGATATTGTGGACAAAGCGCTAGACCGCTGTCGGGCCACCACCTCATCTCTTGACCCTTGTCCGGCCTGGCTAATCAAAGCAGCCAGGCCTATAACAACTGAATGGGCCACAGCGATAATTACTGGGTCTTTCCTTGAGGGCAGGGTTCCCCCCGCCCTCAAGGAGACACTCATTAGGCCCATTAGAAAGAAACCGAATTTGGCGGTGGACGATATTGGCAACTATAGGCCCGTCGCCAATGTTTCTTTCATTAGTAAAGTAGTCGAGAGGGTGGTGGCCTATCAGCTTCAGGCGCATTTGGATGAAACAAATGCCCTGGATCTGTTCCAGTCGGGCTTCAGGCCGCGCCATGGTACAGAAACGGCATTGGTCACCCTGTTAGATGACCTATTGAGGGAGGTCGACAGGGGGAAAATGTCCCTGTTGGTCCTCCTCGATATCTCAGCCACCTTTGATACCGTCAACCACGGTATCCTCCTGAGGAGGCTCTCCGAGTTGGGAATTGGTGGCCTGGTGTTTGCCTGGCTCCAATCCTTCTTGGAGGACCGTCCTCAGAGAGTTCAGCTTGGGGAGGGGGACTCGGCCCCGTGGACCCTTAATTGTGGGGTTCTGCAGGGTTCGACCCTCTCCCCAATGTTGTTTAATATCTATATGAGGCCGCTGGGTGGGGTCATCAGGGGGTGTGGGGCATTGTGCCATCAGTATGCTGATGACACTCAGCTCTACATCTCCTTTTCTCCAACAGTGGATGCCATTCTGTCCCTTCAGTGCTGCTTGGAGGCTGTACTGCAATGGATGCAGGAAAATGGGCTGAGGCTGAACCCGGACAAGACAGAGGTCCTTAGGGTGGGTGGCCCCACCATCAGTGGTTTGGGAAACTCCCTCTCTTTTTTGGGGGGGGGTAACTCTTACTGCGAAGAGTGAGGTTCGCAGCTTGGGGATACATCTGGACCCAGCGCTCACCATGGAAACTCAGGTGGCGTCAGTGGTCCGTTCCGCATATTTCCATCTTTGGCGGATTGCCCTATCTTGATGTTGGGGCACTCACCACTCTGGTCCACATGCTCGTAATCTCGAGATTAGACCACTGTAATGCGCTGTATGTGGGGTTACCTTTGAGATTGATGTGGAAGCTCCAACTGGTGCAGAATGCGGTGGCCAGACTTCTCAGTGGAGTGAGGAAACACCAACATATCACTCCCACTCTGGCCGCCTTGCATTGGTTGCCCGTATGCTTCCGCGTTGATTTCAAAGTTCTAATGATTACATAGAAAGCCCGAAATGGTTTAGGACCTCGATACTTGGCGGAACGCCTCCTCCCACCTAGATCTACCCGTACCACTCGATCCAGTCAGGAGGGGCGACTGAGGAGCCTAACGCCGAGGGAGGTCTGGAGGGAAAAAACAAGACACCGGGCCTTCTCGGCAGTGGCTCCTTCTCTTTGGAACAAACTCCCTTCCGAGATCCGTTTGGCCCCCTCGCTGGGCATTTTTAAAAACCAACTTAGGACCTGGTTATTCAGACAGGCCTTCCCTCCAGGCACTACTTAATTCTCTTCTTCCCATCTTGAACTATTATTTTCATTGTATATTGCGGTAAAACTGTCACTATATATTAACTGTTTTTATCTTGTCTGTTGTGAGCCGCCCAGAGTAGACAATGTCTAGATGGGCGGCATATAAGTGCAATAAATAAATAAATAAATAAATAAATAAATAAATAAATAAATAAATAAATAAATAAATAAATAAATGTTTTGAGACCCCTGGTTTAGAGAACAGCCTGACAGGGAGACAATAAGATGGCAGTCATACTGTCACCAAGGAGCTGACTCCCCATTATCCAGAGCACTTTATTAAATCAATGTGTACTCTCTTTTCTAGGGATTATTGGGTTCTGGGATGTGGCACATATTCATCTGACACTTTAAGAGATGTGTCTATTCATTTTGAAACATAGGGAGAAGACAAGATTCCAACTCTAAGCAATAGATGGATTCCTTCATCATGTCAATCACATTTCTGTATCCAGTCTGGTAGAGTTCAAGATGACAGAGTACATCTAATAGAGTGGAAAACCTGTAGGAAAAAGTGGTAATGGGTGTCTCCATTTTACAACTGGAATCAAGGAATTACACTCCAGATGCCTGAGGTGATTTTCAAAGGAACAAGTAGAGCTAGGGGCTTTTGAAATGGAGTTGGTCAGGATATTTTGGAATATGCCAATAATACCAGGATTTGCTTCTTCCTTGTTTAAGCAACCCACATCATCTCTCAGATCTTCCAGAGAAGAGAGACTATGAGACAGGTCCTTTAGCACCTGCCCTGCAGCCCCATGAACTAACAAAATCAACCCAAGAAATCACTTCTGATTTGCCAGTGTCCACCAAACAACTCTCTCCTGATGGTCCTGCTACTTCTTCTCTATACATTTTCAAACTGAGAATAATTGTCCTTTAGATCAGTACAGAGCATAAATGGGAAATGATTATTATTTTTACCAAGCCACCTGGAATCCTGTAGGTACCTACAGGAGGTATGTCTGTGTTCATGGCAATTGGTGTGTTGTGGTGGCATGATTACTGAGGACCTTGGAGCTTAATGGTATTGAGAAAAATGAAAGGGTTTGCCCAAATGTGCCTTTTTATCTCAAAGTCGGCTCAGGATTACCTTCACAAAATCTGGTACAATTCTCAATTCACTTTGAACAGTGAGAATACACAGTAGGCTATAGAAGGTATCTACAATAAAGGTCCTTGTCCAATATTATCTCTTTCTAAAATGCTCTCTCTTATTTAGTTCGTGTTCCCACATTACCCTGGTGAATGATTCCATCACTACAAAGCAGATGCCACTCCTGGAAAATTCTGGAAGCATCTTTTGAGTGAACCATTCCAAGATCAATTCTTCTGCAGTAATGAACTCAATCCATTTCCAGTTGAAGTGCTGTAGTAAAAGGAGGATCCCCTGATAGTGTAGGGTTCCTTTTGGTGCCATCTCATATAAGGAGAAACGGCTGATGTCCTCTGTATTTACTGTACCATAGTTGTACAAGAGCTAAAGAGAGATGGAAAGTATAAAGGCACTGATCTACAGGATGACAGTCTGTCATTTGTACATGAAAGCTGGAACATTTGTACTTTGGCATATGTTAAAGTTATTATTTCTATCAATAATCAAAACACTCCCTCATGATTATTAACATATTGTGGATTTAGTAATTGGAAGTTCTATTATGCCCCATAGTTACATGGAGAAGGAGAAGGATTCGAAAATATACGAACACACATTTAAAACAAAGCACACACATGAGGATCACATGCCTACCTGTGGAACCTTGTACATGCACAAAACATAAGGGACCTGGTGAAGGAGACTGGAGCTGAATTCCTCAATGACTGCCAGTAGATTCTCCTGCTTTCCACACTTGTAGTTGGGGACAAAACTCTTCTTTGGGGAAATAAATTGCAGGGTAGCCTGATACGTCTGCCTTTCACTCAGAGTTCCGCCATAAATATCAAAACCCAGCGTAATATTGGGTAAAAGTTGTGGATTTTCATTGATCTGCTTGACAGCAAATGCCAGAGCCTGGACATGTTGGTAGTTTTCTGTCAGTACACTGTGAAAATAGATTTTACTATAAAATTGGCATGCTCCCAATAATAAAATTTACTCTGAATGTAAAAAGCTTTGAATAAGTGTGAGGTTTGTTTATCACACGGTCCCTAGTAAACTTTTATGTTACTTTATTTTATTTTAACTAATTTTGTATCTCATTTTAGCTTTGAGTACAGCCCCTATCAGACTATATCTTTTATTTTATTTTCCCAGTAGAGGGAATGAAAAATTATTGTCTTGAGGGCAACAAATATACACACATATTATAGCAAATATGAAATAGGGGTTAATATAAATGTTTCTGTCAAACTGAGGGGGGGAAATGGCTTGCAAGATCAGTTTCAGTAACATTTGCCTTTGAAGAAACAAAGTTGATTTCTGATTTGTGGAGGTCAGGCTGCAAATAAGAAGATCATGGAAGGATGAGCAGGCAGTTTTGTTGACTGTGTGATCCATCTTGTGTCCCTGTCCTGGGAGAAAGGTAGCATAGGAACAAAGCAAAGCAAATCTCATTTCTTGCTTCTTCCTTTGTATCCATTAATGTAGCATGCAAAGGGTGAACCCCCTGCAGATCATGTTTGAATTCTCATTCAAACAGGGCTGAATTAAGACTTTTAGAGTCCCTAAGCACTGAAAAGATTGTGGTGCCACCAATGAATGTAAAACGCAGCAGGTTCCACAGCTTGAAAAAAAAACATATCATATACATATTATATGCATGAAAATATGGTAATGTAATTGTATGTTGTTGTTGTTGTTTAGTTGTTAAGTTGTGTCCGACTCTTTGTGACCCCATGGACCAGAGCACGCCAGGCCCTCCTGTCTTCCACTGCCTCCCAGAGTTGGGTCAAATTCATGCTGGTAGCTTCGATGACACTGTCCAACCATCTCGTCCTCTGTTGTCCCCTTCTCCTCTTGCCTTCACACTTTCCCAGCATCAGGGTCTTTTCCAGGGAGTCTTCTCTTCTCATGAGATGGCCAAAGTATTGGAGCCTCAGCTTCAGGATCTGTCCTTCCAGTGAGCACTCAGGGTTGATTTCCTTCAGAACGGATAGGTCTGTTTTCCTTGCAGTCCAGGGGACTCTCATGTAATTGTATAGTGTATGGCAAAAAAGAACCATGTATCATATGCAAAATCATACATGCAGTCAGATTACCAGCTTGCAGCCAAACCTTCCATTTTCACACAAACGCAGACCTTAAAACCCCTTCGGGGATGTTTTTAACAGTGTCTGTTATTTCTTTGGCTTGCACATATTGTCCAGAGGCCATATGTCTAAAAGACCATACATCTAAAAGACCAGCAGCTCTTTTTTTCCTTATCCCCGCCCAACCTCCCAAAAGAGGTTTGTTATGGAGGGTGCACCATTTACACCATAGGTCCATGGTAAACCAGGCACTCTAAAAACTCTATGGTTCCCCCTTCACTTGTTGATGCCCTAAGCACATGCTTTTTTTGCTTAAAGGTTCATCTGGGCTGCATATAAAGGAGGACTCTCTACTCTCAACACAGGTCTCCAGTATGCTTGGAGTGTCACTTGTCATACTAGGAAGATAGTCTTCTGAATGTCCACTGCTATACCTGATTCATCTCACACATGCTGGTTGAAGATAATTTAGAAGAAGAGGAGGAGGAGGAAAAGGAAGAAGAAGAAAATATATGCAAAAAAATTATCTTATATAGATCCAGACCTTTTTGCCTTAGACTTCGAGTGATGGGCGAAGAAAGCTGAATGAGACAAGATAGCTCCAATGATGAACTCTCCAGGCTGATAATACCTCTGAACAGGCTGAAAATCACACATCTCACAGTTTACAATTTCCATCTGGCACACCACGTGGGGGAGCAGAACCAGAAGCAGCAAAAGTTCAACTACCAACATCTTCTTTGCAGATGTCTCTTTGAACACAGCCTCCTGTATTTCGACCTGCTCCAAATCAAAACAAGAGTAAAGTCTGGCTTGAGACTTTTCTGCCTGCAGCAAGAAACAGAAAGAGCAGTCTGAAACAGTAACAGAAATAAATCTCACAGAAACAGTACTGGTCCATGGCCAAATGTTTCTTTTGTGTGATAGATGTAGAGGTCCATTTGACAAAGCCTGAGCAGTTTATTTACATGGCTTTTAGCATTTTAAGGTCTTGACATAGTGAATAATAATTCTATATTCAAATAAGTTTGAAGCAAATGCTATAAATCATAAAGAAACCAAAATTCAATCCCTGGGAGCTTTCACAACTTCTAATCTTGAGTGTTTATGCTCAAGTGTAAAGACAGAGAGATTTATACAATTGCATCTGTTCAGAGTTTTGTTATTCTCCACCAGAATTCCATAGGGAATTTTAGAAACATTAAAATTAATCTGAACTGATTTTGATAATCATAGGTGACTAAAACCACACAAAATTGGGTGTCTTCTGCGGCATTGCTGAACAACACTTTTGCTCAATCAGACCAAAAGTACTGTTTTCCTGTTAAGGAGAAAAGAAAGGCACACAGAATGGATAGCAATTAAAGAATGAGTTTAGAGCTAGTCATTGGTTATAGAGACTGGCCTGATTGACAGTTCAATGGACACATTATTGCATCTTCCATTTCTGGCAGATGTTGTTTTTCTGCTGGATAGCTCAGTGATTTGGGTATCAGGTGGAATACCCAGAGGTTGGGAGTTCAATTCCCCACTCTGCCTCCCTGACAGGGGCTGGACTCAACAATTCATTGGATGCCTTCCAGCTCTGTAAACCTAAGATTATATTTATGATTATTCTGTATGTGTAACTAGTTTCTCACTATCACACCTCTACAACTGCTAAATTATGTATAGTTCTTAGGCCCATGTCTCTTCTCTTGCTAGAAATAAATGAGCAAAGGCTCTGTTAGAAGATGACAGGGAGAACAAACTATGCAAGTCAAGGAGAGACCAACATTTTTGGGTGCAATGTTGGTGTTTCCTTTGCACTCATGTTGGGATTCCCAAAAGAAGAGCTGAAGGAATAGAGGTCTCTCACAGAAGTGCAAAAGAAGAATCATATTGCAACAGATCAAAAGATCTTCTTGAACTTATCTTCTCCCTCTCTACTTCACTTAATACCATACGTATGTTTATAGGAACCAGGTATTGGCCTAACTCCAGTGGAAGACAGAAGGAGAAATGAAGAGGCAAGATAAGCAGCAATGATCCACAATTATATAATAATGAATTCAACTTGGTCAGTCTGAAGAGGGAAATACGTATTGTAAAAAAACTATGACAAGTAGACATCGCATAAGATGCTATGGAACCCCAACAAGTCAACAAGACATTGATGAATCCTTCATCCCATTGACAAGCACAACATCATAACAATGATCCTAAGTGTAAGTTTTCCCAAAGATATGAAAGCTAAACACCTAGACATGTTCGTACATAGTGAGGTTGTTGAGGAGCAGTACATGTAGCAGACTTCATCACCACTAAGCAACCCAATCTAGTATGTAAACTAAGGAGAGGCCTGAATGAACTGAAATAGTCTGTAAGAATGGTTGATCAGGATGGTACAACAGCAAGATATCAAGCAAGGTCAAGAGAGTGGAGCTAGAACATTTGAAGTAGAAATGGCACCAAACATTTAATTTGGCCCATTCTGTTGCATCCATCAGAAATAGAAGTCAAAGGAAATTGTATATCATCTCAGCAAAGAAGTGGAAGTGAAGGAAGATTGGAATGTCACATGTTCTTTGGATATTGAATTGAGAAGGTAGCAGATAGTTCCTATCTTCTCAATCAGAAGCAAAATATCATTGAACAAGTGGAGACATTAGGTGTCTAACATTGCAAATTGAGCAAAGATGTCCACACTGTAACAACACCAATGCAAACAGACTTTTTGAAAGGCACAGAGGGAAATGGACCTCTGTCAAGCAGGCACAGAACAGCTCTAGGAAAACTGCAATATCTCCCTATCACTATTAGGCCTTGTAGAACAACTGTCATAGGAAAACTGAACAGAAATGTTAGTTCAGCAACACAGGTATTTGCCACTTGCAAAGTGTTAGCTATGTTAGTCTATGTAGGCAAATCCTGGGAAAGAAAAAGAAGAACAAGAACAACTGCAACAAGAGCAAAGTTTAATCTAATTCATAGGTAAACATGTGCTGGCTGGACAACTTCAGTGGGTTAGGCGGAGGAGTTCACTTTCCCACGACATCCCAGAAGAGGCAGCGTATGTGGCCTTGGGCAGCTGCATAGTCTCAGGGTACCCGTAGAAGAAGGGGATGGTAAAGCATTGGTAAAACATTGTGGTACCCCACAGACTAACTGTTGCTTTTCAGTGTGAGCTTTTGTGGATAGAGCCACTTCTTCAAACATTTTAGACCAAAGGGGGTGGGGGGACCACTGGTTCTCTACAGGGTAGGGACAGGAGATGAATTTCCAGCGTGGCAATAACATTACTGAAACGGAGAACAAACTGTAAGAATGTTGACTGCGTACACATCCTGGTTTTACCACACACTCTCATACTTGGTAGACTGGTCCATGAAGGGTGAGGGATTTTAATATTTGAAAGGATATATGGACTTCAAACTCTAAACTTATCTACATTTACATTTGTCCCTCAATAAGTTATGTTCTAAATATATAAACCATTTAAAATCATTTGACTTTTTGAAAAACTGTTTGCTTTCTCACCTGGGAGATGGCCAGAAAGAGCAGTGCCTGTGTGGGGTTTTGTGTTTGGGTCTCTTCCCCTCCCACAAAGCATAGAGATGGGTTGGTAATAAATAATAATGGGATGCATCCTAGGGAACATTCTGGTTGGGATGTAGTCCTCCCGCACACTTTTTCTCCCGCTAGCCCTCCCCTTTATACCCCTTTAGTATATATATATATATCTCTCTCTCACACACACACAGATACACATAGAGATACACACATGCACACACACAAATATATCTGTGTAAACACAAACAATCCTCCTTCCTGAGGAACCCAGCTTGGTTTCCCTTTTCCCATCCCAGCTGTCTGCTCATCGAGTCCTCCCCTTCTCTCCGCCTCCCAGTGACCAGCAAAAGTATTTTTAAAGGGACAGAAGCAGCCAAGCTTTTTACAGACATCTTTGCCAGCACACCTTGTCAGGAATCTTTGGGTGTGGAAATGGATCTGAGACAAGGCAGTCTCCCAGGTCAACTGTAAAGAGACTCACAGAGACTCCTTTCTAAAATATGTACAGCAGAGTTATGTACAGCAAACTAAACAATACACTTATATGTAAAATAAATGGACAGCACTTCATGCAGCAACTCTCCATACAAAGCTCCATATTTCACTATAGTGTGTAGCACTTATATAATGTGAACAACCAATCACTGGAACATCACATGGTGTCCTCTCCTAGACACTACATCATGCCCAATACACATGTTGAGTATTGCATCAGCTACATGTGCTGACCTTGTAGCTACACACCTGTTATAAAAGGGATTCCTAACAGAACACTCTGGTTCATGTGCAAAAAGTAAATTCCACATTATGGACCACAATATCCTGACACACCTTTCCTCCCTCCTTCCTTCCTGCAGCCTCTCCAAGTATCTCTAGCTGGTTACCCCAAAGCGCAATTTGCAGCGACAAGGGTATACATATGCAGAAGTATATATAATGAATGGAGTTTCACACGTTTACCATTTTAAAAAACCCTCTAGCAGAACAGTATTTTAGCTCATGATCCACCTATAAAAAACCCTTCCCTGGCAAAATAATCTGGGCCTGCATTTGCATAAGGGAGACACTCTTTTAAACATCAGATAATTGGAACATAAATGTGTTTTAAAAACCACTTCTTTTACCAGTGTAATTGCGATCTGACACTACGCACCAGCAGCAACCCAGATGTAAGTTGGGCAAATTATAGCACAGGTTACAAGTCCACTAATGGGTCCAGTTTGTATATAGAAATAAAATTTCAAAGATAAGTTGTCAACAAATAGTCTTTGCTCTGTCTTCTATAAGGTCATGGTACTTTAATTCTGCAGAACAGTGCAGAGAAATATCATGATTCCAGAAGTCACTAAAGGACTTTGGAATAGAGAAAGAGGGGCAATTAAATGAGAGAAACCTCTAAGAATTACATCACAAAGTGATAACATAGATGCATGCACCAAATATATCGGTGTGTTCTACCATTTTGGGTTGTGACCTGACCAAGAAAGGGCTCATTGAGAACACCTCCTCTTCCATTGCATAGATGATAGCAGATACCCTCACAAAACCAGGAGCAAAGGACCAGTTCAAAAACCTTTGAGTCCAGAGGGAACCTTGGGGTTCTTGCATGCTACCTAAGATATTGTAAAATGGCACTCTGCTGTGGTTCTCCATTAATATCAGGTGTCAGCGGTGAACAGGCTTTGTGCTTGCTCCTGAAAATAGCTCCCCACCACCATACACCTCTGAATTCCTGAGACTGTCCTTTCCTTCTTTCATTTCTAAGTTAGTTGCCTTCTCCCCTTTCATCTAGCTTTTGTATTCTGAAGATGAGTATGTGGGGACTGAGTTCTGCACGAAATAAAAAGGAGCAAAGGCATGACTTATAAATAATAATATTAATAAATGTTTCTTTTAATCAAGAAACCTCCAGACTGATATCTCACTACCTTTTTTGAAAATAGAGGGTGAGAATGGGCAGAACTCTCCATGTTTTTCTCTGCACCAAATCTCTTCAACAATATGTGGGTTCTTGGTGCATTAGTGGTAAGCAATAACACATGTATCAAGGGCAAATTGTCTCTAAGGCAATTTCAGTGTGGCTGTGTCTTGTATATAGAGTGAGAAAGTGGTGTGAACCCCAAAATCCCCAAAGAAAGTCTTTCATTAACAGAAATGTATTGCCAATTGTTACATCGCTGCCATTGTGCATGTGGAACTCCATAACAAGGTATGAACCCATTTTTGACCTTGTTCACTTTAAAATCTGATCAAAAGCATGCTAGTCCAGGCATTAGCTTGGAAAGGAAAAAGGAAAATAACAAATTCCCAAATATTTGGTGTACTACTTCAATTTTGCAGTGGTGCATTGAAAGGAGGATTGGACAAATTTATAGAGAATAGGGCTCTCATTGGTTACTAGTCATTACAGAGTAGTATGCCCTACAACAGTGGACGTAGTATGCCTCAGTAGTCCTATGAACTGAGCCTAAGGACAGCAGGATGCTCAGGCAATCATGTTTAGATTAGGGTCTTCTTTTGTGCAACTAGTGGACAACTATTTGAACAGAATGATAGGCTAGATATGTCTTTGATCTGGCTTTAGTTTGTTCTTTGACACAATCAAATATGAAATTTTGGTTCAGAGAACAGCCTGACAAGGAAACAATAAGATGGCAGTCATACTGTCACCAAGGAGCTGACTCCCCATTCCCTAGAGCAGTTCATTAAATGAATGTGTATTCTCTTTTATAGGGACTATTGAGTTGTGGGATTTGGTACATGTTCATCTGACACTGTCACTTAAAGAGACGTGTCTATTCATTTTGAAGCATGGAGAGAGGGCAAGGTCCCAACTCCAAGCCATAGATGGATAACTTCATTGTGTCAATCCTATTTAGGTATCCAATCTGGCAGAGTTCAAGATGACAGAGTACATCTAATACAGTGGGAAAACCTGTAGGAAAAAAAGAGGAAATTGGTGTCTCCATTTTACAGCTGGAATCAAGGACTTACAATCCACATGCCTGAGACTTCAAAGATTTTCGAAGGAACAAAGGGAGCTAGGGGCTGTTGAAAAGGAGTTGGTCAGGATATTTGGGAATTTGCCAATAATACCAGGATTGCTGGAGCAGTTTTCCCATTTGTTTAAGCAAACCACATTATCTCTCTGATTTTCCAGAGAAGAGAGACTATGAGACAGGTCCTTTAGCACCTGCCCTGCAGCCCCATGAACTAACAAAATCAACCCAAGAAATCACTTCTGATTTGCCAGTGTCCACCTAACAACTCTCTCCTGATTGGCCTGACACATACACAGTACATATTTCTAAACTGAGAAGAACTGTCCTTTAGACCAGTAAAGAGCGTAAATGGGAAATGATTATTATTTTTACTAAGCCAGCTGGAATCCTGTAGGTATCTGCAAGAGATATGTCTGTGTTCATGGCAATTTTGGTGTGGTGCTGTGTACCATTACTGAGAACCTTGGAGCAGAATGGTATTGAGAAAAATAAAGATGTTTGCCTAAGTGTGGATTCTACCTCAAACTCAGCTCAGGATTACCTTCAAAATC
The DNA here is from genome assembly GCA_037013535.1 of Intellagama lesueurii. Taxonomy (NCBI): domain Eukaryota; kingdom Metazoa; phylum Chordata; class Lepidosauria; order Squamata; family Agamidae; genus Intellagama; species Intellagama lesueurii. The sequence continues at coordinate 22,567,747 of JBAJHW010000006.1, forward strand.
TACAATTCTCAATTCACTTTGAACAGTGAGAATAAACAATAAACCATAAGAAAGCTACTAAAGTAAAGGTTCTTGTCCAATATTACGTCTTTCTAAAATGCTCCCTCTTATTCAGTTCAGGTTTCCAAAGAATAATGTAACATTTGGGAAGAAAAATGCAAGCTAGAAGCCCAGCTCCTGAGACTATGACAGAAATGCTTTCAGCAGCTGCTATAAAATTGCCCATGTTGCTGAAATGTATTGGAAGAAAAGAAAACCACACAGTACAAAACACTAACATGTTGAAAGTGATGGACACGGCTTCATTAAAACTGTTGGGCAACCTCCGGGCAAAGAAAGCTACAACACAGATGACCGTAGTCAGCAAACCCATGTAGACCCTCTCAAAATAAAACATTAGAGACTTCGACTCATTGCATTGCAAAACTATTCTTTCTGGTGATTCATGCATGTCAGAATCAAGAAACGGGGGATTGGTCACCAGACATCCGATACAAATGCCTGCTTGAATTATGCAGCATGAAAGAACAATGGAGCTGGTTAATTTTTTCCCCATCCACTTCTTAATCCTGGAACCTGGCTGTATGGTCATAAATGCTAGAACCACAGTGACGTTTTTTGACAATATAGCAGATTCAGCCATTGTGAAGCTGATAGCAAAGGCAATTTGTTGGAAAATGCAGGTCACGTTCTCAGGCCGGCCAATTGGCAACAACGCACAAAGGAACCAGAGGCAAAGGAAGATGAGGAGAGTGTAGGTGAGGTCCTCATTATTGGCTTTGATGATGGGTGTCTCTCGATGTTTCATAAACACTCCAAGTATCAGAATAGTGGTCAAAGATAATGAAACAGCACAGGTGGCTAAACTGATGCCCAAAGGTTCTTCATAAGATAAGAAAGTTACACTCTTGGGAATGCAAACATTCTGATTCCTATTTGGATACTGATCCTCTGGGCATTTCAAACAGGCAGCTATATCTGAAAAACCAACACAGTACTGTTAGTATGAACATATACAATGTTCTATTTTCTTCAACCATTAACATGGAAGAGGGTATGTAAAATGTAGATACCATGGATGGCAAGAAAACGCATAAAGATATTCAAGATCAAATAAAGCCTCATCTCCTATTAGAATAGCATATAATGAGATGAGAAGACTCACTAGAAAAAAGAATAAGTTGAAAAAGAGGGAAAGTTATAATGGGATGGATTGACTCACTAAGGAAAACCACAGCCTTTATAGAACCTCGATGTATTGCCAGCCTTTCTCATAACTAAGTTCTTGGCTGTGAAACTCTTCAGGTCTTACTGTTTTTGTTTCATTAAGGAATTTGGCTTCACTCCCTTTCAGGAAATGACTTCCTTTTTTAACATTTCAAGGTCATACTGAAACTCATATCACAGAGGAACATTTTACTGGTGTCAACAACAAGACGTTGTGAATGAGGCATTTAAAAACAGTTTACACTTTTTTCCTCATAAAAGAACAGCACTCAAAGCAATCAAGGCTTCTTGCCCGGAACCAGATTTCTGCCTTCAGTGGTTAAACATTGAAATACACTTCAGATAAAACTCTGGGAGAAGTGGTGTTGATGGCTATTAGAATCCTAAATATCTGGGTGTGTCATTTCAGACTGTGACATCCTCCTTAACTGTTATCAGCTCAAGACTATGTTTATAAAACCTGGTTTGACTCTCAATCCACTTTGAATAATGAGAATAAGCCATAAAGCAGCTACAGTAAGGGCCTTTGTTTATTATTTCCTTCTAAAATGCTCCCACTTGTTCAGTTCAGGTTTCCAAAGAATAATGTAGCACTTGGGGACAAAGATGCAAGCCAGCAGCCCAGCTCCTGAGGCTAAGATACAAAAGATTTCCATGGCAATTACATATTTCCCTTTGCTGTACAAATATGTTGGAAGAAAATTCAGCCATACACTACAAAACACCAACATGCTGAAAGTGATGAGCTTGGCTTCATTAAAACTGTTGGGCAACTTCTGGGCAAAGAAAGCCACAATGCAGCTGACCAGGGTCAGTGAGCACATGTAGCTCATGTCAAAATAAAGCATTATGTGGAATGACTCCTTGCATTGCAGAAATATTGCTTCTGGTGAATATTGCATGTCAGAATAAGGGAACGATGGAGAGGTCACCAGCCATCCAAGACAAATGCCTGCTCGAATTGTGCAGCAAGAGACAAAAATGGAACTGGTTAATTTTTTCCCGATCCACTTCTTGATTCTGGATCTGGGCTGGGTGGCCATAAAAGCTAGAACCACAGTGATGGTTTTTGCCAACACAGCAGAAAGAGCCGTGGTGAAAGTGATCCCCAAGGCAATTTGTCGGATGAGACAGATCAGCTTCTCAGGACGGCCAATCAATAGCAACGCACAAAGGAAGCGAAGGAAAAAGGAGATGAGAAGAACATAGGTGAGGTCCTTGTTGTTTGCTTTGATTATGGGGGTATCTCGATGTTTTATAAACACTCCTAGTATCAGAACAGTGGTGAAAGATAATGAAAGAGCACACGTGGCTAAACTGATACCCAAAGGTTCTTCATAAGATAAGAAAGTTACAATCTTGGGAATGCAAACACTCTGATTTCTGTTTGGATACTGATCCTCTGGGCATTTGAAACAGTCATCCATATCTGAAAAACCAACACAGTACTGTTAGCATGAACAAGTGAAGGACATGAATTAAGAATATGGAGATTTGTCACGATTCATAATTCAGGAAGGTTGAATTATGAATCACAAATTTACAATTTTTTTCTGACAAATCAGTCCATCAATTCATCAATTTGACTTGCCTTTAAAACCCTGTAAAATGCCCCCCAGAGATTTAGAGACACCAAAATAGCAGAGAAGCCTCCCCTGTCTCTCCTCTACAATCCCTCCAAGTTTGGCGATGTTTGGGTTATACACCCAGAAAGAGGGTACCCCCAGGAAAGTGACAGAGGTTGCATACAGAGATAGGTGGCACAATAGCAGGCGTAGACATTTTCCTCTGACACTCAGAGGTGGCATAACAGCAGGCATTGGCTTTTTCTTCTGACACCCAGAAGTGACATAGTGGCAGGCATAGGCATTTTCCCCTGACTCCTTGACTCTGACTCGATGATGATGACTGGAGGGTGGCTGGCAGGCAGGTTTCCTCTTCCCCTGGGTTAGATGGGTTAGAGGAACAACTGGCGGATATATTGGCTTTTTCTTTCCCTGGCTTAGAAGAACGACTGGCAAGCAGGTTTCTTTCTTCCCCCTGCTTAGAGGAATTACTGGTGCGCAGGTTCCTTTCTTCCCCTGGGTTAGCAGGGTGCTTGGTGGACAGATTTCTTCTTCCCCTTGGTTAGAGGAACAACTGGTGGGGAAATTGGATTCTTTCCCTGGGTTAGAGGAAGGACTGGCAGGCAGGTTTCTTTCTTCTTCTCAGTTAAAGGAACAACTGGCAGGAAAACTGGTTTCTTCTCCTCCCAGTTTAAAGGAATGACTGGCAGGCAGGTTTCTTGTTCCTAATAAGAAAGAAATCCAGTTGCCATGACTCAACTTCCAGATAACCTCAGCTGGATGACTGAGAATCTTCCCAGATATCTTGTTCTCCTGGGTTAGAAGAATGACTGGAAGCTGGCATAGAGGCATTTTAGTTTCCCCCAAGGTTCAGAGATGGCTGCCATAAAGGTAGTTTGGTTTGCCCCAAGTTTCAGAGGTGGCTGGCATACTGGTAGTATGGTTTCTCCCGAATTTCAGAGACAGCTGGCAGAAAAGTAGTTTTGTGCCCCTCTGTGGAACAGATTGCTTGCATAGAGGCAGTTTTGTGCCCCTGAGTGGCACAGACTGCTAGCGCAGAGGTGTAGATTTGTGCCCTGAGTGGCGTAGATTGCTGGCACAGAGGTCTAGTTTTGTGCCTTGAGTGGCACAGATGGGAGAGAGGCAAGCACACTGATTTCCTTGAGTGACCGAGACAGCAGAAAGGGTGAAGGGAGAGACAGAGGTGCATCTGTATTTGGTGGCCTCAGAAGGGAGAGAGGCTGGCATGGGATCCCTACCTCATTGGATTCAATGAGGAAGGGATCAATAGTCTTTCCAAGGTTAAAGGATCCAGACAGAACTAGAGGAGTTGGAGCATGTCTCCAACATGGGAGAAGACATGCTCACTCTGGACACTGGTGTGGAGGAGAGGATGGAAAGGATGTCCATGGCCACAGTGGATAGCTCTGACTATATGCCCATTTTCCATGCCCAGTGTTACAGGGGGATCCGACCAGGGGGACGGGGGATGGGCTCCTCTAGGTACTGATTCATCATGGGCCCCACAGAGTCCTCTTCTGCCACCTGTGTGCCCTTCCCTGTGGTGGCAACCACCCAGCTCACCACTGCTCGAGGCTGGAGTCCTCACCAGCAGAAGAATACCTGCCTGTGGCTCCTGGGGACCACCACCTCTCGTCTTCCTAGCACCCTCACGTCCCCGGCTCTCCATGCATGCATGGCACTCTCAGCACCCTGAAGACTTCAGTGCACCAGGTGGGGGTAATCGCTGACAGTGTTGAAATGGTCCCATAGGGAGCCTCTGCCATGTTTGGACTGACAATGACCCACTGCCTGCTCCTGTTTGCTGCTGGCCTGGAGAGACCATGTGGTGCTCATCTGGGAGGTCTGAGGAGAAGAGTCTGGGAACAGGGGTGGTGGTGGTGGGGAAATCTGCCCTTGTACTACTGCTTCAGAGGACTGGGAGGATTCTGGATCCTCTTGAACCAGTAACTCCTCTAATTCCTGAAGGAAAAGGAGCCACTCTTCTTCTTAGGGCACCTGAGGGAGCTCTGCTTCCACTTTCAGCTCCAAGCCCACTGGAGAAGGAATGGTGGCGGCTGATCTACTGAGGGGCTTCTTCCCCTTAGAGACTTCACTCTCCTTCATTTTCAGATTCAGTAACTCCTACCTCCTAAAACACAGTCACCCTTGGATTTAGAAATAAAGGGGAGGAGAGGGGGCTTGCTCACAAATAAAATATAAAATGAACTGGGCTGATCTAAGAGAGGGTGTGTAATAAAAGAATATTTTTAAAAGAATGTGGGATCCTCGGAGAGAAGAAACAGGATGGTGCAGGAAGAGTTGGGGGGGAATCCCAAAATACCCACCCTAACTCAGAACTTCAGACAACTTTAAATGAGTAAATGTTAGGGATGAAACAATAAGTATTTTTTTTTCAAAAAGAGAAACAGGACAGGGAGGGAGAAAGTGGGGAAAATATTTAAATTAAACATACAGTAAATACCCAGTCCCCACTACACAAACATACACACACACATGAGGGGAGCCTTAACGGGGGCGGGGAGGGTAAAATGCACAAACACAGGGACCACCCACTCTACCCCAACCTTAACCTCAAAAACTGAAAAGAAATAAAATGTACCCACCTAAAGTAAGCCCTCCCCAAGGTCCCATTATTTTAAATAATAATGATGTAATAATAAAGATGTAATACTTTGCCCACTGCAAGTGTGAATAACTACTGCCTGGCTACTCAAGAGTGCAGAAACAACAGCTCAACCACCCAGAGCAAAAAATTTGGAGCATAAGTGGAAAATGGCTGCAGGGAAACTGCCTATAAAGCCTCTTAACAAGCAACTACCGCCCCCAAAGCCTTAGACCAGCACATTTAGCTGCCTGACTTGTCAATCCAGGAGTCTCTAGGTCCCTTCCAGGGTTACGTAGAGACTTCTAATTGACAGATGTAGGTTACAGATGGTCCAGGGGTATGTGAAAATGATGGGAAAATGGATTAAAACAAATGAAAAATGTGTTTTATTTGTCAAATTTAATTGACAAATTAAAAATAATTAAAAATCATCATTTCATATTTGTTAGGGATTGTAGCCTCTGACAAATGCGAATCTATGAATAAGCAATCTTTGAACAAATTTGTTGTGTCTTAATAAATTGTGACAGCTTTTAGCCAATACAATAAACTTGAACTTGAACAAATTTGTCAGTTCCTTTTTTAATTCATGCCCTTCTTTAGTATGAACATGTACACTATTCTATCTTTTTCAATCAGCAACATGGAAGAGAAGAGCTGAAATGCAAATACCATGGATGATAGGGAAGACACCTAAGTAGATTCAAGATTGAATTAACCCTCATCTGTTATTAGAAGGTGTAATGATTTAGCTATGACTATCATGTTGTTGTTGTTATTTAGTCGTTAAGTCATGTCTGACTCTTAACGTGGCGTCCCATGGACCAGAGCACACCAGGCCCTCCTGTCTTCCACTGCCTCCCAGAGTTTGGTCAAATTCATGTTGGTATGACTATCATACCTTGACAATTAATGAGAAGAGAAGACTTACTGGAAAAGACAATAAGCTGAAGATAAGCTATGATGGGATACACTGAAACATTAAAAGGAACTACAGCTTTTATTGAACCTGTGTGTATTGACAGTATTTCTTGTGCCTGAGCTCTTGGCAATGAAACCATATGGATTTTACCATTGTTGTTCAGCTCAGGAGTTTGAGCTTACTAACTTTCAGGAATTGTTTTCTTGTATTTAGATTGCAAGTTCTTGCAGACCCTCCTAGAGAACATTACTCCTGTATTCACCATGTAAACAAATTGTTCTTAACCTCCCCGCCTCCACCCCATGCAACTTACACTGGAAGGTTCCAACTCTCACCAGCTTTATCAGAAATCCATCCTTTTGGACATGGAATGCAGTCATAGCAGCAGAAAGACTCCTGTTCCTTCTTTTCCTTCCTGCAGCCAGGGAGGCATTTGGCATTGCAGAGAGAAACAGGCCGTGTCTACCCAACAACGAGAGAGAAGGAAAAAAACCTGAGGAAGAAATACCTTGGAATAGTGATAGAACATAGTACCCTGTTTCCCCTAAAATAAGACCTAACCGGAAAATAAGCCCTAGTATGATTTTTCAGGATGCTCGTAATATAAGTCCTACTCCAAAAATAAGCTCTAGTTAAGTGAAACCCCACCCTCCACCATTGTGCAGCAAGCAGAAGATGACATGACTGCATTTGAATAAATGTAGATGGTTATACATGACAAAAATAAAACATCCCTTAAAAATAAGCCCTAATGCATTTTTGGAGCAAAAATTAATATAAGACCCTGTCTTATTTTCAGGGAAACAGGGTATTGTATAAGCAGGAAACAAAAATAGCTAACAAATCTTGTTGCGAAGAAAAATTTATTCATTTTAAATATACCTACATAAATGCCTTCACTCAAGTCCTACCTGGTTAAACCAGTTGTGCCATACCACAGCATCCTCATTTATGGTGAGTGCTTTTTGAGAAGGAACCTTGGGATCCATCCACCCAACCTTAATTCCATAGAAAGATTGGTTTGGAAAAGTAACCCAGTTGATGATGTCCAACTGTGGAAGTAGCTCCCCCTTCTGATCCAAATAAATCTTTTCCCCTGCACTGTTGTTAAATGACACAGACTTCAATATATGGTGGAGCTGAATTGAAAAAAGGAAACACAATTTCATTACCAATATCAGAGATCTGACTCTATTCTCTAGAGGGGGAAAATGCAATCTGGATGGATATATGCTCATACAGAAGAACACAGGCAATTTAGAACCTAACCTCAAGTTCTCCCACCCACCCACATTTGAACTAAAATTATTCCTTTCACACAGGTGTGGTGAGCACACAAGAGCAAAGCAATAATGTCTTAGCAAAGATGTGGGCAGCGATAATTTTTGTTTTTCTGTGGAACTGTCAGTTATGTTCCAACTGAAATATAATTGTTTTTCCCCAGATAATTAGCTGCCATCAATCAATACCAGCATTGGAATGGAAACACTCCTACTGCATAAATGTCCACAGACTCCACACTGCTAAAACCTGTACTAAAACCTGATTACACTGTTGAATTCATTACCTTCCAAGCCTGAAAATACAGAGATTTCTGCTTTACTCTCTTCAGCAGAGTGGGTGAATAAATGGCATCCAAAGCATAAGCCACTGTATAGACTGCATTGTAGATACTGTAGCTCTGCCATTGTGTCCTCTTTGGGGAAATATGGTTGGGAAGGCTCTTCAACATTTCTTCTCTAGTGCACATGTCCCTATTGACATCTCCCTCAAAAACATCTCTGAAGGTACAGTTGAATATACAAGTCCAGAAATCCTTGATAAAATCATCACCATGTACATTGGAAGGGTTTCTGCTCTGAAGGAATTGCTGAAATCCTTGAAGTTCTTTGGAGGGAAGTGAAAATGATATAGAGCCATGGAAGATTGGAACCCCCCAAGTTGTTTGTCCACTCATATATTTTAGCTCCATCCCAAGAGTCAAAATCCAAACTTTACCTTTTGGTTGTTGTATTGAAAGTCTCATTCCTGTTGTAAGCAACCATTGCAATAAGGCCACTGTATTTGTGTCTCCACAGAATATTGACACATTGATGTTGCTGTTTATGACTTTATTGAAGACTTTCCCTATGCTATCCATAAAATTCCCCCTTTCAGTGTCATAATGTATCCTGATTAATGATTCCATCATAGCAAAACAGATGCCACTCCTAGAAAATTCTGGAAGCATGTTTTGGGTGAACCATTCCAAGATCAATTCTCCTGCAGTAATGAATCCAATCCATTTCCAATTGAAATGCTGTAGCAATAGGAGGATGCCCCTATATTGTAGGGTTCCTTTTGGTACCATCTCATATAAAGAGAGGTGGCTGATGTCCTCTGTATTTACTGTACCATAGCAGTACAAGAGCTGATGGGAGAGGGGAAAGTATAAATGCTGTGATCTACAGAATGGCATACTGTCTTTTGCATATGTACATGAAAGCAGGTACATTTGTATTTTAGTGCATGTCAAAATTATTATTTCCATCAATAATTGACATAATTATTATGATTATTAAAATACTTTCTTAGGATTTAGTAACTGGATGAAAGCCTAATATGCCACATAGTCACATACAGAATGAGAAAGATTTGCAAAGTATACCTGAATATATGCTTAAAACACAAATACTCACATGATTATCTCATCCCTACCTGTGCAACCTTGTACGTGCCCAAAATATATGGGACCTGGTGGAGGAGACTGGTGCTTAGTTCCTCAACGACTGCCAGTAGATTGTCCTGGTTTCCACACTGGTAGTTGGGGAGAAAATTCATCATTGGAGAAATAAATTGCAGGATAGCTTGATAAGTCCATCTTTTGCTAAGAGTTCCCTCATAAATATCGAAACCCAAAGTAATATTGGGTAAAAGTTGTGGATTTGCATTGATCTCCTTGACAGCAAATGCCAGAGCCAGGACATGTTGGTAGTTATCTGTCAGTACACTGTGAAGAGAATTGTACAATTGTGTCAGAGGCATACATTTGCATTGCTTAGCTTTCTTGTTTGTTTTTTCCATGTTGTATTAGACAGTTTCTGTCTACAGGGGTGAAGGTGATAGATAAATTATGTGAAATAAATAAGTAGATAATAAAATCAAGCCTTCCGCTATACAGAATTTAAATTGTTGTCTAATATCTACGAAAGACATAGATGGAAAATAGAATTTACCATTTTAAGTGACATATTCTCTATTTAAGAATACATTTTAATGTAAGGAGATTCTAATCGGACTGGAGTTCAATGATCTTTAGGTTCTTAGTGAAACGTTTATTTTGTATGATTGTATTGTATTGCATTTTAGCCCCATCTTTTTACCTGTAGAGGGACTCAGAAATTGTTGGTCATGTTTGACTCCACATGCAAAACAAGAATCCCTAATCTTAGCACAGGTGTCTAGTGTGCTTGAAGTGTCACTTGTCATGCTAGTAAGACAGTCTTGTGAATGTCCATGGCTATGCCTGATTCATGTCACTCTATGGGTGAAAGTAATTTGAAGAAGAAGAAGAAGAAGAAGAAGAAGAAGAGCATCAACAAGAAGAAGAAGAAGAAGAAGAAGAAGAAGAAGAAATTATATGCAAACAAATTATCTTATATAGATCCAGACCTTTTCCCCTCAAATTTGGACGGATTGACAAAGAAATCCGACTGGGACAGGATAGCTCCAATGATGAACTCTCCAGGCTGATAATACCTCTGAACAGATTGAAAATCAGACATCTCACAGTTTACAACTTGCAACTGGCACACCACGTGGGGGAGCAGAATCAGAATCAGCAAGAGTTCAACTACCAATGTCTTCATTGCAGATGTCTCTTTGAAGACAGACTCTTCTATTTCAAACTGCTGCCAAGACAATTATGACAAAAGTCAGGCTTGAGACTTTTCTGCCTGCAGAAAGCAACAGAGCCAACAGTCTGAAACAGTAACTGAAGAAAATCGCACTGAATCAATATTGGTACATAGCCTAAGGCTCTTTTCTCTGGTAGACCTAGGGATTCATTTGACTAAGCTTCAACAGTTTATTTACAGAGTTGCTGTTCTTTTAAACTCTTCACATGGTGATTAATCATTCTATTGACAAATTAGTTTGAAGCAAGCTATACAGATCATAAAGTAACCAAAGGTCGGTCCTAAAGAACTCTCATACCTTTCAATCTTGCTTGTTTATTCTGGAGTGTAGAGAGAGAGTTATACCATTGAATATGTTGAGAATTTTGTTATTCTCCACTAGAATTCCAAAGGGAATTTTAGAAGCATCAGGATTAATCTGAACTGATTTTGATAATCATAGGTGACTTAAACCACACTAAATTGGGTGTCTTCTGTGGCATTGGTGAATAACACGTTTGCCAGATCTGTCCATAATTACTGTTTTCTTATTAAGTGAATGGGTACACAAAAAGACTATCAGTTAAAGAGCCAAGTCTAGAGCCAGTCAGGAATTAACTTTCATTGGTCATATGGATCAGACTAATTATTGCATTTTCCATTTCTGGGAGTTGTTGTTTTTCTGCTGGTGGCTAGCTCAGAACTTTAGGTATCTGGCTGCAATGCCCAGAGGTTGGGAGTTCAATTCCCCACTGGACCTCCATGACAGGGGCTGGACTTAATGATCCAGCAGATGCTTTGCAGCTCTGCAGTTCTGAGATTATATCTAAGATTATTCTTTTCTTGTTTTCTCACCATCTCACCTCCATAACCTGTAAATTGTATATAGTACTCCTCTTAGCTCCACTTCTCCTCTCTAGCTAGAAATAAATGAGCAAAGGATTTGCTAGATAAGGTGGATAAACTATGCAAGTCAAGGGGAGACCAACATTATTGGTATTTACTCCGCAATTCATGTCAGGGTATCAGAGAGAAGTGCTGAAAGTACAGAGGACACTAATATAACTGCAAAAGATGGTGTAGTGACCTTTCTGCATCAGTTCAAGTGATCACACTGCCTGATGTGAATTGATCTGTTTGTTTGTTTGTTTTTCAAAGTGAAAGCATCCTTGGTGGAGGCAGAAACTACAGGATTTGGATGGGCAAGCTCTGAGTTAATTTGCATTTTTGTGACATGTGTTCAATGGGAAAAGTGCAAATTAGCTGGCCCCACTCCTGAAGAAGTATCTGCATTTTTTACCAATGTGTACACACCCTGAGATAAGCCAATTTTAGGACATTGTGACCAAAAGATGGTTCTTCAGCTATGGAACCACTTCCTTTCTATGGTTATATGAACAATAACATAAGAGATACAAATAGCAGAAGCTTGAGCACAAAGAGTATCCAAGAGAGAGGTGATTGATTTTAATTCCCACTAAGAACTAAGAGAGATGGGACGTGGTGGCGCTGTGGGTTAAACCGCAGAAGCCTCTGTGCTGCAGGGTCAGAAGACCAGCAGTCGTAAGATCGAATCCACGCAACGGAGTGAGCTCCCGTCGCTTGTCCCAGCTCCTGCCAACCTAGCAGTTCAAAAGCATGTAAATGCAAGTAGATAAAAAGGTACCACCTCGGTGGGAAGGTAACGGCGTTCCATGTCTAGTCGCGCTGGCCACGTGACCACAGAAACTGTCTTCAGACAAAAAACGCTGGCTCTATGGCTTGGAAACGGGGATGAGCACCGCCCCCTAGAGTCGGACACGACTGGACTAAATGTCAAGGGGAACCTTTACCTTTACCTAAGAACTAAGAGACGAAGGACAAAGATGCTAGATCTAATACATAGTGACTAGAGATGGGGACGACTCCCCTATGACCCCCTGCACTGCCAACGCCCCCCGCTGAAACCCCCCAGTGTTATCGCCACCATCATCTCCAGCTGGCCTCCACAGCCATGGCCTGTAGAAAGGGACACTGACTGCCCTTTGCAAAGATGGTGGCTGCGGCTTCATTTAGGATAGGGAAGCTGCAGCCTCCATCTTTGCAAAGGGCAGCCTGGATTCCCTTATGACAGGCTAAGGGAATCCAGGCGGCTAAGGTAGGGAGAGGAAGAGGGCAGGGGATAGGCTGTGAGGGTGGGTGGCTGTGGGGGTGGGTGGCTGCCTATCGGCCCACCGATCAGATAATTGGCGGGCTGGTAGGCAGAATGGGAAAGCCATAGGAAGAGAGGGAAGGCTAGCCTTCCCTCTCTTCCTATGGGGGATAAATAAAAATGGGGAAATATTATTCCCTTCATATTCGTCGGGGTCTCTGGAACCCACGAATAAAAGGATGAATATTTAACGAATCAGCAATTTCTGACGAATATCGCGATCCATTTTTTATTCGTCCCTATGTCTGCCAGGGACGTGGTGGCGCTGTGGCTTAAACCGCAGAAGCCTCTGTGCTGCAGGGTCAGAAGACCAGCAGTTGTAAGATCAAATCCATGCGTCGGAGTGAGCTCCCTTCGCTTGTCCCAGCTCCTGCCAACCTAGCAGTTCGAAAGCATGCAAATGCAAGTAGATAAATAGGTACCACCTCGGTGGGAAGGTAACGGCGTTCCGTGTCTAGTCGCACTGGCCACGTGACCACAGAAACTGTCTTCGGACAAAACGCTGGCTCTACGGTTTGGAAACGGGGATGAGCACCGCCCCCTAGAGTCGGACACGACTGGACAAAATGTCAAGGGGAACCTTTACCTTTACCTATGTCTAATAGTGACCTATGTGGAATGCTTGATATGGCATAACTCTTCTCACCATTTTTGATAACTTCTTCAAGTATTCTGTTACCTATTTACTGAAGGAGAGGAATGAGATCCATGCAATACTCAAGACATACATGGTGATGGTGAATCATCTACCATCAGAGAAAGCTTCAAAGAAAGCTGAAAGACCTTTATAGTGACTGCAGTGTACATCACACTCAATATAGTATACGTATCACACAATGCAGGGCAGTGAACATAAGAACTGCAGCACATACTCTAGAACAGAAACAAAATAGCTGAAAGAAAACTAAGATCTCTATTCCTGCATCAAGCAGGGGGTTGGACTTGATGGCCTTATAGGCCCCTTCCAACTTCACTATTCTATGATTCTATAATCTTTTTTGCCAGTGACAAGATGCATGCTTGCAAATGCAGAAGTGCTGTGCAGACTATGGGGCAATGCAATCACAACTGCATTCTAGTTCTAGAATAGATTGTGAAGCAAGGCCACTTCAAATATTTTGGTGGCATGGCACACATTGCAGTCTTTGACAGGGTAGTCTATACCTACATATCAAAGCAGAAAAGGGGTAAGAACAGAACAGACTATTTTGATGGTTTATGCACCTGAAAACAAGGGTTATAGAGCAATGAACTTCAGAACAGGAGCCAACAGCATGGGACATGTACTCTACTTTGATGAATAAAGCAAAATTAACAAAAGACAGGCCATGTTTGATAGGTCAGAGGAGCAAGGGCCATATATTGCACCCCTTCTAGACAAAGCAGTTTTGAGGTCCTCCCAACCAGACCCAAAGAGGCAGCAGAAAAAGACAACACAAATGGTCCCTCTGCTAGTGGGATAGCTTTGCTGGGCAGATGTTCTTTGCCCCCCCCCCCCGGGATGAGATGGGAAAGTCTCGCAATTGTGACCCAGGAAGAGAGGGGGAAGGAGCGACCTACTTAAGGTTGTTCCCACCTCCTTTTGGCCTCGTTTGAGGCTCGCAATTGAAAGACAGAGACGAAGCTTTTGGAGGGGGGCTGCATTGGCACACCCGCCCCCCCACGGTTTGACTGTTGGGCAAAGCACCTCGGGGGATTCTAATCGGCAGCTACGAATTTAAAAAAAAAGATAGATAGATAGACAGACAGACAGACAGACAGACACCCCTACCCACTGTGCCAATGGTCAGGACCCCTGGGTAAGGGTCTAGCATTGGCCCCCTATATATATATATATGCCTTGGGGAGACAATCTTGGCCTCAGAGCCACAGTCAATATTGAATGGAAAGGGCTGAGAGGCATGCTTGGTGCAAGTTACGTAGAACTGTTAACCACTGTACGTACATCTTGGCTCCCTGATGTGCTCATAGTGCACTTGGGAGGTAACAATTGGGCCAAAAGGAGTGGCAAGTCGTTGATAATTGACATCACACGAGATTTGCAAGAATTGAAAAGAGAGCATTCAGCAATGAGAATTGTTTGGTCCACAATGATCCCCAGGTTGGTTTGGAGGATGAGCTGTCACCCACAACATATTAATACCATATGAAGGAGAGTAAATAGGGAAGTGTGCCATGCAGTTTGGGTTCGGTGATTGGTCACCCAGGGATCTGTGTGGACAGGCCTGAGCTTTTTAGAGGAGACGGCATACATTTCCCTGACATTGACCTGGAGTAATTTCTCACGGATGTTCAGAGGGGCCTGTGTCAGGTGGTGGTGGATTGTTGGCGGGCATGGGACTCAGTGGAGCTGGTTCCAGTGCTGCGGCGGGTAGTGTGGAATGAAGATGGTTCAGTGAGTCCCCTTGCAATCACAGGTAACAATATAGTACAGCCAACCTCCCAATGCTGCGGATTGTGAGATTACAGTGTACGGGAGGGAGGATGGGCTGGGGACACACCCGGACTTGATGCCCAGGAGTGGTCAAATATGGGCTGGGCAGGGTCCTGCTGTCTTCAGGACCATGTGACCTCAGGGCTTGGGACTCACCCATTTTCAGGATTAAGGGGTCTGGTGAGACCCCAACTACAAAGCTGATTCCACACTACGGCAGGCCCCTCTTATTCTTTGAAAGTTGACATTTATTATCTGGTTAATAATAAAGTGTTGCCCATAGTTTATCCATAACACCTGACTTGCCTCATTATTCCAGGGTGGGAGGGCAAAGGATATAACTGTTCACCCAGAGAAGGGAATAGAAATATCAGTTCTATACAACCAAATGAATGAGCCGCTGCTGAGCCAAACTTCAGCAGCGTGGCTCGCCTTAGCCTTCTTCCTCAGAGGTTGCGAGACCTCTTCAATCTCGCACGAGCAGCTAGGTGGGAGAGAGGGAACAATAGGTTATTTGAGAGCTGTTCCCCCCTCTCCTTCTCCTCTTCCTCTTCCTTCACTGGCAACACAACGAGGTCGGAGCTCCGCCACCCACTCGCTAATTGTAGCTTCGTAGCTACCTTTCCAGGCTCGAGCAGCGTCGCAATTTTGGAGGGGGGGTTGCATTGGCACCCCCCACACACACACACACAGTTTGCTTGCATTTACTCAGCTCTGGGATTACGAGCTGTTTGGCAATATTGGTTTTCTCATCTGCTCGTAGAACACTTTCAATGTTACTTACTTTTGTGGGTGAGAGGGAACAGAGTCAGCTGGAATTGGCGCTGCTGCTCGGGGCCTTGCCAAGCGGGCGCTCATGCGCCTTCAAGCCCTTAACTCTTAATGGGAGTTTTTGCTCACGGATACTTTGATTGCTTAAGTTAGTTGATTACCATTGATAATAATAATGTATTCATAAATCAAATGAGTAATTACATAAAGGAAAGGAAGTTTTAAATTGGTGTTATTAATACAGCTAAAAGCAGCGGGCTGTGGTTTGTGAGTGGCCCGGATCAGCTGGGAGGTGCTCAGCGGCGCCTTCTAATTGATTAGTTTTATTTGCTAGTTAATCGCTTATTTTTATGTATTTTATGTATTAGATTGATTTCCCTCTTCAGTTGCTTAGCTGGTATTGGATTTGTTTTAAATATCTTTCGTTAAAATCAAGAGCAGATTTAGCTTGGTTGGGAGGGGGCGTTCGTTGGCCTGAAACATTTTAATTTATAGAATAAATAAATAAATAAATAAATAAATAAATAAATAAATAAATAAATAAATAAATAAATAAATAAGAAGGGGAGGGGTTGCTGATTGATTAATTGATTAGAATTTATTGTGATGGCACTCTGCTTCCCCCCCTCCCTCTCTCCCCTCCTTTGGAGAGAAAGAGTTTAGAGCGTTTGGCAGTGTCCAGATTTGAATTGCACCACGTGCTTGGCGGTTGGGATAGGCGTGCTTTGGTTTTGAGGCATCAGTTTTAAAATAATATCAATTGTATTCCTCAGCATACTTAATTCATTGGTTCCTACTATCTAATTAGGGAGAAATATTATATAGCAATTTGAAGTAATTAATTTGAATTAATTTGATAATTGCAATTCCTCCTTTACAGGGTTGTTGATCTAATTTTAGAATAATTGTAATGAAATAAATAGATAATTAAGTAATTGCTGAATTAATTAAAATTGATTAGACGAGTTGATTAATTACTAATAATCATTTATTAAATAAGTTTTTAGCTACAAATAAATACACAGGTAATTCATTTCCATTAGTAATATTTACATAGTATAATTAAATAGAATAACTAAAAATAGTAATCTGATGTAAATCAGTTCCTAACTACAAGAGAAATATATGGGTTAGTTAATTAAATTAGCATATTTGCATAGCATTATAGCTACAGCAAAGGAAGGTGTTACATTACTGTGCAGTGGGTCACATCTGGGTGTCACCAGCTGTGCCCCTTATGGTGGTAAAAGGAAACGCGGGTTCCTGCCTGAGTGGGGGCTGAAGCTATTGAGGCCTGATGAGAGTTTTGACAGGAATTGAGCATTAGTAACCAAAAGATGAGCCTTCAGCTACAGAACCACTTCCTTCCCACGGTCATCAACAAAAGCCCATGAGATGCAAAAAGTAGAAATAGGAGCATGAAGAGTATCTAAGAGAAATGTGATTAACCTTCCTTCCCACAAAGAACTGAGAGGAGAAGGACAAGGATGCTCGATGTAACACATAATGACCTATGTGGATTGTCAATGTGGCAAAACTAGGGGAAAATATGTCTTTTCTAATCTTTTTTGTTACTTCTTGAAGTATTGTGTTACCTATTTACTGAAGGAGATGAGTGAAATGCATAAAATATTCAAGACATACATTGTGATAGTGACCAACAAGTTTGAAAGAAAGCTGAAAGATCTTCATAATGTCTTCAGTGGAAAGTATGTCTCACACAACACAGGGCACTTAGCACAAGGACTTCAGCCCATACTCCAGAGTAGAAACATAATGGCTGAAAGAAAACTAAGACAGGCAGATAATAGGACAAGGCAATCACAACTGCAACTTCTAGAAAGGTTGAGAAGCAAGGGCATCTCAAATATTTCATTTCAGTGGCATAGGAGAATCTTTGACAGGCTAGCCTTATGTGTACATGTGTGTGGGGGTGTGTGTGTGGCTTCTCTTTGTTTAATCAGTAATCAAAATTAGTCTAAAATCCAAGGGTGGTTTTTCGATCAGAACAGTGGCTTTCTAGAAAACCTTCAGGACACATTTCTGTTAATTTTTCTCAATGGAAGAATAGGTTGCCAATTGAAATAAAACCTTGCAAGTCCGTAGCTGTATTGAAAATGATGAACATGGAGAAATACAAGGAGAAACAAGAGGTAAGATAACCTGGAAGAAGAAACGTTTCCATAGAGAAGGCACTGATCTATCAGAGTTTATCACACTAACATCTTACATATATAACAAACTTTAAAAAAGTGAATGGTATGTTTAATGCCCCAGAGAAATCCTATGGATTTACCAACTTTAAATCACAAGCTACCAGGGTCAGGGAACTGGTAAGACTGAGGTTTAATTCTGAAAAGAACTGTGAAAGGGACATTTTTGCTTTGACTGCTGCATTTGATAATTTGAGTCTGACTGGATTTAACCTATGGTGTGACTGCACAGTGAGAGTAATTTGAATTCACTTGCTGTGAAGTCAAACTGGGGAATTCGGGTTTCCCTGTGCCCATTCACATTAACTGGATGCATTGGGAGGGGGATATTGGCTAAACAGCCTTGTTTGCGGTTAGCTCTCCTGCAGCTGTGAAGGAGGTGTTACTACAGGAGAACTAACTTAATAAGCTGTAAACAAGGGCCTGATGGCACCTTTTTCCTTCCTTCCTTCCTTCCTTCCTTCCTTCCTTCCTTCCTTCCTTCCTTCCTTCCTTCCTATCTGTCTATCTGTCTAACTGCCCTAGCACAGCACTGGTGAACAAATTTTTTACAGAAATGAAATGGCATTATTTGCAAAGATACAACCCTCCCTGGCTGGATCTTCTCCCTCACCACAGCTGCTGTGCCATCCTGCCAACCACAGCAAACATTTCTCTGCCTTGGTTTCAGCAATTGCACCATCTGAACTGATGTGAATGGTTTCATTGAGGGGAAAAGTAGAAGCCACAGTGATTCTCATTTACTTTTAAGTTGTGTGGACAATGAAAGAAATGTGAATCTAACTATCTTAATCCCATAGCATGACCCACATTTTTTGTCACTGTAGTCACACCCTTAGGTGATAAAAAAAAGTGGGCTTCCATAAAGGAACACTGAGTAGAAGATTTATTTACGGAGAAAGAAACATTCCCACTGCATGTTCAAACAGTCAGGAAGATGTCTTTATTAAGCATAGATGTGTGGAGAAGAAATTGAAAGTAGCTTTATACAATGTGAATTTCCCATTTGAATCAATGTGAATACTACCAATGACGTTCTGTTTGTTCCTGATTTGCACTGCAACATGATACCTGCTTCAGCCTTAGAGGACAAAGGCTTTTCAAGACATATTGAGAATAGAGAGCACATAGTAAAGAAAAATAATAAAATACATATTTTAGTTCTTACATCTAGTGTTGTCTATAAAATGAGTCTTTCAGTTCATCAAGAAGAATCAGCACTGGCCAGACACAAGATAGAAACAGCTTAGAGTTCTGCCACTATCACTTTGCATAGGGAGATCCAAAGGCAATCCTTCAGCTACAGAACCACAACCTTGGTGCAGGTTATCAAGGTAGATGCACACAACGCAAATAGAACAACCAGATGCATGAGCTGTGTCACAGAAAAGGGGTTTAGGCCCTCATTCCCAATAAGGATTGAGAGGAAGAGCACCAAGTTGTCAGATCTCATGCAAAGTGATCTATGTGGGCCACTTATTCTGCCATCACCATAGTACAGCAGATATGTTTTAATCAGGGAGAAAGTGGAACAATTGGTCTAACTTCTCCAGGGTTCTAAGGATTCTACATTGTGCTCTGCTAACAAATGGGATAATTAAATTCCTAGAAACTCTTTTACAAAGAAGAAGAAGAAAAAGAAAAAAATCTGCTTACGTTCCTCACTTTCTTTAAAAGAGTAATAAAAGGTTATTGTAGGGCGAAGATTTCTATCACATTTCACAATTTCTCTTCAACCTACATTTGAACCCATAAGCAAGTTCAAACATGTTTATAAAGCTTTTCTCACCAGGTTACTTATATACTTGTTCAAACCCACCCATAAGATTGAACATAGGTTGCAAAAAAGTATGCCATGTCATAGAAATCCTCCACCTCGTTAGAAGGTATAGAAAGCAGCTCCATTAAGTGTCCTTGTCCAATGTTATCTCCTTCCAAAATGTTCCCTCTTATTCAATTCAGGCTTCAAAAGAATAATGTAACACTTGGGGACAAAGATGCAAGCCAGCAGCCCGGCTCCTGAAGCTAAGATAGAGAAGCTCTCCACAGCTGATCCATATTTTCCTTTGGTGCACAAATATGTTGGAATAAAAGTCAGCCACACACTACAAAACACTAACATGCTAAAAGTAATGAACTTGGCTTCATTAAAGCTGTCAGGCAACTTCCGGGCAAAGAAAGTCACAACGAAGCTGACCATGGCCAGCAAGCCCATGTAGCTCAAGACAGAATAGAACATTATGGATGATGACTCATTGCATTGTAGAACTATTTCTTCTGGCAATGACTGCAGGTCAGCATCTGGAAATGGGGGAGAGGTCACCAGCCACACAAGACAAATGACTGCTTGAAGAACCGTACAAGAAAGGACAATGGAGTTGGTCAGTTTTTTCCCCATCCACTTCTTGATTCTGGATCCTGGCTGTGTGGCCATAAAAGCTAGAACCACAGTGATGGTTTTTGCCAACACGGCAGAAAGAGCCATGGTGAAAGTGATCCCAAAGGCAATTTGTCGGCTGAGACAGATCAGCTTCTCAGGACGACCAATCAACAGCAATGCACAAAGGAAGCAGAGGAAAAGGGCGACAAGAAGAATGTAGGTGAGGTCCTCGTTGTTGGCTTTGACGATGGGTGTCTCTCGATGCTTCATAAACACTCCTAGTATCAGAGCAGAGGTCAAAGAAAAGGAAAGCGCACAGATGGCTAAACTGATACCCAAAGGTTCTTCATATGATAAGAATGTTACAGTCTTGGGGATGCATGAATTCTGATCCCTGTTTGGATACTGATCCTCTGGACATTTGAAACAGTCAGCCATATCTGAAAAACCAACACAGTTTTGTTTGCTTATTTATTTATTTATTTATTTATTTATTTATTTATTTATTTATTTATTTATTTATTTATTTATTTATTAGACTTCTACCCCGCCCATCTAGACCAAAGGTCTACTCTGGGTGGCAAATATGCCATAGTAAATGTTCTTCTAAGACCTAGTGAAGACTTTAATTAAAGATCAAATCAAGTTTCTTTTCTCATCTAATGGTACACTTATGAAACCAAAGCTGTTGTACTTTGGAGATATTATTAGGAGACAAGGCTTACTGGAAGCAACAAGAATGCTAGAAAAGTTGATGGCAGTTGGAGGAGAAAGAGACTTAAGATGAGATGGACAGACTCAGTAAAGGTATTCACAGCCTTTACCGATCTTCTGTGCATTGCCAACCTTTCTAATGCTTCATCTCTCAACAGTAGGAGTCCACAGTACTTGCAGTTTCTGTTCCAATCACAAGTCTGAACTCATGAGTCCACTCATGAGTCAGAACATTTTGCCTTAGGAGCCAGTTACTTCAACCCCTTCAGTAATGTTTATGAATAATGTTTGCCTCATTGTTCTAAGATTTCATGTTGCTACTGAGTTCCATAACCCAGTGGGCATTAATCATGTAAACTCCCACTCCCCCATATTGTACCATTCCCATACCCAAACCTCCACCCACCCACACACTACAACTCTACAGCTCTCACCAGTTTGGTTAGATATCCATCCTTTTGGACACAGAATGCAGTCATAACAGCAGAAAGGCTTCCCTTCCTTCTTCTTCTTCCTATAGCCAGGGAGGCATTCAGCATTACAGAGTGAAACAGGTTGTGACTATGCAACAATAAGAGAAGAAACAGGAAATCTTCAGAAGAAATGCCTTGGGATCATGATCGTTGAAGAAAGATCATAGTATCCCATGATCTTCTGCATGTACTCAGCAACATTATTTAACTAAGAATGAGGGATGATGAAAAGGGTTTAAGAGGAGAAAATGTATAGGCCAGAACTCCATCGCTGATCATGTGAAATCTTCGTAACATACAAAGCTAATAGCAACTAATTGATGAGATGCTCATTTCCATCTCATTTGTGCAATTGTCTGCATTACCAAGTACATGATTGAGACATACCCCAGCTCCTCCCTAACTAATACACATCAGGCAAAAACAACAGGAAAATAAAAAATAAAGATGAAAAAAAAGTTGTGGCACTTTAAAGACTAACTGCACCACTGGGGCTCAGTTCAACTCACTAGCCCCTGATGGCATGTCACTCCTGCCTTGGGGCAAGTTGTGCCTACTGGCCTCTGCCTGTTCACTGCTTGTCAGTGGGGCTGAGTTGCTGTCACTGGGCTCAGTGCTCTGGAGCTATTCAAAGAGCTGGTCTTGGTGTTGGGACACGTCCTTCTGATCTCAATTGAGTTCAGTCAAGTGTAAGTGCTGGTGACAGCAGTGACAGCATCTCTTCTGGCTGGGGATCAATCCCAGCAGGTAAGTCTCTGGGTTTATTGAGCCTGTGCACCATTAGCTCAGGTGGAAATAGAAGACAATGTGGATGTGGAGATGTCAGCCATCTATGGTTTCTAGATGAGTATTTTGGGGCAGAAAGAAAGGGAAAACACCCACCAAAGTGTCTATACATTTGAAACCACTTTACTGAGTACAGAAACAAAAAAACAATTAATTATCACAGCATGTCAGAATTAAAAATGGCTCAAACACCATGTGGCAGAAAATAAATTCTTCCAAAATTAAATGTTGTTCAGTTTAGAAGTACATCAATGCATGTCTCCACTCATGTCCTACCTGGTTAAACCAGTTGTGCCATACCATGGCATCCTCATTAATAGTGAGTGCTTGGTCAGTGGGAACCTTGGGATCCATCCATCCGGCCTTCAATCCATAGAAAGATTGGTTTGGAAAGGTAACCCAGTTGATGATGTCCAATTGTGGAAACAGCTCCCCCTTCTGATCCAACGAAATCTTTTCCCCTGCACTGTTGTTAAATGTCATAGACTTCAAAATGTGGTGGAGCTGGATTGAGAATAGGAGAAACAATAGAATTACCAGTACAAGAGATCTGACCATTTCCCCACAAGGAAGAAAATATCATTTAGGTAGATATTATCATATACAAAAGAACAGAGGTAATTTAAAATCTAACCTAAATATCTTCCACAAGTTGACACTGGACTGATATTATTTAGGACACATACTTATGTTGAATAGACAACACCAAAACAATCATTTCTTAGATTTGTTTGTTTGTTTGTTTTGTATTGGATATGTCCCCCACCCTGGGAGCCAAAGATGGGGTAAAATAGTGTAAAAAATTCAGATGCATACATCATAGCATTGATAATATTGAGAGTCCTTGCAAGCTTCAATGTAAACAATAGCCGAAATTAATTGTGAGGCAGAGGGGAAACATATATAATAGCAGGAGTTTTCAACAACGAGTCTCTTACAATGTGTACAAAAAGCATTATATGCAACAGTTCATGAAAAATCTACAATGGGACTGAATTCCTCATTGTACTGTTGTTGATCCAACACGTTGCTTCTGGTTTTTTCACTAAAGTCTTTGTGGGGTGGCAGTGGGCTTCCATTAATCTTGCATTCTGTGGGGGGGGAAACACATTGAAAATAACACTGAACCCTGCTATTTGTTCCTCTTTTAATTTATATGCCCCATGCCTCGCTCTGGGTGCAAGCCTAATGGCTGTGTGAGCAGGGCAGATTTGCATGCTTTGCCTGGATGGGGAGACAAGGAGCCTGGAGTGCCCATTGGCTGCCTGGGCTCACCAGAGCAGGGTGGGAAAAGGGCCTATATAAGGCAACCCCACCCTTGCTCAGGCCTCTGCTGAAGGCACAGCAACCCACCCGCCCTACCCTCAGGTTTCAGTGCAAGACTAGCTGCTTGCTTCAGGCCAGATAGGAATTTTCAACCCATATCACTTAATTGGCATATTGAAAAAAAGGTGTGTGTGTAATTTCCACCTCTCCTGTACTGAGGGCCCTATGGAGCAAGGATGAGTTGATGGGGATGGTGTTGCAGTTAAATAGGTGACACTGGCAGGTAGTGCAGATGGTGAATGGAGCAGTGATGAGTTCCAAAGGTTACATCTGCTGTATATTGCCACCAGCATCTTGACGTTGAGGATCCTGAGATTCTGTTCTCAGGATGGCATAATGCATGGGTGGCCAGCCATTGCTGCTGGCAGCCTAAAGTTGTGAAACTTGGATGGCTGCTGGTGTTGAGGGTCATCCGAGTCTTAGCTCGGAACGGGCTGTTGAGATGACAGCATATGGCTTGGAACTCACCAGATGGGGCAGGGTTGGAGTAAACAGGTACCTTTGCCACCTGCCTCAGGGATCCACACTACACTTGGCCCCTCTGCAGAATTGGAGGAAGTTAAATGTTTAATGAGTTAATAAAGTGTGGCCCTAGTTAAACCCATCACCTGTGTCCTGTCTCTTGTCTCCAGGGTGGGTGGTCAAAGATATATTTCACTATTTACTGTTCTTTCAAGATGAGATTCTTCAGTTTCCACAATCTGCAGAAAACACATCTACAAAACTATAGCCTTTTTCATTTTCAAAGCTAAGAACATCAAGAGTCAAACAAGCCATTTAGTGATGTGATGTTACTCATCCATGCATTAAGGCAACACTTATCCCATTGTCCACTACTGCACACAATACAGAAATATGCAAAATTTACACATCTTCTCTAAGACTGACAACAAAACGTGTCCAGCTTGTGGTGAGTCGCATCAAACATCACATATTTAAAGTTGCCTTGTTGATCATGCCAGGGCAAATCAAGTAGGATTTATATCCCAACTCCAATACAAAAATATATTTCCCAAAGAATTAGTTTCATTCAGTCATAAGCAACATGGGTATGCGAACATCTATGTGTCACATCATTGCAGGCAACTCATGGCCTAAACTCAGATTGTACTAATGAGATCGTTACCTGCCAGGGCTCAACATTCTGAGATTTTCTTCTCATTCTCCTCAGTATTGTGGATGCGTACATGGTGTGCAAAGCATGAGCCAGGGCATGCACTGCATTGTAGATACTGTAGCTCTGCCATGTGACACTCTTTGGGAAAATGTGATAAGGAAGGCTCTCCAAATGTTCCTCTCCAGTGCAGATATCCCCACTCACATCTTCATCAACAGAATCCTGGAAGATGCATCCAAATGCATGAGTCCAGAATCCTTTAATAAAGCCATCACCATTAGCATTGAAAGGGTTTCTGCTCTGAAGAAATTGCTGAAATCCTTGAATTTCATTGGAAGGAAATGAAAAGGATATCGAACCATGGAGGTCTTGAGTCTCCCAAGGTATTTGTCCACTGATATGTTTTAACTCCATCCCAACTGTTAGAATCCAAACCTTGCCTTTTGGTTTCTCTGTTGCAACTTCCATTGCAGCTCTGAGCACCCATCTCAATACTGTCATTCTATGTGTGTCACCAGAGAAAATCAACACATTGGTCTTGCTGCTTATGACTTTACCATACATTTCCACTACAGTATTCACATAATTAATAACAGGATCTCTCTTCTCACCATCAGGTTGTAAACTGCTGAGTGATTCCATTACAGGAACGCAGATACCACTCCTAGAAAATTCTGGAAGTATGTTTTGGATGAACCATTCCAAGATTACTGCATCAGCAGCAACCAATCCAATCCACTTCCAGTTGAAATGTTGAAGTAATAGTAGAATCCCCTTGTACTGATGGTTTCCTTTGGGAACCATATCATATAAGGATAAGTGGCTTGTGATCTCTGCATTCACAGCACCATACCAATACAGAAGCTAAAGACAGATGAGAGATATAGATTCAGGAATTTTCAGGATGACATAAGTTGTGGGGGTTTATGTGAAAACAGAGACTATATATTTGTACTTTCGTATACATTAAAATTTATCATTTTCTTCAATAATAAATCATAAGCACTGATATAGTTTTAGAAGAGATAGGCTTGTTAGCATATCAAGCCAAAAATAAAATAAAAATAAAAAGTAAATATGATGAAAATGATGTGGCACCTCAAAGATTCATTGCTGTATTCTAATGTGGGCTTTTGTGCATGAGTCCACATCTTCACTCTTATGTCTAAGGAAGTAGACTTGTCCACAAAAGCTCACATTAAAATAAAGCAGCTATTTTTTAAGGTGCCACAATTTGTTTTCTTTTCTTTATTTTTCATTTTATTTTATTTTTGTCCTGATATGGAGAATGTTCATTCATAGGGTCACCATGAGTCAGAGGTGACTTGATGGCATTTTGCAACAATGCAAGTATTGATATATTTACTCTGGATTTACTAAGCTGAGCAGGTCCTATAATGATACATGTTTACATGCAAAATGAGTATCAATTTCAGTCTGAAACATGCGCTCAAGCACAAGAACACACCTGAGCATCATATACCTACCTGTGGAACTTTGTACATGTTCAAAACATACGGGATCTTGTTGAGGTAAACAGATGCCAATTCCTCAATGACAGCCAGTAGCTTGTCCTGGTTGCTGCACTTGTAGTTGGGGACAAACTTTTTCTCTGGAGAAATAAACTGCAGTGTAGCATGATAAGTCCACTTTGGAGTCACATGGCTATCATAAATATTGAAACCCAGTGTAATGTTTGGTAACAGTTGAGGATTTTCATTGATCTCCTTCACAGCAAATGTGAAAGCCAGGATATGTTGGTAGTTTTCAGTCACTACACTGTAAAGAGATTTGTTAAGTTTGTGTTACAGGCATAAAATTGTACTGTTCACATTTCTTATAGGTGTTTTATTAGTTTTGTTTGTTTGTTTTTTGTTCTTAGTTTCAGCAGCTTGTTCTCATTTAAGAGGTAATGTATCGTGTTAGGCCCTGTGTTAGTATACAGAATGTGAAGCCATGTTTAAATCCTCAGAAATGCAGACTGAGAATAGAATGTACCAGAATAAAAGCTATACTCCAATAGAAAAATGCATTAACCAATCAAAGAGATTCAAATCTAACTAAAAATCATTCATATTCTTACCCCTAGTACAAAATCAGACATTGGGTACATTAAGAGGCATAAATACACTCCGTATTACAAAAGTGAACCAGAGGGGATGTAACTGTTGTTGTCACCCTGACTTGTAAGATCTGTATTGTATTCATTTGATCCTTTTAGTATTCTATACTCATGGTTGTTAGCTTAAATACTGTATTTTAATTGTTGTAAGCCACCTTGCCCCATTTTTAAGGAGAGAGGTGGGATAAAAATATTTTAAATAAATATTTTAAAAATCTGTTCAATTTAATCTTCAATTCAAAGTGGAGTTCTGAATAGAAAAAGAGATTATAATAATTATGCAGTTGACTAACATATCAGCTTTTATGTATCCAGATGTATTTTTCCTGGAGTAGAATGGAAGGAAAGTAGACTGGTAGAAGATGCCTCCATAGACGAAGTCTCCAGGCTGATAATATCTGTGGATATTCCGAGAATGGCATGCTTCACAGTTAACAACCTGAACCTTGCACACCATGGGTGGGAACAGGAGTAGAACCAGCAAGAGTTCTCTTGCCATCATCTTTCATGCAAGCCTACTCCCTGAATTCAGAGTGTCCTCTTTGGATCTGATGCCAGTACAATCAGGACGAAAGTCTGGATTGAAACACTTCTGCTTGCAGATCACAGCAGAGCAACACACAATAACAGAAGTAAATCTAATTAAATCAGTACCAACCCACAGCCTTTATCTCCTTCCTCTGATATGTATATGGATTTTTCCTCAAAACTGAATCAGCTCATCTATGTCATTGTTGGTCTTCTAAATACTCCTCCAATTTTGTGGGAGGCAGAAGTAGCAGCTGCAACAACAGTACAAATAGAGCAATCCTAACCAGAAATCTCCCTTCTGGGTATAGTATCTCCTTTTATTTCTACTACATTATGCTTAGAATCAGTGTGGGTTTGGCTACCTGACTTGAATGATCATTCTGTCTGTGGAGAGTGTGAAACAAGCAATATAATTCATAAAGTTACCAAATACCAATCCCTGGGAACTTTAGCACCTTCCAATCTTGAATGTCTATTCTTGGCTATAAAGAGAGAGATACTTATATAATTGCATGTGTTACCAGTGTTGCTACTGTCCACCAGAATTCCAGAGGGGATTTTGCAAGCAGAATTCACCTGAACTTATTCCAGTAATTATAGGCAATGGATCAACACAAAATGGTGTGTCTTCTGTGGCATTGCTGAACAACACTTTTGCTAGATGAGAGCCAAGTGTTATTCTCCCACTAAGAAGAATAACAGAACATAGAAAGATAAGTAATTAAAGATCTGCATCTGGAGCCAGCCTAAAATATATATTTTGTTAGCTATTATTGCTGCATGAGAGTGCCACAATAATTCTGTGCTGGCAGATCAAATCAATATTTTACAAGGCAATTCTAAAAATGGGGGAAACCCAAACAAAAAATTATAGTTTTGAAACTGGACTTTGGATCAGCAGCAAATTTGACCCAGGTGTAGCAGAGAGTCTAATAATGCTCTGCGCCAAACATGGGGAAGTTTGGGCAAAGAGTGTTTAAGTCATGATTTTTTTAAAAAAAGTAGTTATTATACCTCCTCAGTACATAAACAAGCAACCCTACATTTCCCCCAGTGTGGCTCATATAAATTGAAATGACCAATCTGGCTTGTCTTGAAAAAGAATGGTTGGTCCTACCCACTTTTATTATTTGGAAAGCATCCAGTCTGCAGGGGCTGAAATAATGATCCTCAAAAAAGGCCTTTCAAAAGAGGAAAATGACTGAGCATATGTAGAACAGGTTTAACAGCAAAAGCATTCCAAAGTAGATACATTGTTGCAGGTTCATGTTGGGAAGGCTGTAGGGAATGCAATAACATAGAGGCAAGGGAGAGGTCCAGACTGTCCTTCTCAGCCATGAGCTTGAGCAGGTGCTAGCTCTATGGCTGTTTGGCTTTGCCGGCAAATACTGCCACTTCTTCCACCACTCCACCTGAAGAGCCCATTCCAGGCATGTAAACTTGGGTGGGATTGAAGGAGACATTCTCCTCACTACTGTAATTTTGGCTGCAGATACAGAGGTGCCTCCGGTGGCATGGAAGAAAACTCACCACCATCAAGATTTGCTTGCCCTGAAGCACCCACTGTTCCAGCTGCCCTCTGCTACCATCCTAGTCAGCTCTCCTGTTCTCCTCCTGGCAATGTGTCCCCAGGAAGACTTGGCAGCATGGGGCTTCGCTCATCTTCCCTCAGTGGTCCTGCACCTGGTTTGAGCTCAGGTTCTCTCCTCCATCTCTCCAGCTTTTGCTGCCATTTTCTTTCTCCATCAGCTTCTGGCTAGAATTTATTTAACACCCAATCAAACCTAGGTGACTCAAAAAGAGTTTTCACCATCTCACAAAGGGAGTGGATGGAAAGGTGGCTCGTGGTTTTGAATCTGGGACTTCTCTTGTGCCCATGTTCCTTAGTCCTTAGTTTAACTGTTATTAGCTGTCCAGAGTATTGCCCTGACACTATCCAGTTCTCATTTTACTTGGTCCTACCCTCACACCATGTACACCATGTATAGAGGCCTGTGGTCTATATTGTACTTCATGTGTCAGAAGAACTAGTCTACTCTGTTTTTAACTAACAATTGGATTTAGACCATGTTTCTGAAAAACCCAGCTGTGCACACTGCTGATCTGCTGACATGCTTAATGACACCACACATCTCCTTCCTATTGAAATATTTGAAATAATTGTCCATTTTTAAACATGCTCACAGATGGACATATGCATATGCAGCAATTTTGCTTTTAAAAAAGGTATATTACTCAATAGTGCAACATGGTGGAGGGGAAACCATTGGTCAAACCATTGCTCCTAGGATTGTCATTAGAGATGAGTAGATCTGTCAAATCTGCTACTGTTGGCTTCCTTCTTTTCTCATCTCCAAGTCCATTCCACTCCAGTTTCAACTGATTCTTCATGAGGGGAAAAATCTTTTGTGTATACTTTTTAAAAGTAGATAACCTAATAAACTTTTTAATGAATCCATAGTCCAACTGACTAAAACATTTGGAGTTATTTTATTTACTGTTTTATTTTTTTTCTGCTGATAACTTTTTCTGTTGATAATGTCTCAATGTGTGCTTCTTATCAAGAGTATTTTTTCTTTTCTTCACCAAACTTAAAACCAGTCAGAAATGTATGGATTTTTCTAGTTTCATGTTTGGGAGATAAAGAACTGCAGAAATCCTTAAGAAGTCCTTGACTGAGTGTTACTCTTCAGTCATCTCTATTTTACATTCATATTGCAAAGACAGGAA
This sequence comes from Intellagama lesueurii, assembly GCA_037013535.1. Classification (NCBI taxonomy): domain Eukaryota; kingdom Metazoa; phylum Chordata; class Lepidosauria; order Squamata; family Agamidae; genus Intellagama; species Intellagama lesueurii. Next base: position 22,597,753 of record JBAJHW010000006.1, read on the forward strand.
GGAGTTGGTTTTCCACATCAGATGCACAGAATCACAAAATGAGTCCTGCTTTTGTATTATTATTTCTTTGCCTGTAGTAATTCAATTGCCCCCTTACCCCAGAATAATGACACGAGACAAGTAATATGGGATAAACATGGTCCACACTTTATTAAATAATCATTCATGCCCACTGTAAAAGGGGGGTCCTGCTGTAGTGTGGAATCAGGTTTTGCACAGGGGTCTCAATGGACCCCTTACCAAACAAATGGGCGAGTCCCTAGCCCCGAGATCTTGCCGTCATGAAGACAGCGAGAGCCTGGCTGGCCCAAATTTAACCACCCCCGGACCTTAAGCCACATTCTCCTTCTTGACTGTTGGTCTGGGTGTGGCCCCAGTGCATCTTTCCCCCCAAGCACTGTAATCACACAATCCACAGCGCTGGGAGGTCAGATGAGCTATACATTACCTGTGAATGTGAGGGGACTCACCAAAACCTGTTCTATCTGCACTACCTGCCACAGCATAGGGACTAGCGACGCTAAGTCCCATGCCTGCCATCCAGCTTCCCAAGCTCCAAAAGCAGGCCCCCCTTGATGTCATTAAGAAAGACATCCAAGCCTCTATCTGAGAGGTGCACGCCATCACGCCGAAAGAGCTCAGGCCTATCCACGCGGATCTCTTGGCGACCAATCACCAATCTAAGGCCATTGCAAACAACTCTGCGTACTTCCCTGTTAACACTCCTCTGTGCAGTGTTAACTTGCTGAACCAGTTTTGCCTCCCTCCGCACAAGCCGAGGGATGATCGTGGAACATAAAATGCTCATAGCAGGGTACGATGCCCTCAGCCATCTGAGGTAGCGTATTATGTCCAAAATCAAGGCCTTTCCACTATATCTGGCCAGGTCATTACCGCCCAAGTGTATTAGCAACACGTCTGGGGGGTGCAGTCCAAATGCAGCCACTCTGCAAAATTGGCCCCATTGCATTCCTCGGAACCCCTTCCATTCTATCTGGGCTCACGCTCCGAGGCCCAAATTACTGCCCCAGGCCGACCTGGCCACATATCGAGCTGCCCAGAAAACATAGCTGTGACCAATGATCATGACGTGTTGTCGCTTCGCCATCACAACAGGACCTGCAACGACAGAACAGAACCAGGCACCTGGCTAGACATGAGGGAGTGTTCTGATATATCTGCAGTAAGCTGAAGATGACCACCGCCCCAGCCTTTTAATATCATCCGTGTGATAGCCTAAGGCTGCTGCTGTTGAGGCGGCCCTGATTCTAAAAGAATGCATACCAAATGTCAAGCCTTGAATTCCCACCTTGTGTAGTGCCAAGTCCGTCAGTTTCCAAAACTGGTATTTCATTAAAGGGGAACCATCCTTATGCACAAAGAACTATTCTTGTGCTAGCCCCCTAACTTCCAAATACACTCTAACTGCTTTCACCGGACATAACTTTTCTATATAACACGGTGTTAGAGTAAGTTTGGCACCTCTGCCACGCTGGTCAGCCTTGGATCGGCGAATGTGAATCTGAACTGTCTCATCCACTATCCTAACATCCTGCTGTTGCAATGCTACTTTTGTTGCATCTCTCTTTCCAGCGGCTACCACTTCATTAATTCTTAAAGCACCAAAAAATGTTAACAATGACCCCGCCTGGAACAATACTGCCTCATAATCATCCCTACAAATGACAGCCCACTGTTTACAATTTTTTCTAACAATACTGGGGATATGGGTGCCCTGACCCCTTTCTTTACTCCAACCTTCAATCATCTTCCGTATACGGAAATTGGAGGTATAATCCTGATACCCCTGAACCCTAGCATGAAAAGCTAGTGCTGACATCCTGCCTTGTATGAACCCTGGTGCCAGTCCCTTCCTATGCAAATATACAATAAACTGCTGTAGGTGCTCCACCAGGGCAGGCCATATCAGCTCCAAACCCACTAGGTTTCTATATTCACTACTAAGTACCCTTTCTGTGTCCTTGGGGCCAGGGCTGAACCTATTGCTCTTTCCGCATCATCACACCAATTTGCCAGACCTCTGGGGGAAGAATCTCCGGGAATTCGCTGGCTCCTGGATCTAACTCCCTGAACCGATTTATCTGTTGGCATGACAGTGTGTCAGCTAAACTGTTATCAAGGCTTGGAATGTGCCGTGCCTGAACTAAAATATTGTATCTTAGGGCGCGCAATGTGAATGCGCGCGCCAAAGCCATAATACGTTCAGAGTGTGAGGTGAGGCTGTTTACTATGTAGAGTAAACAGAGCCCTGGCCCTAAAACATGATGAGCTGGGATGCTGACTGCCACATACTGAGCACTCATGTCTAAAATGACATGCTTTTCGTGAGCATGTATCTCTTGCATTATAATCCCAACAGAGCAGGCGGAGTTGAACCACCTGCCCCGTGCCTCCACGGGGATTCTGATTTTGTCCCACTTTATGTATGAGATGCCCACTATCGAACCTGTCACCTAAATTTGGCCGGGCTGGCCTCATAGACTGCAACCAAAGGCCTGGCAGAGGCTCGTCCCATCTTAAATTTGGGTGAATCGCACTTCTCATACAAAATGATTCATCATAAATCAACCATTCTTGCCCAGCAAAGTCCACGTAAGTCCTATAAATCAAATTGAGGTACTGGAACAATGACTGAGCCCTCCAAGGCTGAGCCTTCTCTACTACCCCAGCATAAATTAGGAAACCAGGAAGCCAATTTGTCCATGTTCAGTCTGGTCTACGCCTCCTACGCTTCTCTTTATCCCTTTCACCCTTCTTATCAAGAGCCTTCTTCTCTACATCTCTATTCAAGAGCTCAAAAAGGTCAACATATTCTCCTCTTCAAATTTTTTCCTTGGTCGCCGGGGTGAGGTGATCACCCAGGGGCATGGTGTGGTCCCCAAATAGCAAAGCCTTTAAAGGGACAGAGTTATACCCGGTGTTGGGTACTGGTGGGTAGGGCCAAACCCCCACACCAGCTGTCGAACTCGTTGGAGCTGGAAATGTAACCTGAAGATATGGAGCCACCTAGTTACTGAACTGAGTACTTGTACTAGGCCACGGAGTGGTTGGTACCCTAAAACCTTGTGTGTCATATGGTGTGTGGAATGGAGAACTACCTTTGCCACTGCCAGGCCATGGACAGGCGGGCAATATCGGGAGGGTGTCCAGTGCGACAGCCATCTCACCTGATGACAATGGTAGTGTCTTGTCATGTTCATCCCTGCCACGCTGAAAACCTGTTGCCGCCTCTGCAGTTGCTTCCTGCCAGCCACCAGCCACTGCCAATGATCCAGCCACCTGCAGTGTCAGCCTCTCACCTTCTGCATCGTCACTCTGGCGCTGTGGTGTTTCAGCTGATGCATCAGATTCACTCCTGGATGGCCCAATGTCCTGCTGATCCTCCTCTTGAGCAGCAAAATGAGACATTAGGTTCTCCACCATAGCCTTAAGCTTGGCCCTCCTATGGCCTTTGGCTTCCCTAGCATAACGGTGTGGTTGCGCTCCGCTATGCTGCAGAGCCTTTTGTGCTGCCCTCTCGGCTTCCAAGGCTGAAATTTTGTCATGCAGCTGCTGCCAAATAGGCCAAGACTCCTTGTCTGAAGATGACTGAGGTGGCGAAACCTGAGGAGCTACACACTTCTTAGCAGGCTGCTTGCCTTTCTTGTTTCCCTGACCCTTTTGGGAAGCCATTGTTATTGTAGAAAAGAAACTTGTGCAGCCTGTCACCACAAGTGTGAGCTTACCCACCTGTGTGTGTGTAAAGCTCACTAACCAGCTATTCCGCTACCAATTCACTGCCGTACAATAGCTTTACCAAGACTTCAGAGACTAATGTGGATAGTAAAACTGAAGCTTTCCTTTTTTTTCCCCTTTTTTTTATAAGCCCTATCCAGCCACTGACCTCACTCAGCTATGGTCCTACACTACGCTCTAACTTTAAATGCTGACGCGTACCCACCTGTCTATTATTCACATAATATGGTTCCTTATTCCTTATAATATTGTCTTATTATTATTTTTTAGAATGTTCTCTATCTTTCTCTCTCTTTTATTTTATTTATATTTATATTTATTTATTTATTTATTTAAATTTATTTATTTATTTATTTAAATTTATTTATTTATTTAAATTTATTTATTTATTTATTTATACTGGCAATCCTAACTCACCTACTATTAAAATCGCTTTGCTTTTAATCACTAATTTATCCTCAACAATTAATATTTGAGGCTAAAATGGCCCTGTCCCCAAAGGGGGGGAAACCGCAGAAGTATCTCTCCCCTTGATGAGTCAATCAATTATCCAAAATTATATGATGTATACCACTACTAATGGATTAATGTAAATTAACTGAAATATTAAATATGAATTCGAATATCACTAATTTATTCCCGTGCGCAGCACTAGACACCCGATCCTGCTGGCCAGGAGGGCTGAGTGCCCACTCTCCAAGTAGGGCCGGTACCAACCCCTGACATGCTGGCTTTTAACTATAAAGTAATTTAATTTCTTTAAAATTATTATTATTAGTTAATATTTAATTTAAATCCTGTTCCACCACATAAAAATTTATCAGCCCGATTAAAAGTTCCCACAAAGCTATGAAACAAATATAAAGCCAATAGGTGCAAGCCCAAATCAAAAGGTTTGCAACCCGCACATGAGAGCTTAGCTGGCACCCAAGCCCCTGCCTGGCCCGGCCCGAGTGGCCACACTACTTCATTCTAAGGCGCTCAGCCCTTTACCTATTTTTTTTAAGAACAATAAAATTAAACTGAAAATCAACTACTTCTGTGCAATCAGCTCTGAAAACACAGAAACTGAAGCACGATAGTCAAACTGGGGTGGGTGGGTGTGTGCCGATGCAACCCCCTCTTCCAAGTAGAGAAGTTTCCAAAGCACTTCAATGGAGTGACGCAGTTTGAAATGGATCCAAACGGCAGAGCTCCGTCCTCCTTGTGTTGCCAGCAAGGAAGAGGATGGAGGGAAGGGGGAACATCACTTAAATAGCTCACTCCTTCCCCCTCCCATCCCCAGGTCGCTCTCGCAAGACTCCCATAATCTCACGATATCCGGGGAAGAAGGCAATGGCGACCTGTGCTGCCGAAGCGTGACTCACCAGCAGATCGGACAGAATCTTCTACATCAAATATTGTTGTCATTGCAACATGTTCTTGACCAATAATCCTGTTTATTTCACTTGAAAAGATTCTAAAGCTTATCTATGACTGTGTGGTGGTGATGGCTGTTGTTTTTAATCTCCATTTTAAAAATAACTATCAATCTCACCATGATCAGATGCCAATGAATAATTTAATCCACATAGTCCAAATGGAGAACATTATCAATTTCCTCAGGAACGCTAATTAGTTTGGCTACTGGAAATAAACAAATAGAAGGCACAAAGAGACAAAATCTAATTTTAGCAACAAAGTCATCATCAGTGTCTCTTGCCAGGTAGTTATCACACCACAAATAACACACTAATTTGACTGAAGCAGGTTAAATCAAGCCTATTATATAGGAAAAGCTTCATCCTTCCAGTTATTAAAGACATTTAAGAAGTAGTTAACCCCAGCTCTAGTTGGGAACCAAGAAGCCAAGGGTAATGGAGGATGAATGATTCAGGTTAATGTTTTGGTTTTAATATTGGTGTTGTTGTTCATTTATTTATTTTTCCAGTTACAATGGCTTTTAAGATGATGAGCATACCAGCATTTATTCCTCTGGAAATGACTGAAGCAATTTGTGTGTGTGTGTTGATTAACACCCTTACTGTGTTGTAAGAATCAAGTCAAATCCCCTGATCTTTTTTTTAAAGAAAGGCTGAGGAATATGTTTTGTTAACAAAAAAATGGCCTCTTCCTTAGAAGCAACTATCTTTTTCATGGGAAATTTCCCATCACCATTGAATATAGGTTTGCATCTATAGATAACAGTGAGTGTAGCCACATAATAGACTCCTATATATATATAGGAATGGATTTCCATGAGTTAGAGTGTCAGTGTGACCTGATTCATTATTATTTTTGCTTCCTTGTATTGTAAAGTTTACGTATTTATGAGGAACTACCTTAAAGAATTTACTTTGCAGGTTGTAAGCTACAACTAGCAAGTGACAGGTAATGAAAAATACATAGATGATGTGATTCTTGACTTCTTGGAAGAAGATTCCCAAACTTGCAGCATAACAGTGTTTGTCTGCATTCAGTCTCCATATTTCTAGAAGGAGTGGAGACAGAACTCTGGACATTACCAAGAAGGTGACACTTAAGGCTGCTTTCCTTTAGTACAGAAATGTAAGTCTCAGTGAACTTACTTGGATTTATTGTTTATTAGGCAATTATAGAATTGCACTCTAAAGAAAAAAACTAATTCAGATGTCTTTTTGGCATCCACATTTAGATTTTAGGTTTGGTTAGGCTTCCTAAAATCTAAAGTGTTCTCTCTTTCTTTTTCTTTACGGTGTTTTCAGTCTTTGTATGAATTCATTTCTGCTTTAATGTGAGATTTGGACTGAAAAATAAGGTAACAAAGACTTGGAAAATTTTTTGGAGCCTCATTACTTTTTAACAAAGCCAGACCATGAATATGAACTGTCTAGACCTTTGTGTGCTGTTCAATTTTGTACATGTCTACTAAAAAAAAAGTGCAACTTAATTGGATGGAACTTCTGTTTATGTGTTGTCAAGTTGGAACCAACTTAGGGCTCTATCTCACTGCCAAAAAAAATCCCTCACTGTTCTACCAGGTTCTCCTTAAAAAACCCCCACACAATTTAAATGTTAGTGTACACATGAGGTATGTGCACGCGCAGACTAGTGTGTCAGGAGAGCAACTTTTTCTGTTCCCCTGCCAGAGGTCCATTTATTTTGGGGTTAGGTTACAGTGTAAGGCAAGATACAAGTCAAAATTAATGAAATTAATTGAATGTTATGATGAGCGGTAGAATAGGTTTTCTTTGTTATTTAAACTCAATAAAAGCCCCGTTCCCTCACTTTGTTATTTTAGTGAATAGTGGGGAGTACCTCCCTAAACAACTACAGCATGCAAGATCAGTAGCACACCCCTTACAGACCTAATTTTCGCCCTCCTTTGCTTTGCGAATATTCCAGTGCTGTTGTGCTGTTACTGGTGTATCTAGCAGTAGGTACCTCAGTCAGTCCTGTGAGTCTAGCAACCATATTAATTACAAATATTTTTCTGATATGAAAGGTACTGTTTATAGAAATGGGCGGCCAAGGGGTACACGAGTGAAAAAAGCTTAAGAACCACTGGTTTACAACATCCCAAATTTGATTTCGATATAGAAGAATCCACACTGCCTTACTATAGTATCTTGACTGATGATCATTTGATTCTTTTTTTCCCAGAAGTGAGCAAAAACAATTCAAGGAGTTCTATGGTATGTACAAATTTTAATGTATTCACTTTGCACAGGAAGAGTCAAATTCTGGAAAGGCATCTCATCAGACATCCTTCCTCAACTTGGTGGCCTCCAAGTTTGTTGGGTTCTGGATTCCAGTAGTCCTAGTCCACATCCCCTTTGTTGCTCAGGCTTGGG